>CM069526.1:38376071-38993928 GCA_035773235.1 Eospalax fontanierii | reverse complement strand
ATGAAAATAGATAGGGGACCACAAAAGGAGAAAGTTTAAGAAAGGAAAGCGGAAAGGAAGAGGGTAATAGAATTGACAGGAAAGGGAAGGGGAGTGGGGGCGGGGAAGGGGGCCGGGAGAACAAAGCATGTATGAAAATGCTAAACTGAAACTCATTGCTTTGTATGCTAATTTAAAGAACTGCTCTAGAGGGTAGCAACCGAAGATGTTCTGTGTTGTGATCTACGTTTAAAAATTGCTTGGGACAGAGAAGGTTAATGGCATGCGTGGTACGGGGAGGGGTAGGTGTAGGAAAGGGTACCCCAGAGGTCTCGCAGGCTAGAGATTGACAATGCTGGAGCTCAGTCAGGCTCCTGGCCGGAGAGCCACAGGCATCTGGAATGCATTTCAGGAACTCTTGGGAGGCCGCTTCCTTCCACCTGCTGGAGGCGGGGTGTGGGAGGAGCTAGGGTACGGAGGGAGTCGACGCAGGAGCTATCCAGCTCGCGGCTCTTCATCCACCACCACCGAGGCCCAGACCGTACCCGGCTCGAACGCTCTCGCCTTGGTGAGTCCTGCACTGACAGCTCGGTCCTCTTAGCCGAGACGCATGAGTACTTGGGTTCCAAAGGTGGAGGAGGGTGAAATTTTCTGCAGAAATCCTTGAACTGGAGGCCGAGGTCAGACAAAGGATGGGTGGGGGATTTTACAGGGATTGGCTATAAATGAGGGGTGGGGGTTAGCGTTCTGAGGGAGGCGATTGGGTAATTCATCTGTTGGCTGGGCTGTAAAACAAAACAACAACCACAACAAAAACACGACCTGCTTTCAGAGCCCATGGGGCGAGAGAGAGAGAGCCTAGTGCCTGCATCCGGCCCTTTGATCACTACTGTAAATTCTGCTAAGATAGCTGTTCTCGGCTCTTCCACGAGCAAGGTTTTTTGGCTACCAGTGGCTAGAAAAAAGCCTTTCGCAGCAGAATAAAATATTAGATGGTATGACTATTTCACTTTGGGAAAAGAAATGCATGGTTTGTCTCTTACTGTTCCAACCTCACCCCCAGTGAAAGAAACGGTCAAAAGGAAGGTTTGCCTTACTGTGGCCTGAAGCACGCATCCTAAACAAATCAAGCTGCTGTGGGAAAGCTGTGTGAATACTGTGCCTTTGCTCTACAGGCATATCCCTAGACACCAACATGTAGGGCCGGCTCCCCAGATGTTTTCGCCCTCTCTCACTCCCTGCCACCTCCGCAATTGTAACCTTGAGCTATGAGATGTTACCATCACCATAACAGCAGGGAAAGGGGCTCACGCTGAGCCGGCCAGAGTCCTAAACTCCTGTACGTGATTTGTATGTTCATCTACAGCAGTTCTCTAAGACAAATGTATTGCTATCCTTTCTGCAGAAGATGCAGAATACGAAGAGTGTCCAGGTAGTGCAGCAGCCAAGCAAGCACCCTTCATACTGCTTCCCAGGTCATTGACCAGGTTCTGAGCTGTGTCCTGCTCAAGATCTCAGCTCTCTCTGTGTTCATTTAAAACACTCCCTGCCACCAGGCCCGAATTTCCTGTGCATCATCACTGCTCCCATCTTCCTAATTACCCTAATTCCCCATCACCCGTTTCTTCCTTCAGACTAGGAAAACTCAAGATAGTACCCTCCCTTTCTCAACACTGAAAGAATGTTGGGATTGCAAGGAGCACAGACAGTGAGTGTGGGAACTACCATCCCAGCTTAGATTCTCAGGTATTCAAGTTCAGAGGGGATGACTTCCCCTAGACTGTTTTGTCTCTAATTTTTTAATACCTTCCCACAATGATGTCCTAGCTAGCTTGGATACTTGAAACAAAAGCAAGCCTCTAGAAAATTTTCATTGTAGTCTCTTTTGAGTGGTCCTTGAGCCTCACCTTGCTTTGATTCATAATTACATCACAATTGTGTTATCACAGACTGTGGCCAAGTGATATAAACTTGGTCTTTTTTCTCTCCTTTTCTTCAGGTTAAAAATGGTCTCCAGGATGGTCTTGACCATGCTCTCCAGTCTTTTGTTTTGTCTGATGTTTGGATGGACTCAAGCATTTGCTTATAGCCCACGGACCCCTGACCGAGTCTCAGAAACAGATATCCAGAGGCTGCTCCATGGTGTTATGGAGCAGCTGGGTATTGCCAGGCCCCGTGTGGAATACCCAGCTCACCAGGCCATGAATCTTGTGGGGCCACAGAGCATCGAAGGTATGTGTTGTTTTGAAGCCATGGAGTTACCATTTACATTTCTGAGACTGCTGTCTCTATCCATTTTCCTTTGGGTTTTTGTTTGATTGATTTCATTTGTTTTTTAGGGAGAATTTCATGTAGACCAGGCTGACCTTGAACTCCCTAAGTAGCCAAGAATGACCTTGAGCTCCTCATGTTTCTATCTCCACCTCTCAAGTGCTAGAATTATGGAGGCCAAGATTATGAGCTGCTGGGGAGAGAACCCAGGGCTTCATGCATGCTAGGCCTGTGCTCTCCTGACTGAGCCACAACCCCAGCCTTATTTCTTTTTATTATTCTGCACAGTAATATACATAATACACTCACATGAATATGGCAAAACCATGTCTTTTGTGAAATTTTCCAAGTATCTGAGTCTCTGGTAATGTGCTTATAAAACTTTAAGTAGAAGGCTTTATTTCATTTGTTTGCTGTTTAATGATTTACATATAAAAGTCTTATCCACAGGAGTAGGGAATGGATCCTTAAGAAAATCATGAATTCCCCCTCTGAGTTTTCTCAGAGCACACACTGGGCAAATGCTATCCTGATGGGTTGATTATGCATAATTTTTCCTGTTGTGATTTCCTAAACATGCTGTGTGCCAGAAGTCTGTGGATGCCGTGAATATTGCTGGTAGTTGATTTTCCTTTCTGTCTTGTTGCTCATAGTTTTAAGCCATTGAAAATGCTGTGTATTTAGGTTGACATTTGGTTTCAGGAAAGGATTAATATGAATATTTTGACTCCATAACATGCAATGCTAGCATAGAGCGTCTATTAAGATAAATCAGATAGGACGTCTTGCTGTTTCTTCTCAGCACTGGCTACCGGTTCCTTTAAGTGTACCTGTTTTTTTTTTTTGTTTTTTTTGTTTTTTTTCATGCTTTTTTTTGAGACAGCTTTTTTTCCATGCACAAAGCACTTTGTTAATCATTCATCTGTTGTCATGGAGAATGTTCTTCTTGGTGTCGAAAGCTAGTATTTGCCTAGAGCTTTATTTTATTCACTCAGTATTCAATTATTATTCCTCTATATGGCAGCCATTCTGCAGGAGAGTGGGGCACCTCTGCCCTGAATAAATCAGATCGAAATTAGTAACAGAAAGTAACAGAAGTTATTGCAATGCATCCTGACACTACTTCATTGGAAGCAAAGAGTCAGAGATTGGTCAAGAATGGGATGGATAGAGCCTATGAGGAAATGCTTCTTAGAAGAATTAACATTTGACCTGGGTTTGGGGTTCACGTAAGAAATCCTGGGGTAACCGGGACGAAAAGACACAGAGGAATGAAGGAGCAGAAATTCCGGTAGTTCCAATTTGAAAACTGTTTCCATTATTACTTGAGGTAATAAGCTGTCAGAGCAAAGTCATTTCTCCCCTATTGGTGTCTAAGGGTGAGTATTGACTTGTGCTTTTGTTTCCTATCACTACATAATGGATTACCACAGCATTCACAGATGAACAGGGCACTCATAATGTCCCAATTTCCACTGGTCAGTGCCACACTCCGCTCAGAGTATCACCAGGCTGAAATCAAGGGTTGACCGGCAACACAATTGAGCTGTCGTTGGAGCTTTTAAGCTTATTAAGATGATTGGCAGAATTCCTTTTCATGCATTTATCAGAGGTGCCCTTTGACTTGCTGGCTGTCAGCTGAGGCCCCTCTCAGCTCTGAGAAGCCTCTCTTGGGCAGCATGCTTCCTGTAACGTAACAGGGTCTCCTGAATGAGAATGTGCTTTCCTGGAGCTTTTCTTCCCCAAAGCCAGTGTATCTCTTCAAAAGAAGATGTGCCCTTACTCTGATAGTGACAATGTACTATAATTATGGGAGCCAGTATCTTGCCATCATTGTTATAATTGTTACATTATATGTGATATAATGTAGCCCATTATATCACTGTCTCCCCATACTAAAGGGCAGGGAATCTTGTAGGGGCTCAGTAGATAAGAATCTTGGGGCCATCTTAGAATTCTGCCTATTTTACCTCAACTGAAAACTGACAGAGAAAATGGTCCAAAGACAATGGGGATAAAAGAAACTAAATAAGAATCCTGGATTTTTCCCATTCCTGGACTGTGGATTTAATCAGGATGGCCTGATTCTTTTTCATGTGATCATATTGTTTTGACTCATCCATTTACCTTCAGTGTCTGCTCAGAGAATCACACTGTGTGGAATCCTTCCTTCCACACTCTTCCAGTATCACAAGTTTTTCTTATTTTTATAGAGAGACCATACAGAGTACATGTGTTCCTGAATAAATTTTAAAAATATTTTATTATTCTTATTTTATGTGTATGAGTGTATGTAAGTGCATCTGTGTCATGTCCTCAGAGGTCAGAAGACTGTCGGATGTCCTAGAACTGGAGTTACAGGCAGTTGTTAGCCACCATGTGGGTGCTGGGAACCAAACCCAGGTCCTCTGCAAGAGCAGTCAATGTTCTTAACCGCTGAGTCATCTCTCTAGATCCTCCTATGTAAATTTTAGTTATGGGTGAAAACTGTGACCTAAACTCCCTGGATAAATGCCAATTTCATCATTCATTGGTGGTGTGTTCTTTTATTAAGTTAACTTTTTTGTTCCTGTTTAGCTTAAGTTCTTTACAGGCACATTATGAGTAAGGAGCATCTTTCAAATGTATACATTCTTGTCCAAAAACAAGACAAAAGCACAAAGTAAAGACAACTAAACAGTGACATTCTATAAAGAAAAGAACATGTGCTTTGATGGCAAGTCCAACAGAGGTTGAGTCATGGCTGTACCATTTCCTAGCTGAGTATGATCTTGGCAGCTTCTCTGAAACATGGTTTTCTTACAGACAAAATGAAGTTTCCTGCCTGTACTCATATGAAATCTGTGGGAGCTGTCAGTAAGAGAACTGCAACCCTGCCCCTTCCTTCTGTCGATTAGCAGTGGTATGCTTTAAATCTTTAATGGCTTGCCCTAATTTGGGGTTTTGTTTATTTTTGGTTTTCACATGGTTTCATATAGCCAAAGCTAGTGTTGAACTCATTAGGTAGCCTAGGATGACCTTGAACTTCTGATCCTCCTGCCTCCACCTCTGATCTTTCTTTGCCCACTCGTCAGTTAGCAGCACAGTTGGCACCACCTCCCTGTACCTTGTGCTCAGCAGTGCCCATCTTCCATTAGCTTAGGGAGGCTTGTGGATCTCTGTGACATAGCTAGATACTACTGTTGTCATTTAGCCTTAAGAAAACTAAGCCACCAGCTGCCCAGGGGAATGACTCAGAGCCGTTTGCTCTAGGAGGGGAACTGACTCTGCCAGCTGACACCATTGCTATATTTAGGTGACTCAAACCAGGATAGATGCTCTAGTTTTCAGAATATTAAGAGTATCACTTAAATCTTTTTTTTTTAAATTGGTCTTCTAAATATCAGGTATTCTTTCCCCCCATATTCTAAGCTGCCAGGTACTTACCATGGTGACACTAAGTATCAAACTATTGACAGAGATGTAAAAATATTAGCATTTGATAGTTCAAAGTAATTTTTACTCATATTGTTTACCATAAAAATACCAGGCCTTTTTTTTATAATACTGATTTTTGGAATTTCAATTTAGATTTTTTTCAAAATAGAGCTTAAATTATTTTTTTAATTATATGAAGTAGTAAAAAGTTCCTCTGTAAGATAGCATACTTAAAAAGTCAGGTAGGTGCCTTTGGCACCTTGACACTGGGTACAGATGCTGCAGTACCTCCACCCCACCGCAGAGTGGCAGTAGTCGCTTCCTAGTCAAAGGCTAGCGGGAAGGGAATGGTAAACATAGACAAGCAAAGAGGAGCTTCGCTTGGTTTGTAGTGATCTCTCTCTGCAGTTGGAAGAAGGGGTAAGCTGCTTTTTGATCCAGACCTTGGTTAAAGTTTATTTCTAAGTTATCCCCATGCCAGAGGAATCAATAAGAACAGGAGTTTATGACTCCCTTTGCCTGTACTGAGGCCTCTAATTTGTCCTGTGTCCTTTGGAGTTAACTTGGGAGCAATCCCAACTGAAATTCTTTTAAAAGTTCCAGAGCGTTCTGTGTGGATCAGTTCCTTGGATGATAATAAGAAATCCAAAAGAAGTGTATGTGAAGGGGAGAACAGGATGAGGAAGATGAAAATGGTTAAAGTGTTCGGGGCCTCTAGGAACAGTGTGCAGAAGGAACTTAGATGTGCGTAACCCAAGAGAGGTGTCTGCTGAAGGGGCGGGGGCTTTTTGTAGTCATCTTCATGTTAGTGATGGCTAATGCTATACCATGGATGAGGTGTCCTGGGTGAACATTACATAAGAAGACAGCACCTTAAGACAAAGCCCTTCAGAGTTCAACATAGAAAGGCCAAGTGGACAGGAAAAATCTACAAAAGAAACTGACAGGGCTGGGAATGTAGCTTTACACATTTGCCTAATTTGCTTGCAGCCATGGGTTTGAAAGAATGTAAGGGAAGGAGCGAGAAAGGTGGAAGGGAGGAAGGGAGGGAGGGAGGGAGGAGGAAGGAAGGAAGGAAGGAAGGAAGGAAGGAAGGAAGGAAGGAAGGAAGGAAGGAAGGAAGGAAGGTTAGACAGGCTGGCTGAGAAAGATGAAGTATAAGGAACCAGGAAAGAAAGCCCCCTTCTTGTGGCCACTATAGGTGAAGCCACAGAGGAGTTACTAGAGCTTCAGACGGAGCCAATTCTGTGAAGTAGTGGGTAGCAAACACACTGTAGTGCATTGTGTCAGCGTGGGAGAAAGGAAGGAGCTGGAAGATAAACACGTATTCCAAGAATGGGCTGGTCAGGGCGGTGAATAACGGTGAAGACTGGGCAGTACATGATGTAGATTTGGGAAGATTTTTATTAGCGTCATTATTTTCAGGTATGAGAGGTTCGGAGTTATTTCAGTGCTAATTGCCAAGAGCCAGTGAAGAGAAAGAGTTGAAGATATAAGGTGAGAGGTAGGGAATGGAAGACTTACTAGGGGGTGAGAACTGAGCCTGGGTAGAGTTCCAGATCTTTCAGAAACTCGGAACCTGGGAGGGCAGAGGACATCAGCCTTAGGTATTCACAGACACCCCATACAGTTTCTAGCCACTTGCTCAGTTAAAATAGGAAAGCAAAATGAAATATCTTAACTATCTTAAGCCTCTTTATTTAGTACGATTTTGGCTTGGCCAGGTTATCTTAGAGACCTGCCAGGTCGTCTCTCAGACCTCCCTATGTGAGTTTTTGTGTGTTGTTGCTGTTGATTTTTGAGGCAGACTCTGCGTGTGATTCTACTGCCTCAGCCTTCTGAGTCCTTTATGATGATTTTACAACTGAAGACAACTTTTTATTAATACCATCTAATTATTCATTGTTTATTTAAAATTGTTAATATTTTCATTTTGTAATTCCTACGTATCTTAATAAAATAAAGTCTAAGATGCTAGAGAGAATCATCTATTTTTAATTTTGCTGGAAAATGGTAATGTTTCAGTGAAGCATAAACCTAGAACAAAGAATGAAAAATAATCTTAATAAGCATCTTATGCCGGCAGCACTGTAGTAAAAATTGATACAGCCTTATTACATGCATAAATGTGAAGCAGTGTGAATTACCTCAAAAAAACCCAGTTTGTTAAGGAATATAAATTCAAGCCAGGCATAGTAGCACACATTTATAGTCCCACCACTGGGAAGTTCGGTAGAGGTGGGAGGGTCATGGGCTTCAGGCCAGCCTGGATTATATAAGGTGTTAAATCTTTAGTTCATCCCTTAAATAAAATGCAGTTCTCTTAAAATGGGAAAGATGAATGCAGAAAATCATCTTAACTATCAAAATGGAGTTTACTGTGTAGACTAACTGCTGATCTTGTGTTCTGACACATGGGAAATTATTGTAAAGCTTTCACTTCTCTATTTGCTGAAGCCTGGGCATGTCTGGCCCCCAATACATGTTTCCATGGAGTCCTCTAGACCCCAGATGTGTTAGTCAGAGTTCTCTAGAGAAATGAAATGTACAGGAGATAGGTAGATACAGAGAGAGAGAGAGAGGGAGAGGGAGAGAGAGAGAGAGAGAGAGAGAGAGAGAGGGAGAGGGAGAGAGAGGGAGAGGGAGAGAGGAGGCTCTCTTTCTAGGACTTGCCTCACCTAATTGTGGAGACCAGAGGACTGAAAATGTTCAGTGAAGACTCAAGGAAGAGGTGACAACAATCTGGAGATAGAATCCCTTCCTCTTCAGAGAGCTTCAGCCTTTCTTTCTAAAGGCATTTGATTGGATAAGGCCATCAATATGGAGAACAATCTCCTTCTTCAAAATTTACTGATTTAAATATTGATCACATCTGAAATCAGCTAGACCAGTATTTGATCAGTTGGCAGGACACTATACCTAGAATAGGCTGACACAGGAAGACTGTCGCCATCAGGCCCATTTCTCATGGAGAGTTATAGTCTACATAAAGACAACAGTCTTGAATTTCAAATTCTTACCCTTCACAATAACTTCCTTAAACAAGAAAAGCAAGAATTCTTGCCACATTTTACAAGTGCAGAAAAGGAATCTTAGAGAAGCTACTTATCTTAGGCCCAGTTTGTCATAGCCTGTTTGGGATATGCTAATAAAAATCCAGTAAAGTGGGTGGTAGCCTGGACAACAAACATGTACTGCACACAGCTCTGGAAGTCCGGATCAAGGCACTGACTGATGTGGTGTTTGATGAGAGCCTGCTTCATGTTTCATAGGTGGCTGACTCCTTGTATTGTCTTCATGAGGTAGAGGCAGGAAGGCTCCTGGAAGTCTCCTTACCATCATCACACTAGGGATTGTATGTTGCTTTGGTATATAATTTTGGAGGGAACATAAACACTGAGTGCACCGTATGTCTGGTGTCCATGTAGGTTCAGTGCCTGAGCTGGAGCCTGTTGTTCTCTTCTGCCTGACACATCATGCCATTTCTTAGGTTATTTGATCACAGACATATATTCAGATGGGTAGAGTTTAGGCCAAATTATAAAATGGTTTATCTTTACCTAAACCTATCTTAAACCTCATGAACTCAATCCTGGTAGTTCTTGTTTGCTGCTTATAGACCATGAATTAGCAACTATAAGGAATTGCTTGCTTTCTTCACTAGACTGTAAGACATGCACTCTGGTGTCTGACTTGCTTTATGGATCTGTATTGCCTGGTCAGGTCCATGAAAATAGTAGACATTAATTATTTATTGAAATAACCTCCCTGTATTTGAAACCTGTATTGACCCCTGAGATGCCCACAAAGTCCACTGCTATTCCAGTTCAGACAGATCATCCACCATTACAGCATTTTAGCGGTGAGGATTCCAGATTCACAGTCTTTTCTCATGCTTGTTCACTTAGGATCTCAGGTGTATGGAAAGGACCCTAAACATTTCTGGAGAGTACACTCCACTACAATCCTAAGTGTAATAAATTGTTTTGTTGCCATAGAACAAACTCATTTTCCCCCTTTCCTCACCACACTTTCTTCATCTGGGCACCAGAACAGTGAGCAATACATTTCTATTGTTTATAAATGACCCAAATTATTAGTCTATTTTATATTGCTATGAAGAAATCTCCAAGGGTGGAGAATTTTATGAAGAAAAGAAGTTTAGATAGCTTACAATTTGAGGGTTCCAGGGCATTACTGCTAGCATGGCTCAGCTCTGGTGAGGACTCTCTGGGTTTCATCCCACCGTGGTGGTAGCTCATGTGTGGTGATAAGATTACATCACTAAACATGAATCCAGATAGGCTGAGGTTCCAAAGTCCCTTTCAGGAGCACAGCCTCATTTCACCTAAGGACTTCCCAGTAGGCTTGTCCCTTAGATGTCCCACCTTCCAACTCATTCAAGAGTACTTTATCTTGGCTCATACTTTGAGGGCAATGGCGGAGGGGACTATGATGTCAGAAGCATAAGGTGGCTGCGAACATTTTACTCACAGTGAGGAAGCAGAGAGAGATGGCTGCTAGTGCTCAGCTCTCTTTTTATTAGTCTGGGCCTACATTTAGAAGCTCTTCTAAATGCTCTTCTAAAGCTCTCTTCTCTCTTTAGTTAAAGCTTTCTGGAAATCCTTAATGGGCATGCATAGAGATGTGTCTCCACTTCACTGTTCTGAATAACAGCCTCCCAGCTCATGGAATCATGGTGGACAAACAATATCTGAACAATGCACCCAGTCTATGGTTTTGTGATAACAGCGTGAATCAGCCAAGGCAGTGTACCTTGATGTTCCTTAATCCTCTGAGTTTTTCAAAAATGTTTTGTTTTCCGACTCTTTTAGTCCCTTCCCATTTATGGTGAATGTTTGGCGAGAAGGAAAATCTAAGCATTGGGCCTGGAGGACTACACATCCCTAAATAATGCTAATGCATTACTTGTTCTTGCAGCAAAGTGGGCAGGCCAAGGTCCCTCTTTCCTAGTGTGGACTTACCACAGGAGACTTCTCAGTTCCTTATGCACCTCAGCTTCTGGCAATTGTCCTTTCAGGCATATGTCCAAAGCCCAGGGTGTTTAAGCGAGGACCTTGTTTCATGTCACCTGAGACATGCCATCTGGAAAAAGACTGGAGCAGTAAGAAGCACGCTGAGCCACCAGGGAAGCTGCAATGACTGATTCTCCACAGATAATTGACTATGTGGGTCATTACATGCAGGAAACGGAGGAGCGGTAACTAAATTTCATATCACATTTTATGGTTTGCAAAACTGTTTTCCTATATCCTGTCTTATTTGATATAACCTTTGTAAAGACCAAAATATTTGGAGTTGCCCACAATGGCTTGAGCTTTATTAGCAATCTGGCAAGCCAGCTGTGTTGGATCTGAATACATCTCTCCAACCCGCTGCCGTCTATCCCTAGATATAATCCTATGATATTTAGTTGAGAAACTACAATCATGCTGGGCATTATGGTAAACCATATGTGAATTTGAGTGGTTGGTATTTCAAGGACATTAGGCTACAGGAAGCAAATGTTCTGACAAATTGCCCTCTTGGAACAAATTGGTATAAATACCTTGGGCACCACAGCTCATAAAGAGTTATGGAAGCAGGCTGGAAGGGTTTAGCAGACCACAGATTGGCATGGCATGTGCTTTTGACCGTGGTGTGCCATTTAATTTTAGTAGAGGGAGAAGCATGCGATATTGAGGATTGGGGGCAGTGAGGGGAGACTAGATTGTACAGCCAGAAGGAAGTTCAGTGAGATAGGAAACCCAGGGCTTCTAGTTCTTGCTTAGTCATGAAAGAGTGACAACTCTATTTCTACAGAGTTTAATTTCCCAGTCCAAACATGGAGATAATCTGTCCCCTAATCCATCTCACAGTTGATGTGGCAGCCAAATTAGTTATTGTACATTAAGGCATTTTGAAAAATATGAAATGATATATAACACTCTATTTAGTGATGCTGAAGATTGAACCCAGGGCCTTGCACTGCAAGGCAAATGAATGTTCCTGGCCCTCAAAGCATCATTCTTACAGTTGCTGCTTCCTTTGTCCCACACATTTATTTCTAGTTGTAGATAACTTGGGGGTTGAAAAATGGACATTTCTTCCTGTTCCCTGTGTCCTTCCGCTAAGCATGAGCCTGAGAAAACTACTCCCAATTGCTGAATTTTATTTAATCTTTGGAGGTACCGCTTTCCCTGGCCTGTGCTCCCCGTAGGTGTTAATCTTAGGAGTTAGGATTACAGGGCCATAGTGAGAACCAGAGCTTTCTGGAGATGGGTAAACCACAACTCTTCCTTACCCAGACTTGCTTTTCCTATTTTTTTGCCCTATGATTTCTAAATAGTATGTTTTGCTATGAAGTAGGTTATAAGAGTAGATTTAATATCAAGAAGACTATTCTAGGAGATGCCAACCAAGGCAAGAATGAAACATTGAATAGACATCAGGGATGCTGGTGAAAGACAAGTGTACCAATGATTCAGAAAGCTGGCCCACGGTGGGCTGGAAATGGTTGTCTTCCTGCTGACCTCTCTGCCACCTCACATTTCCCTGAACCAGACATTCCATCAGAGTGTCCTCCACTGTATTTCCGCATTTCCACTGGACAAGTCATTACCAAGTGCCTGCTTTGTTCCAGGAACTGTGGCTGTAATTAATGTTTCAGAACCAGTATACACAGATCTAATTTGTTTAGCACTTTGCAAAGCAAGTACGAATCAGGCATCATCTTCCTTAAACAGTTTTACAGGAAATTGGGATGGGGGCAGGACTCCAGTGCTTTACTCCTTTGTATCCCCTGGCAGTGTTTGCCCCTGGTATTCAGTCTAGAGGCATCTATAGGTATAAAATGAACAAAACTCAAGAAAGGTCAGGAATCACTTGGTGCCTCACTCCAGTAGAGTAGGCTGGCTAAATGGAGAACCGCAAAATGGAAGAGCAGGCCCAGCCACCATCTCCTAATGTGACCGGCAGCCCTGGTTTAAGGAACTTGAAAAAGGCAGGAGCAGGGACACAAAAGTTCAAATGCATGTCTGCAGTGTACTGATCTACAAGCCCAGAGTTCTAGATTTGGATAACCATTGAAACAATTCTGGCAAGTGACAGGGAATGGAGCCAGGGAAGATGTCACCAGCCTTTGTACCTGAGCTGAGCTTCCCTGAGGATGTAGGTAGATCTCGGAACTTCGGGTTCAGGAAGAAGTTAAAAAAAAAATCTTCTTAGCCAACGGGTTGAATACAGGGTGGTTGTGGAGTGAGAGTGAGGGTGAGGGAGGCAGGGTGCATTTACCACAGGTTTCTCTACTTAAGAATATCTGGTAAATGGGGCAGGTGGTCTATATTACCCAGGCCTCTAAGCTCACCGAAGGAAACTCCTGCCTCCCATAGTCCATTTGGTACTTGGTGGTAGGGTGTCCTTTTTTGCCTCTGCTGGAAAATAAGGCTTTCACACATTTGGGTGCCTCCTCATGGGCAGGTGGCAGTGGTCAGTGCTGTTGGGTGGGAGGACAGTCACATATTTTTGTTTGTGTCGGTTACATTTGTGTTTAGAGGGCACCAGTAGCACTGAGATATGAGAAGATGGAGGCTGGTCTTGGCATCCATGACTGTTAGCTCAGAGGACATCAAATACTCTGTAAAGTGAAGCTGGGCCTTTTAGGCAGCTGTGCACTTGGACACATTTGATTAGGAGCTCTCAGAGGGGCGACAAACCCTTTATGGCACCTTAGAATAGCCACAGGACACAGGGGGGTGGTTCCACATGCAGGAGAGAGAAGTTTAACAGTGACTTTCTGTCTGACACCTATCTAGGGGCTGAGGGTTCTCCAGCAGGGAACTCTGGAACCAGTGATCTTTTTTCCGCCAAGTAGGCTGTCCTGGATTTTCTCAGCATGAGGTAGAGTGTAGGGACAGCCAGTCTAGGCTACTTGCCTGCCCTGAAGAGGCCCAGAGACCTTCCTGATGCCATCTTCCTGGTAGGACAGCTCAGCAGGCCTGTGTCAACATGCTCTGCTCAGTTTGGATAGAGTATAAATGACTAACATTTTCCTCCCAAGCAGCAGGAACGGATGGGCCTGCTGGGAAGAATTCTTTGCTGTAAACTATGGAAGATGACTGTTTCTGGGAATTCCACCAGCGTGTCTCTTTCCCTGTCTCTTTCTTCCTTTCCATTTTTTTTTTCAGTCTTTCAGCACATGATGGGAGGGACCCATTTGTTGAATCTGTCCAGATTCTGAATAGTTCTTGGTCACTGAAGTGTATAAAAACAACACGGATGCAGGTGCTATTGTCTGAAAGTGTTTCCAGAGAACTGGGAAAAAAGCAGTTATTTTGACAGAAAATGGTACTTCGTACTAATACCTTAAGGAGTTTGTTTCTAATGTCTGGTCAGTGAATAGAACTTTTGGCAGTCAGCTCTCATTTAACTAGATCTGTATATAGCATACTGGAGCCTAAGTGCCTCTGGATTTTTTTATAGGCAGGGTTTTGGTGCCTAGGGGTCTGGACCACGGACAGCCAGATGTGCCTGCAGGCAGGGAGTGGTCAGATGGAAGCTGTGTCTGCAGTAAGTTGTCGGCACCCACCCACTCCCTCCTCTTACCCTACTCAGGCCTTCTCTTGACCCTGTCTGTACTGCAGGGAAGGTTCACTCACCTCCACCCCCCTCAGTGTTGGCTTTGAATGCATCTAAGTGACTGTCAGCCTCTCCCCAGGCCGGTGCTGCTCTGATGCAGACGCGCTGAGAATGAGGGTCTCTCAGATCCGAGCTATGCTCTCAATGGAACTTCATGTCCAGAAGCAGATCTATGGAGTTCATTGAGCAGAAGGAAAATGTAAGTTACCTGAGTGACTGCGTGAGCCCCAGTGACATATGTGGCTTTTGTTCATAATGAGGGGTGCATGCCTGCCACCCACCCTCATGTCCTCTGGTGCCCGCAAGTCTTCTCCCAAGTGCATCTCAAGTACGCTGCAGACAGCCTTCCCGGCACCGGGCACAGCTGGGGCAGGAGATCAGCTTTCCACTGGTCTTAGTGCTTAGAATTTATGCCTCCATGAGTTCTTGCTAATCGATATTGTAGAAGCAAGAATCCTTTTTTCTCCATCCTTTCAGCTCAATAAAGCTCTGAAATCTGGAAAGGGCATACTAATGCTTATCGGACTTCCAAAATTTCTTGAAATAGAAAGTTGAGATATATAATCGAGAGGGTAAAAAGAAATCTGTAAAATGCATAGACAAAGGAAATGCAGTGTGCTTCGGGGAGGAACTAGTATTTGCTTTGTATCTGCTATGTGCCCAGTACTTAATATGTTACTATTTTGTCCTCAGAAATCCTGTGTAGTTGTTTCCACTTCACAAGGGAAGTGGGTGAGCAGTATGCCTAGGTTGGACAGCTAAAGGGCATGGGATCTAGATTCCAATCACCTGTATTGACTAGCTCAGAATTTACATCCTGAACACTGTTGACATCTGCACTGCAAAATCCCATTGATGGGACTGCGTCCCTGTCCTCTTCCCACTAGAGGGCAGTAGAGTTTCCTCCCAAAATAGCTCCAGATAATTTCAAATGCTCCTTGCAAGTTAAAACCTTCTCCTGTTGAGACCTATTGTTCTGGAGTCTTTTTCTCTCTCTCTCTCTGTCTCTCTCTCCCTCCCTCCCTCCCTCCCTCCCTTCTTTCTGAATATTTCATTTTGATCTATTTGATTTTTAGTGACAGGGCCTCATGTATTCCAGCCTGGCCTTGAGCAGAGGATGGCCTAGAACTTTTGATCCTTCTGCTTCTACCCTTCCCAACTCCCATCCCATCCCACCCTTCACACCCAGTCTGTATGCTAGAACTCCAGGCATGCACCACCACACTTGTATGTGGTGCTGGGGCCTGATCTCAGTGCTTCATGCACGCTAGGCCGTCATCCAGCTGAGCTACATCCCTAGACTGGCTGACATCTTTCTTTCAAGCAAAATTTTTGTAGTAACTTAAAGGACATAATAATTATTGTTTAAGCATTTTTTTTATTACAAAAGCGATAGAAACCATTGTGACTCACTTGAACAAATAGATTGTTTATAATCTTACTGCTTAGGCATGCCAATTTTCAGCACATGATTTTTTCTTCAGTCTTTTTTGTGTGCATATATGTATGTTTTTTTTAAACTTTTGTTATTTTTCTCTTTGTCTTAAAAGTTGGACAGCCAATACTTTTAAAACTTATGTGTGTATGTGTCTGTATCTCTGTGGAGTATGTGCACATGAATACAGGTAACAGAAGAGGGCATCAGATCCCCTAAAACTGGAGTTACAGGGTGCTGTGAATTTCTGATGTGTGTGCTTGGAATCGAACTCAGATTTTTTGCAAGGGCAGTATGAGTTCTCCAACCACTGCAGGGATTTTATCTTGAGTTTGCAGTTAATATTATAGCCAGAGCTTTTTCCTATGTCCTAACAAATCAATGCCATTATTTTTAGGAACTACATCATATCCTGTTATATGAATATATGCAGTGTAAATATTCCTCCAGGGTTGGACATTTAGAATTTTCTAATTTATTCTATTCATAAGCATTCCCTTAATTTTGATATAGCCTTTTATGTAGCCTCCTGATAAGTCCTCTAGTGTATATATTTCTGGGAAAAAGAATAATTGAGTCAAGTTCTTTGCATATTTTTAGGTTCTATTTCCTGCTTATATAACCTGTTCTCTCCCATCTCACTGTCTCTCTCTTTTCCTCTCTCCTTCTCCCCTGCCCCCTCACTCCCCTCCTTTTTTCAAGGGTATGTTGTCTTGTTACCTATGAGAATATTCTTTTAAACACCTTTTGACAGGTAAAAGTGACATCACTTTGTTTTAATTTGTATTTATTTCATTATCAAAAAGCCTGAACATCTTTCCATGTATATCATAGATACTTTTTTCTTATTATTCGAAATGATTGTTAGCAAAAATGTATTCCTTTTTCATCAGATCTAAGTTTACTTGCCATGAAGATTTTCTACCTTGTATTTTTTCACGTGTGGACTCATAACTGAGATTCTTTAAGATTTTAGTACCAGTAGACTGGGGTGAATGTCTAGCGGAAGAGATGGAAGAATGCTTTTGTGTAAGTTTGTGATTGCCTAAACTACAGCTACCTGAGCAACTTCCAGCATGAAACTGGAAGAACAGGACAGAAAGGCTCCTGTGTGAGTGTCACAAGCAGCAAGAAAGAAGGAAATGCAGAGGGGCCCAGCTAGGCATTTCCTGTGTTGGCCACCAGGTGGTGCCATCTGCTAGGACTGGAATGACTGCTCTGGTGAGGAAAGGTTACATGTTAGAGGCAGTGAATTAACAGGCAGTTCTGAGACTGAGGTAGAACCTAGTATTCTTTGCCTACATAGGACACCACTGATTGGAGTTTGTAATTTGCTATGAGTAAGCCTGGGGCATCTGTGTGTGTGTTCTGGAAAAGTCGGGGAAAGTCGGGGCCTTTTCTGTTTTTGTTTTAGATAGGTGACAGCTCTACGGAGATATTTTACACACTACAAGTTATCTAGTGAAGTATACAGTTTCAGGGTTTGCAGTATATTTCTATCATAGCAGTCAATTTTCAGCCATTTTTATCATCTCAGAAAGGAACCCCTTTCACCTGCCCTTTCACCTACCCCACACTCCCCTTTCCCAAGACTCTAAAACCACTAATCTATCTTCTACTCCTAAGTCTACTCCTCTCAGAGATTCCATGTAAATGGATCTTCTCAGCAGGGCTTTGTGGCTCTTACTCTTTGCCTTAACCACTACCTGGCCTGACTTCATGCCAGAGGCATCAGGGGAAACAAACAGAGGGATTACAAGCAATACAGCATTTCCAGGCCTATGTGTAACAGTGATCTTACTACCTGGTGGATCCACAGAGGTTATCTGGGAACCCTAAGATGAAAGCTTTCTGACCCCCAGGCCCTCCTGGAGCTCAGAGTTCATACATTAGAGGACTGCTTCTCAGTGATCCACATGATCCCACAGATTGCTGAGCTGCCAGTAGTGGGCAGGAGGGGTCAAGCTGTGGAGAAGAGGATGCCTGGTTTTAAATGGGGGCATGAGAAAAGCATGGCTTTTCCCTGCAACTGTTGCACCAGCCACAACTTGAGTTCCCTTGCTGCTCTGCCGGCTGTAATACTGCTTCCTGTCAAGCACTCCTCCTTAACTTGGCCTTCAGATAGACATCAGGGTCTCTCTGAAGACCAGCTAAACCAGTGACATCAGTCGTATTTACTGTTCAGCTAGCAAGACTCTTGAATGGGAAATAGCAGAAAGAATACTTGATCTGCGGTCTGAAGCTCTCCAGCATGTTCCACTGGCTAGTACCTGGGGTTCTTACGAGTTGCCAGTGAGATGTGACTCCAGTGAGATGTGCACAGACGTGCACTGGCATTGAGGGACAGTGTGGGGTGTTGGGGAGCACCTTGTTCACCTGCCTCATCTCATAATTAACTGAGGCTGCGGAAGTGAAATTCGTTGCTGAAGATCATATGGCAGCTGTTAGTGGAGGCGCAGCCCCCAATCCGAGTCACAGCTTTGTCACCTCTTTTCTTCCTTTCCCCACTGGTTTCCCACATCTCTCTCTTGGGATCTGAAGAATCATATTCATTCACTTTTAATTTTCAGAATTGAGGAGACGCTAGTCTCATTTACCCGTGGCTACAGCGCTAATGGATTAACATTTGCAGTCGATGACTAGGAGTTAAATACTGACAGCTGGAGAGGCTACGATTCATACATGGCTTTTAAGAAGAACCTAGAGCAGGTTCAAGTTTGGTGAGGGCTGAAACCTGTGAAACTTGGAAACGCAAGCTAAGGAAAATAATACAAAATTACAGTCACAAAATGAGCTGCAGAGCCTTTGAACTGATCCATGCAAGCGAGGAGCCTCGTTGTCTTCACTGTTAATCCACCTCTAGGACTTGCGTCATGTTAGTTCTGCTAGGTTTTTCTCTTTCTATAAATAGCACTCAGTCTGGTGAGAATCATTTGTCACAGAATAGAGACCACTCTGGCAACAAGCATGTACTGAGCACTTGTTCTCCACAAGGAATACTGGAGAGCTGAGTAGTCGGGAAGGTACTTCCTCTCTCTGAAAGTAAAGCACTGAGACACGAGGTAGAGAGTGGGGCCAGTCTGTCTTCCATCCTGACTGATGTTTGGGCCAAAGGAGCCTCTGCTTGTGACTCCAGCTTTGTTCTCAGAGAATCTCTCAGAGCCATTCCTCCACAACTCGTCAAAGGGGGCGGGGCGGCAGACACAAATGCAAGAGAAGCCCTTTGGGGTTTGCACTGAAAAAGTGTTCAAGATTTGCATGCCATTTTTGTAGCTATGCCCCACTCCACTACCTTGAAATGAGTCAAAGGTGCCTGTATGGTCAGGGTCCTCTTTCCTTGAGGTGTGACGCCTCAAAAATACAGACATGAACCCCCTGAGCCATCTATGCTGATACCCAAGAAATGTATTCTCATTCTGGTAAAACAACATCTTTATCCATTCTGTCTATTTAAATAATAATATCAGCATCGTGTCTTTTCTTTTTCAGCCCGTTTCTGACACTAGTCAAAGATGCAACCTAGAGTTAGGGATAAGTCTGGTGGGCCAGAGAGGAGCTCATTCAGTTGAGGGAGTTTGTTTTATGTGCTTTGTTTCAATTTTTAAGGTTGTATATGTTTTTTTGTTTGTTTTTTTTTTTTTTTTTTTGAGTTCCTGTGAGGAAGAGGGAAGCCAGAGGCATGAAGCTGGGTGCCTTTCAGGGAACTAAGCACTGCTGTCCTCGAATAACAATTCCCCTTTGTGTCACATGGAGAGATGACAGTGCTCTCGTGACATCCCAGATTCATTGTCTTAGAGGCAGTTTTACTGTCTGTCGGAAATGAGCCCCTGAAGCCTCGAAGCACGAGTAGGACTTTAAGACGGCAGTGGGTTTACAGCATCTCCTTGTAGTGTGGGTGGAGGGCTCAAAGCCTGGGGTCTGAGGAGTGGCTGGTAATTTCTGATGTCATAACCAAGCCCATCTCTTGCATGTCCCTCCCTGTTGTGAATCATGGATTTCAAACATCCTCAGGTTCTTACCCCGGTAATCCCAGAACTCTTAACAAATCAATTCTAAGAAAAAAAATAAATGAATAAACAAAGGATCAGGGGGTATTTAAAATGTTGTTTTAATTAAAATTTTTTAAATTTTCCTCTTCAAAATCCTGTATGAGCCATTAAATATGAAAAAAAAACTACTTTTAAAATTTTATTATTTTATTTGATGTGTATGAGTGTTTTGCCTGCATGTATGTAAGTGCACCTATGCTGTGCAAAGCTGTAGAAACCAGAAGAGGGTGTCAGATCCCCTGGAACTAGAGTTATGGGCATTTGTTAGCCACCATGTGGGTACTAGGAATCAAATCCTGGTCCTCTGGAAGAGTAAATAATGCTCTTGACCACTGATCCATCTCTCCAGGCCACCCCCCTCCCCCCAAACAAACTTCTTAGTAGAAAAGCACTAAAAGTCACTTTCATTAGAGATTTTGAACCTTTATAATAGACAGGTTGGTCTTCAGAAAATGAGTCAGGGCTAGTCCTCTAAAGTGCCAACAATGACGGCTTAGCAGGCAAACACACTTGCTACACAAACCTGGCAACTTCAGTTTGATCCTTGGAGCCCATCTAAAATTGGAAGCAAAGAGCCAGTTCCACAAAGTTGTCCTCTGACTTCCACTCACACATCATGGCATATACCAGGTGGCTCATGTGCATTCACACAGAATAACAATAAATGAAATAAAACTCTAACCATATTGCCTGTGGAAAGGCAGCTCTGCTTGCTGTTAGTCTCCAGTAAGCAGATCACAAAAGAAACTCAGAGACATGTTGGAACCTTCTGGATGGTTGTCTTCTGCATAGTTACCCTGCGACTTTCCAGTTTGCCAGTTATCCAGGCCCATCCACCTGTGTTCCCAGCTGGCCATTGGATACTTCCCTGTTTACTCACATCTGAATCAGAGGGGGAAGAAATGGACATTTATTAAGTGCTATGCTTAACTCCTGTTCATCATCTCAATGAAGTAGTATTATCACCCTGTTTCACAGAGAAGGTAGCTAACATTCAGTGAGCTAAGGTTACCTGTGCAGATCACATGTGTATAAGTTGCACAGAGTTTATTCATTACAAAATGATGACCATAGACAACTTTATTAAGCACTTAATGTTTGCTAGAATTCTTACAAAAAGCCTTTAAAAAGAGTATTTTAGTTCATTTCTTCCTTATGCCAACTCATGATTGGTTCTCCTCAGTAATTCTAGTTAAATCTATGGTTGGGGGAGGAGGTGGGAAAGTTGGTGGCATTAAATGTAAGTTACTTGGTGTTGTTATAAATCTGAATTCCCTTCTTACCGTGTGTGGGTAAAAGAGAATTCTAAAGGAATATCTAAGCTGTGTTTTCCTTTTCTACACAGAGAGCTTTCTTTCTGGCTGCATGTTGGCAGGTGGCGCTCTCCTGGCCTCTGTGGCTTGAATCCCTCACACTTTCCCCCCACCCTCATAATCCCCTTCGAGTGTGTTTCCTAACACGTGTTTGGGTCCTTGCTTCAGCCATAGGGCCTGGCACAGAGCTGATGACTGCCAAGTCCCCGGGCAGTTTGTTTGGTTTGTTGTTGTTTCACTCCTGATAACTGCTACAGCAGAGATTCTATAGATACAAAAGGAAGCCAGGAAAATATCACTAGAGGTTGGTAGAGGATTTAGTTTCGGCATCCTTCCTCCCCATAGCGTATACATCACATGCCATCCTCACTCCCCTCCTCAGGCCTGAGTTGTTGTTTTTTTAGCTGGTGGGGCTAGAGAGATGGCTTAGCGGTTAAGAGCACTGACTGCTCTTGAAAAGGACCCAGGTTTGAGTCCTAGCACCGACATGGCAGCTAAACAACCATCTGTAACTCTAGTTTCAATGGATCAGACAGCTTCTGGCCTCCACAGGCATTGCACCATGGGAACACTTACACACATGCAGGCATTGCATTCATACACATAAAATATTAAAAAAAATTTAAATGGTGTTAACTGCTAGAAAGTCAGAAACAGAAAACAGAATGTTCTATTTGTCTAAAACAAATGTTTATGTTAGCGATTTACAAAAGGACATTTACTGATCTAAGGCAGCTTTGGATGGAGAAAGACAAGAAATTGATAATTAATACAGGTACCAATATAAGATCAAATGGGAAAGCTCTTTGTCATGACCTGGAAGCCTTCCCCAACTCCAGCTGAGGCCCTTATCTTCTGCTGTGGACACAGGGCGAGGTCGGGGGATGACATGGCAGGACACAGCCATCATGGAATGATTAAGTTCTCAAACTGTGTACCCACCAGTCTATGCCGATATGAGTCTAGCACCCCGAGGCTGGCTGGCAGAATGGAGCTCTGGTCTGTTACAGCACTTCCAGGCCCTGCCACTTCCCATGTGGGTGCTGGAGAGATGACTCAGCAGTTAAGAGCACTGGCTGCTCTTGTAGAAGACCTGGGTTCAAATCCCAGCACCCACATGGCAGCTAACAACTGTTCGTAACTCCAGTTCTAGAGGATCTGACACCCTCTTTTGACCTTCATGGGCACTGCATGATACAGGTGCACTTACATACATGCAGACAATACATTCATACACATAAAATAATAATTAAGGAAAAAAGAACTTTGTGCCTGAGGTGGAGGCTCACCTCCACTCTTCTGGAATCTTGTGTCCACCCATCATCATGTCCCTTCTGAACTTCTGCAGATCTCCTGTATTTTGTGTTGGAACCTCTAACCTTGGGTACTTTGTCACTAGTTGGGAGCTTCTTGTTTCCCCAGCTCTGGTTTGGCCTCTGACATCCCATTTACTTGATTTCTGCCTGCTTATCAGGGTCATCACTGCCATTTGCTCGAATTTGCTTTCTATTGCTATGACAAAATACTGACCGAAAGAAACTGGGGCAGAAAGGGTTTAATTCCATGTTACAGCTCCCAGGTCACAACCCAACACTGAGGGAAGCCAGGATAGGACCTCAAGGTAGGCAGGAACTGAAGTGCAGGCCATGGAAGAACATTGCTCTTCTGGCCTGTGCTCAGCTTGCTTCCTTATATAACCCAGGACCACTTACCGAGGGGTCGCACCACCTGCAGTGGACTGAGCTCTGGCCCTCCCACATAATTCAACAATCAAGAAAATGCTTCACAGACATTGTCACAGGCCAGTCTTATAGGGGAAATTCCCCAGTTGAGATTCCCTCTTCCATGTGTCAAGTGAATTACTATCCAGAACACCCTTGTACTTTCTCCATACTCTAGACCCTGACATATCCCACTTGGCTCTTTAGCTGGTCATCCTGCAATTCTTTTTACTGATATCACTCTAACTTAAAATCATCTTGGATGTCCTCTAAGGTGCAGATACATTATACACTAGGTTACCATTTGTTAATTAATTGTCATTGTCATGGAATGACATGGAGGCCTTGAGAACAAAGCAGCTTTGGATAAAGGATGTCATTGGTGAGTGCAACCTCAAAAAGGGAAATGCAGTCAGGGGATGGAACCAGATGCTGGAACATGCTAGAATACCCAAACTCACCATGTTCTGACCATTTCCCGCTTTCTCCCATATTCTGCCTAATCCCTGCCGGATCCAGAGTGGATGCCCCACTTGATTTTCAACCATCACTGATATCTCAGCAGGGTTCCACTTTGACCCTCTGGTGAGTCACATAGGAATCAGAATAAAGTTTTTAAAGCACCAAAAAAATGGGCCTTAACTTCAATATAAAGACATGCTTGACCTCCATATAAATTGATGAGTTGATACTTCAGACAGCAAATAAAAGTTATATGAAAGAGCTAAAAACATTTCTGCAAATGACTTATTAAAGATGGCCTTACCCAAACCTACCAGATTCACAGCTCTCCTAGACATACCTTATTTCCAAATTACTTTATTGTATTCTTTGAGTTTTATATGTGTTGAGAGTGGCGGGGCTTATGGTGAATGCAAGAAAATTAAATTCATAGGATGAAATTTCAACTTTTGCAATTGAGTAAACAGCCAAAACAAACAGTCTTTGGAAAAAAATAGACATTTTTCTTCTGAAAAGCAAGCAGTGTCTAAGTAAAATACCTTAAAAGTGAACTAAAAAGCTTTTCTAAAATAAACAACTTTGCTTGTGATCCTAAATCGGGACCACATGTAGATGTGGAGCCTACAGATGCAATGCACCAAGATGCCGAGATTCTGTCCTCACTGTTTGTGGATGTTACAGCCTCTGGTCTCAAAGGAGCCCTAGGGTTTCAGATCCTAGTATGAGGGGGAAAGGCAGAAGAAAGAATGAAAACAAATGCCTTTCAATTCAAAGTATCCAAATCATCATTTCATTTGTATCTCTGCCAAAGCTCACCCCACTGCAAATCTTCTGAAGGGACAGGTCAGAAACAGTGGTGGCACCTTTGCCCATGTGGGCTGGTAGGGCAGACATTGTGTAGAACCAGACTTGAACTCTGGGTTTAAGGATCACACTTGCAGACTGCCCCTGCCCTGAGGCAAATCAAGGAGAAGCCAATTCTGCATAGATAGAATCATTCCTTTGTTTTTCTCATTTACCAAGTGCTGTGTCTTTGGGATCACAAGTCATGAGTCTAGAGAATGTAGCTATTGCAACATCAGCTCTCCCCTTTCTATGCAGTTTACAGCTAATAGGGTGGAGGAGAGTGGAGGCGAGAACATCCATGTCTAAGACTGAAGGACGATGTGCCCATTTTCTCATGCTAGAAAATGCATTTCTCGTCCTCCATGTGTACATGGTCTGCTTCACCAAGTGGGTCCTTACATCAGATATTTGCACACAGGTACATGTTTTCTCTCCTCTGATTAGAGAGCAAGATCCTTGAGAGGAGGAATTCTGCAGTCTGGGTTTGAGGAGGCCTTCCTTGAGAAAAAAATGAGTAGAGTGAGCTCAGATATTAATTTGGCTAGTTTTAAATTGATAAGGAGGCATAGACGTCATCAAAAAGGTCAACTGTTTGAACTGCTGTGGCTCAAGACTTCAAACTCAGGATTGTCATCTTCAGAATAAATACTTGGTAGGATGATTAATTTGGGCTCGGTGAATTGTGCTACTAGGAAATGATGACTCCTTAATAAAAAGCAGCAAACATTGAGTGCTTACTACATGCCAAGCACTGAGTGTTTCATATAATATATAGCGTCTGATTTGATTCCTGTATTAGAAAGGAAGAAACAGAGATCCACCTGATCAGAAGATTAGGGGCTCACAAGGCACAATGACAACAGGTACCCTTAAACCCATCAGGAAGCTTTAACGATTTCTTCCTATAACAGAGGCTCTGCTATCTATGACTCCTCAGCTAATGAAATTAGTGGCATTTCATAGGTATGTTTCAATTTTAGAACCATCATTTCTCATCAGGAATCCAGTCAAGAAAATTTTATTTTTAATTTTGTGTGTGTGTGTGTGTGTGTGTGTGTGTGTGTGTGTGTGTGTTATACCTGGGTGCAGTGCCCACAAAGGCCAGAAGAGGGCAGCAGATCACCTAGAGAGCTAGAGTTACAGGTGCTTGTAAGCCTGTAGCTGGGAACTGAACCTAGGTCCTCTGTAAAAGCAGTCTGTGTTTTAACCACTGAGCTGTTTCTAGAGCCCCAAGAAAAGTCTTAATATACAGAGCTGCTGTTGAGGCCGAACATGTAGGTAAATTGCTCAATTCTTTCTTTTCCCTCCTTGAAATCACTCCAGTTTCTTGAGTTGCAGGAAACAGAAGTAGGCTATGTAGATATGCTTATAAATTTTTAAATCCCACTCTTAGGTTAACTAGTCCCCAATGAAAGCAAACTTGCTGTCTTTTTCCAGTCCCATATGTCTGCCCTTGACTTCTTCACTCTGGGGACAGTAATAGCTATGGCACAGCTTGAGTTCCTTCAAACATCTTGTTTCTTTGAACAGCTGAAGCACAGGCTGTTCAGACAGTGACATACATCTCCAGTCATACTTTTTAGATAAAAGTATCTAAAAATGTTTGCCTCAAGTCATGGGGTGGGGATGAGGGTTGCTGAAAAGCCCAAACGTAGAGCAAATGAGACCTTCCTGAATCAGGCTTTCGAGTTCCTGAAGCTGGTCCCCTCTCAGGTGCCCCTGTGTCTCCCAGAGCTGCATGTTGGCCATGTCCAGCCTCCTTGCCATCCACACCTGCTCTGCAGCCTCTGGAGGGAGAACTCAGGTGCCTCTGCTGCCTCTTGCCCCTCTTCACTTTGCCCTTTCCCAACCGCAAGCCAGGAAGCCTCCATTCTGTCCTTGTTTATTTCCTAATTTCTTCTGTGATGGCCTGTCTTGCACCTTCAGCTTGCTCTGAGAGGTTTGAGAAAAAAATAACAAATAAAAGCCAGACCTTCAGAACAGCCTTCATGGCTTCTTCAGCCTTCTAGACCTTAGCAAAAGAAAGCAGGTCATGGCTTTACAATGATGGATGTAGACTCACTGGGGGAATGAAGGAAGAGACTAGAGTGTATTTTTAGTGTCTGCTGCTTGTGGTAACATAAGTGAAAACTGCTGGACCCTTTTCCCTTCTGCTGAATGGCTGGTATTGAAGAGCATGTGCCCACTCCTGCCAGATCCTCCTCACGGAACTCCCTTTTTATGAGGTGGGTGACTGGCTCCTTGGCACCAGGCGGCCCCGCCACAAATCTCCTTTATTGCCCAGAACTGATGTCCAGCTGCATGACTATGGATAGCCTTAGCTGGGGTGAGGGACACTGATGGAACCCTGCTGGCTGCAAGCTTGTCAGGGTGTTACCAAGTTGTGAGGCAAAGTCTGCTGGGCATGAGTTCTGTCTGGACACGCTGAGCCTTCTGGCACATTGTGGCCACCAGACACGAAGGAATCTCAGGAACAAGGACAGTAGCTGGCTTCCCATCTCAAGAGGTGCTCGTGGTGCCTTGCTCTGCAGTGAGAAGTGATACCCCTTTGTCATTGGCATTATTGGGTCCTCCGAGGGACCTATAAACTATCAGTGGCCCCAGTTGCCCTAGATGTCATTCTGCCAATGATGACTCAAAATCTATAGCTAACCTTTAAAAGAAAAAGGGTGGTGGTGGTGGAGGAAACCTACTGGAAAGGGTATGAATGGGCTACACAAGGCCCCGAGACACGCTCCCAGTGCCATTCAGAGTGTAAACAGTGCTGAAGCCTGAGATGAGAAACTGGCACCATCACGCTGAAGGGCTTTGGACAAGTAACCATCCATCTGTCAGTACTCCTAAGAGGAGATCTTTGTCCTACTGACCTTATGACAATAAATAAGTATTTTGAAATGGTTGAACCCATAACATTACAAAACAAAGGGACAAAAGAGCAGGCCAGGCTCTGTTTATTATTTTTTTTTAATTTCTGATTAAAAATCAGAATCAACATTGATTTTTTATGAGAATAATTCCAAACACTGTAGCCAGGAAAGGCTGTTCTGTCTTCGTGTGATGGCACCAGGCTCTGTGAAGGACAGCACATGTAGCAGGAGAACTTACCTGCCCCTGTGTCCCCCAGGGGAGATTTGTTTTACTCCCAATTCTACATTATTCATTTGAATGAAAAATGGTGTCATGGGATGCTTTCTCATGAAAGGGAAGACAGCTTTCAATCCAAAACTTTCCACTTTAAAAAAGCTCTCAAGCAGCCACACTGGATAGCACAAAGACTGACACCCTAGGCTGCTTTCAGAGTTAACTTCATCTTAGTTTATATACTGTCCTAGCAGACTCGGCTGCCTCATGTTTTAGCCCTTGCTGCTTGTGACAGCTTATCTTGGTTGTCAACCTGACACACCTAGGAAGAGAGAACTTTGGTTCAAGACTTACCTCTCTCAGATTGGCCTATGGGCATGTCTTTGGAACATTTTCTTGATTGTTCCTTGTTGTAGATGGACCCACTCTATGAGCCTTATCATCTCTAAGCAGCTAGGTCAGGCTGTGTCAGAAACATAACTGAACGTGAGCCTGAGATCTGATTTTCCTCAATGATGGACTGTAACCTGTAAGATGAAATAAACCCACTCCTCCCCAAGTTACTTTTGGTCACGGTGTTTATCACAGCAACAAAAAACAAACGAGAACACTCCTAAAAGTGTAGTTCATGGACCAGTGGCAGGTGTATCACCTGGGAAGCCACTAGAGATGCACAAGCTCAGGCACCAGCCTTTGCCTACTGGACCAGAATCTGCTTTTGACAGCATACCCATATGTCTCTATAGTCAAGAAAAGTAGGGACAGGGACTTGCAGGCCTATACCCATTTTTATTTTATTTATGTACCTCATTACAAAAAGTGTTTTGGTATAGCTAACATTAATAACTTCTAAGGAGGGAGGGGACAAGAATTAAAACAAATAGCTGGGACCATTTGATAGAGTTTTGTTGTTTTATATTCTAATTCTCAGAGAATATGCTGTTATGTCACTATATAGTCACTGATATTACCTATGAGAATCCAGAATTGTCAAAAAGGGGCAAAGTCTTTATCCCAAGATACTATGTAAAATATCTATCAAAACTTCACAGTGACAAGTGTTCTTTAAATGACTAAAGAAGTAAATGTTGATCTTAACAGAGATGCTTCCATCATCTGGATAATTGTAGCAATCCAGCTCCTCTAGTAAAGAGATTAGGAAAACAGCCATTGGAAACCTCAGTTTAGATTTTGCTCCTCCATTTTTCAGAGTCAGATGACATCAAGATAATGTGTAATACTAGAGATCTACTCTAAGAAACATCTTTATGATTCAATCAGCACATCAGGAAACCTATGACTGTTCAGTGCTAGGTAAAATATGGGGGATCAGTTGGTATTCAGTTTTCATTTCTTGCATTTGCTTCATACTGATAACTAGCCAAAATCACTTAAATATGAAAGTGGATTAGGAAATGAAAGCTGTTTAAATTAACCAGGGAAATTGTGTTCTGGGTCTATGAGTGTTAGAGGTGCTGGGCTCTGAGAGTATCTTGGGATTATAGCTCTGTTGAGGCTGGACGAGTGCATAGGTTGTAAAGCGAGGAGCTGAGGGTAGGGAGAGACCAAAACCAGCAAGGCTGACTGCCCCTACTGAGTTGCCACCTAAAAGCTGTGTGCAAAGGAGGAGAATCCCTGCCCAAAGCAGGGGATGGGGATTCAGGAGAGACCAGGGTGTGCTTTAAAGAGTGGCAGAATTTGATAGAAAGTTCCATCACAAGCCAATATGGAAGTTTAAGAGCTCCAACCGAGATTAGACCAGCTCAGTGGCCTCTTGCTGCTTTTTCACACCCATCCATCTACCCACCTACCCAAAGCCTTACATTAAATGAATTACAAATAAATGCAATGCCATTGCCATGACAATACAAAGAAAACCTGTCAATGAATCTGTATCTAGATTTTGGAAATAGTGTCCTGGTAACAATTTTACTACATAGAGTTTGCATAAACAAAACTGATATTAAAGCTCATTTGACAAGAATTCAATATTTTTTTACTTCTCTCAGAGACATTTGTAGACTGCTACAGTTGTGGTGAAAACAGGTAAAGTTTCATCATAGAATAGAATTATCTAAAATAATTTCAAAGCTGTAAGTAAATGAACCTGGTTTTTTACCAATAGTGTTATTTTTTTCAAACTTATCAGAGCTCTAGACTTTGGAAGCCACGTGAATTTCTGGCTCATTTCTCATGTGCATTTCTACCAATCATGTTTCTGCTTGTGTTGTAGCCACTTCACTCCCAAGTCTCAGCAACAGTCTTAAGAGAGGCTTTAATTTCTCTCCCTCTCACCCTTGTGTGGTGATGGTACCATGTCTACACCATGGTGAACTGGAGACTGAAGAAGCAACTAGAGAACAGGAGTCATGTCTTTCTCATTTTTCTGTTGTAAAGCAACTGATACATCACTGACATGCTGTTTCCTTAAGGAAGTCTTCCAGACCCCTGGATCTTGTCTGCGTACTTCTCCAGATGATAGTGACATCTTATTGCTTCCCAATTATGAGATGCATCCATTACAACCAGCTGCATTGTGCGTGTTTGTTCCTTTATATGTCCCTGTAGACCATGAATTTGATGAAAGCAGTATCCACAGCAATCTGGTCTACCACTGACCCTCTAATATTTAGTCTAGGATTTTTTCTTATTTATACAATGGGCTCAATAAATATTTTAAACATATTGAGTAACTACTATTTTCTTAAATATGTTTGGTTGAGGTAAGACAGTGAAAGAGGCCAACATGAAGGGACCAAGCAGTATCCATAGCATCATAACATTGGCCAATTTGGCATTAATTGTAATTAATTCACCTGACTTAAACATTATAATGAACCAGATAACCAGCACATTTGATTGAATGTGCCATGGTATATTTTTCAAGTTATTTTCTGTTACATGCACAGGACAGCATCTTTTACATCTACATAGCCCTCAAAGTTCCTGTCTCAGTGAGTGCACCTGGATTTGATGTCTTTAAGTAGTTTGAAAAGAGCCTGTGTTCAAATGTATGGGGGTTCTAAACATCTGTTGCTTCCTAACAAGTGCTGCATTCATTGTAATGGCACTGATGCACAGAGGTAAACAGAGCCCTGGCAGGCCTTCCATAAGGGAAACTGTGTTTGCTTCCTTCATTAATTGCTAATGGAGCATTAAGACATGCGCTCCCCCTGAGCCAAGTTGGCTAATTCCTGGCACTTAATGCTAGGGTGCTTTCAAAAGTTGAGACATGTATTGACACCTCAGAGACCATGCCCTATAACAAGCACAATGGCATCTCCTATGCCAAGATTATACCAAGCTTCAAACATATCGATACCAAGTGCTCTGATACCCCGGTTTAACCTTTACCATTTGGGGGCTTAATGTGGAATAATAAATGTGTATCCCCGGCAGACCTCTGAAAACAGCTACCACAGTGTGATTTGGATAAGTCTTCATGAAGATCCAGAAAGGCTAAAAATAAAGACACAGCAAATCAGTGGAATGACAATAGAGGAATAAGAACACAATTTCGAATCAAAGTATTTGTCGATTAATTTTAGAATCAGTTATTCACAGAATTAAAATGAAAAATGTATACCCTTGGACATGCCAACTAGCATAGTGATAAAGTGAAAATAATGAGGGATAAGAGACTGGAAGTTACTTATAATAGTATATTTTGGATGTTGTATTTATTACTTTTGTTTCTGTGTATGAGTGTATTGTCTGCATAGATGGAAGCAGACCTGTCTCATGCAATGCCCAAGGAGGTCGGAAGACAGTGTCAAAGTCCCCTGGAACTGGAGTTACAGATGGTTGTTAGCTGCCCTGTAAGTGCTGGGAATCAAACCCAGATCTTCCGGAAGAGCAGCATCAGTGCCCTTAGCCACTGACCTATCTCTCCAGCCCCATCATAGTATATTTTTAACATACAGCACAATAGTTTAATATAGAGATTTCAACATAGATTTTGATAAAATATAAATAAGGTCATAAAAGAATGCAATTTATAATACTGGATAATTGACTATAGTTACATGAGTTATTTAAATATCTTATTTTAAATATTCACATGGAAAATTTACAAAGACAATAATCATACCAATCCACCAAGGAAATGCTATTTTTCAAATTAAATATACAAATTCAAATATACAAATATACAAATTGCTACCTCCTCTCTGATGACAAAGCAATGGAATATAATAGAAGCATAAACAAAACAACCCAGCATATCAGTGGTATCTGAATTTGAAGCCTAATGCTATTAAAGGAGGTAGGTTTGTCCTCGTAGGGCTACACTTTAATCAAACATAACAGATAGAGATAATGGAAAAATACTTCAAAAAGACATTGAGCTGTGATCTTACTAGATATACTTACACTTCCAAAGAAAACAATGTGCTAGTCCAAAGAGGAGCTGGTTCAGCCAAAAAGACAAAACCAGTGTGGAGGGGAGCCTCATGTAGCTGGACTTAGATACGGTGACCAGATGCTAAAACCATCCCTCTTGTGGATGTGAAAGTATAAAGTGTATTCACCAGATTTGGCCATAATTTTAAGCACAAGTCAGTTTTTGATTTACTGAACTCCTGTGGAGCACACAAATTGATGCTCGTGTGACGGAAGGGTGCCTGTGTCCCAGTAGAACTGAAAAATATAGAACCCTCCTAAGAAAGGGTCTGCTCTGTGCTGGAAGAGGAAGTTGCCTGAACCCTATAAAATGTAAATGCTGCAAGAAATGAAGTCCAGAAATTGAAATGTAGCTGCATGTTCAGTAAAGCACATTATGCAGTGTAGATACTCTTATTCACTCCCTGTCTAAGGGTATACGAAGCACTTAGAAGTTTGTTGGAGATGAAATAAGACAGAGCAGTCACAACTGACTGACCATCAAATATGGGATAACAGGTTAAATTTCGTAAAAATATTTTATTTATTGTTTTTTATTTTATGTGTATGGTGTATTGCCTGCATGTGTGTAAGTGCAACTGTATCATGCAATGTCCCTGGAGGTCAGAAGAGGGCATTGGATCCCCTGGAACTGGAACTGGAGTTACAGAAGGCTATCAGCCACTATGTGGATGCTGGAACTTGAACCCAGGTCCTCTGCAAGAGCCACCTCTCCAGCCCTGAGGTTAACTATTTTAAACACACTAAAATAAATGATACATGGATTGAAGAACATTGGTAGCACCTCTGAGGGGCAGCAGTTTTACAAGTCTAGAAGGATGAGTAGAAACTGCAAAGGAGAGTAAAAACAACTGGGACTATGCCAATATTAAAAACTTATGTTAGTAAAATATAATAGCAACCAGAATTCCAAATCAGACAACATAGGAAAAACGTTTGCAGAAAATGTGACAGCCAAAGGCCTGATATCTTTATTATGTGAGATGTTTGTACAAATTGATAAGAGAAACATTGCAGTTTCAAGAACATAAGCAGACAAGTCATAAAGAAGACATTAAAACTCCTGAATAAACACACAGAAGATGCTTGATTGGTTATCAAACATATTTAAAAATTTCAGAATTTAAATGAGCAAGAAAAAGGCTAAATTTTATTTTTATGAAACCCAGTGCTAGTGAGGATGTTGTAAAAAATGATATTCTCATATTGGTACTATTTTATAAATCGGTGCCTCCTTTTTGGAAAACATTTGGCAGTACAATATCATGAGCTGTAAAAAATGTTTGTAGCCTTTGACCTAGTAATTTGACTTCTGGGAACTTATCCTGTGAAAAATTAATCCAAAATATGGAAAAAATTAAGTGACTAAAATAAATTGAGAAATACTAAGTGTCTCACAATAGGAGAATAGTTATGTCACGGTACACTGATTGACTAAACAAACTACATAGTCCTTCATAAGTATAGGAATGGAGCCCATGCAGGCAAATGGAAAGATGCTTGTGACTAAATATGAAATTTAAAAATCTATAAAGGTGTTTTAATATTTTTGAATTTTTTGTTCGTGTGTATCTATGTCTGTGTCTATGTTTGTGTACATATGGGCATGTGCATGTGGGTGCCAGAGACAGCCAGAAGAGGGCATCAGATCCCCCCAGAGCTGGAATGACAAGAACTGTGAACCACCAGATATAGGGAACTGAACCCAGGTCCCCTGGAAGAACAGCAAGTGCTTTTAACCACTGAGCCATCACTGCAGCCCCTATAAAGATTTGTATGAAAAGAGATTGGAGCAAATATATCAAATATTGTTGTTAAGCCGAAGTGGCAGGATGTTAGTGACTTTTTTCTTTAGCTTTTTTTCCATAATAATCTTTCTATCTATTAGACCCTAGTGGCCGTTGCCTCCTTGTCCCCCTAATCCCAACCCAGGTCCATGTCCAGCCTCCATTAACTCACCTGTGTCAAAGCCTAGCACCCACAAGCCCTACTATCCCAGCAGTCAAATGGAGCTCTCTCTTTTCTATGCTTCATAATGCTGTCTTAGCATTTCTAAGACAGCGATAACAATACACATTGTGTGGAAATGATGCATACTCTGTATCTGTCTCTGATACATTTCCAAATGCCTAGAGGGCAGGAACTGTTTGATATGTTTTTCTCTCCTTGTAAAGCACAGCGCTTTGTCTATATGATCTGCATGTATTAAAAAAAAAAAAGTCAATCTAAACAGTCTGTCACATTGCAGGTGGAGCTCACGAGGGTCTTCAGCACCTGGGTCCTTTTGGAAACATCCCCAACATTGTAGCAGAGTTGACTGGTGACAACATCCCTAAAGACTTCAGCGAGGATCAGGGCTACCCAGACCCTCCAAATCCCTGTCCTGTTGGGAAAACAGGTATCGAACATGGCCTTGGGTTCTTGAGGGAGGAAATGGGAAATTCTGACCCCAGTTACAATGTGGACTCTCTCTGACCGAAGATGCTCCTCTTCTCACTCAGGGTGAGGCCTCTGTCTTCCCTGGAGCACAGAGCTCCCATGTTGGGGTGGAACATGAGAACTGGATTTGACCAAGCCAGTGTGGGGCTTGGCCCAGGATGGCAGGAAAGCCTGAATCACTGGCTGGCATCAAGCACATCAGCCACCTTTTAGTTGCTGATGTGGATAGATAGAAACAAAGATCAACTCAGACTTTAGAAAACATCTATTTCTGGGTGGTGTGGGGAGGTTGTCTGGAAAGCTGACAAGATACAGTTATACAGATAAGATAAACATAGAGGTTCTTAAAGTTCTAAAGTGGGTTCTTAAAGCAGTAGTACTTGGGAACTTGCTAGAAATGCAGATTCTCAGGCCTTGCCCCAGATTTACTGAATCAGAGCTCCCATGATGGGGTGGAACACGAGAACTGGATATGACCAAGCCAGTGTAGGGAAAGCCTGAATCACTGGCTGGCATCAAGCACATCAGCCACCTTTTAGTTGCTTATAGGGTTTTGGATAGGTAGGAACAAAGATCAGCTCAGACTTTAGAGAACATCCATCTCTGGATGGTAAAGAGAGGTTGTCTGAAAAGCTGACAAGATACAGTTATACAGATAAGATAAACATAGAGGTTCTTAAAGTTCTAAAGTGGGTTCTTAAAGCAATAGTACTTGGGAACTTGCTAGAAATGCAGATTTTCAGGCCTTGCCCCAGATTTACTGAATCAGAGATTCTGGGCCTGGGACCCAGACATCTGTATAATAACCAGCCTTGGTGCACAATAAAGTTTGAAACCCACTGTTATAAGACAAAGGAAAGAGACCCATAGCGTGAATCAAGAGATCTGAGTTCTATGGTCAACCTCAGCATGTCACTTCTTTAAGCCTCAGTTTCCTCATCTATAAAAGGGCAGCGTAGCCTAAAGAAACAGCCAGTGTAGTTCAAGGTTATCCAGAGGATGACCCCTGTAATCAAGTACTAGTTGTATGTACTTGGGACACTGGGAGGAGAGTAATCAAAGTGAGCCCTTTTAGCCCTCTAAGGGATAAAAGCCCAGAGCCAGACCCTGCCATTTCCTTTATTCTCATTCCACGAAGCTAACACACTCCAAAGAATTTGTCTTACCACAACAGGTAAATCTAAGAGAAATCACTTGCTGCTGTTTGGGAGAAACTGTTTGAGACCACCTTGCAAATGCATGCTACAGGTGGGCCATCCAGGAACAGAGCCTTGGTTCCCACCGCCCCTGCCATGCTCCCTGAATCATGGCCCCATCTCCTGCACAGAGCAGTGCAGCTCCCAACCTGGCCTCAGGCTAGAAGGTGAATTGAAAGGCACATTTTCAGCACCCACATCCTCAGTTCCCAGAGCAAGGCTTTATCTCCACAACTCAATCTCAGCTCACTGAAAGGTACTTGAGAAACAATTATCAAAAGGTTGTAAAGCTGCCTCTTTCAGGCTGCTGGAACTCTGCTGGTAGCCCGTTTCTACATGCTCATTGCTGTGGATGAAGAAGTTAAAAGTAGCTCACTGAGCAGTGGGAAGTCACACTAAGATCTTCTCTTAATATTAAAAACTTCTAGCTTTACACTGCTAAAGGCTGAGACACTACATGCCTCAAGCTACTGGAAGGTTTTAGGTCAGTCTCAAGAGCTCGATAACCTAATTGCAAATGGATCTCTCAGTATTGACTTTGACAGTCATTATCTCTTTAAAAGGGGACCTTCTTCCTCCCCCAGTCCTGAATAAAGTTCTGTGGCCCCTTTGCTTCTCCATCTCTTTATATGGCGCTAGGAATTGAACCCAAGCTTTTAACACACGCCAAGCAGGCACCAAACCTGTAACTACATCTCCAGTCCACGTATCTCCTTTTTAAAGATGTCTAAAATACACTGGAAGCAGGAAAAAAATTTTTAAGAAAGACTCACCTTCAGAGCATCATACCTAGTAACAACAGCACTTAGGGAAAAGCAGAAGCCAAGAGAAATAACCTGTCCTCGACTAAACGGAAGACATGTTTTATACTTCACTGAGCCAACGTAACTGGGTGTTATGGCTGTAATTCCAGCTTTCAGGAAGCAGTGACAGGAGGACCTTGAGTTTGAGGCCAGCCTGAGCTACAGAATAAGACCCTGGGTCAGAAAACCATCAAAACAAAAAACAAAACAAAACAACAGCAACAAAAGAGCAACCTTGGGATAAACCTTGATTTCAAAGGAGGTAGCAGGACAGGGCTTCATCATCCTGCAGACCTCTCATGTGCTAAGTGCTCTGTGCCTGGCCCCTCTATCTCTTCGGGAAATTAGGTATTTGATTATTTCTATCTCACAGATGCATGCACACACTCAGAGAAGCTACGTTAACGTTCCCAAGAAGCTGAACCTTTAAATCCCTTATGAGCTAGGATTTGGTCTTTGAGCTTTGATTTGTCTGACTCCAAAACATAAGCCATTGCAGTACATGTACCATCAAGCCCCATTCCAGGATTGTTACTATCACTGTATGATGTACTTTCTCAGAGACACTGAAGTGGTTCCTAGGAACTCACCCAAGAGAAGAAAGAGGGGCCCATGGAATGAATACATATCACTTAAGGAGACACATGCTGTTGAAGCACATAGAACGTTCTAGTGGCTCTTCACAATGAGAGCTTGTTTCTCACTTGTGATGTTGAGTCACAGGTGGATAAAGGGCTGGTGGAGACGGTGGTTCTGCAGCCCAGACTGCCATCCTTACACTTAACACCCCCAGTTACCCTGGCCAGGTGGGACAGGATGGGGGAAAGTGGATTATCACAAGAAGGTTTACGAGGTAGGCCTTGAAGTTGAATACATCATTTCTGCCCATATTCTGTTCGCCTCAGCTCCATCCTAAGACTCCACATGATTGCAAAGCAAGGCTGGAAAATCAGACTAGTTGTATGCCAAGGAGCAGCCAATGGGTCTTTGATGCAGGGTGGGAGTTTGGGAAGAACAGTCCCATCCACCAGGGAGACTGGATCCCAGAGGGAAAGTGACCAGAAGTGTCTGATATGAACAGACTCTGACCTTCATGTATCAAGATCTTTTTGATAAGTTAACTTTTAGAATAATAACAAATGCTTTGGCCATTCCTCAAAAACTTTGTTTGCAGCAGATGACGGATGTCTAGAAAACACCCCTGACACTGCAGAGTTCAGTCGAGAATTCCAGTTACATCAACACCTTTTTGATCCAGAACATGACTACCCCGGATTGGGCAAGTGGGTAAGTGCAGTTCCAGTGGTCAGTAGATTCTTTGAGGGTAGCGAGGCCAGAGACGAGCAGTACTTCATGAAGGGAGAAATTGTTCGGAATCTGAGTCTGCAGATACCTCTGGGTGAGGGGGACTTTAAATAATTATCATTCCAGACTATGCTCATGTCTTCAATGTGGTATATAGATTCCATCCAAAGAGACAGCAGTCTAGGCCAATCAACCACAGTCACTAGAAGTTTCTCTTCTGCTCTACTCCACAGCCTGTGTCATAGCATCCTGGAGTCTAATTAGTACTTTATACCACTGTATGGGACTTTATGAAAAGCAATGGACTTAAAAAACAGTTACCAAGAAAAATTGGCAAATTTGATCTCTAGACTAAGGGAAACGATCTCCGCATATCTCTGCAAAATCAAAGAAATAAGATATCCAAACTTGGAAACAGATGTATATAATAAGTCTGCTTTATGGAAAGAGAGAAAATTTCCAGATGTGTAGCAGTGAGCTTGCTGTCAGTCGCATTCAACTATGTGTAGCTGTCAGTGAAGGGTGTTGTTTTATAAGCACTTGGAAAGAGAAACCATGGCCACTTGGCACTTGTATGCTAAAAACAAGTTTTGTCGATCTGCTTGTATTCTTCTTTTTGCCAGCATTATTCATTTACTTGCCAGCTTAATGAGGGAAATGAAGTGGGCACAGTGCACTTGGACTTCAGTAAAGGTTCTGACAAAATCTTTTATGGTCTCCTATTTGAAGACATGGAGAGACATAGCCTAGTATCACCAAAAGACAGCTTGTTCAAGAATCCGTCAGGCGGGGAGGGCCGTATTGCAGGACACCTGCATGTGTCTGTGCTGCCCCACGCCATGTTTTATCCATGTTTATAATAAAAATATAGAACACATACTTATCAGATTCTCAGAGGATGACACAAAGTTGGAAGGGATAACACTGGATGACAGAGCTGGGATTCAAGAATATCCCAACAGCCAGGAACAATGAGCCAAACAAAATTAAAATTGAATGGGACTGTGTCTAGGTTCCTGTGGTTGGGCTTTGTAATCCAATGCTGAAGCTATGTGAGAAAAGTGGGGCAATGCCTAGGAGTGTTAATTCACATATGTGAGTAGGTGGTCAGTGTGTCTGTGGAATGAGCAAATGAGTGCACCCCACCCTCACCCTTTCACCTCCCCTCCCCCCAGAGATGCTCCAGACTGCCTAAGCCCCTCTGGCCTCCCCAGTTCCTTGGTCCAGTTCTCCGCTCAGGACCAAAGACAGCTTTGTTTCTATTTTACTGGGCATACTGAAATGAAACTCTTCCTTTCCTTCACTGTTTTAGAGAAAGAAATCATCCTCATCCATAACCACTTTCATTTTTTTCCGGCATTTTCCTTACTTGGCATTGACTCAGGTCCCTCTGCCTTCAGCACACATCTCTCAAATTTTGCTGCAAAGCGGCACTCCTGGGTTAATCTCGCATCTCCACTTTGCATCGTGCTCCCCTCCATCTCAGTGCTGTCAGGGAGTTTTGGTTTGTGGAACATTTTCAACCCTCTTCCTATTACTGTTTAAACATATTAAACAGAAAAGTATCTTGAATCAGAGACTAGAGTTATGAAAGCCTCCTATGTAAGTTACTCTGATGGAGTAGTAAGAAATAAAATAGAAGGAGACTAAAAGAGGAAGAAAATGAATCCAGTTATGTTGGCTTTGAATATAGCAAAGGAGATAGAATTCATGACATTTCAAAGGGAGCAAACTGAACAGAGTTGTTCTGTCGTGTAGACATAGCATGAAGGGAGGAGATACGTTGTGTGTATAGGAAATGGATGGAACAAACTCTTCTAAAGGCATTTTAAAAAGAATGAGGAGAGGAAGAGAGGGAGGAGGGAAAGAAAGGAACAGGGAAAAGAAAGGAAGGAGCACATAATCAAGAGGAGTCTGAGGAAAGGACCCACAGTAGGGGGCAAGGAATTGCCAAGCAGAAGCGAGAGCCAGATTCATCAAGGAGCAAATAGATACTGACCCTACTTTGTTTCAGATGCTATGCTCCACGCTCAGGATATATTTTTATCAAGAAATGGCACTGGTTCTCAGTGGATTTACAGTCTCGTGGTCGAAATGAAAATAAAATTAGTCCAACTTTGCACCAATACCTGTCCATTCTGTCAGCAGAGTGAGGGCCAGGGCCCTGTGCTGGGAAAGATGGACGACAAAGGCAGAGGAAGATGTGGGGCTGGGGGCCAGGATGGCCAACTGATACGCAACCACTGAGGAAGTCAAAACACTGAGGAGAGGAAACCCTGAAGTCTTAGGGGAAGGGAACCTAACTGGGATGCCAGAGAGAAGAAAGAGGGGAAAGGAGGAGGCCGCAGGAAAGTCTAAGGGGGGAGGACAGGGCGGGAAAGATGGTAACTTCTTTTTCCAACAGTTCTTACCTCTTCAAAAACTTGCTCCATGTTTTCTCCGCCCCCCTCCCTTCTCTGAACCCTGGCTTGCGCCCTCTCAGCCACTCCCAATCTCTGTGCACATCAGAGCTGAAGACTAGAATTTAGGGCCACATGTAAAAGACAAAATAGCTATCACAGATCAATGGCCAAGAACAATGTTTACACCTCTTATCAGCTCTAATTATGTGTTTGTTTAAACTTAAGTTTCCTTGTTTATTTTCTCATTACCACCCAGCAGTAAAACAGGATTTGCTTGATCTTCACATGGAAGTGTGAATTGTGTATCTCTTGCTTTTCTAAGCTGGGATACACAGACCTTCCCGAATGTTTATTTAAGAGGATAGTCTAAAGCCTGTCTGCAGCTTAGCTGTCCTTTAAACTAACAAAGCAATCATCTCTCACAACCAAACTGCACTGCAAGTCTTGCTTCCTTCCTTGACAATACTGCTTCCCTGTTTTGACATTAGCTGGAGCTGAGCTGCATCTTTAGCAGTGATTCACGGATTAACAAATATCAGTGTCTATCTTGTTTCCTGCATGGCTCTCTCCTTGTTAATGCATCAAGACACATTCATTAATTATCATATGCCTTCTGGGCCCTGTGTTAGGTAATGGGAATACACCAATGAATAATAATTGTGCAATTACTATATAATAGGAAACCATAATATTTACAGAGCTCATGCTATGTGCCAGACACCATGCTAATAATTTACCTCAGTCATCTCATCCAGCCCGCCCATCTTCATCACTCTAATTCTATAGAGGAGAAAAGTCAGGCTCAGGAAGCTGGGCAGCTTTCTCAGCAATGCAGAGCTTATGATTGGTAGAACTGGGAATTGAACCCCATCATCTAATTGCAGAGTTCTTTATAAACAAAGAACTTCTCTCTCTTCATGACTCATCTCTCATAACGTGGCCTATCAAGTCCTATCCACGATTGGTGGCCTTCCCAACAGTATTTGTAACTACAGCCCTGAGGGGCTTCCACCAAAGGCTGGAGTCAGCCCTCCCCCTTCACGCACTCACTGCTGAGTGTTATTCTCTTAGGAAAACATTGTGTCAGGAGCAAATGTTCCCCTTTTCCTGATGCTTTGCATGGCGTTCATCAGTACTTGATCAGAGCCTAAGCTTAGGTGTGGGACACGTACTCGGTCTGGTCCTTCTTTGGCTTTGTTTGTCCCTCGTGATCACAGTATGCTGAAACTGCCGAGTTCAGTTCAGGTGTGTCTTGGGCTTCCATGCCATTAGACTTGCTATGCTTTTCAGTTTTTATTTTACTTTACACATAATAATTATACATATTTATGGGTTACCATGTTACCACGTGTCAATACATGTACACAATGTATAACGATCAGATCTGGATGATAGCATATTTATAACTTCAAATATTGTCCATTCCTTTATGTTGGAAATGTTCAGAGTACTACAGTGATTACTGTCAACCATGGTGACTGTACTGTGCTAAAGAGCACTTACAATCACTCCTGTCAACTGCATGCACCCATGGACTGTCTCCATCACCTGCCTTTCCCACTCTGGTAGTCACTATTCTTCTCTCTGTTCTTATTAAGCTTCCTCACTGTGTTGTTGTTTTTTCTTTGTGTTCTTGATATGACATATACATGAGGGAGGCATGTGGTGTCAGCTTGTCCCATGATTGGTAGTCTTTACCTCTATCTCTTTGTTAAAGTAGTGACCATATTTCTCTGGTATAAGATAATTGTTTTTTTCTCATTTAAAATTAGTCATTTCTGGGAAATGACTTTGAAACTATAAATATTGCATTCTCCATTAAGCATTAACCAAATTTTGATCTATTGTCGGTGCTTACCAGAGTTGATTATAATTACAGTAGTTGCAAAAAAAAAAAAAAAAAAAAAAAAAAAAAACCCAAGTTGTTCTCTTGTTCTTTCTGGCTCAAACCCCATGCCTAGCAGGAGTTTCCTCTGCTTTCTTGTTTACTTATAAATGTGCTTGTTTATTTGTTATACCTGTGGGCTCATTGTTATTAATATTGTGGTTCAAAATGTCCCAGACTTCAACAGGAATTTCTTCGAGCTGCTTTTCCTTCCTTCTGACACAACTTTGCCACTTGTCTGAGCACATTTTCACTTTCTTCCCTCATCAGGTGTTCAAACCTCATTCATCCTTATGTGTTTTCCTAGAGGACCCTCTTCAGGTCCATTTAAGAATGAGATTTGAAACCAAGAACTGAGCAGTTGTCCACATCTTAAAATCTTGATGGCCACAATGAAAAACTCCTTAATGAACTTAAACCTGCTGCTGTCCTAGACAATAGGCCACTCCTCCCCAAGGAAATAACAACAAATGAGGCCAGAGGAAGTGACTGATTTCTTCTCTTTCATTTCCTGTGCTTTTTTCACTCCCTCTACACCTGCCAACCCATCTTTAAATTGACACAGTAACAGGGCTAATGGATAAAGTCCAGCTGTGTTCCTGAGGAGAAGGGAAGCATGAATGTGTAGGTCCTAACTTCAACTCTCCTGGAAATCAGGGACTATCTTTGAGAGGAATTTTTGTACTTCTGTTTGTAATTTACCCCAAGATCCTCTAAAGGAGATTGAGATGCTGCTGCCTTTATCCCGTTGGCAGCATGCTGGAGCTGTGCCAGGGCTGATAAGCAGTCAGCCCTACTACATCAGCTTGTAGGTCCCTCTGCACTCTCTCCAGCTCAGAACATCAAACAAGACGATGCATATGAGCAGCCGCTGACCTCACCTCACTTTCCTTATCCAGGCCTCCTTTCCAGCACCCAGAACATTCTCTGCACTTTAGAGTTTTTTTATATTCAGAGACAGAAGTTGAGGCTAGTTACCTAGTCCTCATTCCTCCAGGGAACGATCCATGGACGTGCCTCTTCTCTCTTCTGATAGTTACTTGATCCATCACCCAAGTGAGCCAGAAACAGAGGCTCTGGCCAATGCCCATGTTTCTGGCAATGGAAGCTCCCTGTCTCGTGGTACAACGCCCCCTGCATAGTTGAGATTGGGTGAGGATGCTCATTGTAAATTGCAGGTGGGTATATTTTAATGAGCAAGAAAATGATAAAGCTCTTTCTTGGCTTCTGCCATTTTCATTTTCAAACCTATCATTTAGACATTTGTTAATAACCAAACAGCTCGGGGGATATCATGTGAACTTGCTTCTCACCAGAACGCTGTCATTCCCTTTGTCTACAAGTCAATGTTAAGGTATTGTAGTTAGAGCAAGATGAATCATCTCTTTCATAGATCATTTTCCTTCTGATTAGAGAATCAAATGAGTAAAACAACATAAGCAAAACTCCCAAATCCCCATCTCCAGTTCCACCTTCAGGTTAAGTGTTCTGTCTTTTTTAATCTCAACTGGAGGGAAATGTGTTGAGCATGTGTCTGATATTCTAGAGCTCATTTAACTCCTCTGTGTTTGAAATACAGCAGTATGTGGAAACACTTATACAAACTGTCGTAACAGAGTCCCTCCCCACCACCAGCATAACTTTCCTTTCTGCCAAGAAGCTTTTTGGCAGTTTTTAAAAGGTTCACTCTATTAAAAATGTTATAGACCAAATGGTTTTGTGATTATCTTGATGGGGGCACTAACTTGAACCACAGAAGGGATGGCTGCAGAAGTCAGCATCTCATTTATTTACACAGAGAATTGTTGTTAATGGTCAGATGCCGCTCTTTGGAATAATCATGTGTACAGTTCATAAAAAGGGAATTAGACACTGAGATAAAGTTATTTATTGTAAACAAAGGCTGTTCAAAGTGAAGAGACGGGTTTCCCGCACCCTGGCATTTTAGCCTGCCATCTCTTCCTGTTTCTATGATTGTTGATGACACTGTGTGCCTCAAGGCAGTGTAGAGGACTTTATGAAAAGCACCACAGTCACCAGCTTTTCTCTTGTGGTCTATCTTTCTGACACGACATTCTTTTCATCTAGCTTTGTTTCCAAAATATATGTATGCATATATCCAGGGGACACACCAAGTATTGCTTTTAAAATAGACATTCACCAAATTCAATCCATACTTCTGCATTTGTGTTTTCTTTTTTCTCCATTCTAGAACAAGAAACTCCTTTATGAGAAGATGAAGGGAGGACAGAGACGGAAGCGAAGGGTAACGTGGACCTGCCACGGTGCTGCTGGGATACTGAACGTTTCTGAGTGGGGCAGTTGACAAACTAGAGCTTTTGGTTTGGGGGAAATCACAGAATTCTTTTTGATTCAGTCCAAAAAATAGAACAAAGGTTCTATATAGTGAGGGCCTCACCCAGTAAGAAAATACCCTTGGTTTCTGGGGTGTTCGTCTCCCAAGCTTTAGGACATGATTTTTGTGGACTACTCCGTCACTTCCCTTCCAGTCAGCAGCCATGAATGGTACCCCACGCAGGAAGGGACTGGAATGCGGTAGAGAGGACATGTCAGTATGTCTTTCCTCAAATGCTCTGGAAGCTAGTAGAAGGAACTGCTCACACATCTGCATCAATTATATAGATCACAAAACAGAAACAAGGAAGTGTTGAAGTACATGCTCCAGGCCATAATTTTGAAGGAATGTGAGAGCAAAAGATGAGCGAGACGCATGTCTTTGTATCTTTTCCTTGGCCTCACAAGTTTGGTGCAGCATCCACCCCACCTATCTCATTTGCTGACTGCCAAGTCTACTGTTTGCTTAAATCACTTGGGGACTGCCCAAAGTGGGCCCGTGGTCTCTGTGTTCACCACTTGGTTACTACATATATGGTGTTGCCTGATAGAAAGCTGAATGCCAAGGTTACATTGGGTTTCCAATGAATGCATTTTACAACATCGAGACTTAACAAAAATCCATGTACATCCTGCTGACGTTACTGGTACCTTACTGGACAGACAGACCTGAACAGTAACCTCTTTTTCCAGATCAGGTAGAAGAGGAAAACCTCTGCTCTTACACAATAAAGTACCACCACAGTAACTATTATAGTTAAAATATACAAACCAAACTAGATACCCAAGGCTACTTTCTTGTTCAGAATACCAAATACATGGATCTTGGAAAATTTTGGGAACCTGGACAGTGGTAACTGTGACTATTCTGAATAGCTTTGCTAAATTCAGAAGGAGAATGCTTTAAGAAGTGTGGATTTTCTGCCCTCAGTATTAATCATAAGGTCCCAGTGCTGCCTGACAAAACACAGAAGACCCACAGTCAATTTCCTATGCAAGAGACAGAAAGTTGTTCCATCTGGAAGCAGATCTTCTTTGGGAGAGCTAACGGGGTTATTAGGGGTTTTTCTTGGTGATTACAGCTTCCAGTGGCAGATGGTGACAGGAAGGGTGTAATGTGTTCTTGAGAGAACATCAAGAAATTCTATTCTAGGAATACACAGGAAGATAGGTTGAATATCTCCCTATGGCACAATAAGACCAATGACTGTCCTCAAAGGAATAACTTTAGCATACAACTTTGATTGTCTCTGCTTCCTGGTCCCCCCTGCCTTGTACCCTGACTCAGTGAATAACTTAGGTTGACTTTCGGTCACAGTTCCAAGAGGCCAGTGATTACCAAAATTCAGAATTCTGGCTGAGACACATGTTATAAAGGATTTTTACTTTGGCCTCAACTTCCTCCACATAGACTAGGCCTAGAATTTAAGAAAACAAGGGTCACTTTGACCCAGGGAATCAAGTTCTTTCTATTCCCAGGCGTCTATAAAGCCCCATTCTCTTGCCTTTAGCTCTGTGCCTCTCGGTGCTGATGGGAAATCAGCATTCCTAGACTTTAGATGCTGATTCCATCTTGATTTAAGACCTTAATCACCCTTTCCAGAGCATGAATGAATGCTGAGAAATCATGGTTCACTTGTTTGAAGAGTTAAGGCTTCCTCCAATGGAGCTCATCATTTGCTGAGGGTTTGAAAAGGACAGCAAACAAGGGTCTATTCTGAGTGGTCCTTCCAGTTGCCACAGGGGAATAATGAACTCTGTGTAACCTACCAGTATCTTACCTGAGTGTGACCATAAATACATACATGCCTTGAGTTCTTCACAATACAGTTAAAACCAAGCATCAGATTCAATAGTTGAATGTTAGTTCAAAGACTTTAAGGAACAGTGTGTTGCTCCCTCTCCACGTTTCTTCCGACCTTTGTCAGTTTCTGGGTCTGGAAATCAGATCTTGTTCCTGTGAAAGTTTCTTATCAAGAGGACTTCTCCCTAAAGTTACAAACAGAGCCCCAGGTTATTTTGTGTGACTTTTATACTGACTCAAATCCATTTGCATTTCTAGTTGTTTTACAAATAAAAGATCAGCTTACTTTTAAATGATTTTGCAAATTTTTCAGCTTTTAAGCTGTGTCTTATCAACATTTGGAACCCATTAGTTATCTTAAATAGTGAATAACAGTGATAAATATTGAATATCTTACACTCTCTTTTAGTGTATTGGAATGTTCAGAATGAATGCTACTACAGAGTAAAAAGTATTTATTATACTGAATATATTCTTTCCAGGTACATTATTAGTTCACTTACTCAAAGGTTCTTGTATGATTCCATAGGGTGGGCCAGACCACTCTATTTGACAATTTCCAATAGAAAGAGTACTATTTTGAATACTTATAGATGACTATCTTTTTTGTGGTGTGATGCTTTTCACATATGTGAGGACACTGCTCACATTGTAATCTTCACAGAGTTTTTCGGAGTGGGTCCGTCATGACTGATGTTTTTATCCACTGGAATGTGTTAGAACATTTATAAGGATTAAGCTCATGTTCTAAACCTTCTCTTTTGGAAAATATCTGCTCACCTTTCAGGAATGCCATGTAAGGCCAGGCCCACCTAAGGATGCATCCATCTGCTCATGGGGGCTGAGCATGGCAATGTGATTGCTCACCATTTGTAACCACAGCCTATTTCTTACATAAAAATATTCCATTACTGGAAGGCAGCTTCAATAAACAAATACCTTCCAAAAGTTTTTTTTTTGTTGTTGTTCTGTTCACTAAAGATAATGCTGTAAAGCTTCAATCACTAGTTCAAATCCAAACCTCAAAAAATTGATATGCATTAAAGAATGAATGGAAAAACCTTGACTCATTCAGAACATCAGCAGATGAAAGAGATTCCAGAATAGTCCTGAATCAAAAGCAAAGGCCCTTTCCAGATAACTTCATGTTTTCTTTCAGTTTTTGAATTTGACCGAGGGAAGGTTGGAAGTGGTTCCTTGAACCCTCATTCCATTTAACAGAATACTGGCATGAAAGAGTCACAGCAGCAGTCACTGGCCACACCTGTGGCCCGTCTGCAGATGCTCATTCCTCCTTGACCCTATTTGTCTTTTCCTTTGAAAACCCTTCCTGTAAAACAATTTAATGCATTTCGGATTCTTTTTCCCACCTAAATAAGACCGTAGAATAATCATTCTCTTTCTTGTGAGACTTGGTACCTAAGTATCAAGAACAATTTCTAGTTCACCCCAAACCTTTAAGGTCATGATAGTAATTAAAAAAAAAATTACATTTAATCAAGAACTCTGTGGTTATGTGAAAGACATAATTAATGACATCTGTGACTAAGACCATATAGGCCACTGAGGTATTAATTAGTACACTGGAGCCATCATTTGGCAGGGAGGTGGGTGGTACTACTTTACTTTCTTGTTAACCCAATATGCAGGAATCTCTCTCTCTCTCTCTCTCTCTCTCTCTCTCTCTCTCTCTCTCTCTCTCATCTCTCTCTCTCTCTTACCTCTTGTATGATATGTCTGTATCTGAGAGTCACATGTGATACCAAAGTACATTTTTTTTTTCAGAGTGTTAATCCGTATCTGCAAGGAAAGAGGCTGGACAATGTTGTGGCCAAGAAATCTGTCCCTCATTTTTCAGAAGAGGATAAGGACCCAGAATGAAGAGAAGATTCTGGGTGGAAACCCACACCCCACAAAGCTCATGTGCATGTGTTCCTAGAAGCTCTGTGAATGGCAGCATGCTTCTCATATAGATAATTATGGATGAAAAGCAGCTGTGCTTGCATTGTCCTCCGTACCCGATGGCTGTGCTTTCTGCTAAATTAGAATAAGAGCTCCTTTTCTTTGGGTTTTTTGATGTGGATCTGCAAGAAGCATTAAAATTAAAATGTATATGTCAAGTACAATAAAAACAAGAATATGAAATAGTTGAATTTCTTGCAGTTTGGGGCTGTGCTATTTTGGCCAAGTCTTTAAAAAGCTAACATTTGATTTTGATTAAGTAGTGCATCTAGCCCTTGGGCCTTGTTACACACCAATAAAGAAGTTTGTACTCTAGCGGAGGGGCTGACACATCTCACTTGGCTGCATCTTAATAAATGTGTATGCAAGCATTGGCCTGTGAAGTTTTATTTTCTTTAAAGAGCACACTCATGTGTGTGTGTAATTTTATCTGATTTTAGCAATATTGTGAAGGCAGGTATGATTTCCATGTTCAACAAACAATGAGGGAATAATCAATAAAACTTAGATGGAAATTGTGTGTGTATGTGTGTGTGTGTGTGTGTGTGTGTGTGTGTGTTAAATACTATAAATTTTAAAGGACTTAAGAAAAATATAAACCAAGTAAAATGTATGTGGGTATTATTCTTCGTTTCTTGACTCCAATTTCAAAAATCAATGATTAGACAACTGGGAAAGTAAGAGTAATGAATATTTGATGCTATTTAGTTGTTATGAGGTAGGTATTACAACAATTTCGAAAAGAGCTCTTATATCTTAAGGTTAATTATTGAATTATATGCAAATGATGTTTAAATTTGCTTTTAAATCATCCATTGGTATGGATGGGGGAAATTAGCAAAGGAACTTGGGGTTCAGATGAATCAGAATTAGCCATAAATTAATAGCTGTTGAAGCTGAATCCCAGATGGGGATTCTTTATCCTACCTCTGTGCTTGTATATATTTGAAATGTCCCACATTATTCCCACAGGTAAGGTTAAAAGTACAAGCAGATTATGGTAAGCATTGGTCTGGAAATAACGGTGTAGAACGAGATAGAAATCTTTATGAATAAGGCTATGGAAAATGTGAAGAAGCAAGAATTAATGGAGACCATGTCCCTTGGGCATTGTGGAAGGATGTGTCATGGGGTTCTATGGGAGAGAAAATTTGGTTTGGGGGAGGGTGAACTGTATGAGGAAGAAGCAGAGTGACTGGGAATTTTCATAGAAGAGGAAGAAAAGTTAGAAGGTACTTCATTAGACTAACAGGCTTGAATGGGATGGGACATGTCTTTGGACTAGACACTGGCCCACATACAGCTAAAGACATTGATTTTCCTGGGGAAATTATCACCTATTTCAATCTATCAGTCTTTCCATTGTGCTGCAGCCAAGGATCTCTGAAATCAGGAAGGTGGTTGTGGCCACCCCAGAGACGTTTGGAAGCAAAAGAAGAGCATGTTTGGCACAGTAGCCGTAATGTAAGGCATAAGGTGCCAGCTCCATCAGGTATTCACCCTGACTGAACTCCCACCTTGGGTACCAGGCCCATGGAAGTCCCCAGAGGAGGAAACAACGGGGCCGTACTAGAAGAGGATTTCCTCTGTTCTTTGCTGCTGTTGCAGGGTTTGGGAGGGGAGAGCTGTTTGCTATTCTCTGCAGCGTGTGTTGTGTCTGAAGCTACCCTTACCTCCTACCACCTACCAAATAAGTCTCTAGGCTGAGTCTTGAGGGATGGCTGTTCAAAATGTATTTGCTCTTTCAAGAATATTCCAGAACCCAGAATTCCTGAAAGGACCAGTGCTGAGCTTCAAGTGTTTGCACCAGGGAACTGGGATTCTGTTAGGGTTTGGCAGCTACCTGGAGGTAATATATGACTTTGGAAAACTAGAGTCATCTACCATTCCACCATGACTGCCACACAAGAAGCAGCAGCATAACCCACCCCACACCTCCTAAGTATTCTGGAACAGAACCCTGTTCCTTCCGTGGGCTTTCAGGCCAAAAGAAACACTGCTTCTCCTCTGCTTTCCTTTGAAAGCTCTCAGAGATACAAGGCTTCGCCGGCATGTGCTACTGATACCAATCGGCCTTAGCTTAGGCGTGTATCTCCGGGTCCTCTCTATCTCACAAAGCAATCACTTAAGACGTCATGCCTGAGCCCACAGGAATCAGGGAGCCAGGCATGGGGGGAGATGGAAACATTGATTTAAAATAGCAAATGCTAATGAGACTGTGAGCTCTAGAAACTCGGTCCTCCCAGGACGGATGAGTGGCTAGGAACAGGATGTGGGTGTTGGGTGGCATATTAATTATTCCCTTCTTTACTTAGCTGACTGGCCAGTAGGGGTGTGGACCTAAAATGGCCAAGAAACAGGGTCTGAGGTTTCATCATGCAATACCATGGAGAATACCATCCAGGTATAAGGTGTGCATGAGGGCGGGGTGTGAGGAGAGTGGCCACGAATCTAACAGCAGAACAGATGCACTCAGCTCAGAGGAGCTCATACACACAACTGGGGATCCATTACTGAGCAGTTGGAGGGGCAGTAAAGGTGATGGGGCTAGGTGTGGAGCTGGGATAAGACTGGGCAGGGCCGGGCAGTAGCTCCCATCCAGAGCCTACTGTGTTCTATCTAGAGGTAGAGAAAGGGAAAGCTCCAACTTTTAGATTCTGATAATTTCATTATTATTGCAACATTAAAACAACACAACAAAATAAGTCCTTCAACACCTCATAATAGCATCCTTGTTTAGCTACACTTCACTTGGCACCTTTTCCAGGCCTGGTGCCAGGAGTCAGTGGGAGGAAAAATGATTCATCTGATAACCTACTGGCATCCTCATAGCTGTGAATCTACACGAACACTTCCCTCACTGAAGTACATGAATCTGAAATTCAGCCACGGTTCTTTCATATTTCGATAATTTTCCAAGCACATACTTGGCTTACCGGCAGGCAGTCCAGAATTTCTTTCCTGAGAGCTGCTCAAACACCTGTGTGTGAATCTCAAAGTGATTCATCAGCCTGACATGGGGAAGGTGGGATTACTGGAGTATGGGCAGCCACTGCCGGATCTAACTCTCACCCAACCTTTCTGTTGGAGTTTAGTCTTGCGTAATCATTTACATAGCAGAATGTAGGACTCGGGTCCCAGAACACCATGATTTTGTCATAAAGTTAGAATACTTTTCAATCACACTCATGGTTGTTTTCCAGAGAGCACATGAAATGTCCCTAACATGTGCCGCTCTCTCCTGCCCTTCCCCCAGCGACCAGTGTGTGACTTTTTCAAAACTACTCAAAAGCAGGCTTGATGGGACTAGAATAGATGGATGAGTGATTAAGAGTGTTTGCTGCTTTTGCAGAAGACCCACCATTCAGTTCCCAGCACTTACATCAGGTGGCCTACACCTGGCTGTAACCAGTTCCAGGGGATCCAACGCCCTTTTCTGGCTTCTGTGGGTACCAGATATGCAGGTGGTACACATACATTCTTGTAGGCACTCACTCATACACACACAATAAACCCTTTTCTTGTTTTAAAAAGCAGGCTTGGTATTTAGTTGCAAACTTTTTCCAGGACAGTAGGATCTTTTATCCTGCTACATACGGAATCAGGAAGAGCCTGTGGACCTTCCTCCAAGTATTTTCACCTCTGCTCCGCAATATAACACACTGCTCTCAAACACAGAGGATGCTGGCGTGAGAAGCAGGCCAGCATTGGGCACCCAGTTTAGTGCACCTAGGGGAATAACTGAGACTTCTCACGAAGGTAGTATGACTCATTCACAAGTGAGTCAAGACTATGCCAGAGGGAAGACATAATGATACAGGCACCCAAGAGCTCAGAATGTAGAGGCTGATCGGGCAAAAGAATCATGGAAAAATCTGTGAAGTGTAAGAAAGCCTTAGAGAAAAAGCAGTTTAGCAGGGTGTGGTGGCTCATACCGTAATCTCAGCACTTGGGAAGATGAGGCAGGAGAATTGCTGCAAGTTCCAGGTCAGCATGGGCTACAATGTGAGACCCTACCTCAAAAAAAAAAAAAAAGAAGAAGAAGAAGAAGGAAGAAAAGAAGAAGAAGAAGAAGAAGAAGAAGAAGAAGAAGAAGAAGAAGAAGAGGAAGAAGAAGAGGAAGAAGAAAGAAGAAGAAGAAGAAGAAGAAGAAGAAGAAGAAGAAGAAGAAGAAGAAGAAGAAGAGGAAGAAGAAAAGGAGGAGAAGAGGGAGAGGAGGAGGAAGAGACAGTAGTAATTAAAGAAGAAGGATGAAGAAGAGGGCAGCCCACTGAGAGGAGACTTCTCAGGAAGGAAGCTGAATCTGCCGTGGTTTAGACAAATGCCATTTTAAAGATTTAGTTCCCAGGTGATGACGCTATTGGGCAGTGGTGCCATCTTTAGGAGCTAAAGCCCCAAGGGAGTCTTTGGGTCACTGAGGATGTGCCCTCAAAGGTGACCTCCTTCCTCTTTCTCATCTTTGCTTCCTGGGCACGACGTGTTGCTACGGCTGAAGCAATGGGTCCACCCAATCACAGAATAAAACTTACAAAATAGTGAACCGAAATGAAACTTTTCTCCTCATACAAAGTTAATTATCTCAAGTATTTGTTATAATGACAGAAAGCTGACCAACACATTCCAAAAGCAGGTCTTCAAAGCCAGGAGGGAGATGGAAGGCAGAATATTTTAGGCAGAGGAATGCATGTGCAAAACTAAGACAATAGTGCACGTGGCAGCTACCCTGGTTATTGCTTAAGGCGTAACCCAAATAAGATAAGATGTGCTTCTGAGTGAGGCAGAGACTAATTATGGTTACTTGGGCCATGCTAAGGAGTATGTGAATTTTACCTTGAAGGATGTAGGGGGTCCCTAGGAGATCTTACAGGAGCATTCCCAGGTTTATATTTCAGAAAGATCACTAGTAAGTATGTAGATCATATCAAAGATCGCTCATGTTCATAACTGAGAGAACAGAGTGCATAAGGAGACAGGGGAACTAGACAATTGATGTTTAGGTGCATGGACATTCAAGGCCTTAGTGTCGTAGGAGCTATCTGGAAAGTTGAATGGACTCAGTTCTGTTTGTGTGCTCTGTTTCATTATTTCAGAACACTTCAGATTAACTTCAGGGTAATATTGACTCCAAAAACTGAACAGATGTTCCTTCTAGAAGCATTCATCTAGAAATAAAGCCAAATCAGAGTTCATACTATCCCCTAAATCAGATAGTCTGCCTCCATGTATCCCTGTGGGACCTCAGACATACTTTCACACAACACAAGGCATGTTAAGTATTTATCCTATATATAGATCAGGTTCTGTACACACGGTTCTTTTAACCCTTCCTCCATGTTGAAGCTGAGAGGTTAGATGTCTTAGCTAATTAGGACTCTACAACTTGAAAGTGGCAGAGCCAGTCCAAACTTGATTTGGGTCCCTGTACCTCGCTCCTATACAGGACTTATTTGCTTATTCTATGTTTGCCTTATTCAAGAGTTTTAATTCCTTGAGGCCATGGGCTGTCTCATTTCTTTTTTTAACCTGAGATCTTCCAGAAGACCTTCCAAAACCTAGATTAGTCTGCCAAATGAATGAATGTTATAGAATGTTGTAAGAGTTATAAAAGTTTCATCACCTTAGATTGTGGGTAAAGAAGGATGGGCTGGGGAGATAACTTGATTAGAAGAGTACTTACCTTCCAAGATTGAAGACCTAGGTTGATCTCAAAACCTATGTAAGAAAGCCAGGAATGGTGACATGCTTGTAATCCCACAACCTAGGAGGTAGGGCTAGGTGGGTCTCTGGGGCTTGCTGGCCAGCCAACCTAGCCTAATTGGTAAGTTCCAGGACTGTAAGAGATCCTGTTTCAAATAACAAGGTCATGGCTAGGGATATAGCTCTGTCAGTAAAAAGTATTTGCTGCTCAAGCTTGAGTGCCTGGGTTTGGATCCTCAGACCTATATAAGAGCCCAGTGTGGTGGGGGTCTGTAACCCCAGAGCTGGGGGCAAGGCAGCCAGGTGAATCCCTGGAGTACACTGACTTGCCAGCGTAACCAAGCAGCGATCTCTGGGAGTATTGAGAGGCCCTGTCTCAAAAAAGGTAAAAAGTGATAGAGGAAGACGCCTGATTTAAGCCTCCGGTACACACATACATATTCACACACACACACATACATGAACACATACATACGTATACTTCACACACACAAACAGAAATGGTAGACAGCACTGGAGGAACAATGCTGGAAGTTGGCCTCTTACCACAAGCATGCATTCACATGTGCATGTGCATCTGCACACACAGGAACACACACACAAGCATATACAGACAAACGAGGAGGAGGAGGAGGAGGAGGAGGAGGAGGAGGAGGAAAGTAAGGGTAGTATGACCTTCTACTTTGATGGAATTTATAGATTGACCAAAAGTCCGGTATGACTGTATGGATCTCAGGCTTTTCTGAGACTTGGGCAGCAGAACACACCCATATCAGCAGTTCAGGGAGGGTCTGGGTGCACAAACACTTCAGTTTGGCTGTGCATGAATGTATGGTAAGCAGGTAGCAATCCTGCTCTCCATGACAGCAAATCTGTGGGCAGACACGGCACTGGGTTCCACTGTAAGCTTGCATCAGTTGCTGCTCCTCTGACCATGGGATACCCAATAGTCCTGTGGCCAGCACATAGGACATGTGTCAGCCCTCAGCTTGGATCAAGCATGCTAACAACCTTGAGAATTAGTGGAGAGACACGTTGGGGAAAGTTGGCCAGTGCGTTTACTTGGAGGACTGGAGGAAAACTGCAAGGAGAGACTATGCAGGGGCAGTCATCTCTCAAAAGCTGCTTCCAGGGCAGTGTTCACCAGATTTATTAAAAACTGGATTTACCTAACAAGGACTCTATGTTGAAAAAAAATAACATCCATGAAATTTTCTGAGATGTGTGTGTACCCCATGTCTTGGAGCAGCAGGATTCAAGCATGCTCTTCAGAGGCTTCACATTATTTTTCTAGAGAAGAAAGGAGATTTACCAAGAGTTTTAGTTGTGAGATTGCTGTCCTAAGAGCTACCCAAGTCTCAGAAAAGCCTGAGATCCATACAGTCATATCGGGCTTATAGTCAATCTATAATGGATCAGAGATGACTGGATAAATTTTCCTTCTAAAATGCACATGGATTTGGCCATTAAAAGGAAAGAGATGGAAAATAGCCGATTCAGTGGCTCAAAAGCACCATGAGAAGGCAAGGGCCACAAAAAACTACCATAATCATTTGGTGAAAGAAAGCTTGTTTACTAATGAGTGCAGAGGAATGGAGAAAGTTGGCAAGTGCTTTTGGGCTCTTACACCTAATTACCAAGGACGTATTATAGGTACTAAATACTGAGCTATGCCCTGGGATTGAAGGATCTTATACTAAAATGTATAAGATATAGGTTCTTACCTCATAAAGCTATAGCATGGTCAGCAAAAAAGCCTTTATTCACTGGTATTCAATCCTACATCACCACAGCTGAATGGAGCGGTTAGACATAAAAACTTTGTAATTAGATTTGCATTTGATCCTGAGTTTTATGATTTATAAGTTGTACAGTGGAGCAAGAATCTTCATTCCATGTCATCCTAGTCCTTTCATCTGACAAAGAAATGGGCAAAGCTATGCCCACCTCCTGAAAAAGATGTGAAGGTAAAGTACCTGTGTTAAACCTCAATTTAGATGCCAAGCTCAGAAGTCGATGGGCTTCAGTGCAAGAAACAAATTCTTTTTACTCTGGATATTTCCAGATGAAAGGAATTTACTATGAAGGATTATGTGCTTACAAAATTATTTGAAGATGTGGAGAAGGATGAGACGGGAATCCATGGCTGGCTTAGTCAGCTCAAGGTCACTGGCATGGCTGGAATCTAAAGGTCAGGAAGTGGCAGCTGGTGTCACTGCCCTGACCACACCACTAAGGCTGATGCACAGCATGCCAGAGCCATTGTCTTGACAGCGGAATGCTGACTTGCCTGCAGCTAAGGTCTCCCTTAACAGAAACAGTGGCAGCAGATTATGTTATTTTCTCTTCCACCTTCAAAATAAAATGTCAGGGGAACCAGGTGTGGTAGCACATGCCTTTAGTCCAAGTACTTGGGAGGCAGATGCAGGAGGATCTCTGTGAGATCAAGATCAGCCTGGTCTACATAGCAAGTTCCAGGCCAAGAAAGATGCAGAAAGGTCTTGTCTCAAAAAACCGAAACCTAAAACAAAACAAGATCTCGCAGAAATGCATCTTTTTGGTGCTCTGGTTTATCTCCAGAATCCTAACTGCCACCTATCATCTGTATTTTCTATGTAGGGGTAGCCAAAGCATTGGTAATGCGAATGTTGTCTCTCAAGAGTGAAAGCACTGTGCAGTTGTATTGATCTCAGTTCAGTCACTAATCCACTTTACTATAACAGCTTAAAAGAGAAAGGTGTAACTGTAGAAATTTAAAGGCTTCTTTCTAGCCTTCTTGTTAAATAAGAAGGCATGTTCTAAAGAAAATAAGCAATCTAAGCACAGACATAAATCAAACTTAAGCTGCATCATTACTCCTGACATAGGAATCATTCCCTCCTGCCTCCATGTCCAGATGGAGGCTCTTCTTTGTCTTTTTTCATTATGCTTTGACTTTGTTTTGGTTGATTTTTAGATTAGGCTGTTAGCTTATTTATATCTGAAGTTTAGGAACATTTCAACTTAAATGATGCTATTTTAGAGTCTTTGATGGAGGAATAATCTATCATATTTAGATGGCACCAGTTGTCCAAGAAGCTCAAATTACTTTGCAATTAGCTAATCATACTGAGAGAGGAGAGAGGAGGCAGAGAGAGACAGAGAGAGAGAGAGAGAGGGAGAGAGAGAGAAAGAAAGAGAGAGAGATTGAGGATTATTTTTATTGTAATAGCAGATGAATTTTGGGAGCAACAGGATGATGGAAGAGCCAGAAAAGAAAATGAAGAAATGCCCCAATAGTCTACCCTTCCCAATACCAGTAACCCGTGAAGAATTTTCCAAATTACTTTTTACATATGCCTTGACTGTTGATTCATCAAAGATGTATTCAATAGATTCACAACTCAAACCACATTGCAGCATTTTTGCTAAGGAAAGGGGAGGACTGAAAATATGAATACAGTATTTCTTCTACTCTTGCAAATGGATATGTTTGAGAGAAAACACTGTCAGCAGCTAATACTATGTTAATATGCTCAGATCAACTGGGCGTGTACCCAAAAGCTGCAACATTCCCAAACGAAGCGGGATCAGACGCTCTCGTGTGCAGTGTGCCTCTTGCCCTCGAATCCTAAGAGAAAGGGCTATTTTGGATAGTCTGTAAACACTCGTCAGAGTAAAAAGATTTTTTTTAAGAGGCCAATGTGTTTTCCTCCTGATTTATTACTGATTTGAAGCAACTTAAATATTCTTCCACTGCACTAAAATACTTATTTTTATCACCACTATTTTAGTATCTTTCTTTTTATAATTTCATTTCACTTTGTCCCAGCCTCTCTGTGTTTTGGGGGAGAAAAGAAACAGAGTTCATTTAAAACACTCTTGTTTATGATGGATGAAACCACAAGCTTTTTGTGATGTTAACCCACTCAGAGAAAGATAATTTAAACTTCAGAGTATTTTGTGTTTGGAGAGAAAGCTCACCAAGGAGAATGGGCTCATTTCAATTCAATGTATTACAGGAAGGAAAAGATCAAGGAAGAGCTGGTCTTAAAAATGTCAAAATATGAGAATTTGATGGGAAGAAAGAAGGAAAACAGAACAGTTGAAAATGCAAAGATAAAAGAGCTCGATCCAGACATGTCTATGTAATTTCCCAGAAATGGAAATTGTACTGGCAATTTGGAAGGAGATATCGAAAAACAATATGCATTAACTGTTGAGTGTTTCTTGCAGCAATGAACTTGGAAGGCTTTTAGAACACATGGCATAATGGTCTCATGATTCATCTACATATGGCCTTATTCTTGGTGACTGATGAAGGGAGAAACCAAATTTCATAAGGAATTAAACACAGAAGAGGGAGCTGAACACTTTCTGAGAAAGAGAGAAAGGAAGGAAGGAGTGAAGGAAGGAAGGAAGGAAAGACAGACCCAAACTATGGTAGACTTCTAGGTCACCAGCAGAGGAGTAACAAGTGCAGTCTATTAAAGCCACATCGAGATAGACCACATATAAAGGCCTCTCACTCTTCCAAAGATTCTGCTATGCAGGTATCACTTTCTCTGTTTCTCCTGATAACCCAGAAGTTGACCTGTCTAAAGTTGTTCAAGTAGCTGGTGGTTGACCTTGGGTACAAACAGAATTCTTTCCACTACACCAGTGATTCCCAAACCTGGCTGTTTATCAAAATCATCTGGGAAGTGTTGTAAAAGTACAGATTCTTGGGCCTTGGTCCGGGAAATTTTGATCAGTAGTATAGAGCATTGCTCTGAAAATCTTCTTTTTCTTTTCTTTTCTTTTTCTCGAGTTCATCATTGATTCTGATATGGTCATTTTTGGAAAACATTGCATACAACTGGCAACCAGAGATACTGTCAACATGGGTGAAGATAAGTGCCCAAGAAAGAGGGTAAAATATGAGAACTTCAGTGCTTCATAAAGAGCCTGAGAAGCTACACACTAATGAGACTTGCAAAATGCAACCAACTCAGAGGAAACATGCATTGATGTCACCCCAGGCCTCCTGCATCAGGACGTCTTCTCCAGGCTCCTCCAAACCTTTTGTGGTTTGCAAAGATGCTTTTAGAAGGTGAAAACCATGATAAAATACAGTTGCCACACTCTGCTCTCTCAAGATGAATTGCAAGGAGCAGCTCACTCCTGCCTCAGTGGGCAGTAAAGAAAGAGCCCTTGTAATCATGGCCACACTCAAGGATACTTAGCTAGTTACTTGACTTTGTTCCAAAAAGGAGTTTTAAAAAACCCATGGCAAGCAGGCTGTGGTGGCGCAAGTCTTTAATCCTACCACTTGGGAAGCAGAGACAGGCAAATTGTTGTGAGACAGAGGCCAGTCTTGTCTACATACAAGTTCCAGGTCAGCTGGGGATGCATAGTGAGACCCTGTCTCAAAAAGGAAAAAAAAAAAAACTATGGCAAAATACTCAGCATTTCTGGTCACATATCCAAATATTGTTTATTTCATGTAATATAGTTTCCTTCTTTTGTGCTCATTGCACTAGGCTAAGAAAACCAAAATATTTTCCTGCACCAAATCTCTAAAGTCTTCCAGAATCCTAAAATGATGGCGAACTATTAACTTCTCTCGAAAATTTAGCATGTTATTTCTAGTGAAGTGAATATCCAGTGTTACAGGAGAGGAAACCTACTTCTTTGAGGGTCTGAGGAATGTAACTGTGTATTTTTCAGGATTTAAAAAATTCGTTTGCATTAATAGCCCCATGTTCTTAATATCATTCTATTTTTCTTAGACTATGAAAACATTAGATGGAAGTTAAACAGGAAAAACACATTTCTTCTGCTGAATAACATCTTTAACGGTTTTAAAAAATTGGTTGTATGTGTATGTGTATGTGCATTGCCTTCAGGTGTGTAAGGTGTAAGTGCACCTAAGTGTGCAGTGCCTGCGGAGGTCAGAGGAGGGTGGCAGATCTCCTGGAACTAGAGTTAAGGATAGTTTTAGCTGTCATTTGGGTAATGGGAACTGAACCAAGGTCGTCTGTAAGAGTGCTCTCAACTGCTGAGCCATTTCTCCAGTCCCTGAATAATATCTTATTTAACTTAAAGACTAGGAACTTTTTGAATATTAAGTATTAAACCTGTAAGGTATCCCATTTGTTTATGGGTCCCTAGATAGCTTTGAGGTCTAAATGGTTTATGTACTGTAACAAAACTCTCATCTCAAAATAAAGTACTCTGAGCTTTATACAATTATATCTATTTTCAACAGTTTTACAACATCCAGAAACCAAACCGAATTCTTAGAAATGACAGCAGAAATTGCTTTCCAGTCAGAAAGCAGAGCATATGGCAGGATGGCAAAACTTGAAACCCAGACCTCTTTCCTGGTCTCTTCCCATCATAAAGTCACCATGTTTAAAACACAGATCCTCAGGCATCCAGTAAAGACCTGGGAGAATAATCATTTGAACTAAGAAATTTCCAGTAGTATTAGCTTTAGCTATTCACTTGGGGTCTAGGATTCTAATTCCCTAGGGTTCTCTTGGGTTCCAGTGGTGCCCACACCACTCCTGGGCATAAAGTGTAACCTCATGTTTTCTATTGTTTACCCATAGTTGCACTAAACCAGTTTCTAGAATTTCTGATGGATGATAAGATGCCTTGATTACAACCTCCTCCACACTCTGATGGGTGTCCTGTCAGCTCAGCCACTGCTGGTCAGACAGCTCCATTCCCTCTCTTCTCTGGTTTCTTTAAAAACAATAGGCTGATGCCCGGTGTGATGGGGCAAGCTTTAATCCCAGCACTTGGGTAGCAGAGGCAGGTAGATCTCTGTAAGTTCGAGACCAACCTGATCTACATAGTGAGTTCCAGGTCAGCTGGAGCTACAGGGAGACCCTGTCTCAAAAAGACAAAAAAAAAAAAAAAAAAAAAAACAACCAATAACAACAACAACAACACCAAAATAAAAACAATAGGCTGAGCATGGTGATACATGCCTTTCATCCCAGCAGAGGCAGACAGAGTATGAGTTCGAGGTTGGGCTGGTCTACATAGAGAGTTACAGGCCAGCCAGTGCTACACAGCGAGACCCTGTCTCAAAACAAGGAAAACAAAACAAAACAAAAAAAGAACAACAGAACCAATAGAATCACGAGAAGAGCACTCTTCCCCAACCTCACAGGGTGTTAGCATTGATTCACAGATCTAACACCTAGCAGAGGGAGAAAGGTTTGAGAATGTAATCCTACAACTGATTTTACAGTGACATTTCCAGAGTGAGTGGGCGTTGTCATTGCCCCTTTGCTCCCGATGGATGCACAGGGCTGTGCTCCCTGACTCCACAGCCCCCATTGAAGGTCTGTGATTCAGAGGCACACAATGCTTGCCTCTCCATGGAGATTGGCTAAAATGCAGAGACCAAGATTAGGGGTGAGAACAGTGGGAGCTAGAGTGTGGAGTCAACACATGAAGGAGACAGAACAGCTCTGAACCTTTGATATTCTTTCAACAGATTTTTCTGTACACCAGGCCTCCCCCACAGATCTCAAAGAAGTGTGGAGAAACGGGTAAAAACAAGGAAAATCAGCAAACCTGCTCATTTGAAAGTTTGGTAAAATCTAGGAAGGGCTTTAGGCAAAAGAAATGTATACTCTCGCGTTTGATTTTCAAGGTCTGCTCCAGGGTTGGTGAGACAGCATGGCAGAGGTGAGCAGGGCAGGACTCATAGTTGCAAGCATCTACGTGTGAAGTGACCCTGACCTGGACTGGGGCATTTTGGAGCCAAATAGCTAAAGCACCACTGACAACCAAGTTTTGAATGAACAGTACCGCAGTTCCCTCAGTGATGGCATAAAGCAGAAGTGAGAACTGGAGCGAAGACTCGCGGCACTGTAGTTCTGATTCCGCTGAGCCTGGACTAGACACACAAGGAGGGAAGACGCTACTGCGTGCATTCAGGACTGGACTGGCTCCAGTGCTAGAGTTGCTGAGTGAGACCAAGACCATTAAGCAGATACTGAACCGGGGCAAGAACTCAGATTGCAGTAACTACTTTCAAAAAGCTAAAGCTTAGGTACCACTAAGAGAAGCTGCCATTCTACAAAATAATTTGGTGCTCCTATTTAAAATTAATTAGGTTCTCCTCTCTTCCCATACCCCATTCCTCCCTCTGTTCTTCCCCTTTCATTTTTCTCCTCCCTCCATCCTTCTTTCCTTCTCTATTTCCTTCCTGCCTGCCCCCCCCCTCAAAGATTGGAAACTTAACAAGAGGCTCAGATTAATGCCCTGAGGTCTTGGCTAGTAGAGGTTTTCCACAGTACTAAGAGATAACTGCCCACACTTCCCAAAGGGAAATCTACTCTACTCTGTCTAAAGCAATGTAGCTGGCCAGCAATGTAACTGCTGCATAAGTCATTATGATTAATTTTCAGCAAGGTTTTCTTCTACGATATGTCTTGATGACATGGAATCATACTTTCTACTCTAAGAGCACTAAGTGGCCAGCCACTTCCCTCTAATGTGGGGGAGATGAGGGCATGTGGACGTGGGTGCCTGAGATCTTCTTGTTGCTTAGGCTGGTGATCAGAGTCACCAGAAATCCCACTGCACCTGGCAGACACATGGGAGATCATCTGAAGCAAGTGTTTGGGGACACACAGCCGTGCTGCCTACTTCAAAGCGTGCTCACTTTGTTTTGTCTCTCTTGTCACATAGACAAGGAACTCAGGGTAAAGAAACAAATCTTCCAGTCAAGGTTACCCAGCCTTCTTGGAAATGTCTCCATCCTCCTGGCTCACTTTCAACATCAGGGAAAACAGAGGCTCTGCACTCATCTCTCTGAGGCATCTCTTGCATTCTAGATGTAAGTATGAAGGAATTTCTCTGACAGTTGGCTTCTTCTTCATCTGATTCTCTCAATAGACACTGAATCTACAGAGTGGGTCCCAAATGCCTTATGTCTACAAACATTAATAGACGAATGGTTAGTTTCTATAAAGCACACATGTATTGCTCTGACATAAGCAGAACCACAGTTACTTTTTTTTGACTTTTAAAAAGGAATGAGAAATCATATTGCAGACCATCCAGCCTTTTAATCTAGGAAGCAAAGGAGGAACCAAAAGGTTCAGATTTGGGGGCCTGTGAGATGGCTCAGTACTAAAGGCACTTGCTGCGTAAACCTAGCAACCTGAGTTCAAGTCCTGAAACCCGCATAACAATGGAAGAAGAGAACGAATTCCATACAGTTATCCTCTGACCCCTAATGTACACTGTGGACACACTCATCATCCTCCTCCTCATACAAGCAATAATTATAAATAAAAGTACTTTAAAATATTTGCATTTTTATCTTCCGTGAGCCACTTGCAAAATGCCATTTGTAAAGTGGCATTTACGTCCAGATTTATTGGTGGAAGGGAAAGCAGGCCTGGAATTTCTTCTTCTACCTTCAATTCCATGCTTCTGTCTTGAGCAAAACTGAAATATAAGCTCCCAATTATAAAAATAGACATGTGATAATCCACACAGAAAACCACCACATGTTCTCTCTCATGTGTGGATCTTAGCTTTGAATCTTTAGATTTTGTTATATTTAACTTGGAGTCAGGAAACTAGAAAAGGATCATTAGAAGGGGGAGGAGAGAAGTCTTAAGGGAGGGAGAATAGTAGCATGTGTGACTCAAAGGGTAAAAAGGAGCGTGGGTGAAGGGTCAAGCGGAGGGGATAAGGGGAAGGATAACCAACACTAAGGAGACTAAAGGGGCTAGAGAGATGGTTACGAGCACTTGCTACTCTTTGAGAGGATCCAACTGGGTTAATAGCTACCAGTAACTCCAGCTTCAGGGGATCTAACACCCTCTTCTGGCCTGTATATGTAATAGGGCCAGTGAGATGGCTTGCCATGTAAAGGTACTTGTTGCCAAGTCTGACAACCTGAGTTCAATCCTCAGAATCCATATGGCAGAAGAAAAGGATTCCCGAAAGATTTCTTATGAGCTTCATATGTTTTCTATGGCACACGAATGCACACAAACACACACACAATGATAAATGTAATATATATGTATGCATACCTATGCACATACATACAAAGACCCACACACAATTGTGTCACTTGTTTGCATCATGTGAAATTTTTTAAGCATCACAATTTTTAGCAGATTAAAGCACAGTCCATTTCTTTTGGTGGCATTTTATAATATGAATAAAATTCTATGTTGCCTCCTGTTTCTGTGGAATGATGTCAAGATAATGACAGACTTAAATGCATTGTCTGTTTCTAGTCCTCAGAGGGTTCCGGTACTTTTTAGGGGTTTATCTTGAAGTGGAATGGCCAGCTCATAATAAACTGATTCCTGTTTAATTTTGTAAATTGACAAATACACTTAAATGATCATGCCATCTTTACTTTCACTAGCAATGATATTACTACTTGCTTCTCCATTCTCTTTTCAATGCTGGCTATTGTCAGGTTTTTATATGTTCTATTCTTTCTGATAGATAAGCAAGTATATATATATATATATTCCCCCAAATAACTGGTATGATTTAGAACCTTTTCATGTTTACTGCCTCACATTCTTGTATTCCTTTTTTTCACCCCTGTGAATTACCTAGTCATTTGCTATGCTTGAATGGTCTGCGGGATTTTTCTTATTATTGTATAGAGGAATACATTCTGGATATGGTTCATCTAACAGTTATCTAACTGTTGTAAATACCTTTCTCTTTAATCTTTCTTTATTATTTATCATCTTTTTTCCTTTGGAAGGGGTATACCAGGTAAAATCAAATGTGTAAAGGGGTTTTTAAACTCTTTTTGATCCACTACAAGTTGGCACATCTAGTCTCTGTAGTCAGGTAAAGAAGCTGACAATCGCTTCTGCAGATCTAAGCAGAGCTCTCCTACAAATGTCTTTCACGTTCTTCCTCAAACCTGGAGAACAGCTCCTCTCAGCATCTTCGAGGTAAGCATTCTGTTCTGCACATACTGTTCTAAAAATGAGTGGTAAAACAAGAGAATTTACAAACCAGTAGCTAATCAGGACCGACTCCTTCCACACACCTCAGAATAGTTTGAAAGTGGCTTCATTAAGTGAAAGTCATCATTTAGCATGGCAGATTTAACAGATTAATCTGGAGCTGCGCATAGTGGCTCAGACCTGTAATCTCAACCCTTGGAGGCACAGGCAGAAGAATTGCAGCAAGTTCAAGGCCAGTCCTGGATATATACTGAGACCCTGTCTGAACTCCCTATCCTCCTTGAAAAAAGGATTTAATTTTGATGACATTAGTTCTCCCTTACTAAATCCAGATTTTAATTATGTAATTAGGCTGAAAGGGTTCTAAGGAACTTTTACTCTGTTACCTTCACCCACATTGAATAATGGCTTGAGCTGTGGATACCCAAATATAAAGCAAGAAACTTGCATATCTGTCTCAGTATTTACAAACATCCTAGACTGTAAATGTGGAAGTTAGGCCTCTGCTCTGGTTTTCACTGTGGTTATAGTTTCAACATTTGGCTCAGCTGATAGTCCTACTTAGAGGAAATGTGCCAATCTTTCTCAGTTCACAATAATTATTTATTGAATCTCAGTTACATGTTAGACATTCTATTTTGTGTGCTTCATGTGATAAAAATAACCAAAACAGGAAAAGCCCTGATCCTCATGAAGCTTAGATTGTAGAAAAATACTTAGACAATAAGGAATAATAGATGGCAATGAAGAAAAATAACGCAGTGACTGGGACCTGGAAAGGGAGTTAGAAATCTGGTCTGAGAAGCTTCCTGGGGCACTCTTAACAGTGAGCATCAATATTTGTCCTGTGGACATGAACTAAATCATAGTGTCAGGCCTCTAAAGACAGCCATTTCATTCTGAGAGTAAAGTCACCTCTTTGAATGTTTATTTGGAATAGTCTGTGTGAGGCTGGGGGTGGGGGTATAATTATAGCTATGATTTCAGAAGAGAAGTTAATGAATTTCTAAAATAAGCTCCCTTTTCTCCAGAGGAATATTTCTCCCACTGGCTCAATGCATCTTGCTGGGCTTAGGTGAGCTCTGTGTTGCTTAAGTCTTGGAACTCTCCAGAAGCCCACTTGCCCAGAGTAGATCTTGAAGCTGGCTGAATGTCCCTAGTCTGTGGACAACTATAAACTATGGGATGATGTAATATATAATTATATAATAAATCTATATAACATGTAATATAAATATAAAAATATATCTTTGTATAAATATATGTTTCTAAAATATAGCAATATTATATGTTATATAGCTATAGAATGCATTACTGAGTTTGCACAACAACATTTAGTCTACCAAAATTCCCTGGATACTGGCAAAATGCAGACTTCCTTCTTGCTTCATTTATTTTTGTAAAAAACTCTCGTTGAAGTTCCTAACAGTATTTATTAGGTGTTCGATATGTTTCTTGCTCATCAACCCCAACACTTTGATAAAGAGAAAAAAATTACAAGTATTGGTTTCTGGTTCGGTTTTATTTTCCTACCAAGTGCTAAATCATGATCGTTTCTTAAGTACCATTTGGTGGTTTCACTGTTCTTGCTCCTTTGGCTTCAGGCAACACAGGCATCTTCAGATTTCCTCCATCGACAAATCTTTTGCAAAGTCTTCACTTGACCTGCTCACGTCTGCAGATCTTGCAGACCTGTTGATTTTTGCATGTACTGCAACTTTGACACAGAAAACTGATGGTTCTTTGAGGAACCAATTTTCAAACTAAGAAAAAAAAATAAACGTGTTCACACATCTATGGGAGGATACCATTGCGGTGTCTTTTTCTGTCCATAAGGTTCTTAGTAATGACTACAGAATGCGACATGGGATTTTCACTTAAGTATCAAACTCCTGGGAGGGTTATTTTCTTGCCTAACTCCCCCCACCCGGGTTTATTCATCTTTAATATGCTACAGAAAACCCTTCTCGCTTAGAGCTTGTTCTTGCTCTTTTTAATGCCATTTACAAATGGAAACGTTGACTACTAAGGGTTCTTTTTATTCTCCCCGCCTAACACTCACAGCCGAAGCCGGCATCTGAGCTGAAGGAACGCTGGCAGAGTGAGGAGAGGAGGGTGTCATGTTGGCAAAGGCTCCTGGTGGTTGCGCCGAGCCCTCCGGGTTAACGCGGGCTCAAGGGTCTGAGTCCTCGAAGTTGGGGGCCTCGGGCGGAGCCACTAAGGCTTGGCCACCTCTGGACCAGATCATCCGGCGGTGCGGCTCCTCCCGGGGTGAGGAATCCCGTCGTTTGTTGCCTTCCGCTGGAGTTCTTGCCCTGCCCAGGGCAGTCTCGGCTTCTGGAGAAGCCGGCTAGAGAAGCCCAGGGTCCGGACAGAGGAAGGATGAGGGGCCGGGATCCAGGGGGATTTCCTCCCGCTCTCCCCTCTCCAACGGGAGCGGAAAATGTGATTTGCTGTGCATTCCAGGCGCGGTTCCCTGGGGTGACCTCTCCCACCCGTCTGGGCGGGGGAGTAGACAAAGAGGCGAGGCGGGCGGAGAGGGGACCCCGCAGGGAGGCAGGAGGGGTGCAGGGGAGGGGGCAGTACCGGGAAAGGGGGCGGATAGCGGGTCCGGCGGCGGCGGCGGCGGCGCCCAGCCAATGGAGAGGCTCGGCCCCGGGCGCCGCGCTTGGCCGGCGGCATTTAAACCGGAGACCCGGAGATGCCCGACACTCGGTGCTCCCTTCGCGGTCCTGGGGACCAAGTGCGCGGCGGCGGCGTCGCTCTCTGTCCCGCTGATCCCGCGCCGAGCCCGAGCGGCTCGGGCCGCGGTCGCACGCAGCGCCACGAGCCGGCAGCGCAGGACCCGAAGACCCACCGCACTGACAGGTGAGCGTGGTGGCACTGGTAGTTTGGGCGTGTGTGTGCGTGTACGTGTGTGTGTGAGTTGGTACTCGAGCTAACTAACGATCCGCAAGTGCCCACCCCAAGTCCTGTACAGTTCCTGTTCGCGGGGCAGCTCTGGGTACTACCACGTCCTGAGGTTTTCTGTGGAGCCCCGGAAAGACCCTTCGTCTGGTCCTTCCTCAGAGGTGCTCGATGTGGTGAGCTGGCTGCGCTAAGTCTATAGGGAAATTTAGGACAGGAGGATGTCAAAAGCAAGCATTCCGTTTTCACTTCTCCGAGCCCTGCAAACACGCTCCTGGTGCTTGGAGCGCAGCGTCCGCTAGATACACCCGCCCCGCCAGCGCGCAGAGTCGTCCCGGCCCTAGCCAGAGAGCCCGGCGACAGTAAGCAGAAGCCAGCCACGAGGCAAACTACAATGGCAGAGTCACGCGGGTTACGCGTCGGACTGGGACTGTGGCGTCTAAGGAGCGCTTGTCCCAGTAGGTTGAGTGATACTGATGCAGGCCGAGAATCGGTGGTGTGTGTATTCTCCGGTCGGGCAGATGCGACAGAGACCCGCAGAAGTGAGCTTACAAAAGAGGATCCACTGGGTTCAACCACCACCGAAACTCGAGGATCCAGTACCCGGAAGCTAGAGTGAGTTGCTGCCCTGGGAGGGGGATCCAGCTAACCCTCAGTGCTCACAGGGCAGATGACACACGCTCCCGTGCTAGTTGAGCCCTGACCAGGGCGCTACTTTCTATTCTGAGCCTCTCCGGGTTCTGTATGCTCATCCACTGAACTGCAGACGTGCAGGCGCCGGGCAGCTACCAGCGGCTGGTTCCCACTTCCGCGGGTGCCCGGTAATCTGTACCCTAGAGGCACCAGTCTCGCCTCGCTGCGCCTCGCTAGAGACCTAAGATATGCGACTGGCTGCAGCAAGCCGGTCCCCGCTCGAATGCTCGCGCAGCCTCTACTGCTCACCGGTTGCTGGGCTTATTCCAATGACTGCTCTATAGCTCTTCGAGGAAGGCGAGGGCGTGGGGTCGATGGGGGTCTGTCACTTCCCTGGTCATAGTTATTTTCAGAATTCCAATTCGGGAAGAATAGACTCATTACAGCTCTCGCTTGGCTGGTCTCCCTCTGGAGCACTCCAACTTGTTTTCCTGTTTCCGACGACGATAAACTACTGGCAAGGCTAGGGAGGATGCTAGGGAGCAAATTAGGCTATGAACACCTTCTGGCGCGCTTGTGAGTCGGACTCCGCAGCCGCCTTCCCCTCCTCAGCCAACTCCAGACTCAGCTCTTTGATGGAGAAATACAGCCTCGAAGTGAGGGGTTAAAAATCTCCTAACTGTTCGGAGGGCAGAGAGGCGACCATCAGTAGGTAATTGGATCTCCTGGTGGAAAGAGCAAATCCGAGTGGTGCGCGCCTCTGTTTATGTTCCCTTGAGATGGTGCCAGGATATGAACTGATTAAAACAATCTATTGTGTTCAATGGGTCGCTAGGGTTTTAAGCTGTCCCAGGGACCCCAAAGTAGTGGTTTCCTTCTGGCTGCGCTTACAAGTTAAATAAATAGCATAGAAGAGGTTAAGATAACCTCATCTCAGGGTGAGGAGTCTTCTTTCACCCCTAGGGGCTGTCCTCCTCCCCCCTTTTTTTTTCTTTTGGGGAAGAGGCAGGGGGCACAGGGGACTTGGAGGTATACAAACTTTTCAAACAAAGAAGGAAAAGTCTTAAGAAAACAAGATTCTCCTTCACCATCATCCCTAACCAAGTCTACAAAAGTGAGTGCTTTGGATTACAGTCATTAGATAAACTGCACAGTTGGAATTATTAAAAGTTACTAATTCTTTAAGGGTTCTTTAGAACTGTTCTCTCTCTCTCTCTCTCTCTCTCTCTCTCTCTGTGTGTGTGTGTGTGTGTGTGTGTGTGTGTGTGTGTGTGTGTGTGTGTGTTTAACCCTCAGGTCATTGTAGGAATTAGAGTCTTTTGTAAACTTTGTAATTTCACAGGTTTTTTTCTTCTTCTTCTTTAAAGTTCACTTTGAGTGAAATGTTTTGATAACCCACGATCTGTAGGAAATCCAGGTTGGCTAATGTAGTTTTCATGAGTCCTTACAGAGGGAAGAATAGAAATATATGAAGTCCCCACATTTTTCAATGAGCACCTCCTGCCCTTCTAAACTGAAGCTCTTTGGTAAGCTCAGTCTTAATGGTCCCATATTAAGAGTGATAAAGTACAAAGAAATGTCACGCCCCAGACTTCTCCCCAAGAAATGTTTGTTGACAGCAAAGCTGTGGGGTATGTCCCAGAATGGAAAGCAAAGACATACAAGAAAATTCAAGCCTTTTATGTAAAGGGAAGAAGAAGGAGGCCATTAAGAGAGGTGACTGCATATTTAACTGAAAGGCACTGACCAGGCAAGTGCTACCAGCCATGTCTTACATCTGCAAAGAATTTTCTTTAGTTTTAACATATGTTTTTAGAAATGCAAAGTACAGTAGGAATTCCTGTGACAAGAGAAGTCTTCTCCTTTACGTGCAAGCAAGAAGATACATAATAGATAATGATTAGATTTACAATATTCTTCAAAATTTACTGCATTAGAAGGTGAATGCATGTGTTCCTTGTTAAGTACTATGCTAAAGTCATTGGGACATATTTGGGTGTTAGATAGAACTGGGCTCAAATCTTGGCTGTGCACTTTATAAGCTATGAGCCCTTGGGTGGATTCCTGCTTAGTAACAGAAGATATTATTATCTAATTCATCTGTTATTGTGAGAATTAAATGAAAAGATTTGGACAGTAGTTAGCATAATGTCTGACATAGTAAGGGTTCAAAAATAAGAGGTTACTGTTATTACTAGTGATCCTATTGGGAGTAACCTCACACAGTGCAAGGACACAGCAGAGAGGGAATCACTTATTATATCTTTCTCTAGAAAACATAACATGACTGTCACTCAGTAGTGATACTTAGTGAGCTTTTACTATTATACTTTTTGATTTATTTCCCATTGACCTCAAGAATTGCCTACAATCATTCATTTCACTAAAAATGACATTTTCCCCAAAGGAACGAAGAACTACTAAGATATTTAACTACCAGGGGGTCTCCTCCCTGCCCTGTGCAGTGTTGGTTTCCAGCCTTTCTTAGCCTAAGTGGGCAAGTTATAGCTGAGAGACTTGCAACATGTAAGACATACAATGTGTGATGTGTGCCAATCATTAATTGTTTTGCCTCCTTGGTGCAACTTGTCTGAAAAGAAAAAGCAATCTTTATTCTTATTAAGAAATTCTATACTTACTTCCTAAAATCTGATTCTAATTTTTTAAGTTAAGGCTTTAATTAAAACTAACCTTTATTCTTCTCAAGAATTTTGGCTCAAAGAAAAAGAAGTGGATTATTTAAAAATCTGACCTGTCTAGATATCTTTTCAGTCACTTCCATTGTTTTATGCTGGGAGAATGATTTGATGTCATTCCCATTGCATGCCTTCCTAACAGTTGGCTCAGGAGGAACAGTTGACCAGAAGTTCAGGTGCAGACATCTGGATTTCACAGTAATTCTTCCTCAAAACATTATGCAATTCACTGTACACACAGGATGCCTGGCCAACATGAGCTATGGTACAATAAGAAGGAGGTTGAAAGGAGCTGACCCTGGACCCTCCCCCACCCCAAATATGTCAAGATCATTGGAATGATCACACATACCATTTGCATTTCTGAATCTCCAGAATCCAAAAACTGTTTTTAGTGCTCTTGTGAAAATTTCAATAAATTCCCAGGGTGGAGGTGGTTAATATCGTTTATCTTGCTTGTGGGTATTTATTCTTTCTTAAGATAATATTTGTATTGATTCTTTGAAAACTTCATACAATGTATTTGGTCATATTCAACCTCCCTCCCCAATTTCCTTTCAGATCCATCCCACCTCCTTACTGTCTTTCTTTTTTAAAGCCGGTCAAGTCCAATTAGTGTTCCTCAAATAGTCTTTGGTATGGATCCATCCCCTGGAGTGTGGTCAACCTACCTAAGGTCTATATCCTTTAGGCATTTGTTCTTGACCACTAACGGGAACTGGAAGGAAAGTGGGAGGCAGAGAAGATCATCTTGAGGGTTTGTCCTCAGACACAAATGAGGAGGAGTAGGGCAATGGCTAAACAAAAAAGAAACAAGAGCGAAGCGAGGCTTGCATGTAAAGAAGAGTTGTAGAGGAAGCGCACCATGGAATACAACCACAGCACTTGGAGCAGAATTGCATTGAGAATATGTTAAGGTTGAATTTGTAATGAAGAATGATACTGTCCATAAAGGAGCACTAAGATGCTTGTTGGGGTCATGATGCACCCAGGATTCATGGGATACAGCCAGATGCAATGTGAATAGGTCACTTTATAAATGGAAACTACCATGAAGCTAAAAGGGTGGTAAGTCTTAGGAACCTAAGCCTGGATCAGCATTTGGATTGATTTTGAGTTATGCAGCATCCTGCTAGGTGTTGATGTGGAAAAACATTGTCCTTAAGGAAGTGACATCTTCTTGATCTCCTGCATATTAGTGACATTTATAAAATGCAGATCATTTGGTGGAAGTATAGTTATGATTTCAAGAGTATAAAACTCCTTTTTTCCTTGACCGAGTCATGAAGATTAGTTTGGAGGTGGGGAATGCTTGGGTAAGTGAGCACAGTGACTGGCGGGCCTGGCTCCGGCACTGCTTTTCCTTCATCTCCCCGCCTTACTACTCAGGGAAAACATCCAGAAACATCACCCTGGCATTCTACAGGAGTGACAGTATTGCTGTGGTTCCTATTGGTTAACGTCCCTGAAATGGGTTTTGACTTTTTTTTGTGAAAAAGTTTAAGAACCGGAAAGCCTCACAATAAATCTTACAGATTTTTAAAGAACAGGAATTTTAAAAATGAAAAGCCATTCACTTTCTATACCAATAAATCTGTTTTAAAATAATTGACTTTTCTTTAGAGAAAAATGGTACCCTCTTTGGCTTATGGGGTCTACAACACTTGCATAGGAATAGGAAGTTTGCCCAAATTAAACCTCAAACCATAGTCAACTAATTTTAAATGTATTGCTTTATTATCAGGTGAAAACAACATCCATAGCATCCTGAATGGAATGAAGTAATGAGTTGGGAATATCTGAAATTTTCCTAGAAGAAAGATAAGCCTTAGGAAGCTCAGGGGATAGAATGGGGCTTCCCTGCTGAGGGTCAGACAAAGGTCTGCAGTTAGTTCTTCCACTTCTCCACATGGTGAAGGTGTTTTACAATGCAAAGAACGATGTCAAACCTCAGCGATATAACATTCATTTAACAAATACCCATGAGCACCTCTTCTGTGCCAGAGACTGAGGGTCAGAGGGTAAACCCTTCTCATCTCTCAGAGCAGATATCAGCTCAATCACAGATGCAAAGGTTCCAGAAAAGAAAAGCTCAGTATATAAAAGACCCTAAGTTGGTCTGAAAAAATAAAATTACATTTTTTGGATGGATGTTTGTAGAACTGTATGGCCTTATGATGTGAACTGTCATATGCAGGCAACATATACCCTCAGTCACTTCAGGTTGGCTCTGTGGTTGGGGATACTGAGGTTCTTGGCCTGGAGTTTTTAGTATATGTGAAGGAAGATGGGCAGAATGGGACTAGGTCCCCCTGCACTCTTCCTTTGAAATGGGCAGTGAATGAGTTTTATTTTAGATTTAGGATTTTATTTTAGATGCTGGCCCTGAGTTGAGAACAGCAAGAAACTTGTGAATAAATTTCAAATTCACATTGTATTTGTCATGGCTCAAGTTATCATGGTCTCTGGAGAAAATCAGTACTATTTTAAAACTGGACTATTTTCATGAGTGATTTTTTAAAAAAGCAAAACAAAGAAATTAATTTTTTATTGTTGTGGTGGTCAACAAGACTCTATTTAAAAACAGGGATGTTGTAACACAAACTGACAAAAAGCAGAGAGCCTACATTTAGAACAGGAGTTAAATGTCACATTATCAGCTGCAAACTTGAACTTGCCCCAAAGTATTAGGTTATTGTTGGAAAAATGGTGACATTTAAGGATATTTTAATGTAATATTCGATTATCTTGGTTTGACATTAGCCTTAGGGTTGAATGGTCTTTACTTGCCAGAGATTGTCCTTTACAGAAGATGCATCCTACACTGCTTTTGTCTTTGAAAGATAGTTGTGCTAGATAATAGCAGCTTGTCTGGATTCTTGGGGACTGAGGTTATGTTAATTTTCATTTAGTGGTTATCATGTGCAAAACTGGTATTCAGAAGGGCAAGAAAATGGGTATAGCTGTGTTCTTGTGTCCAGAAAACAATAAGGACTGGGCAGAAGAATCAACCTTAGGTTGGGGTGCTGTCACCCCCGTGACTGTGACTATGAAGCTGTGCTCCTTGAAAAGAAAATCCTCCCACGTTTTGGTAGCTTCGAGTACACTACATGCCCACAAATGTTACAGGCCTTGCTACTCAGAAAAGGCTGAGTGACTAAATGAGCATCTACATTTAACAGCACCTGGGATGCCTGTGCCCACTTTTCAGGCCAAGGAGACTTCCCCAGCAGAACCCAGAAAGTCTGCCGCTTCTCTCTCCCTCCCTCCTTCTGCGTGTCTCCCCTAGACTATCCAGACTTTAGAAGAACGCTTCTCACCCACTTGCTGTTCTCACAGCATTCATTTCTCTGTCTTTCCACCTGCATTTCTCTGGATTTTTTCTTCAAGCTTTGCTTTACTGATTGATTGATTTATTTATACCATTGTTTTATGTCCTTGTCCAGTATGACCCATATCTAGACTTGCTCTCAATAATTATCGATTATTAATTTTTTTCAACATGCCCATGACATGTATTAATGTAAATATTTATTCTATCGTGTCCATTTTCTACCTTAAAAAGTTTTGCTTAGTTTAGATTTCACCACACACCACACACACACACACACACAGACACATGTCACATGAAAGCAGGGCTGTTTGTGGGGAGGAGAGATGGGGAAAGGTGGAGAAGGCAAATACTCGCAAGGCTCAGTGACAGACAAGCATGAAAAAGTCACAGTGAAACTCGGTATTCTGTACACTAACTTAAACATTAAATTAAAGAGAAATTAAGGGCCTGCCTGGCCAACTAATAAGATGGAAAGGCTTCTATACATACATATAGCCACACAGGCAAGTAACATATTTCACCACCTAAAAAGCAGAAAGTAAAGGCTGGAGAGGTGGATGGACAGTGACAAGCACTTGCTGTTCTTCTAGAAGACCTCAGTTCTGTCTGCAGCACAGTCATCAGTGACTCACAACTGCCTGTGGTTCCAGCTCCAAGGTCTGATGATCTCCTGTGAGAGAGAGAGAGAGAGAGAGAGAGAGAGAGAGAGAGAGAGAGAGAGAGAGATTTATGAAAACAAATCTTAAAAAGTAGGAAAGTGGGCTGGAGAGATGACTCAGCAGTTAAGAGCACTGGTTGCTCTTGTAGAGAACCAGGGTTCGATTTCCAGCACCCACATGGTGGCTAACAACTCTATGTAACTTCAGTTCCAGGGGATCAAATGCCTTCCTCTAGCTTCTGTAGGCGTTGCATGCATGTGGTGCACCAACATACATGCAGGCAAAACATTCATACACACAAAATAAAAAGAAATTAAAATTTTTAAAGTAGAATAGTATCTGTCAGAGCATTAAGTATAACACAAGGCATCTCTGTCCTCTTGGCTTCCCATCCAACGCTTGTGCTCTTAAATTACTCTTCCTCCATCCTGGTTTCTCTTTCCAATGTCTGGTCAACAGTTAAAAGTCTCATACTCTCAAGTTCAAGAATAAATACAGTTAAGTAAGCGTAATATAAAGTCACATGCAATTGTGTCAGAAGCCTGTAAGGAATTCTTGTGGGAGTCAGTGCGTTGAAGAGACTGGTCCTGGCTGAGTTTAAAAAGCTTTGCTGATTGACTGTGTGACCCGTGTCGAGTTACTCACAGTTTGATGGCCGAGAGAGTAATGGGAATAATAGTATCTAATTCCTAGAGATGCTGTGAGAAGTCAGTGAAAGTCAAGAGTGTAGTTAAGTGCCATAATGGGTTGTTAGGTTCAATTATTAATGTTTGTTAATTAACTTTTCTATTGTTCGTGTCTCCCCCTCTCTGTGTGCCCTGTCTAGGATGAGCCGCACTGCCTACGCTGTGGGAGCTTTGCTTCTCCTCTTGGGGACCCTTCTGCCGGCAGCTGAAGGAAAAAAGAAAGGATCCCAAGGGGCCATCCCGCCTCCAGACAAGGCTCAGCACAATGACTCTGAGCAGACTCAGTCTCCACCGCAGCCGGGCTCCAGGAACCGGGGGAGGGGCCAGGGGCGGGGCACTGCCATGCCCGGGGAGGAGGTGCTGGAGTCTAGCCAAGAGGCCCTGCATGTGACCGAGCGCAAGTACCTGAAACGAGACTGGTGCAAAACACAGCCCCTGAAGCAGACCATTCATGAGGAGGGCTGCAACAGCCGCACCATCATCAACCGCTTCTGCTATGGCCAGTGCAACTCCTTCTACATCCCCAGGCACATCCGGAAGGAGGAAGGCTCCTTCCAGTCCTGCTCTTTCTGCAAGCCTAAGAAATTCACCACCATGATGGTCACGCTCAACTGTCCCGAACTACAGCCACCCACCAAGAAGAAGAGGGTCACACGCGTGAAGCAGTGTCGTTGCATATCCATCGATTTGGATTAAGCCAGAGGGGGGCACACCCAGCCTGTCCTAGCGATGCCCACAGCCACACCTAAACAAACCGATTCTTACTCGGCTTAAATCTAGGGGCCAGAAGAACCAGCAGCTGCCTCCTGGACGGAGCCTGCTTATGCATAGTGTGTGCACAGGCGTGCATGGGTGCCTGGAGGTGTTTTCAGACACCGGGAGGAAACAGTTTCTGATAGAAGGCACTTCCTGCTATTCTCTACTTGGGATGGGGCTTGTGGGAAATGCCCACACCATCGGACTCAAACACCCACAAGGCAGAGCTGTGGCTTTGCCCTGTCTTCATGTGCCCTTTTGAGCACCAGGGCTTGGCTTCAGAATGATACTAATGGAAGAGGCAACTGAGAGCAAGAGACCTGTTTTAGTGCTGCACTAGACTTGGAACCGTTAACCCGTGCTTGCTCATTTTTTTCCCACAGTCTGTTTCTTTCTTGGCCCTTTCTGACATTTCAGTTTCATCCCATGTCCCTAAATTAATTCCTTTGACTATGGATGTAAATGTTTTCCATCTTATGAAGAGCCTGCAGCCTGGGGAGACTGGTGTGCTCGAGGACAAGCAGGATAGGGGATTGACAAAAGGAGTGTTCAGAGTGAGGACCAGTCCGGGCCTGTCATATTCAGTAGGAAGATGTCTAGGATAGACCTTGAAATGCTGTTTCCAGAACAAAATGACAGGTTTTTCCCGTTGTTTGAAAGAATCTAGATGAACAGAGGAGAAATAAATCACCAAAATCACTAACTTTGCCTGCCTCTGTGATCTACTGAGACTAGTTGTAAGCCAAAATTAAGACTTCTATTGACTACTCCTGTTGTCAAAACCAAGAAAACTAATTCTAAACATCCCCTCCTGCTTTACCTTGCCTCAGGAGGACCTGATGCAACCGAGAACCTTCTACACTGGGATAGGAAAAACCAAAATTCTCACACGTTAAGGTCCTTATGGCTCAGTTTTTATGGGTTATTGATGCTCTTTCCAGTGTGATTATTTCTGCATAATGCCTCTGAGATGCACATTTTAATAAAAATCCTGCCTCTGATCAGTCTCCCTCTTAATAAAGAATAGTCTAAGATGAGTTTTCCTGCTTCCTTTTAGTTGGATGGCTATCTGGCGGCCTTTTTTGTTTTAGCTATTGGTAGCAGAGAATCAGGAGGTTAGGTAGAGCGATGGACTTAGAGGATTACATCTGGCTATGTAGTATCTGGAGGAGAGCTAAAGAGCGTGATTGCTCTTCTTCGTTTGCTCTGAGGTTTGTGGGGAAGTTCCAGTAGAGAAACAGAGAACTGGGGTATGTTAAAAGGCCATCTACTCCCAGTGGATCCTTGTGACATTGTTACCATTCTGTGCCTACTTCAGGTGTCCTCCTCTGAATAAACTTGGGCTCCCAGATGCCTACTTGCATTTCTGTAAGGGTGGAAGTTCAGGGTAGGTGGACCTTGACACATTTCAGATCTAGCTGAGAAATCCTTAAGACTGAGGTTCCTCTGTAAATGCCACAAATCTTCTTTGTGCCCTTTTTCCTCTAGCCTCACTAGCCAAGTCATGTGTCATTTGGAAGGCAGAGATTTGCTGCTCCAAGGCTTCTGCAGTCAAAGAGCAATTATGGAAACTGTTTTCAGTTTGGTGTAGTACTTTTGCACGTAACATCTAAACAGAAACCATGCTATAAAAGATAGGTTAATTACCCTAATATTGGGTCTAATTTTGAATGTTTTAAAGTCACTTCTAATGATTCTACACTCAGTACACTAGATAAATTTGTGCAAACACATAGTCAGTGCATTTTGCATACACTATATACCCCATCCCTGAATCTCTGCGTCATCAACATTCACCAACAATAAATCACAGGATGGATTTGATTAAGCACACGAATGCAATGGCATGGTTTTGATGGTAGAGAAGAGAAATAAAAAGGGAAGAAGCTGAAAATGTAAAACCACACCAGAGGGGGAAATGATATTCAGAACTAACAAACACTGAATTTCTCTTGCTTTAATTCTGCCACAAACACGCAATTTTGTTAAAAAGTGATGAGTTAGGTTGGCAGCCACCATCTTCGTTTAGGAGCTTGTACCACAGTCTCGCCTGTAAGTTGGATTTGGCTCAAGTAAAGAGAATTTCCTCAAAATTAACTTCACTAGAATAATCAGCAACATAAATACCCTTAAAAGTATAGCACTGGCCAGAGAGGGAAATGCCTGCCTTTCTTACTGTGCTTAGAACAAGACTAGTACAAGTTCGGTGTGTCCTCCAACATTTATTGAGATGCTGTTACCTGTTACTTATTTTATTGGGCTCACCAGTGATACAATGATATATATTTTCTTCAATATCATAGTAGAATTGTTTTATGGCAAGATAGTTGTGTTCTTGATCTTACCTATTAGAATAATGCCAAACACCAAATAGGAACTTTATGATGTTCACATTGTGCCTGGCATTAAAAGAGAGAAACAAGTACACATCCTGTAAATCTCCTTTCTTTCTTTCTTCCTTTCTTCCTTTCTTCTTTTTAAAAAAGTATTTCTTTAAAGTTAAGAGTTGTAAGTGAAAAATCTGTAGGAAAGGATAATTTCCACTGTGTGGAATGTGAATAAGCAAAAGTTATGGTTATTTAATGTAATTATTAATTCAAATCCTTTGGTCACTGTGATCTCAAGCATGCTTTCTTTTTCTGCTTTATATGATTTCCTCTGAGTTGGGCAATGAAGAAGCTGGTTCATTGTACGTTGTTAGAGACTTTTGTCAGGTCGGGGGAAACACTCTGGTCACACATAAAGATATATTACAGAATCAAGGCTGAGATGCCTTTTTAAAAATTGAATGATCAACATTTAAATTGACATTTCTGAAGCAATATTAAGATAGAATTTAAATGTTATTCTGAGAGACTTATGAAGTATGTATACAAGCAAACAGCAGATAATGATGGTTAGTTCACAAGTGGAGTTTTTTAAAGGAGGGAACCTATAATGAAAATAGAACATTTCCAGGTAACCAAGTCAGTACTTAAGAGTGAAAGAAGTTCTATTAATTGGTCATCCCCCAAAATATTTAATATCTATGTTAAGTATTATTTCTGCTTTAATCATTTAGAAACATCAAAAGATTATATAGACTATGATTGAACTACCTTGCTATGTACGAGATATGCTATGTATGTGAGAGGGGATTTAATAGTCTCATAAAAGCTAATCTGGCTTAAAGTTTTATGAATCTGTAACTAGAATTTTATTTTCATCCTAATAACATTCTATATAACCTTTGCCAAAAACCAATCAATAAATTAAACCTCATCTTTTGTTTGTGTGTGTGCTTGAGTTTTAATTAGTAGTGGTCCCACTGTGGGGCCAGAGGGAGCAGAGAGCCATTGTCCCAGGAATGGAGATAGAAACAATACACTAAGATCTCTTGTGTTCTTAAGAGGAATTAATTCATTACACCTACGTCTTTCAGATCCCCTTTGATTTCAGTAGGGACTCGTGGCCCAGGCAGTTAAAGAACAAGCAAAGCTGGTCTACCAACAAAGCACCAGCATCCTCTCTAGAGCAGTACTGCTGGGGAGAGCTGGAGAGGGTTATGATGTGTTGGGGGGTCCCTGTGCTCAGAGCCAGCCCAGGAGATGAAGGGTCTCCACCGTGGGGAGCGGTGAGTAGGCGTGGAATCACAACAGACTCTGGGGCGAGCTACTGCAAGCTCGTTTATTCACGGAAATGCAAGGGGTCTTATAGGTCTGGATAGCCACTCGCCTTACGGGTGGGGTCCCGACTGCAGCCAATAGTAATCTGTCCCCAGGTAGATCATCTCAGTGCAGGTTCTTTCCAGATGTTGGGCAGAAGCTGGCCTCATGACTAGCCAGAGCAGAGCACCATGCCCATGGGAGCCATTCCTCTATTCCTCATAGCAGGTGACCTGGCTAAGGCCCATCCTACGTTGTGCTCTACAATGATGGAGGCCTTCAGAAAGCAGAATGGTTGACAGCCAGATATGATGGTTGCTTTATTTCAGAGGGTCACAGAGGAAAATAAAGACAAAGACTTAGGTTTAAAAGAAGGAAGAGCCTGTAACGATGAGAGTGATTCAGTACCACCTTGAGCCTCCTTTGACATGATAAATTCCTTTTTTCCTAAAAATCACTACAGGAATAAAAAATAAATGAATTATTCCTTTGGATTCAGCAAGTTTCTAAGATTTCATACCCCTTGAACATATAATATTATATGATATTGGTAAGCTGACATTAACAATCCTAGTGACTATGTGTATAAAGTCCTGTACACACTGTGGTAACAGTGTAAGTTGATTTGCTCCCCAGTTCTCAGATTAGCTCAATGAAGGCACTTTCCTATCAGTACTGGGAAGCACTGAATTCAGATGGTCTTGTTATACCCCTTGAACCCTTAAATACTATGCAAAATTGTAAGATCTTTTAAAAATAAAAATTACTTATTCTTTTTAACAACAGAAAACATAACTCTAAAAACAGATCCAACTATTGGTTATTTACACATAGTGATTAAGGCCATCCAGAGGGGTGTGTGTTGTGTTAGAGTTTGGAGAGGAGTGCTGTGAAACAGTGTCTTCTGGACATGACAAGGCCATTGCACTCATCAAGTCACTGCAGCTGTGATTACCTGAACAAGACCAGCACAAGACTGGACCCATCACCATATTCTCAAACATGGAGGAATGGCTCACGAGGCCCCATCCATTAGTGAGGGATGAGCAGTTAATGGGTACCGAGAGAGAGAGAGAGAGAGTCACTTTCTTCTGATTAATTGCTCATATGCCAGCAAATAAGCCTTGATTTATGCTCATGCATGCAATTCAACGCAGAGAGTTTAAAAAAGACAACAAAAAAGGAGGAAGATTTCTGGGAAAAGTGTTTCAGCAGGAGAGATAGAGTACAAGGAAAGGTAACGAGAGAGAGAACTCAGACGCTGCATGTATGAAACTGTCAAAGAAAATTTAAAAAGTTGTATTCCTGGGAATTTTCATTACTTGATCTATTGGATACGTTCTGGAGGCCCTGAGTGCAAGGATAACTTGATTCAAACTAGAAGTTTCCCAGTATAGAAAACCTTGAACTAGATACAGCTATATTCATGGGTGCCTCAGGTTGTGGATAACAGTTGGGGTAATCACTAGGTTAAACAGAGGAGTGTAATGTGTAAAGTCTAGCTGAGATTCCCAGAGGGGCTTTGAGCATTCCAACATGCTGTCAAGAATCTAAACAATTAAATGCACGCACAGGGCTCAATAAAGACTAGAAAAACATCTCAGGCTTTCACGTCAGGATGACTTTTGAGTCTCTGTACAAGCAGGAAGCTAAGAAAGTTGGAATATCCGAGTAAGTATTGGAGGTGTGCCTCAGCCTTCACATAGAGGGCCTCAGTAAAGCTGGGAGACATTGGCTCCAAGCGCTTGAGAAAATCACTGCTGGTCACTCCATGAACTAAGCAGAGATTTTAGTGACCACATCCAACAATAACACACATTTTGTAGAAGCAGATTAGAAAAGTCACCAAATAAAGAGGAAATAGCAACAAGCAACAACAGTAAAACCTGAGAGAGAGAGACTTATTTCAAGAGTTGCTACATAATTTTACTTAAAATGCCCAGTTTTCAACAATAGAAATATATGACACACATACAAGATCAATTAAAAAGTGTAGCCTATGTACAAGGACCAAAGGTAAAAAGGAAACTGTCTCCAATGAACAATAGAAAGTGAACTTACAAGACAGATTATTTTATTTTAAACATAACGACTACTTTTAGCTATACCACACAGTGGCTTTTGTTATGTCATTTTAATGCATCATCGTTCTTTGCTTATATTCTGACTTTGTCTATCGTCTCCTAACCCTCACCTTGCCCTCCTGCCGTTCCTTTCTTTCCCTTGTGTGTGTGTGTGTGTGTGTGTGTGTATAGTTATATTTAGATTCTACGTGAGATAAATAAAACAAACAGGTTGTATTGAATTTCTGTCCCGTGTCCCTTTCTTGTAGCCCTCTCTTTAGTCATCTTCCTTCTTCCTCATAATTCTCCTTCTATTTCTGTTCTATACTATATTGAAATTTACATTTGACATGTGATGTGTCTTTGTCAATCTGAATTTTTTCACGTAACACAATAATCTCTAGTTTCGATCATTTCCCTCGAAATGATATAATTTCTCTCTTTTTATGGCTGAATAAAACTCCATTGTGAATGTATGAGAGTAGAGTACCTTTTCTTTACTCAGTCATCTGTCGGTAGGCATCAAGGCTGGTTCCGATCTTGGCTACTGTGAATAGTGCAGAAGTAAACCTGAATATTACAAGTCTCCGTGTTATGCTGCTTAGATTACTTTTGATACATACCCAGGAATGGTATAGCTCTATTTTTAGGTTTTTAGGGACTCTCCATTTGATTTCCATAGTGGCTACACTAGATTAAATTTCCACAACCCCACAAGGGTTCCTCATTCCTCACATTCTTCCTAGCATTTAAACTGAGCAAATATGTTTCATAAACCAAAAGAGTATTCATGTATTTACTAATCTATTTGGAGGTAGAATTTTTCTATGATACCCAGGCTGGCCTACCATTTCTGAGTTCTAGCTATTCTCCTGCTTAGTCTACCTTGTAGCTGGGACTACAAGCTCATGTCACTGTCCCTACACTCAGCTGATAAGCCATTTCTAAAGAGCTGGAGAAAAACAGGAGCACTGTATATTTATAACCTGTAAATACCAATAGAGAGAGGAGTTATGAAAAAAAGCTGAATAGAAATCGTAAGGCTGGAAAATTAGTATCTACAATAAAATTTTATTAAAGGGGATCAACAGATTTGACCAGGCAGAAGAAAACATGAGCAAGAGACAGGAGAGAGAGAGAGAGAGAGAGAGAGAGAGAGAGAGAGAGAGAGAGAGAAGAAGAAGAAGAAGAAGGAGGAGGAGGAGGAGGAGGAGGAGGAGGAGGAGGAGGAGGAGGAAGAGGAGGAAGGAAGGAAAGAGGAGAAAGAATCCCTTAAAATCAAATGGGAAAGATAAAATATTTCTGATATCACAGAAGTTTTTTTAGAGGATTATAAAAAAATTGCTAGAGAGATGGCTCAGCAGTCAAGAACACTGACTGCTCTTGCAGAGGACCAGAGTTCACAACCCCCAGCACCAACATGGCAGTTAACAGTCCTTCTTAACTCCAGTTCTGGGGGATACAGCATTTTCTTCTGACCTCCCTCAGGCATTGCATGCATGGGTGCCCTTACATGTATTCAGGTAATGCACTCATACGCACTCATACGCATAAAATAATAAAATTAAGCAAAAGAATACTATTACAACGATATGAAAACTGACTATACTTTTTTTTTGCCTTGTACAGCTAGTCTTTTCATAAATTTTAATAAAAGTAACATCCTAAGAAAGTAATTATTATGAGCATTAAACCATTAGAAACTCTTATAAACAACAGAATTATGGACTATACTTTTTAATGTTTGGTAAACTGACCCAATTCTAAGCCTCAATCCTTCTTCCTCCTCTACTTCACATTTGGGCAAACTGAGGGGGAAGCGCAGATTCCCTAAGGGGGCACAAAGGGAACGACGACAGCATGTAAGACCCTGCCTCATAGGAAAGCCTCCCTGAAACCCCACTCTCTAACTACCATAAAAACCCAGGCTAGTCTCCTTATGCTGCCTTCACAAGCCATTTTCACGACAGGATGGGAGTCGTACTCTTATGAGGTATGTGTACCATTATCGATTCTAAACAACTGAGCCACATTTGCGAAGAGACCCATATTGTTTACGCAACTATGCAACTATCCACAACACCTTTAATACGGAACCGCCCAAACTGACACAAGTAGGATTTAAAAAGACTGACTATATCATAAGTAAACAGATTAGATTAGCAGTCAAAAATTTCCCACAGACTAAAGCTCAAAAGAGAATGACTTCACTGCTTCTACTTTCTTTTCTTTCTTTCTTTCTTTCTTTCTTTCTTTCTCTCTCTCTCTCTCTCTCTCTCTCTCTTTCTTTCTTTCTTTCTTTCTTTCTTTCTTTCTTTCTTTCTTTCTTTCTTTCTTTCTTTCTTTCGTCTTTTTTGAAACAGAATCTTCCTGTAGCCCCAGATGGTCTGGAATTCTTTGTGTAGACCAGGCTGGCCTTTAACTCACAGAGGTTTGCTTGCCTCTGCTTCCTGAGTGCTGGGACTAAAGGCATGCACCACCATGCCCGGTTTCTACCAACTATTTAAGGAAATATTTAGGTATATTCTTTATCAATTTTTCTTTCAAAACAGAGGAGGTGTACTGGGAAGAGGCTAAAATAATTGCATATTGGGGAGTTGACTTTAGCAAGGTTGTATATAGATAGGAAGCCCTTGACCTTCTTTACTCACACAAAAACACAGATTCAAAATAACAAACTCATTTGCTCAATTTTGTCAAAGACAAATTTGCTTTATGAGAAATCAAAAAAGTAACCAAAAAGACTCTTGTGCCTCAAAGGAATGTGAAATCAGGACTCACCAAAGTTAGTTAGGAGATTTGGGACAGTCATACCAGAATTCTTATTCCCAACAGATTGGTATGTGATCAGGAAGATACCTCTTCTAGCCTTACCTAGACGGAGGATGGGTGGTTCACCTGTCTAGTGGCTTAGTGTAACTCTACACGACTGGTATTTTTGACGGTCTTGGAGCTCTCATGGTTTCAGTGAATTCTAGTAGCCTGGTTGGGGTTGGGATGGGGGTTAGAGGTAGTGATTTAAATCAGTACATGCCACAGAACTCTGCCTTTTCCCGACTTCAGTACAGGGAAAACTAAAGCTGCCTACATCTCCTTAGTGAGGAAATAGTTAGGGATTCTAGATCCTTTGGCTAGGTTTATTGGTTGGGATCTTCTCCTACATGAGGCCAGTCAGAAATGACAAGAGCAGGTGTCTGCTTTATATAATGCACAGAAAGTCAAGAAGACTTAGAACCACACAGATCCTATAAACCAAATATAGAAAAAACTAAATCTCTGGAGACTAACCCTGAACTGGTATATTATTTACCTGAAAAAGAATTCAAAATAATTCACATAAAGGTTTACACTAGAATGAAAAAAAACCAAAAGAGGAGGAATTTAAACAAAGAGAAAATATAGGAAAATACAATAAATGAACTATAAACTTCACTTCTACACCAACTGACATTAAAATAAGATTGTCAAATATCAAAGATAATCTTGAAAAGAGCAAGTGAAAAGTGATTTTTAACATACAAAGGAATTTTCATGAGATGATTAATGATATTTTTTTCCAGGAGCCCTGTCAGTCCAACGGGGAGTGGGGTGACATATTTAAAGTGTTGGAAAGAAAGAACTATCAACCGATACACATTCAACAAAACTGTCTTTCAAAAATAAAGGAGAGATAAGGCTATTCCCAAATAAACAAAAGTCAAAAGAGTTAATCACTTCTAGATCTGCTTTTACAAGTCTTTTTGTTAAAAATAAAAGATAAAAAGAGTTTTTGAAGTTCAGAAGAAAATGGAAAAGCAAATGTTAACATAAAAGGATCATTCTTAAAACTCATTTAAGGGAGAAAATATACTGACAGATGCAAAACACTGTAGTACTGAAGTGTGGTTAAATCACTTTTAATTATAATATGAAAGTTAAAGGACAAAAATAGCACAAAAGGAAAAAAATATAACTAAAAGATATTAAAAGATGCATAAAATGGGTAGAAGTAAGTTGTAGCAACAATGAAATAAAATGGGGATTAAGGAGAAGTGTGACATTTTTGTATGAAATTGAGTTTGTCATTTTAAAATCTATCATAAAAATTTATATAATATACAGATAATCCAATATCTATATCTTCAAGTATCTATAGAAATTATCCAAAATAAAATGAGTAAAGAATCAAAGCATAACAATATACAAAATAAACAAAATACAATGCTAGAAAAAGTGGAAAATATACAAAATAATTGTAAGAAAAAAAAACCACAAAATGGCAATAGCTAGTTCTTCCTTAGTAATAAATATTTTAAATGCAAAGGATTTAACTTTGATCAAAACACAGAGCACTTGAATGTTTAATCTAGTCAGCACAACCCAGCAATATCTCTCCCACAAAAAACTCACTTTAGATCCAGAACATGCATACAGGCTTAAAGTGAAAGAATATCGAAGAAGATATTTCATGCAAATGGTAATCAAGAGGGATCAGAGTTTCCACTATTCACATAAGACAGATAATCTTTTAAGCTAAAAATTGTCCTGAGACACAAAGAAGGCATTATACAGTGATAAACTTGTCAACTCACCGGGAAGATTTATCAATTTATGCATTCAACCTGAAAGCACCCAAATATATTAAGCACACATTTATAGAACTGAAGGGAGAAATGTATAGTAATACATGACAGTGGATGACTTCAATACCCCACTTTCAACAATAAAGCATGCAGAGAGAAGGTTACTAGGAAAATAGAAGACTTGAACAACACTATAGGCCAAATAGACCTAACAGACATACACAAAATGTTCTGGACCATAGTAACAGAATAGCTATATAGTTTTAAAGAACATAGATCAAACTCAAAACAAAATTTAAGAAGTTTGGGACCATACCAAGTATCTTGAGTGACTTCAATGGAGTCAAACTAAAAATCAGTATCAGAAGAAATGTTGAACAAATAAGAATATGTGGAGATTAAATAACACACTCTTTAAAAAAAAACACCCTTAAGCAACTGTTATGTTCAAGAAGAAATAAAAAAGGAAATTAGAAAATACCCCAAGGTAAATGAAAACACAGTGTATGAAGAATTATAGGCTACGGTAAAGGCAATAATAAGAAGGAAGTTTATTGCCACAGTTGCGTATATTGAAAAGGAAGAAAAAGCTTTAAAACCCCTAAGTTTATATATCAAGGATTTAGAAAAGAATAAGTTGAAGACAAGTTAGCAGAGGAAAGGAAACAACAAAGATTAGAGTAGAAATAAAAAATATATAATATAGAACAACAATTGGGGGAAAATCAACAAAACTGAGCTGGTGTTTTGTAAAGATAAGCAAAACTTGCAAATCCTTAGTTAGACAAAGTAAGGAAAAAAGAAAGAGGACTCAAAGGAAAAAAAAAAGAAAAGAGGAGACATTGTAACTGATCCCATAGAAATAGAAAGGAACTTGAGAGATTACTGTGACAATTAGACACAAACAAACTGAATAGCTTAGAGGACATGAGTAAATTCCTCAAAGCATTCAACCTACCAAGGCCAGTCAAGAGTGAATAAAAAAATCTGAATATTCCTAAGACTGTTATGGAGATTGAAACAATAATCAAAAGTTCTTAAGAAAAATCCAGGACCACATGGTCTTATTGCTCAATTCTACTGTTTTCAACAAATTTAAATAAAAATTAATGCCAGTTATTCTAAAAGAATTGAAGAGGAAAATAACAGTTCCAAAGTTACTTTATAAGGCCAGCCTGACCCTTACCCTGATTCCAAGGTTAGATAAAGATATTGCAAGAAAATAAGCTCATGGAACAATATTCCTGATAGATGTAGATTCAAGACTCATCAATGAAATACTAGCAAAGGGAGTTAAATAGTGCATGAAAAGAACCATGTGCAATATCCATTTAGCAGTTATTCTTGGGCTGCATGAATGCTTCACCATAGAAAAGCAATTAATGTGAGATAGCATATTTCCAAGTATAGGGATAAAAATCACATGACAGCTTGATGGATGAAGAAAAAAATATTTCAACAAAATTTGACACCCTTTCTTGATTAATAAAATCTCTCTGAACCAACTAAGAACACAAAGAAAACACACAAACATAAGAAAGGTCATATACAAAAAATCCAGAGCTAGCAATATCTTCAATGGAGGGAAAACGGAAAAATCAGGAAAAAGGAAAGACGTTCACCTTCAGCACTTCTGTTCATTATACTTCTAGGAGTTGGAGTGATTAGACAAGAAAAATAAATAGAAGACATCTAAACTAGAAAGATACGCAGTTCTCCACGCTTGCAGATGATGTGACTGAAAAACTTCAATGAAAGAAAATGATAAATTCAGCAAAGTTGCAGTACATAGTATCTTTTTTTTGAACCCAGAGCTCACCAGTAGGCTAGAATGTCTGGCCAACAAGCCCCCAGGGTCTTCCTATCTCTGCCTCCCTATGCTGGGATTATAGGCACATGCTGCCATGCCTGTTTATGTGGGTGCTGAGGATCTGAACTCAGGTCCTCACGCCTGTGTAGCAAACTCTTTTGTTCACTGAGCCTTCTCCCCAGCCATGAGGGAGCAGTTTTATAGATTGTACAATGATTTCATAGGAGCAACACCAAAAGCACTGGATAAAACTAAAAAATTAAGTGTTGCTGCATCAAACTGAAATCGTCCATATAGTAATCAAACAAAGGGAACGGGAAGACAAACTACAGGAGAAAATGACTTTCAAACCATTTAGCTGATAAAAAAGTGAAAATTTAAACAATAGAAGACATCCCTACAAACCAAACCAACCAACAGCAGCAGCAGCAACAGCAAATAGTTAAATTCAAAAAGAAGGCCGAAAGATGGTCAATCTGTGTGACAACGTCTTTAGTCACCACAGAAATGCAAATCAAAATCACACTGAGATATTACCTCTTACATATCAGGATGGCACTTATAAGATAAACAAGAAACAACAAATGTTCACAAGAACACAAAGACATTGGAGCCCTTGTACATTGTTGGTGGGAATGCAAAATGGACACCACTGTAAAAATACAGGAGCGTACCTCCCAGGTATACCCCTGGGGATATGCCCCAGGGGATCAGAAGCAGCATGCAATTGTGACACCTGCATACTGTGTTTATTGTGACACTATCCCCAATACTCAAGTTGTGGAGTCAGTCTAGGTCTCCAAGAAATGGAGTCATCCAGTCAGTCTATCAAGAAATGAATGGACAAAGAAAATGTGATCATAGACACAATAAAGCATTATTCAGACACAAAGAAGAACAAAGTCAGGTCATGTTCAGAAAAAATGAATTGAACTGGAGATCAGTATGTTAAGTCAGATACAGAAAGACTATTTTTTCTCTAATATGCAGAATTCCTATCTTAAAGAAGATAAAGAAGTAGATGAAGGGCTACTTGGGAAGAGGAAAGGAAAAGCGGAACAAGATAGTTTGGTGGGGGACTGAACATGACTAAAATATGATTTTATATATATGTATAACTATGCATTAAGATGTCACAAGGAAACTCATTGTTTACACTTATATATATTATTTAAAGCAGCAAAAATTAAAAATAGTACTACCATATAATTCAGCAATCCCATTCCCAAATATTTATCCAAAGGAATTGAAATAGAGAATTTAAAATGCTATCTTAGTGCTATTTATGACAGCCAGAGAATTAGAGAAACATGAATTGACAGATGAATGAAGTAAGAAACATGGTGTACACACCCATCGGAATCTATTCACTCACTGAAAGAAACACTAATTGACAGATGAATGAAGTAAGAAACATGGTGTACACACCCATCGGAATCTATTCACTGAAAGAGAAACTCTGTATCATTGGTCAGTCTTTAGCACAGCATGACATGTAAAGTAATCTAGTCCAAGAAAAATATTCCACATGTATAAGGTATCTAAAACAATCACATTCATAGAATCAAAGAGTCAAATGGTGGTCTCTAGGGACGTGTGGAGTCCCTATATAATACGTGGTTACTTATTAACAGACACTTTCAGTTAATTAAGTCAAGGACATTCTAAAGATGTGCTGCTTAATATTGTACCTCTAGCCACCCATACTGTATTATGCACTTAGCATTTTATTCAAGGTTGGTTCTCGGAATGGCTTATGCAATAAAATAAAATGAAATATGGATAACTGAATACTTTAGCTTTTAACATAATTCTCACTGTCACAGTTCTCCATTATCATAAAAGAAGGCTCAGACATTGACACTAATGATAGGACTTTGTCATCTTCTGTTTCTGCTTGAATCTATTTTCTCTATCCCTTTTCCTAATGTGCATTAAGCACTGTAGTACAGATCCTTGGAACTGAGCCTCATCAACTTCCAGATCACTCCGGATCACTGGTGACAAGTGGTAACAATGGCTCCTTGAATACGGAAGCTTATTATTACATCAGAATGACAGCTAAAGGTTACATGTGGAGAAGGAATTAGAGGTACAATGTTTTATTTCAAGAACGACCCTCCCTCCTTCCACACAGTACCACTCCCCTTTTACCTCCTTGTCCTTTATGAACACAGATATGAAACCATAATGGCAACAATCCTTTATCCCACTGACCACTATTCAGTTTTAGAAATGAACTTGAAAGTCTGAGTCTATAAGAATCTTCTTTAAGAGGCTTTCAGGATGGCTCAGTGGGTAAAGATGCTTGCTGCCAAGCCTACAAACTGAGTTCAATCTCCAGGACCCACCTAGGGAAGGAGCGAACTGATTCCCTCAAGTTGTATTCTGACCTCCCCGCAAGCATGCTGTGGCATGTATGTGTCCCTCCAATAAGTAAATAAATAAATAAATAATATTTTTAAAGAACCTGCTTTAAAATTTGATATGGAGGGTAGAAGAAATATATCTTCCCTCCTCCAGGTTTGCAAATTATAATAAGCTTGCAGGCATAGTCCACTAACACCCATCTTTCCCATGTTGTAGATGAGACCATCTGAAAAATGAAAGCCCCATATATGGAGAAAGAACCAGGAGGTGAAGGTGATAGACTATTGAAATAATATTTTTCTGAATTGAGCTTGACTTGAAGCTAGCTCTATATTACTCTGCAACAAATAATAAAATTTAGTTGATTTGAACAACAAATAACTATAGTAGTACATATTTTTCTGATAGAGTTCTAGGGATGATTAATGTGGAGGTTCTGTTCAGAGTCTGTCACAAGGTCACAAGCAAAGTGTTTCAGAGACAGTAGTTATCTAAAGGTTGGTCTGGTGCCGGAGAATCTGCTTCCAATATAGATCAGTCACATGGCTAGTGACTGGAGCCCTCAGCTCCTCACAGTATGGACCTCTCTTCACAACATGGTACTTGGCTTTCTCCAGAGTAATTAATCCTGAAGCAAGAAAGAAGCCGTGGTACCTTTCATGACTCAGGGTCCCAAGTCATATAGCTTTACATCTCTTACCTTATTTGCCAGAAGCAAGTCTAAGTTTGCCACAGTCAAGAGGAAGGTGCCAAGTCTTTACCTCTTGAAGGGAAAAAGTGTCAAGATATTTTAGAACAGTCTCTCCATTACATGAATCAACAAGTGCTATTTTTGGCTTAGCTTGAGTTTCTGCCACTTGCAACCCAAAGAGTTCTGACCAATGTCTGTGCCTGACTCACAAAGAATGCTTCAGATATTTTTAATTGCTTTTAACCTAGTGAACTCATCTCTGGGACTCAGAGAGGTAGTACTCTCACCACCCTACATCTATGGAATGGCTAATGTCGACTGTTAACTTGCCAGGATCTAGAATCACTTAGAAGTCAAGTCTTTAGGCATTAGATTAGACTGACTGAGATGGGCAGACTCACTTAACCGCCAGATTGAATGAAAAGGAGAAATGGAGCTAAGCCCCAGCAAGCAATCATATCACTCGTCATGCTCTGCTTCCTCACTGTGGACGCGATGAGACCAGCTGCCTTTAGCTCCTGATGCCAAGACTTCTTGACATGATGGACAGTACCTTTGAACAGTGAGCCAAAATAAACTCTTCTCCCTTAAGTTGTTATTGACAGGGTGTTTTATCACAGTAACAGGAAAAGTAAATTAGACACTCTGGGTCATCAGTGGCATCCAAACTGGAACTCTAGAACTTTTGCAGATAGTAGAGATAACTTCCCATCTATCACGCCTCGATCTCCATGTTATAGATAGAAGCTAACAATCAGAATCATGGAGGGACCTGTTGCAGTACCAACCTCCTTTCCTTCCCATTCTCTCTGTAAATATCATATCCATATATCATTAGCATAGATCAGTATTTTGGGATCAATAATCAATCAGACAGAAAAGCCAAATCAGTATTTGTTTGGGATTTTGAATATAAGAGACTAGAAAGAGAATATTGTCAAAGATGCAAAATCTCATATTTTTTTTAAATGAAGAGCAAAGCAAAGAATGCTTTGAATGGAAGGAAGCATAAATTAAGGAAAATAAGGTTTCCCTGAAATTATATTCATTAAGTAGAAAAGTTACCACAAACTATTAAATTTAATTCTTATTAGATATATTAGGGAACATTCATAGTTGCAAATACCAGCATTCCTTCTAGCTAGTTTAACCAGAAACAGATACAGTTTAACAAGAAAGTTACAGATTGTCACAGAATGTCTGGTGGGACCAAAGATCCTCCTTAGATGAACTGTATAAAAATATAAAGTCCAGAAATAAACTAGGAACAGAGTGTGTCCAACATAGCATGAGGCTGTTATGAACTGATGGAAAGGTCTGCGTAAGAGGGTGGTTATATTTTCTTTGCTGCAGAGCAATCTGGCTGTGAGGCAGTCTTGTAAGCCAAGAACTCCCAGATGTCAGTATTTGGTGTGGGTCCCTGAGCCACTCGGTTTCCTGAGTCCACTAGCCCGCTTTGGGGAAACTATTAGTACCATATACAGATGGGAGAAAAGGCTTCGCTGGGTTTTTTACTCAGTAGGAACACTTTCACTTATCTTTATTCTCTTCATCCTTATGGAGAACTCGTGTTTATTTAGTGCAGTTGTTTCTGAATCCTGAGTTGTCCTGGGTTTGGCTTGTTGAAAGAAAACCACTTTTTTTCATCAGGTTAGGTCAGGTGAATTCCCAATTGCCTGGTGTAACCTGGAGTTCAAGCTGTCTGCTGTTGCATGACCAACTACTGCAAAACATCCTCCCTTAATGTGTTGCTATTGTTATCTCTCATTGCTTTGTGGCTCTTTCTCGAGGAAGTTGCTGCTCGTGTTACTGAAGTCTGACTGTACCTAGAGCCACAATCATTTGAAGGCTTGAGTAGGGTGGAGCTAAAAATGACCCAGTGGTATACTTGGCAGTTGATGTTGGTCAAAACTAGAAGCTTGGCTTCTAGTGGTCTCTTCATGTGTATTGGGCTTGTGAGAGCCTTGTGCTTTAGGCTACAAGAATGACTGTTCTAACACTAAGGCAGTGAAAGCTTCCCATTTCTTAATGGACTCGAACAAAGCAATAACTTCACCTTCTAATGAATGAAGTTCCAGGTAGTTTGTGTTCCTTTTTAATATACCACACCTGTCTTCACTGGGTGGAGAAAGGATGTGGCTCCCACTGTTCTGTGTACAAGTTTTGACGCAGTCTTTATGTACTCAGCCCTGTAGCTCTTCATAACACCCACTTTCTGCTGAACCTTGCCCTTTAGTCTCGAGTCTCTTAGTGTTTTTAATTCAGTTTGCAGGCCTTTTCTTTTCCCTTCTCTTATTCATCCTCCCTTTCTTGCCCCCCTTCCTTTTCTTTTCTTTTCTTTTCATTTTTTGAGACAAGGCCTCCCTCTTTGCTTACTTGAAAGTGGAGTTCACTATGTATCCTCAGACTCTTGGTAATCCTTCTGCCTCAGCTAGTAGCCTCCCAATGCAGTGATTATAGACACAAGTCATCGTATAGCTTCTTCCTTTCAGCTATTAATTTCATTTCTACCCCAATGCCGAATTTGTACCAGTATTTATTCATCACACTTGCATGTTCATAGCTTTAAAAATCTTCACTTTTAGCCAGGTACAGTGGCACATGCCTTTAATCCCAGCACTTGTAAAGCAGAGGCAGGCAGAGCTCAAGGACAATTTGGTTTACATAGCGAGTTTCAGGCCAGTTGGAACTACCTGGTGAGACCTTATCTCAAAACGAAGCAAAGCAAAACAAGACAAAACTTCTTTTATTGTAGTGAAGTTTCCTGGATTCATATGGTATATTTATCAGTCTCTAACAACAATAATTATACCTATTATTACTTGGTAGCTTGATTTAATGAAGGGATTTTAAATAAAAAGTAAATGTACTTTTTTTCATACATGATTGCATTTGATAAACCTTAATTTTTTTTTGAGAAACATAATACCAATATTTCCATGACTTCTGTTTTAGAGGTGAGCAAGCTAAAGCCAGAGACATAAAATGATTTGCAAAATGCTGCACGAGTGATTGCTTTCTTTTAAATTCACTAGGTATATGTTTTGGAATTACGATCAAGTCAGAAATTTTTTTTAAGTTTTTTTCTTTTGTTTTTTACACTTTGAGGGGGACATACAAGTTCTCGAAGTCCATAAAAACTTGGATTTGTACGGTATTACAGTGACCCATTCACAACCTGGGGTATTACTGAAAAGTGATGGGTATTGAACTTAGAACCTTCCATTTGCTAGGCAAGAGTCCTACCATTGAACTATAGCCCCAGCCTAATCTGAGAATTTTGATATCAACGAATAGACATTGTCAGGTTGGTTGATCAGGACCTCACTTACTGACAACTAGGAAGACTTCCATGACACAGTTCAGCTTCCTTCTCCAGGTCAGACAGCTCATTCTCTCACTTGACCCACATGCTGGAATACGAGAATGTTTTCCCCACATTGCTCTGCAGAAGCCCATTTTGTCTGTGCGTATGGTAATGACACAGTTTCAAAGAGGAAGAACCCGTAATATCTCCCAGGCTGGCTACAAAGGGAATATAAGTCATCAGATAGTAGGGTCTGGATCCGAGCCAGGATAACTCGACTCTCCTTGTAGAAGGTGCCGTGGGATCTACAGTGATGGCAGGTGATGGGAGAAGTCCCCTCCGCTTTATGTCTTGTCTGAAAGATGATAACCATGATAATAAATTTAGTGCCACATTCTTTACAGTGCACCCATTCGACCCGTAGAACAAAGCCGTAAACCATAATGGAGTCCACGATGCTTTCAATTATTCAACATTCATTTCTTCTCTTCACTTTTTTCTCTTGTGACAAAATCAGCCTTTACTGATTATATTTTCTGCAATGATGGGTGAAGGCAGGAGTAAAACAAGGCACACGTTTTAGGAACGGAGAGAAATTTGGCCTATGAGAATCAAACCTAGTCTCTCTAGTGTGAGAAGACAAAACATTTTTTTTTTTTTTTTTTTTTTTTGCCATTGTATCTGCCAAACATGTTCAGACATATAACAAATGAAGTCTGTTCAGGGGAATCACAGTATTTTCAGAGTCTTAGGTTATTTTACGGTATTAACACCTTAACTAAGAAAAGTGATTTTTCTCTTAGTAGTTAATGGTTTTTTTGTTTGTTTGTTTGTTTTTGTTTTCTTTTGACAGCAGGAAGGCATTCCACATGGTTTGGAATATGGCACCGAACTCCAGAGAGAGGCCAAGATTTCCAAGGAAAAAAACGGGGGAAAATAGATGTGAATTTTAAAGATAAGCCGTTTAAGAGTTTTGTCCTGAGGCTCAATGCCATTCTGATTTTTTTAAAGGTCAAAAGCATCATTTTCTTCACTGCTGAGCTCACGTCATATTTTCTTAAATATTTTAGCCCCTCAGCTCCTCTCCAGACACTGTGAATACCTGATTGCCAAGTTCTTACCAAATTCCCACCTCAAAGTTCCCTCACTATTAAAGCGGAACTGGACACTACTCTCAAATACAATTAAACAGCCACTAACACAGATGAAATACTAAATGTAAAAAAGCCACTTAATTCTAAGTCCCTCCAGGAACTGGGAACTGTCAAGTATTCTTCTGCTTTGAGATTTGTAACATAGTCAATTGGTCTGTCTATTCTTTTTTATTATTTATTTATCATTGAATTTATATGTACTTCATACAGAGCATCTTAATCATCTTTATACCCCTCCCCCACTGGCACCCTCCCATAGCATCCCCCCCAATGGATTTCATGCATTCTGTCATTGATGTTAGGTCTATTGAGTCAAGTTAGTGTCCCCAAAATGTCCCTCAGTGCAAGTTCATCCACTGAGATCTAATCAACCTACGTAGAGTCCCTCCCTTTAAGATCAGCTGTTCCTCCCCCAGCAGTAATCAGCTACCAATAGTTCTTCATCTAAGATTGAGTCTTGCTGCCCATTTCAACAGCTCTATGCTGAGGTTTTGCCTGCTTGGATTTACCCGGGTCTTGTGCATGCTGTCACCATTGCTGTTCATACAAGCAAGATTCCAGGAGCCTGTAAGACTCTATTTCCACATGGTCATGAACCTCTTCCCCTGGCTCTTACAATCACTCCACCCCCTCTTCCACAGTGTTTCCTGAGCACTAGGTGGGTAAAATTCAATACAGGAGTCCTGTCCAAGGACCCACACTCTGCAGACTCTTATCCTCTATTCTTTGCCATCTGTGTCCTTTTGTGTTCATGGACCTCTGTTGTGTGAGAGAGCTTCATTGACGAGAGTTGAGAGCTGCATCAGTATTCTCTCTATCCCTCGTTCTACTAAGTTCATTGAGCCTTAGAAGTAGAGGTTCCTTAGGTGTAGCTGTGTCACGTAGTATTGGGCATTTCACAGACATTTCTGTGTGTGACCAGTTATGGAACTTTGTAATAGTTGCCATCGGTTCTTACCTCTCACCCAAGACTGTACTTGTGAATGACAGTTTCTTCAGCAACGAATGGCACAATTAAAGAACAATGAATTAATACTGTACAACAGAACCATGTCTCTTGGAGACAATTATCACTCTAGGCTCATGAGATGTGTCTTGGTCATCTCTTTTCTTAATTTCTGGTTGTCAAAGAACCTTTTACCTGAAAGATTTGGGTGGGTGAGAATACCTGAGGTAGTATGTGAAGTCAGATAATTTCATTTTGTTTTGTAAGTTTCCAGAAGGCATTATGAAAGTAAAGTCCCAGAACCAGTAGGAGGAAACTGCAGTGAAAGGCAAACATACACATGAGACTGAGGAAGATGAAGCACTGGTGATCGCTCACCAGAAAGCCATCGCCACGTCCAAAGTAGGAAATACACTTCTTCATGTCTCATATTAGACAGTTTTTTCCTTTTCTTAATTGCAGCTGGGAACTTTATGTGCTGCCTCAACCACAGGCTCTATATTGCTATTGTCTGCACTGTATTTTAGACAGGGGTGAGGGATTTGTGATAGAGGGTTGTACTGAGGTACTGAATAATTGAAAAATACTAATTCTGGTAATCACTTCATCAATTGCTCCATTCTGAAACATTCTGAAAGGGGGAATGTCGTATCCTACGCTTATGATAGATGCTCATGATGAAATCAGTCATGTGCTAACTGGAGAGATCCTAGTTTTGAATATTAAGAAAGACTTAAATTGTTACATCACAACATAATTTGGAAGGCTATCATGTATAGAATTTGTATAGATATTGAGTACATTTTTAGGGAAAGAGCATTGCTTGCCTTTCTTTTTAAAAATATTTTACTTATTATTTTTATTTTATGTGTATGAGTATATTGCCTGCATGTAAGTGCACCCATGCAATGCCCATGGAGGTCAGAAGAAGGCCTCAGATCCCCTCCAACTAGAGTTACTGATGGTTGTTAGCTACCATGTGGGTGCTGGGAATCGAACCCACATCTTCTGCAAGAGCAGTTAGTACTCTTAATACTGAACCATCTCTCCAGCCCAGTTTACCTTTCTTTTAAAACTGTTATGCAAAATTTACAGTAAGAGAAATCTGATTTTTGTAACTGAAATGGAGGGAAATATGGTCCTAAATTTTTGAGTAAATATTCAGTGACTGGGTCCCAAACTGTAACTTGGATACTAACAACAGTTCAAGAAATAAAACAAAAATGTATCCTCAACAATTCAATTAACTACAGAGAACCAGGAAATTCTGGCTTTGGGGCTTGAGCTTAGAGAAGACCCAGTACTGGACTGATCATGGCATGGCTATAACTTTGGGCCCCCGAAGGCCTCACAGATGAGACACAACACAGAGGCAAAATTATCAGTACATTTTTATATGACTCTGTGGAGTTTGTTTGTGGTCTCTTTTTTGAAAGTATAAGCGGGTTTGATTGACTCCTCCAATCTGCTTCACAGAGAGCTTAAAAAGCTAAGTTCTCTAGACCCTGAATATGAGCGCCTGGATGAATCCAGCTATTGGTAGGTAATGTGATCTGCCTTTTGTAGCAAGCCAGAAGCCAGATGTCCCCTCCCCTTTGATCTGAATAACACTTTAGGCTGCAGACAATAAGATTGGTTTTAAATTTATTGTCTCTTTGATTTCTGCATTCTAATGCTTTTTAAATTCTTTAAGCAAGACAGGGCTATATATAGGCCACTGGGGTGGTTAAGAGAAGGCCAAAAAAAAAATGCCAGGACTGGGGAGAGCCTGATGCACATTCTCTGTGTGGAAATAAAGCTGATTTACTTTTGAGAAAACCCTTTTTCTTTTCCAATAATTTTTCTCTGAAACAAAGATTCCAGCTTTTGCCTCAGCCAGATCCATGTAAACATGCTTTTTTCAGTAAAACACTGAAAAAGAATCTGATTTGAGTGAGGAAACTCTAATCTGGACATCTTTGCTCTGCTGACTTCCCCTCAGTGAAAGTTTCCTTCCTGTCTTGTTGACAAGAAGATGTAGCTGTGTCAGGCCATCAGTTGAGACAGAGTTCAATTTCACTGTGGTATGCAGCTGCAAATATGTGAACTCAGCCTCATCTGGGAGGCAGGTAGGAGGGGTTAAGTGGCCTTTGGGAACCTCTGTCAATGACCTTCAGTGAGCAATATTGACTGGGTTCTCAACTGAATGGCTAAACCAATTTGGCCTGGTGTCTACCCACAGAAGAATCTGACAGCAAGCAGCTGCCCCCAGAAGTCAGCTTGTCCTGGGCAGAATACCAGATCCTGGCAGGAGAGACTCTCAGGATGCTTTTCCTGGCTTGGGGCCTTGAATAAGTCAAGGCTTCTCTCACGTCTACTTTCTCCTCTGCAATACTGGATACGCTCACACCAATACAGCATTTTATATAATTAATAAAATTGCCCACAGACAGAATCCTGTTCAAGCCCAGTGACTATGAAGTGCCCTGGGTATCTCTGTCCTTCATATTTTAGGATGAATCTGAACTAAAGGTGCCCAGGGGTTGACAGAAGCCTCATCACTGGTCCGAGGCAAAAGTAACATGGCTCCAGACCTGGTCACTCCTTTCCCAGGGTCTGGCCTACTTACTAGTCCTCAGCTCTGCCTCTCTACCTGTGTATTGTAAGCAAGAGAACATCTTGTCTGTAAGAAGCCTTTGAAAACAGATGCAGCATTCACAGCCCAATTCTGATCCTCATCCCCAGGAATGCCCTTCAAACTTTCAGAAGGAAGACAAGCTTCCAAAGCACCCAGTGAGGTAGCCCCTGGAAAACAAACAGTGAATGCCGCTTTCCTCCTGCGTCCTGGACTGCAGCTCACCTTTGCAGCATGGGAGTAGAGTTCAGGCTGACCCTCAATGTCAACACATCTGTCAGGTTTTCCACACAGTTTTCAATCAATTCCTTGGATATCAGGTATTAGGCTATAAACCATTTCTTTCTACTTTATGGTTCTGAAATATGAACTATGGCCACAGCTGAAGCTTTTAAGTCTGTTGTTGATGGCTCCCTAGAGAAGCTCTTCAAGAACCTGAGGGGAATCAAGGTGGGGTGTAGGCTGGGGAGGAAAGCAGGCCTTCCCTTCTCAGTAGTCACAAAGCTCTGTAACTAGAAGTTAGGGAGAAATAGGAATAAATTACAGAGGTCAATTGCACTGGGTGCATCACAGACAAAACAACAGTAAAAGCACGGAGTCACCAATGACAGCAATATAACCAGTCATATAAGGAGATACATTCACGAGGAGACTGCTGGCGTGCCTGGCTTTGCTCATGTTTTGAATACATGTCTCTTGACATCTCTGAGGTCAGCCTCAAGATGTCATTTCAGACCTGAAGCCTCCCTGCCTCTTCTTTACACTTTCATTCCTTTCTAAAAAAATTATCCTGTCTGAATAAAGCCATCTAATGTGGGGTGAATGCCAGGAGTATTCTAAATTACATAGCCAGATTATCTTAGTGAGCCTGAGAAAAAAAGAATATAGACACAGTGGGACTAAAACTCCTCTTTCTATTCAGTTTCTTTTTTGTATTTCATTTTATTATTTTTGCTTTATGCATATGAGTGTATTACCTGCAGGTAGGTAGGTACACCCACATCTCACCCATGCCTGCGGAGGTCAGAAGATGTTGGGTTGGATCCCCTGGAACTGGAGTTACAGTTGGCTACTGGCCTCCATTTGGGTGCTGGCAGTGGAACCCCACTCCTCTGCAAGAGAAGACAATGCTCTTGACCACTGAGCCACTTCTCCAGCCCTCTATTCAGCTTCTAAGAAGAGACATCAATTTAGTTCAAACACACAGGCTTTCCCTCTGCCTTACAATTTGGAATTATAGTGCTATGCGAGGAAGCAAGTACAGCTCTGGGGTCTGGATGCAAGAGAGATAACTGTCAATCACTGAAACCTGTGTATAGCTTTGGCCATTCCTATCCTGGATTTCAAGTGCACCTGAGATTGCAAATACAAATCCAGTTGCCATCTTGGTCTAGGCAAAAGCAAAAGCAGGAGGTTGTACTCAAGGATTTAAGTTGAAATTGCCTGGTATACACAACAAAGGGCTATTTGACTATGAAATTTAAAAGCATAGAGAATATTCCAGGGTCTGGAAAGATGAGTTGGTACAGTGCCTACTGTACAAGCATAAGGACCTGAGTTCGGATCCGTAGTACCCACATAAAAAGTGAGGAAAGTTGCACATGTCTTTAATCCAGCAGTTGAAGCAAGGAGGAGGCTGGGCAGAGGTAGGTGGATCCCCAAAGCTCACTGGCCACTCACCTAGCCAAATGGGCCCAGTCCAGATTCCGTGAGAGACTCTTTCAAAAAACAAGGTGGAGCCATTAAGGAGGACACCGGGCTTCCATCAGTGGACTCCACAGACATACATTCACATGTACGCCCACATGCACAATCCATAGCACAGAGTGAGTGGGAGAGATAGACAGACCGAGACAGAGACAGAACAAAGAGAGAGAGAGAGAGTACTCCAGCACTACTCCTGGAGGACAATGATGTATGGTCACTTGTTCTTTCTCAGATGCTATTATCTGATACCATTTGACTTTAATAATTCTGTAACATAAGGAAGTGACTGCACCTTTGGCAGGTTGAGCAAACAGAATTCTGTAAATGGTTCAGGGACTTGTCTAAAGCCATAAAACAGAGTTGTGAGAAAGGAGTCTCCAACATACAGTCTTACCTGCATGAGGCTCCAAGGTTCCTTATATTGGAATAAAAAATATTCCTCTGTTTTGTTTGGTTTTGGAGCCTTTGTCATAAGACACAAAACCAAGCAGAATTAGTTATTCTAAAACTGTAATGTCTGCATCATTGCGAGAATGATGGAGACTCTTTGGTGCACCTGCCCAGGGACAGTTTCATAGATGTGAGACAGGACTGAGAAGAGCCCCAGTCTGTGGTTAATGTTCTTCTGTTATCACTTGGAAATTCTTAATGATTGTCATTAGATGACCTTATTCTTTTATTTTTCACTGGACCTGTCAAATTATACATCTTGTCATGATCCTACCCAATCATATCTCCAACTCATCTCTCCAGTGATATACCCTGGCTTTTAGGGTAGTGCTATGGTTTATCAGTTCAGTGCACATATATACGCATTATCATTTACTTTTACCTGTTTGGAATCCTACAGCATGTTACGCACTGCCTTGTGTGTATGCCTGGTTTCTTTGGTCCACCTTGTGAGATTCAACCATGCTATTGGAGCTGACTTCTTTCGGCATACTCCAGTCTCTGAATTTGTCATATCCTCTTTTTCTACTGTTGATGAAAATTTGCCATTTTCCTAATTTTTCCTGGATGAATAAAGATTCCGTAAGCACTGTTGCACATGTATCTTAGAACGAAAAATATGTAGTGCTATTGAGCCTTTACCTAAGAATTGACTTCTGGGGTCATAAACGTGTTTGCTCAGCTTTCCTGACAATGCCAGATTATTTCCAAAGTGGTGATCTCAATTGAAACTCCCTTAACAGCACCAGAGGCTTTTCTCCACATCTTCACCAACACTTGGCAGATATATTAAGTCACAGTGAAGTCTCATTGTAAATTTAACATAGGCTTCCTTCATTAGTAATGGAATATCTTCTCAAAAATTTATTGGTCATTTGAATGTCCATATTTTGAACTTTAGAGATGATTCTTCTATTAGATTTTTTTTCATGCATATTTAAAGGAGTTCTTTATCAGAACCATGTGGCAAATACCTTCCCTCAGTCTGTAAAGGGCTTTTGAGGAAGAGCTCTTAATTTTAGTATTGTAAAATGCACCAGTCTTTATGGTTAAAATATTTTGTTCTATTTAAAAATCTATGCCAGCTGTGGTGGCATGGGCCCGTAGCCCCAGGTACTTACAGGGCTAAGGCAGGAGAATTCTAACTTCAAGGATTTCAAGTAAATAAATAAAATAAAAGTTTCCTATACCATGAATATAATTTCCTAAAAGCTTGATTTCTTCACCTTTCATATTTATATATACAAAGCACCTGGAACTGATTTTGCATATAATATTGGCTAAAAGGAAGTTTCTTTTTCCAACATAAACACATCATTAGCCAGAAACATTTATAGCAAATATCATCCTTTCCCCACCTCTTTGTAAGTCACCTGTGTTATGGACCATATGCTTTAGCATCTCACCAGAACTGGACCATATTAGCACTCTGATCTTGGACTTCAGTCTCTAGAATGGTGAGAAATAAATGTTTTTTTTTTTTTTTAAGCTACTTGCCCACGGTGACTTGTTACAGCAGTTTGAACGAAGAACTTTCTAGAATATTTAAAGCATCACATATTTAGATGCTATTTGTATAAGTTCTACTTATAATAGCAACTTGTCATTTCTCTTTCTAAGAAAGTAATTGATTGTCATATAAATGGGTTTCATTATGGTATTTCCAGACATACTTTGCTCTTAGTCATTCCTCTTCACTCTGCTTCTCCCCTGCATTTCCTCACCCTCAGCTGGTTGCCTTTCTTTCCCAAGATAACTATTTTATGTTTAGTTTTGAGATAGGGTCTTGTGCATCTTAGGCAGGTGTCAAACTCATTATGTGGCCAAGGAGAACCTTGAACTTCTGCTCCTCCTGCCTCCATCTCCAATAGAGATTATGAGTATGCACCACTATGCTCAGTTTATATGGTGCTGGGAATCGAACCAGGGCTTCATGCATCCTAGGAGTATTCTAGCCACTGAGCTACATCCTAATCTCTCCTTTGTTTTCTTATCACATTTATTTCATTACCCTCTTTATTCACCCTTTCCCTTAGGATCTTTTCTTTGTGCTCATTATCCTCTTTCTAGTTTCATGGTATGTGGGCATACACACAGTCTTGCACACTATTTTATTTTTAATTTAATTTTTTTAGGGAGGGTTTATTTAGGATCACAGCTTGCAGGTACAGTTCATCATGGTGGGAAGTCCTGGCACCAGGAACTACTTCACTCAATGGTTATTTCAGGTGAACAGACATTCCTCTTCGACTTGCAATATTCCCCACGTGGTTCTCAGCAACTCCTGGTCACTTAGGAAGTTTGATATTCTGCTTCATCCCCAAAGAGGGAAGCAAACTCTGCATCAGCTGTTCCTTGAAGGACACATGCACACACAGGTGTTTAGTGCTGGTTTATGTAGACTTTTTGCAGAAGAGCTGGTGGTCCAATCTGCTTGGGTGGGTTAGTTGGCAAAAAGCACATTATGAATTTGAAAGATCAACACTGTCTTGAGAAAGAAGCATCTTATAGATGACAAATTTTCACAGTCTCTGAAAAACTCTAAAGATGCTCACTGTCAAGACAACTATAATCTTTTTCTACTAATATTTTTAATTTCTAGAACTAGCAAATGCCATTTTTGTGGCCTTAGAGGTAGTGACTGACAGTGTTTCTTTGGAGTATCTGACTTCTGCTTTCTTCATTCATCAATTACATGGGCCAGTTATCAAGACCCAGAATTCCATTTTCTTATCTGTAAAATGGGGATAGTAGTGGTCTTCACCTGAAATATTAAACATAGTGATATGAACAAAGTACTTAAAGGACCTGGTACATAGAAAGCTTTTTAGGGAAACATTTTATTACATTTTTTAATGTATTCCAGTGTTATGATTCTATGTGTGTGTCATAGCATAAGTGTGGAGGTCAGATGACAACTTGTGGGAGTTGGTTCTCTCCTTCCACTATGTGGGTTCCAGGGAACTAACTCAGTTCATCAGTCTTGGCAGCAAGTGTCTCACCCACTGAACCATCTTGTCAGCCAGTATAGGAAGCTTTTAATGTAACATCTATACTTTAACTTTCTTTTACTAAAAAGAGATACATGAAACATCACTTTAACCATTTTAAAATTCTGTGGCATTAAGCACATTCACATTGTCTTGTTTCAGCACCATCACCATCCATCTTTTCCAACTTAAACTGTACCCGTTAGATACTAACTCATTTTCTCCCGTCTCCTGGGAACCATCATTGTTTTCGCACCACTATAAAACTGTGACTGACTCATTTCCCTTAGCAGCATATACTCAAGAGCCATCCACATTGTAGCGAAGAAATTTCCAGCCAGAAAAGCTTCAGGGTGGATCAGCGTTCCTTCTGTGTGATAAGAAATTCAGGCATATAATTCTGAAGGAAAGCCCTTGGATCACTTTGAGTCTGTCTGTCTTCCAGTGTTTATAGAATTCGTTAGGGATACATCTCACAGCTTTAAGGTGAGGAGCAGACAAAATGTCTATATTCTGATACGCAGCAAAAGGAGGAAAGATTTGTCAAAAATAAGTATGGAAAAGGTTAAAGAACGAGGGGTTAGTGTGAGTGCAAAAATAAGAACAAGTTAGTGAAAACTAAGAAAAGAAGGCTGAGTATAACTGTGACAGGTAGACTGCTTCCCAAAGGCAGGTGCACTGATCCATATCCTATCCCACACCACTTTACAAGGTGCTGGTGAACAGAGATCCATGAAGAGGAAGGCTTTCTAAGTAACTCAACCAAAGAATATGATGCCTGACTGGGTATGATTTCCTAGTTTAGGAAAGAAAGCAAGCGCATCTCTTCACTTTTGCACTCGAGGTGTTTGGAGAGGAACTGAGGCCTCCACTTGACAGTCAGCACTTCCTTGTCAGCCCATCAGCCACCTTGGAAATGCACCTCACAGTGCCACTCATTTTTCAGATGGTGATAGACCCAGTGCTATATTACTACAGCCTATATGAGACTTGAGACTCCAAGTAGGTTTTTTTGTATGATTTTTATTGAATAAAAAACATCTTATCATCTTTATACCCCTCCCCTGATCTGCACCCTCTCATAGGCCCCCACCAGATTTCATGTACTCTGTCATTTATGTGAAGGCCTACTGAGTCAAATTAGTGTCCCCAGATGTCCCTCGATGCAGGTTCATCCACTGGGGTCTGGTCAGCTATCTACAGTCACTCCCTTAAAGACAATTTCCCTCACCCAGTAGTAATCCCAAGCAGCTATGTTTATACTTTTCAAATTCTTGACCATCAATAAACAGAAATAAATTATTCTGGTGTTGCTTTAAGCTACTAAGTTTGGTTATACAGCAATTAATAGCTAATAACACTGCCTTCTCTTACCATACTCACTAGATAATGATAGCCATGAAGCAAATGTTATCTACCTTGAGAAGATTTAGATCCAGAGGCACCCAAAGCAAGGAATACAGGTAGGACCCATGTAGGTCAACCCTAAAGTCTTTTATTCCCATAAATATAACTAGGCTGAGAGAGTATAGCTAGAGTCTCAAGTGAACAATCCAGTGTCAGGAAGTCTATGGTTTGAATATTTTTCCCTTTTCAAACTCATGTTGAAAGTAATTGCTACTGTAATAGAATTTAGGGGTAGGACCTTTAGAGCCCTGCTGTCATGGTGATATTAATGCCATGATGAAGGGACTGACTTTTGCCTTTGCCCTGTGAAGAAGTGCCTTGCCAGGTGCTGGTGTGGTGATACTGGGCTTATCAATCTTTAGTATCCCGAGGCAATAAATTTCTCTATATAAATTATATTAGTGTTAAACATTTTGTTATAATAACACAAAATGGTCCAAATTTCAAATTTCAAATTTGGACCATTAGCTACACAATTTAAAAATCAAAATTGCCTATGCATAAATTCAGCATGGTAGAATTCATGGTTAAAGCAGAAAGAAGCCTCCTTCAATAGTTGGATATTTTTTCCTAGGCCCTAATATGGTACACAGTCTCTGTTTTCCTAAGGTGTCTTAATTGAGGAAAAAACCCCAAAAAGATTTTCTGAAAAGTGATAGCAGCATTTGGACAATTCTTTTCAAACAATAGTCCTAGAAATTTCTTCATAAAGGAGTATTTCAGTAGAATTGTTTTTGCTTTAATCTGTGCTTTTTTGTTTTTTTAAAAATATTACTGTGCTTCCTGAAAACAAATTTTCATCACATACCAGACAGATGGACATGAAACCAAGATTTATTAAAATACCCTTGGCATATTTACAATTGGAAGACATGAATGCAATTCTCTGAAAAATCCAAAAATAGAACTGTATCCCTTAAAACAAATTAATGGAGGTATCAATAGATTAGAATAAATATAATCTATCACACAGATAGAATTTCTTTGAATAGACAATCTAAATTTCTCTAACCAATATATACTTGAGACTAGTTTAATATCATAAGAAAGTTCATCAGCAGAAGGTTTTAGTTTCAACGTGAAGGGATCTGGATCTTAGCCTTAATACATCTCATATTCCAAGCTAGTTTTTAGAAAATTAGAAAATCCATTGATCTTCAGTGGTTTTGAAGAGGAAGACTCTCTTCAGTGTCTCAAGACCTTTATAGCTCAATGACTTAATTTAGAAGAGTTCCTGGTCATGAAATATCTTTTTTTTATCAATGTCTGTGTATTAACATCACCATATATTAAGTGTCATATTTCAGCAAACAAACAAAAACTCAACAATACTGGAAAAATGAATCGATTAAAACCAATTGCAATTTCAGTAGAGTTTTCTTTCTTTAAACTGTGTTTTTCTGTTTTTACCATGTTTTATGTCATTGCTTGAGAAGAAACTGTACCTCTGATTCATGCCAGAATATATACAATTATATTTCCATTACATTTCCTGAATATACAATTTTCCTACTATAATTTGGAATCACTAATCCCCGAGTCTCCTCCTCAGAGACTTTATGTTCAGGCATTTGATGTCTGGCTGAATTTCCATTTGTTGTTCATGTTGAATACTTAGCCAGATTGCCCACTGTCGATCAAGTGGAGAGAAGAAAGTAGATCTAAATGAATACTGGGCTGGAACTCTAAGAGTTCAATGGCAATACTGAATATGAATGGTAATACAAGTTAGAAATGACTGTATCAAATGTTTCCTGAAAACAAATCTTCATCACATACCAGACAGATGGACATGAAACCAAGATTTATTAAAATACCTTTGGCATATTTACAATTGGAAGCTGTGAATGCAATTTTCTGTAAATTCCAAAAAAATAGAGTTCTATCTCTCAAAACAAATTAATAGAGGTATCAATAGATTAGAATAAATATAATCTATCACACAGATAGAATTTCTTTTGAATAGACAATCTAAATTTCTCTAACCAATATATATTATGTACAAAAATACACTTGATATGATGATCAAGTGATGTCAAGAAAGAAAAAATATATATACGCACCTATTTTCATTATGTACAAGTCAATATTGGTTCCTTCACCTTTTCTTTTTAAAAATAAATACTTCATTTGATTGTAAAGTACACTTACAAATTCAATTCATGAGCATTTCTCAGCTTTGACAAAGTTAAATATGCAAATTAGAAATACTTTTTTTTTAATTTAAAGGGAAAATACCTGAATCCAATTAGCTTATTATGCTAAAGATATCCAAGAGCATGTAATATAAGGTTTCATGTCTTCAAAGTGCCTTCTCCTTTCCAAAGCTGTATTTATTTTATTGTTTAAAATTCTTTAATGTTACACCTACATATTGGTCTAGTAGCTGTACAGAAAAACTAAGATTTTTACCATGTCACGTAGACTACTTAAGACATGCTTACACTTTCTGTGAGTGCTTTTAAAAGTCTAACAGTTACTGTTGATCTGAAAATAACCACAAAATGTCAACATCCTGATTTAGATCAGGGTAGATGCTTGAATCACAAGCAGCAGTAAAGAAGGGGAATGAGAAGTCATATGATTCCAAATGTTCACACACACGTCAACTGTTCGGCAGCACAGAGTCCGAAATATAGCTGGTGACTGTTGTGATTTATCAATTTATCAAAAAAAGTGCTCCAATTAGATAGTTTAAAAATTTGTTAGAAAGTGAGAACTAAAATACCCAACCTTCTTAAAATAAAGCCGAATAAAGTGAAAAGAAATGCATTCTCTCCGCTTTATGGATTCCCGCTTCGCCTAGGTGATGAGGCGGCGCTGGCGTTAACAAGAGGTGGCTGCAGCCGCGGGCCTCACAGAGGCTCCTCAGTGACAGCGCTGTTCCGTCCAAACACTGAGCGTGGAGCAGAGGGCGTGAGGGGCTGAAGACATTCACTGTCTGTGATTCGGAGGGTGTGAGGGGCTGAAGACATTCACTGTCTGTGATTCGGAGGGTGTGAGGGGCTGAAGACATTCACTGTCTGTGATTCGGAGGCGGAGAATGGCTGGGACCGGAGAAATCAGAAAAGGTCCCACTAGCAGAGAGAAGACTTGTGGGTGATGAAGGGAAGGCTGACGCCGAGGCACAGAAAGGAGCAAGCGAACCACGCAACAGAATCTAGACTGGCAGAGCTGTAGGGCCAAGGGCGGGTCAGTTTCATGGGGCACCTGCTTTTCCAGTACAGAGTCTGTCACGAATGGGGGCGCTCCTGTTCGCCTAATACAAATGGCTTGAATTCCCGTTAAAAAAGCTGCCCATGCTATCATGGCAAAAGCCACCAGCTCCCTGACAAAATGCATTTTATGAGCAAAACACTGCACTGGAGTTCTTCCACTTTTCTTCTCTGTTGTCTTCCATTTTTTTCCTTCTTGTCCCATAGTGCTTGAGATCTCATGAACCGACTGATCATCTACATACTAGGAAGCAGCTTCCGAGGTCCCTAGTGTTGCTAAGAAAATTAAACCAGATCAAACCATAAAAGACCTGAAGGAACTTACATTTCTGTCGCATCTGACTCATATTAGGACGCTAACTGATTTCAGTGAGCTTCTAGACATGAAGGCCAATGCTTGTTTTCCAGGCCAAAGCATGATTCCTAAATCAAAGTCCAAGAAAACCACTTCCCACATTAGACTGGATTATAACTCAACGACAGGAAAAGACTGTGATGAATCAATGCCACGCTAAAGGTTCTTAAAAATTATCCAGTGTCTAGTCTGTAGTTTCTGCCTTTCAGGGGGTATCTTAGATTGTTTCCTTAAAGGGAAGTCCTTTTTTTTTTAGTACACATGTTCCTCAAAGATTGTACATCTAGCCTAGAGATGTAGGCTATATAGGGGACTCATTATCTGTGTCCTGAGAAGTTATAAAATCGAAGTTATAAAGTTAATGACTTTGGAAAAGTCCTGTAACTTTGGTAGACTCCCTAAATCCTGTGTGAATCCCTACAGAGAGAATCACAATTTAGACTTGCCCTGTTACCATGAATTTGTTTCTATTGGAAGTGAATGCCCTCCAAGACTCACATCTGCACTATAAGTATTCTGAATGCTTTTTGGCTCTCACTGGAAGAGCAGTACAATATTTGTATGCTATGGACTCCTTTTCACAGGCCTCATAGAAATCAATCACAATTCAAACTCCATCCCAGGATTCTCAGAGTTCATCATTTTTGAACACCTGTCAGTTATGTTATGGGGAGACGAAGAGCAATTTCCTTGTTTACGTAGTGATCTACAGGGTTAACTTTTCATTTGGAGTGGCAAACCTGGAATTCTAACTCAGGTGAACAACCACTTGCTTCATAAGATGAAAGCTGAAGAAAGCCCTGGAGGAGAACTGTGAAGCAAAGCAGGTATAACTTTGGCAAACCACTGCTAATGCATGCTGGGAATCATTTCTCACTCAATAGAAAACAACCCACTGAAACTTATACTATACATAGGGATGAGTGTACATTCTCTTTTATGATATTCTTACAGCTTCAGAGCTGGGAAGATCTTCAGGGTTTGCATAGGTAAAATTGAGGGCAGCACTCAGCCTAGATGGTAGCCCAGATGTGGAAGAACTTGCAGATTCCAGGCCAGATTCTTGAGATGTTCATTTCTGTCTCAGTCTCCTCCTAACTTGTTTATATTTTGGTATTCCAGTGCTATCAAGTTTCACAAAACTAGGAAAAAGACCACAGAACTATGGGTACAGCTGAACTGGCCTACAGCCCATTCCCTGTGTACTTCAGAGTGGATAACAGAAAAGTTTATGAGGACAGATGTAATTTGTGGAATTGATGGCTTGATTTCTTTCATACAAAAATTGAGGTTTAGGAAGTCTTACCCAGATCAGTATTGATAGATACAAGATGCAATAAAGTATGAAGTTCATGTGAGCTATAGACTGAAGGGAAGTGAAGGAAGAGAAAGAAAAGGTCCTGGATGGCACTGGTTAGCTCTAGAGTAATGTGGAGCTAGATTGAAATAGACAGAGGAAGAAATGGAGATGGAGGTCAGTAAGTTTCCCTTGAGGGTAGCATAAGGCTCCATTTACTTTCCTAATCTTTCCGTTAGTAGAAAACTCATAATGGCTTAAGAGACCCAGTTAACTAGCTGCCATTTGTTAATGTCTCTATGTTTCCAAGTAAGTTGTTAATGATACAAATTTCCCAAATGTGATATAACATTATTGGTTAAGAGTCTTGAAATAAATAAGGCTTCTGAACTGGCTTCATGTTTAACACTTTGAAACTCTTTAAAAGCCACCACTTTCCATCAAAGTGTTGATCTTTAGAGAGTTTGGTAAACTGCCCATTCCTTATGGAGGGAAGCAAAGAATTGTGAAACTAACAAGTGCTTCTAACAAGGTGTCAACAGCTGACAGGGAAGCAGATATGTCACAAATGTGCCTCTTGGTCGCATACAGCTGTGCAGCTGAGACTGGTTATGCCTGGAGTCAATTGCTCCTGGCATTAGGAACACTTGTGGAAGTCTGAAGGAGAGAAGAGCTGTTGAGTTGGGTTTCTGGGTATGCTTTAAGTTTGCTTTAAGTTGATTCTGTATCAGTCATAGCTTCCAAGCAGTTCGCTGTATCTGTAGCTGAAAAATGAAAATGTTTCTAATGTTATTTGCCTCTTGTAAAGGCTAAAAAATGAACCCATTCTTTTTAATCTTATCAGTTTGGGCAGAGACTCATTTCACCTGCATTACAGATTCCCTTATGCAGACAAAGTAGTCGACAGGTCTGGGAATTCATTTCTTTGCAGTCCACTCCATTCAGCTGTAGGGTCTCTCAAGCTGAAATAACTGTTACGGATTATGGTATCCACGGTCTTTGGGATGTTCTACTCCTTTAGGAGAATGCAGAGGGGGGATATAGACATATTTGACTCTAGCACATGAGGCCTTTCGCTATGTGACTTTTTCAAGAATAGCATTTCCGAGACAATCCTACACTCTCTCCAAAAAATACTCAAATGGCCTGGTGTGCACTGCAATCTCACGTGGACATGGGGCCGCTCTTGTTCATGCCCATCAGCCATCATGGCTCTTCAGGTCTATATGTGCTTAGTTAGGACTACTACTACACACTGGGTTCTATGGCATGTCCACATTTTTGTGGTTTAGGAATTAAACTAATTTGTAGATTACCCAATTGGCTAAAGCATATGCTTCATCTTTTGGTATTGTTTTTTCCTATCAGATCAGGCAAAATCAAAGGAAAATGAAGATCAAACAAAATAGACACTTCTCTTGATTTTTAACACAATTTGAACTACTTTAAAATGAGATATTCAGGCAAAACTGATTTCTTCACTTCTCTTGCTACATCATACCCCTAACTGGTGTTTTTTAAGATTTAGTTTTATTGATTAATTATGTGTATATGTGTGTGTGTCTGTACATGTGAGTGCAGGCGCTTGTGGAGGACAGAAGAGAGCATTAGATAGACTGGTGCTGGAGTTACAGGGGCTGTGAGACACCTGATGTAGGTGCCGGAAACTGAGCAGTATGCTCTCTTAACTGCTGAGCCATCTCTCTAGGTATCAGAAAAGAAAGAGCTCTCATGTTATGGTCTGGCTCCTGACAGCCTGCAGGGTCTGCTGTGGTTTTAAAGCAGACATGGTGCTAACTGTGGTGACTCATCAGCATCTTCCTTAGGAGCCTGAAGTAGCTGCAGCTCCACTGAAAGCCTCCTGCTCCCTCCTGTTCCCTCGCTCCCTCCACAGCTCCATCAGGGAGGCTTGTGCAGACCTCCCACGAAAGCAGAGGTGATTGCGGTGGCATGGATGAAAATGGCTTTTTCCTTGTATCAGAAGATTAATAAGGACACCATAGGGCATAGGCCTGCTGCAAATGGAATGTGCCCTCCTATGAATTCCCTTGGCTTTCTTCATAGCCACAGTGAGAATGAAACAAAACTCCTTAAGGAAGCAATGGGAGAGTGTCTTTCTCACAGCAACCTCTCAAGCCATGGCAAGTTCCTTATGTGCCTGTCTGTTTTGTCTCATTCCTTCATTTTGAATAAAACAAGCCATGTGATCAGACTCCTTTCTCCTGCGTCATTAGAAAAGATGACATCTGTATGAATACAGTGTCTATGACTTACTGGATACCAACTGTGTACTCTTGGCTTCCCCAAACTTGCACTATATTAGACTACAGTACTGTGTTCATTAGCTTGCCTCTATTATTAGGGCTGTCCTTGAGGGAGCTGATGACTGACAGACTGACAGTCAGATTCTGGGAAGACCCTTAGGTCTTCTAGCAAGTACCACAGTTCTTGGTTTAAAGGTTCTAGAAAGTTGCCGAGGGAAGATGTAAAATTCATGTTCATCTCTACACAGTCTCCACCAACAAGAAAGCTTGAGGATTTATTCCATCAAGGCTTAAAAACTATTCGTAGTTCATCCTCAGTTCTCTTTCTTCTTTTCGCACTGAATAGGCTCAAAGAGTGGTGGTTTAGGGGAAAATATGAGAGAGAGGTACAAGGTATATTTTTCTGATTTAAGGACTACGGTTAGAAAAAACAACCCATCCCCTAAATTCTACTCTAAGGTTAATATTAACATAACCACCTTGCTTTCACTTTTCTATAAGGAATTTTTTTTCTGTTCATAAGTTTTTAGACAGCAAAGGCCCCCTGGCCTGCCCTACTTGTCATTCAAGGTCACAGTAAAAATCAGCTTGTAGCATTTGCACTCCTTTCTGGACCCCGTCTATCTCCATCCTGTTTCTTCTGGAGGGTTTGTAAGAACCTCTGCTGGCCAGGAATCCATGTGAACTGGCATAAAATCAAAAAGTGAGCCTAACTCAACGGCTGATGCTGACTCCCAGGACCACAACTTACTCCCCAGGATGAGATTTGTGGCTATTGTTTCTTTTCTCCCCCCATGTACAATTCCATTTTCTCTCCTTTTCAATTACATCATCATCATCAACAACAACAACAAAATCATTTTCCTACTCTGGAACAGTGTTAACTTCTGAAAAAACAGTTCTGATAAGTTTCAACAGTTTTGGTAAGAATTCTACAAGATCCTGGTACAATAGGGTCAAATTAAGACCAACACTTTAACGCTACAGTATATACAGAAGAAGGCCTGAATTCTCGCAAGGCAATCACCATAAAAGATTCACCTCTTCTTCTGTAATAAGGTATATGTTATACAGTCTCATCTTTAAATAAAATGTGAAAAATGTTTGGTATGTCTTCTGGTTTTATTACAGAGTAGAATTTGGACTTCATTAAGAAATAGTTATCAAATATTCCTGCAATGTTCCCATACATAGCTTTTCATTATTCCTGTGGATTAATAAGGGGCTTCTCAAAGAAGGCACAGGGGGCTCTCTACAGAAGACCTCAGAAAAGGATGAGCAAAGCAAATGTTGAGTAACAAATCTCTCAAGAACTTCCTGTAGCATCCTGAAGGAGCACACTCGAGATCTCATCTCACCCATTATTTACTTCTTTCCATCTTAACTGGTGGCCACACTGGCTTCCTTCTGACGCAGTCTTTCTTTCTGTTGTTTAAGGAAAAAGGTAGATTCATGATCATTTCTATATTTTTTTTTACTTTATCAAGTTTTAATAAATTTCTTAAATTCTGCTCTGGAATGCTGAATAGAATTGTACCAAATACCCAAGAAAGGAAAGTCTATAATTTCTTCTTCATATCCCATCCCTCCCCAGCTATCTGCTCTAACCAACCTACCATCTTACCCGCTACCAAAAAGTTAAACAAAAAGTGAACAGCCAATTATATCCATCAAAACACTGAGCTCCCCGGTCAGGCTGCTCTGCTCTCTTCTTTGTAACAAAGATCTACATTCTGTAGGGATATTTACTGACTCCCCGATCCTCATCCTTTGCCCTCTGCTAGTATTAGAGTAATATCAAGAAATAATTTTGAGGAAGTCAAGATAAGTTCCCTTTTCTAAACTGAATGTATCTGCCAGTAAGCACCACACAGGAGCTGAACAGAGGCCTTTCAAAATGGAAGAGGAGCAGATTTCATCTGTGTGGAACAGCAGACGCATTCTGCCACTGACATTCCACTCTGTTCTCCTTGTGTCCCCTCCAGGACAGCCTTCTAAAAGGGACGGACATGGAAGTGTGATGGGGAGACGTGACACCGACAATGGGCCTTGTTCGTTCTGTTGCTGCTGAAGTAAACAGACACGGTGGGGAGAGGGTGTCTGCTCCCAGGAGTGGTGGCGGGGGCAGACAAATAGGCTAGACAGAGAAAAAGGAGCTTGCATTCCTTTAGAAATGCAGATATAGGCTGAAACACTTTGAGATCTGACTACCAGATGTTGGAAGTCTTCAAGATATTCTGCAGTGAATTACTAAATTGGAAGAGATATAAACTGAAATCAATGATATTTTATATAACCATCCTGACTGTGTTTGGATCCCATCTCTGGCCTGTACAACTGAATCAGGAATTGGTTTACAAGCTCCTTCCTAATTTCCAAACATCCCCACAAAACAGACAAATTCAATAAAAACACAACAAGCAGAGGATTACACCAGGAACCTTGCTCACCAAGGAGGCCAACCTGTAAGAGGTGTCACAGCTGACTGAGTGTTTCCTCTCTGTCTACACAGCTAACTTCATTCTCTCTGTCCCTGGGGAACAGGTTTGACTATAAGAATCAGGATGGAGAACCAAATAGTGCACTTGGGGAAAAGAGTAGGAGTTGAAGGAGGAGGAAGAAAAAAAGTCAGGGCCGTGAGCACCACCCCTAAAAATCATGCAAGTGAGTGTACTGACTGCACCACCAACCGGATGCACAGTGTACAGAAGAACATTCTTACCACCATTCCTGGACTCTGAACTAATTGCAGGGTCTAAAGCTGCTGACATGCATACAAGCACCTCACATTCTCTGAACCTTTATTATAGAACGTGCCTTTCCTCAGTTTCTTCAAAATAAACCTAAATTAAAGGTAACGTCACTGTCCTCCTTTGAAGATAAAGAAGCAAAGTAATCTTAATAAGATCTTAGGACACAGCTGAGGCAGTCTCCGTCACAAAGGCTTCTAACCATGTACCAGCTCCTATTACTGTCTGTGTGATGGTTAGTGTGAACTGTCATCCTGACAGGGTATGAAATCATTTGGGAGATAAGTCTCCAGGCAACCTGTGAGGGATTAATCTCTAGGCATGCCTGAGACAGGTTAACTGAAATGGGAAGGCTGGCCCACTGTGGGTGGCACAGTTCCCTGGGATGGGATGCTGGAAAGTCTGAAAAGGAGGTGTGCTGAGCATTAGCATTCGTGGATGTAACTGACCAGCTGCTTCAAGCCCCCGGCTTCTGTGACTTCCCCACCATGATGGCCTCTAACTGTGAGTCTAAGTAAACTTCTGATTTTCCTTTAAGTTGCTTTTGTTAGGGACTTTTTAATCACAGCACAGGAAAAGTAACTGACAGTCTGCAACACAGGTGGGGAATCCGCAAAATCTCTACTGAACACTGGAGGACTAACTCAGACTCAGAGAGGCTGAGTACGCTGCTGCTTCCCAGCACAAGGAAGAGCTAGGAAGGAACCTCCAGTCTGGTCCTGCTTTTTTCATCCATTTTCCAAGCAACATTCATTTATCAGGCAGGCATCTCAACTTTTTTAACAAACCATGGGGGACATAACTTCTCCTCCTTTAATGAGAAAACAGAACGGGTGATAGTAAACACACATGAACAGAACAGATGATGGTGAACACACACAGGAGAAAGGTACTCTGAGATAGGGTGTGGTATGGGTGGGGGATGAATATGAAGAGGCAAGTGGAACAAAGTGGTTAATCAGAAGTGGCCTCTGCTGAGCTGCAGGGGAAACATGAAATCATGCTTTGCCCTTTCACTCCTCCTTTGTCTTGAGACAGAGTCTCACTATGTAGTCCTGGCTGAGTTGGAACTTCAGATGTACACCTGGCTGGCCTGAACTCACCAAGATCCCCTTACCTCTGCCTATTGAGGGTTGGAATTATAGGCATAAACTACCACACCTGGTTTCTACTTTTTAAAAAAAACTTATACTGTTAGGATGGGATTAAAGACGCCAACACTCCATTTCTTCCCTGAGTTTAATCTTTTAAATTCACATACACTTGTCTGTATCCCAGTTAGAATGAAAAAATCTGGAAGTTAATGCTGAAAAACGTGGCTCACCAGACTGGTAGTGGGGTTGATTTTCTTTGTCTCCACTTTCTTCTCTGATGTCAGCTTGCTGACTGATGCCTGAGCCATTTTCAATCTGAAATAGAAATGGGAAGGGATGAAAACAAAAAAAAGAGGAGAGAAGTAGAGGGAAGGGGTCAGGTTAGACCAAAATCCCTGCTTTTAAATGCAAAGGTCACTGTCATGAAAATACAGTGAGTGTCACTTAACAATGGGAACATAGTCTGAGAAATATGTTGTTAGGCAATTTTGTCACAGTGATAGTCATCCAGTGAATGCTCACAAACCTCAGTGGGAGAGCCTGCTACAATGCCTCGCTATACATTTACAGAGTGGGTTACTGCCATGAATCCTGCAGGCACTTGTAAAACACCAGTAAGGAATATCTAAACATATCAAAACAGAGAAAAGGCAGTGAAAACACTGGACAATGACAAATTTTTGCTCTATTATAATTTTAAGTAACTATTATATATGCAGTTGACTGTTGGCCTATATGATGTGTAACTGTAAGAGAATGCTTTTTTATAGCTTTGTATTATTAAATTAAAAGTGTAGGTGTAAAAAGTTTCTCCTCTGCTTTATCACAATTCAGCTTTCTTCACCGATGAAGAGCCTCACTGAGATAGACTATCAATGGAGGCCTGCACCTTTGTGAACAACTTGGCAGCTTCAGATGAATGGAATAGTATGTACAGAGGGAGCCCTGAGTGTGCTGAGTGCTATTATCTGCACGGGAGATACTACTGAGACAATTTTGGGAATCAAAAACTTGCAGAAACATATGAATACCCCAAAGCATTAAAATTCATAAATTATAGCAATTAAGCAAAAAGACGAAGTAAAAGAATAGAAAGAAAAAACTGCAAATCATATATCTGATATGGGGCTTTTGTCAAAATATATAGGAACACTTAAAGAATTTATGTGGGACTGGAGAGAGACGGCTCAGCAGTTAAGAGCAGTGGTGGCTCTTGCGGAGGACGAGGGTCTGATTCCCACATGGCGGCTCACAGCTGTCCATAACTCCAGTTCCAGGGGATCTGGATGCCCTTTTCCAGCCTCCATGGGCATTGCATGACATGGGTGCACTTACATCTACGCAGGCAATACACTCATACACATAAGATTAAAAAATATGTATATGAGTGTTTTGCCCATATGGATGTAAGTGGATCGCATGAATGCAGTGCTTGTGGAGGTCAGAAGAGGTTGTCAGGTACTCTAAAACTGGAGTTACATTGTTAGCCACCATGTGACTGTTGGCAACTAAACCCAGGTCCTCTGCAAGAGCAACAAGTGCTGTGAAGTACTGAGCCATTTCTCTAGATCCAAGAATACTTTTAATTCAAACAAAAAGGTAAATTACCATCTCCACATAGTGGGCAGAAATTCAGATACACACTTCTTCAAATACGACAATCTAATAATAGTCCACAGGCACATGAAAAGAAGTGTAGGCTCAACATGTATAAAATATTCAAAAGAGATTGGGAGGAGACTTAATTCATGACAGAGGTGATTGTTAGAAAGAGGGGAGAAGAGAACAGGATTGAGTAATATATTAGATAGAATTTCATTTTTAATTTATAATGCTTATTCTTTAATATTAACCCTTAAAGAATATGTAATTCTAGGTGATAAGCACATGCATTTTTATTTATTTTTAATTTCTTAAAAAATATTTTAAAGTATTAAGTATTCAAAAACTCATCTACTCACAGACATTTAAAATTTAACAGGTTTTTTTTTTTTTCAGGGTTTCAAATAAAAATCGTTCACTCCACATTAATTACATACTTGGTCTCATCTACAAGTGGCTGAGTGGTTTGGCTCTTAGCAAATTTTACACAACTTGTTTAAAACACATACTCAGTAATCCAATCGCCCTGCCTGCATGTAGAAGTTTGCTACAATCAGTGATTTCTGATGCATCAGAGAATAAATAAAAATGAAACAAAGATGAGTAATGTTTTATATAACCCAAGAACAAATACCTTTGTAAAGTTGCCCTCAGACCAGGAATTTCTCAATAGTGTCATAGATCTGAGTGTCTACACCACATGCCTACAAAACTTTTCCATCTGTAGCAACAACTGTGACAATACCCAATCAAGAATGTATTAAATGTACCAAATCTAGGGCAGACTATACTGTAAACTGACTATCAAGGGATTTTCTAACTAAGCAGATGGAGCTGTAAATGAATCCCCAGTTTGTATTCTTTCTGGATTCCCTTCAGCCAGAGTGTTCTTTCTTTTTTTTTTCCTCAAGAGAGCAACTATCACCTGTCTCAGGGTCCCAACTTTCAGAGGCATTTTTGGGCTCTTTTTTTGCTTTAGTAGCTCCTCTACCATTCAGTTCTGGTCCCTTCTCACGTCTTCTACCTGGCTTCTTCTTAGCATCGCCGTCCACTGCCTGTTTCTCAGTGGCCCTGTAACTACTTTTTGGGTCCTCTGATATTGGTGTGTGTTTGGGGGTACTGGGGAGTGGCTGCAGAGGATAAGGAGTCAGGAAGGATTGGAAGCTAACTCAACTCTGCTGCACAACTCTCCTACTAGTCAGAAGCTCTTCAGATCTGCGACAACAAGCAGGCACACAGATCCCAGACTTCCTAGGGCAGTCCTGATCTCAGCTACTGTATTCTGCCGCCCCCAAATGTCGTTCAACTGTTGTGTCTCCCTTTCACAGGGAAATTCTTAAGAAAAGGAAGCAAGAAGGCACGGTTAAGGGGCAAGCGGCTTCTGCATCAGCAAGGTGAGATTTTAAGACTAGCTCTGTCAGTTACTAGATTACATGGTTAATCAACTTTTCTAAATTTCAGTTCCCTTATCTATAAAACAGGGGTTAATACCAACCTCAGAATATTACTTTGAGAGTTCAATTGTAAGTGGTTATAAAAAATAACCTTTTGTCAAAGACAAAGGAATTCTTTAAGAATGTATGGCAAGCCGGGTATTGAGTGGCACATGCTTTCAGTCAGCTACTGTGCAGGGTGCTAAGACAAGAGGATAGCTTGGGCTCAGGAATTCAAGGCTAGGAACATAGGGAGACTCTATCTCAGACAAACATGGGAATAAATGACTAACAGTACTAGAAACTAAACAATAGCTTCTGATTAGAAACCAAACACTATGAACTATAATTATTATTACTATTATTATTATTATTTAGTTGTATCCTAGATGCAAATCAAATCAACCAATGATGCTATCCTGAGATTTAGCAAACCAAAGAACTCACTCAATTTTTCTAATCTGAATACAGATTCTAAAAGTCATATCCAGATGCTAAATTGCTTAAGTATGGCAAAATAAATAAGAGAAACTATAGCAATTTGAAAACAAAGTTTATATCTACTTCTTTATAATTTTACCAAGTTTCCTAGAAGGCAAATAAAATTTAAACTAAAAATATTATAGAACTTCCAAGTGAATGCTCTACATTACCTTGCATTTTTGATAATTATAATACTTGTTCTTTACAGAAAATTATATATGAATACATTTAAAAATTCTTTTCAACCTTCATATTGTGTTAATGAGCTTCAGTTATTAGCTTGACACACATGGGAAGAAGGAACCTCAATTGAAGAATTTCCTCCAATAGACTATCCTGTGGCCATGTCTGTAAGGCATTTTCTTAATTGCTAATTGATTTGGGAGAGCTCAGCCCATTATGAATCCATGGGCATGGATTGTAAAAGAAAATTAACTGAGAAAGCTGGGGAAAGCAAGTCAGTTAGCAGCATTCCTCCACAGTCTCTGATTCAGTTTCTGCCTTGAGTTCCTACCTTGGCTTTCCTCAGTGATTACTGTAGCCTATCAGCCAAATAAATCCTATCTTCCTCATGTTGTTTTTGGTCAGTATTTTACCATAGCAACAGAAAAGTAACTAACACATAAACTGGTACTAGAAGTGGGGTACTGTTATGACAGACCGACCATATTGTTTTTAGGAGAATTATGGAAGTATGAAGTTCTCGGCTTAATGGGCTGTTCCGTGGGAGCTTGGAAGATAACAAATGCTGAGAAGAAGTGCAGACAATGGGGGCCTGATTTGCGAAGGTTCATAGGGAAGCAAAAACTAGGTTGGGATGTTTGTGCTAGGAAGCTGTTGTTTCTGGGAAGCTGGGGGTGAAGAATCAGTTATGATCAACAAGAGACCAGCATCACAGAAGTGGAACCTTTGCTTTACCAGACAACTGGTGCTGGTTAGCTGGGACTGAAAAGTTAGCTGTGCTTAAGAACAGACCAGCATCACTGGGGTGAAATCTCTGGGAAATATGTCCTCAGTGTTAGTGCACACAACTTATTAATCTTTGAGCACTCAATGGCTTTTCCAGCCCAAAGTACCGAAATTTTCACAATATATGACTCACTGGATTATTCTAATAGTGTTCTCAGAATATGATCAAGACATTATTGGACCAGAGAATGAAAATTACCACTTGTAAAGCTTTCAACTAGACTGTAAGATTATTTTTATTGCTCCATCACTAGATCTTCATATAGTAGATGACATAAATACATAGGCTATCATTGAATAACCTGTAGAAGAAAATTAATGAAAAACTCTATGATTTTTCTGAAATATTTCTGCCTTTTTTGAATAAAATGAACCCAGCAAGGCTCCCTGGCATGCCACTGTGGTAGTTTGAGTTACTGTACCCCAAGTATTTGGACACTTGGTCCCCTGTTAGTGATGCTGTTTGGGGAGGGTCATGGAACCTTTAGGAGGTGTGGCCATGCTGGAAGAAGCACATTACTGGAGGCAGGCTTTGAGAGTTCTTCAGCCTTGCCAGATTTCTAGTTTCTCTCTCTGCTTCCTGTGCCTGACTGAATATGTGAGCTCTGTGATTTCGGCTCTAGTCACTTCCTGCTACCATGCCTCCCCCTGCCATCATGGACTCCTTCTAGAATTATAAGCCAAGTAAACTTTTCCTTCTGTAAGTTGTCTTGGTCATGGTATTTTATCACAACTAGTACAGTCACCAAGAAGTCACATGGGCTCCTTGGTGGAATGCTTTGCTGTAACTCTTAAGATGTATAAGAATGTGGGATCTGGAAATTATGGCAGTTTTTTTCCCTCTCCTGCATGAGACTTTTCATGATTTACGGTCATTTTATTAAGAGTACTTTTCAACCTTCCTTTTTTGTCTTCCTAGGATATATTTGTTACATAAACAGAAATTCAGTTGGGCAGAGCTGAATCCTTGTCTCTCTTTCCTGACCACTGCTCCTAAGTTTCATGTGTCTTACTGTGGTATGATCATTTTCAGGAACTTCCCTTTCACACTAAATTGCAGCTTCTCCAAAGCAGAGGATACAACTTCACTGTCTTTATTTCCTCAGCCTTTTGCACAGTACTTGTCATACAATCAGTGACTAATAAATAACTGCAAAGGAATAGTCTCTAAATTATGAAATTCAGGTATCAAGAATTGTAATGGGGGACTAGGGAGGTGGTTCAAATGGTAGAGTACCTGGAAACATGATGTAAATGAACTTGGATTTAGCTGATATCACTTGCTACTGCAGAGATTTCACATAAGAGTTTGATTTCTGACATTTGAAATTGCAAGGCGCCATATCAAATGCAGACTGTGCAGGCACCACTCCTCGTTGTATCCTCCACCCCGGGCCAACAGATGGTGGGGCTCTCTCACACTATTCAGCTTTCTAGCACCTAGCATACATGAACCACTTTTGTTACCTGCTTAGACTCTGTAAGCCTTGAAGTTTTGGCCAGGAGACTTGGAGGAAAGCTACTGTGTAGTCCAGGAGAGAAGGGATGAGAGCCTAGATAACTAAAGCAGTACTTGAACAATCCAATTCCTTTCAATCCACCGTACAGATGAAGATGGACCCAATTAGTAATGCATGACTCTAAGATGATCCCTCCCTAACTCCAGCACTTTTGATGACTCCAAACAGCTAGAGCAAAGGCCAGTAAGATTTTCCATAAAGGGGCAGAGAGTAAATATCATAGGCTTTGGAGCTGTGTGTTGTTGTGGCTACTCAGCTCTGCTATTGCCGTGTGAAAGTGGTGCACATACATGTGCACATACACACATACACACACACACACTGAATGGACAGGCAATGCTGTGCTCTGATACACTTTGTTCACAAACACTGGCAGTGGGTCAGCAGTGGTCTAGAGGCTGTAGCTTACCAATCTTTGGACTATAGCATATTATTCAAATTCTTTTGCTGAACAGTCAAATCTTCCTCTGTTCTAAATTTAGTTTGTTATTTTTTAGATCTAGTCTGTTTTCATGTGAACTATGCTGGTTTAGTTAGACTGATATCCTTGGACAAATCACATAAGCCCTTCCAAACTCATTTTCCTCATCTGTTAAATATGGGTATGATACTACACTTAACACTATAGCTATAAAAATTAACCACAAAGTATTCCATATGGCTACTTATCATGTGACCACTGCTTTACTTCATTCTGTAGGCTCCAGACACCAGCCAAATCCAGCGCTGTCCTTTGCATACAGTGTGTCCCCTGTCGGCATCTTGATTTTTTGTCCCCTCCATGACTATCTTGCTCATTTCCATGTGTTCAAATTCTTCCCATTCTTCTATTCCCAGCTTAAGTGCTAAAGCCATGAAAGCTTCCTTCATCTCTCTTAGCCAGAAGTAATTGCTCTTTTCTCAATTGAAAAGCACTCTGTGACTCTCTTAAGGCACTTAGGGCTTTCTTTTCATCTCAGAACTGGGTGTCTTATTTCTCTTCAACCACTAGAACCACTTGAGGGAAGGACCAGACCGTATACATACCTGGGATCTTCCTTGTTTCAGTATTTATCCTGTGCTCTGCACAAGTCAGCTCTGAGCAAGTATCTAACTAATGAATGTCTAGCATTGGCAACTTCACATTTTAATCAGTTTAAATGTTTATCAAAGACTTAATTATAATATTATTTTCTTCATAAATTTTTGGGAAAACCCACAAACATTTAAGAATCTAGTTCCAGGTACTGATTAGCCAAATGAGTCTTAAAGAGGCAAGAAAAAGGGTACTGAAGGCCATTTAGCATGTACTAAATATATTAGCATGCCAACTTTGTATACATGCTAGGAGTCCTGAAAGCATGCATAATACTTTATCCACAGGGACTGAGGTCAGAGGAGTTACATAATTCTGTTCTAGGTCTCGAGTTTTCCTTATCTCACTCAGGAGGTAAGACCTCTTATTTTTCCATTTAACCACAAAAATCTGCTGATCAGATGTTTTCTAGCTACAAAGATGCTCAACCTCCTCCTTGGCTTAATTGTTAATGAACTTGTTTCTGTTTCTGGCCGAGATGTTGTTCCTATTTTTGTTTCTGATCTAAGCATTTACTGAAGAATATCATATACAGCTAGTTGCTCATGACTGTTCATACTTAAGCACCTATACTTGATTTTAAAGGATATATATTGAGCTCTCCAAAACATATCCAAACTATAGGGAAAAACTCCCCTGTATAGTTTCATAGTAGAACCACCTAGGTATGAGGTTCTATCTCGACTTAGAATACAGAAAACTGTAGGAGAACACTGATACCATCCTAAAATGAAAGCACTTGCATGATGTACAAAGTCATAATTCTTGTTCCCACTGGTGAGCAGAGGCCACAGGCAGATGGGCCCTTCTGTTAAAGGATGGAGCTCCCATTCCTGCAGTCTCATTTTCTGGGAGATCTTAAAAGTGTGCAAACCCTGGGTATACCCATACAAACCAGACTTAAATGTATACCTAAATAAAATAATTTGGAATCTAATCATTCAGGCAGCTAAGGAAATACAATGTGGTTATTCTAAGGACACTCAGGATTTTGATGGTTCACAGTTCACAAGGCAGCAGATACTGAGTTCATCATCAAATTCCTAACAATATAAGCATCTTTATTTTGTATCATAGGGATTGAACACACAAGCCAATGAAGACAGTGAGATATTGAGGAAGTGGGAAGGGGTATTCAGGCTTTTGATACACTTTTAATTAATGAAAAAACCGACAATTTAGAGGAGCATTTTCATGCTAAAGAGTCTAAGACTAAAGAGTCTTAACATTCAGTAAAGGTGCTTCTGGGACAGGAGAAACACTCTAGGGGCCTCTAGATTCTAATATCCCTAAGCCCTGCTTTAATAAGAAAGGCTTTATTTCAATTGTTTTACATTCTGAAATTTTATGTCTGCTTTCAACTGCATGTTTTTAAGTTGGATAACTCCTCTATATAGAATTTAACAGGACCTTTTTGAAACTTGGGGGAATAGGTTGCTTTTCATACAAACAAACAAACAAGCCATCTTCCTTTTCAGGAGAAGGGCTGGCAACAGAAACTTCCATAAACAACTGTCCAAGGATATACTAGAGATAAAAAAAATGGGTTTAAGAAGACAAAACTTCTTAAAGGATGATTCCTGTGACAACTTTGGCTACCAGATTTCAGCTTTGGGACTCTAAGCCTCCCCTCTGCCCCCAGTCAAATCTGCACCGATCAAAGCATGACACACTCGACTGATCCCTTCTACTCGTTATTTTAAAATAGGTCCTAAGTCTGAGAGATCACTTGTCTCTGGAAAATGTTCAGACAGGCACCGTGAGGACAAATGGAGCAGATAAGCCAAAATGTGGAAAGTTTATAGGGTGCTTTATGGTGTTTCTAGCTTCAAAAAGGAAACCCCATCATCCTCCCAGTAAAGTGTGACCTAAAAATATTAATTCCTACATGACTCAAACCATGTATCCTTCTTCATTCATAACACTCAAAGTCAGTGCCTGTGGAAACATTGTTGGATGAAGGCAAAGAAAGCAAGGCATTGAGGTAGTATGGCTTATGAAATACACATCAGGACAAGCATGGCATCGAGCCAGCTGCACTGTGTATCACTTTTAAAAGCCTAGTATCATTCATTGCTAAAACAAGGGGGTGAAAATGACGTAGCACCTGGGCAAGGTACGCTGATGTGTGCAAAGGCATATAGTAATGCACCTTTTACTTGCCATGCCAAAGCGAATACACAAGTTCCAAACAAAGGTGGACAACAATAGCTGGAGGTCCAAGTCACTGTGCCAAGAGCTATTCTAACATGTATAAGACATGAACCAGAATCTTCCTAACAATGTATAACCTCCTTGTTCTGATGGCTGTTTTGAAACAAGCAGTAGCATTACAAATACACAGCACAAGCAAGCCAAAGAAACAAGAATGGTAGAGAAGGATTTTGTGGGATAAAGAAGGTGCAGATATCACAGGTGCAAATGTGTGATCATTCCATCTGGAGGGCATTCATTTACAAGGCATTTCTGAAATCCTAAGAGTACAACCACAGCATATGGTTGATAGTTATGAGAGTCAATACAATCTAAAGTCCCTGTCAGTGACAGGACAAGGAACCAAAAGACACAATGCATCTCCTTCACTGTAGCGCGGATGAAAGCATCATGGGTTAGTCTCCATGGACCATTTCTAAAAGGGAAGAAAGAAAAATCCAGAGGAAAAAGCCATGGAGAATAGGAAACAATGTGTTATTCCAATCCACTTTATCTCAGACAGGGCAAAAGGGTCACATAGTTAGAGACACATATATTCTTCCAGCCCATTCTTTCCTTAGAGTCTGACCCTTGCCCCTGACCACCCTTCAACACTCCTACCATCCATTGCCTTGCCCCAGGCTAGTCTCACTAGCAGTTACGAGAAGACAGACCAGCAGGAATGCAACCTAACTCTTAGGTTTAGAAGACTTAGCTGCTTGTACATCCGGATTTATCCTTTAAAAGTTAAGTTATTCTGTGATGAATTAGCCTATGATTTCTACTTCCTAAACTGTTCCCCTCCTCTGTGCCTAAGTAAGAGATCTATTTACAACCAAGGAAGTTCTACTGCACACTGAATTTCAGCAGCTACACAAATCAGCCACTTTGTAGTTTTTGAGGGTTATCACTTATAGTACCCAAACACTCTTTGGCTCTGAGTGATTAATTGCAGAACAAAGGCTGCTTCCGTTGGCAGAGCTTTTCTTTTAGGCCACAGGGGAGTGGAAGCTGGGGTGGGGGGAGTAGACCTGCCCTGGAATGCATGATCAGTTAAAGCCAATCACTCTGCACTTGGTAGACATAACACCCCAGCCGACCCAGAATTGTAGGTGCAGAGTGAAAGGTACCAGCACCACATTTCCTCATTTGGGAGAGACATCCGGGAGGCAGCTTGGAAACTGAAGGCAGCTCTGTGTCATAAATCTACAGATTAAACTGAAATGCGCAGCCAGTCTTTGGAAGACAACCTTGACTCTGATACTGAAGACTTGCTTGTGCTCACACATACCAACCCTCCAACTTTTCAGTTTTCAAACCTCTACCACCTACTGAGTCTTACCAAAGACTAGAAGTGATTACAATAATTGAAACAAAAAAGGGTGAATGGTTTATCTGGAGCAGGGAGCCTTCCTGGCATCCCTCAAGTCACCTTACCTGGGCAGCCCCTATTGCTCCCTTTGCTCAAGGTGGGATCTGTCAGGAATCCCACAGATAAGTACCTTAGAAACATTCTGTCTGAAGAAGGAGGCTTACTTTGGGTTTCCATCACTCTCTGCTAAGCTAGAGAAGTAGAGTGTGGACAGAGGCTCTGTAAGGTCTTGATTTGAGCTCTAAGAGTTTAATACTTGGCACAGCAATAGATCCTAAGGATCTTTGCTTCCTTCTTTTACTTTTTTCTCTGTTTTTTAAAAAACAAATTGAAAGTAATACAGCCAAGAACAGAGACGTGGATTGCTTTACCACAGCAGTTGGTCTTTCTTATTTTGGATAAGTCTGTTCCCTTTAACACAGTTATTAAGATTGTATGTCCTTGGGCAAAAGTGAACCATGTGGGATTTATTTGAGGAATTTTACCACCAAAATCAAAATAAATAAGATGTCTCATTTATCAACAGCAGACAGCAAATCTTGTAATCAATTTCGACAGGGCCAAAGAAAACACAGTGATTGTTTGTGTTCAGTACTAAGCGAGCACCTACTGTATATAAGGAAATAGTAGGTGCTGTAGAAAGAACAAAAGCATACAGATGTTGCCCTTATGGTCTCAGGACAACATTTACTTAAGGAATAAAGTACTTAGTACCAAATGAATGAAAAACAAATAATTACATGCTCAAATTAGAGGCACAGTGAATTACCCAGAATTTTGGAGGAAAGACAGCTCAACAGATTGAAGAAAACTTCATGAAAGGGTAATCTGCAATCATTAGACTGAATTCTTCCAGAACAGAGTCCTATACCATGTATATCACCTGAGTCATAATGGATATTTTGGAAGCATGTGTTTAGGTTAGGAGCATAGTGATATATTTTTAAAAGTATGTGTCTAAAGACTGAAATTTTATTTGAGAATATACAAATATACAAGAAACTGGGGTGGATGAAAACAGAGCATTTATTCAGCCTGATCTCAGAAAATAGTACGTAATTCTTCTAAAAGATATGTTGAGTCTTGGAAGGCCACACCTTTGCAATGTGACCCTTTAGAATGCTCTCACTTCCTCCTTTCTAGGTAATAGAATTCATCTGCTCTGTCTACATGCAGTTTAGTTTCTACCCACATTTTCAGGAAATCAGGGCTAAAGAAACCTTCAAGATTTATAAATTTGGATAAATGACAATCACCAGGGAGGTGTTCCCAATGGGTTTATCTCTTATATTCAAAATCAGTGGAGTCAAGGCATTATCAAATCAAGTAGACACAAAGCATGTTTTGGAAAATTCTTCTAAGACCACGGATAACTGGCTCCACTCTTTGGGATACTGACTCAGTAAATCTGCTTACATTTCCACAACGCCCTTTGATTATTCTGAAGATCTGCCTGGTTAGGTAGTCACCAATCTGGCTCCAGTATTTCCTGGTTGGCATCTGTCTCCCTTACAGATCGGCTGAGGGTCATCTTTTTGATGGATAACCAACTCCCCAAAGCCCTATTTCCACATTTCCTCAATATCATTTCTTTCACCACCATCACAAGGAATCCTCGGGGCTCATTTAATGCCATTTGACTATATTATGAAGCCCTTTCTAGGCAGGTAAGCATATATCAGATCCTGTGCTGCGAAATGTACCACAGAAACAAAATAGAGAGCAGGATTGTGTCTAGGAGGCTGCTGAAGACAAAAAGTATTTGAATCATAAAACATGGAGAAATCAAGATGGTGCTGACCTGGAAGATCCAGCCCTACTGGCTGGTTTTCACAGTGCTGGAAGGTGCTGTGCACACTACCAGAGGATAAAAATAATCCGCAGCCCTACCTAGCTGTGAATGCTGCCAGCTGCAGTAATGTCTGGCTTGGTAAGATAGGCACACTAGTTCAACCGTGGCACAAATGTTATGGGAGTGACCAACCACCCTCTGCTTGGATTTAAAACCTGCTCCATGGGAGAGGGAACCCATTACCTGGTACTTTAATGGGGTAAAGAACCTGTAGCTACATAGGTCATAGGTCCTAGAGGAGGATACACTACTAATAGTCTACTGAATGGACATGTATTAAAATGATGGCTAATGACTTGTTGCTATACCCATAGATTAGAATATCTCTCAGCTCTCATCAGAGAAACTACTTCTTGGGGTAGAATGCAAGTAACACAAAGAGCCATAACTGGTCAACATGCACAGAATAAGACTGCAGAGTGCTCACCCCCAAATGAAACTGCTATATCACTTCCTACCCTGTCCTCAAGGCACAGGGATCTTCTCAGAAGAGGGAACAGAAAGATTCTAAGAGCCAGAGTGGTAGGTGACTACAAAAAACCAGTGTTTTCCGGACATCTGGGAAGTGGTACACATGAACTCACAGCAGTTGTGACAACACGCACAAGTCTTGCTCAGACTCAAGCCAGACAAAGCCAGCATGGAGAGGGGAGGTGGGCATGAGGCCCCACCCCTAGCTAGACGCTGTTAGCATCTGGTAACTGCAGGGACAGGAAGAGTCACTTTTCTTTAAGGTATGTGGTCTCTGGTAGGTTGACCACAATCCAGGACAGGTTCCATACCCAACAGTACTTGAACGGGAACACGAAGGGTGGTGGTAGGAAGGTGTGGATGAATCTGGAACGAGTTGGGGAAGGAGAGCATGTGATCAAATATATTGTATGAAGTTCTGAAAGAATTAATAAAACAAATTTAATTTTTAAAAAAAAGTACTAACCATGACTAGCCCTTCTCCCCATTATTTCATGAGCAATGAAAAACAGCAGAATCTGTTGGGTCAAGGAATGGCTGTGTTAAGGTCCTAACTCTTGGTCTTAAAGCAACCTGAGAGTAGTTGGAGCTCTGAGGATAGCCTTTGAGATCTCCCAACCAACCCTGGACTATCTGTTGTCAAGGTTATGGTAGTTGCATACGTAACCATAATAGCTTTAAGGAATATACTTAAAAAAATCCTGTTGGTTTTTAGTTGGACTAACACAAACAAAGTGACTCTCTGTTCTCTCCCATGGTGTAAAACACAGCTATGCATACAGTGAAATTTCTTATTTGTGTGGCACATAAAATTTACCAAACTCCACGTCGACTCCTTACTCATTCATTATGGGTTTTAAAATGGCACTTTTAAAGTTTGCCTTGGCTCAGGGTGAAGCATTTGCACAGACTTTACTCCTAGAGTCCTGGCTCCCCTGGACTAGCTTCACCTTTTGCTAATTCATAGCTCATTTTGTGGATGGTGGTGACTGGTGTTCGTGTGTGGGCATAAATGGGGAGAGTCAGAGGATATTCTAAATGGTGAAACACTTTAGAAATAAGGATCCTACAGCCTGGTGAAATTAATCGGTCAAAAAACAAGACAAAACAAAAGGTAGAAAAGGAGTAAAGAGCAGATTATAAGGCAGCAGCAAAAAATGCAGGTTACTTCTTGTAGTTGTCAGGAATATGCACACACTTGGATAATTTGTTTGTTTGTTTTGTTTTTTTGAGACAGAGTCTCCCTGTAGCCCCAGCTGGCCTGGAACTTGCTATGTGGAACAGGCTGGCCTCAATCTCACAGAGTTCTGCCTACCTCTGCCTCTCAAGTACTGGGATTAAAAGTGTGCCACTATCTTTTAGATACTCTTTTGGTTTAATAGACGGAAGAAAGTATACGGAAACACGAGCACAGAGAGACACATTCACGTGTATATCCTTGATTAAGAAGGTGATTTTTGGGGTAGAGAGATAACTTTGTGCTTAAGAGCACTGACCGTTCTCGCAGAGGACCCAGGTTTGGTTCCCAGTACCTACAATAGTGGTTAACAACTGACCAACACAGGGAATCTGTTTCTCTCTTCTGGCCTCTGTGGGCACTGTAGGCATATGGGACACTTACATACACGCAAGTAAAACACCCATACACATAAAAGAAAATTAAGTTAATTTTGAAATGACCTTCAGCATGAATATTAGTATTTCATAAGAAAAGCTGGGAGAGTGCTTTGTAGACATTTATCAACTTCCAGAGGGCAATGACAACTCCTCTTACCCTCAGTTTCTTCCCAGTCACATAGAAGATCTTGGTTTGAAATGATTTCCAGTATCATCCCTACAGACCTCAAGAACAAAGTGAGGGCCATCATCTCAGAACTACACTGGTCTTATAATATCAGAAAAGCGGTTTGCAGAATCAGTGATTTCAGGCTAGATGAGATCAGAGCAAACACTTCTGGCTTCATCCTAATACACACATTTTACAGAAGTGATGAGTAGTTCCCCACACAGAAAGCATCTGGCCAAACACTGCATAGCAAATTAATGGCAAAATGCAGAGTAGAGATGTTGTGTTTTGACCTCTGTCTAGAGGGTTTTTTCACACTAGTGGGCACTTCTTCTACTCAGAAGGGATAACAGAAGGAACTGGTAGATTCTCTGGTGGATGAGTGTCATTGGGGGCACACAATGCAATGATAGGCAAAGGGGCTTCTGGATTTGTGCCTAGACATAGAAGTGTGCTCTTCTAACACTGGTTTAAATGTCAAAGAAAATGTAATGCCATTAATATGCTACCATACAGCAAATTGCTTTTCTAATGACACAGTTAATCTGAGGGTTAATCACATGCCCACGAAATACTGTCTCTCTCCTGCTCAATCACAGGGTTTATCAGCTTAATGGCATCACAGCATGGTGCTATTTTTATACAACATTTAGAGAGTGCTCCTAGATCTATGAGGGGGAGTCACTACCTTGCTATGGGGGTATATCCACCTCAATGTTATACCAAGTTAAAGCATATTTGTGAAAACCGCACTAAGCAGAAAACAAGTAAATGTTCTCTCTCACCTAAAATTAACCACAAGTGGCTTAAAGTAGTGATAATACTTGCATTGCACTTGGAAGTAGAGTTTAAACAATGTTTACTGTGGAATCTGTCTCTTTGAAAACACTATTATTAATTTTTTCCAGCAACTTCTTGGGTTTCACTTGGCCTTCAGATACATTTAAAAGTCAAGTGAGTTCAATTTCATGTGATAAAATCCCAAACCACAATTTCTTCCTAATACTTAAAAGGTATCAGGCTTTCATTTGGTTATGAATTTTACTTTTTAGAATGCCTTTGTACAGTCCTTGTTAATGATGCTATATTACCTCTTGGCATTTAATGTAACTGAGATTTAATGGGTTCCTGGGAAAACTAAAATACAGTATCAAATATCATTGAAATGTGTCTATACAAAGCAATAGTATTATTTCTAATTTCATTATAACAAGAGAATTTAAATTAATTTGCTCTTTTTACACCACCAATGCATACGCAATTTTAATAGCTTAAAAGCTAAACTCTTTAACAAGTAGAAGATAATTTTAAAAAACCTTTAAGTCACAAGAAAATTCTGGATAATCCATTTAACTGGCTAAGTAGATGTGCTAAAATTTCTTTAAACAGTAGATCTTTCTAAACATGTTGCTTCCAAATATTTTTCATGAAACCTCCTCAAAGTTAGAGATGTTTTGGGTTAGAAACTTTGCTGGTGATCCACAACTGTAGAACAGGCTGGAATGAAGAGCCCCCTGAAACTGCTAAGTGAGCAGTGAAGGCTCCTGGGAAGTCATGACCCTACAGAGGTGTTGGTTTACAGACTGTGAAGCAGGCAATTCCCCTGCCGCACCCAGGAAATAATGCCGCCCGCCAACAACAGAATCAGAGAAGAGGGTCATTCTGAAGGGTGACGGGGCACCATTACGGCAGACTCACGGTTTGTCTAACTCCCGTGAGTGGGTAAAACGCCTTAATTTGGAGTATAGTTGGGATTCCACAGAGTTGTTAAAATAAAGCAATTAATTACTCTTCTGCTTTTTGAATCCTTCTTAAGGCTTCAAGAACAAACTCACCAAGAGCTACACTCAAAATCTGAGTTGACAATCCCGAAGCAGAGGTGGTATGTCCAGTGCTCCTGCTGGATTCCCAGTGTCCTGGTGTGGACATGGGGTACTGTTAGGACGGGAGGAGGAGCTATGCTGTCCTAGTCTCCTTGGAAGTTAATTTAAGTTACATTAGCTAAGGTAAGAATACTGATCTGGGTGCATTTTTAAGGATTTTTTTCCCATGATATGGTCAACAAGCTACTTTCTCAACAATGTCACTTAACTTTTAAATTCTTCACCTAATTGTACATACCTGCTATATTAGTATAGTACTTCAAACGTGTGTATGCATTGACTAATGATTTGGTTAGAGCAACTGCTCAGGCCAACACTTCAAATGATCATGTCTTTGAGGGTCTCAGACTGGCCTCAAACTCAGGATCCTCTTTTCTCAGCTACAGGTGTGAACCGCCATGCCTGCCTTGCATACATTCATTCTCTCGTTCTTAGAGAAAGAATGTTGGGAATATGTGCAGGTAAATATTACAGGTGTGTACCACCATGCCTGCCGTGAATAGACTGCTGAATTCTCTCATTCCTAAAGAGAGACTGCTGAGAAGATGTGCAGGTAAATACTCTTTTTTGCTGTCATTTTAAGACAGGGTCTCATTTTGTACTAAGCTGGCTTGGAATTCACTATATAGCCCACACTGGTCTTGAATTCACGGCAATCCTCATGCCCCAGACCCTAGATTGTTGGAATTACAGGTGTGAGAGACCACACCAGGACCCAGATAACATTCTTAAAGCTCCGTGACTTCCTCTGGGGGAAAAAAGGAGCTTTTAAAGTTTAAAAGAAAATCCTTGAGAAAATGTTTAGAGACTTGATACTATTGAGTCAAAATCTCTAAATTTTTCTTTTAAAAGTAGTATTTTAATGCAAAAATATTAATGTAGATTGTCTATAAATAAATGTTCTTGCATGTGCTATTTCTTGTAAATCGAGGAACAAAAAAATACTAATTATGGAATTTTAAGTGTTAATGTTTACTGTGGTATAGATGTCATAATTGAATGGTCTCTCTGATTTTGTAGACTTGTCTGTCTCCTTCCAATTCATCTTGAATACTATCTCATGACTTTCCTCAGGAGATAGAGACAAGACTTGTATGAAGTCTCAAATCCTTGATACCTTTTACGGAAACATGGCAGCCCGAACACAATCAAGCAGAAATGCTTTCTTTCTGATAAACAAGCCCGAAGTCTCTCTCTGTCTCGGTCTCTCTCTCTCTCTCTCTCTCTCTCTCTCTCTCTCTCTCTCTCACACACACACACACACACACACACACACACACACACACACACACAGGGCGCCTATGTTCAGAGCCGATTTTTTTCTTCTACCCTAACTAATAAAATCAGGAGGCTGTAAGGAGGCCCGAGCGGCACACAGTTTGATGTCCTCAGCAGGATACAGGGAGTCAGAAGTGACGCTGTAAATCCAGTGTGGGGCTTCAACACTGTGTGAAGTGTGGCCTGAGCCGGGGAGAGTTCCCTTTGATGCAAGTGCAGTATATTAATGGGAAAAGCATTCACTTTTATTTGTCTGTACTGTCTGCCACAGCAAGGCTGCCTCATTTAGCTTGGGCCAACATGAAAATACACAGAGAAGCAATCTGTTGCAAATTAGCACGACTTGCCTTTCATTTACTAGCTAGTAATTGGAAGGGGTTAAGAAAGTGTGACTTATCAGATCATGTGAGTATGTCTGCCCACAGGGACAGCAAGTTTTCCCCAAATTTCCCCAGGAACTCTGAGGTAATAATCCCTTTTGGATGTCCACTTGATCCAAAGACAACACTGATGTGTGAAGTAGACACACTTAGTTAAGCTTGAAAGAAAAAAAAAAAACGGGGCCCCGGACCACTAAAGGGTCACTCAAGCCTCCATTCACCCTTACCTTTCTTTAGATATGTTTTTACTCTCCCTTTTCCAAATTGTCTTAAAGTCACTGCAGAATTCAAACCACACCATAAACACGTAGCTGGGTGTGACCTCCTTCTCACCAGTCTTTGGCTTCATTCCAAAATATCCCACTGTTGTTTCAAAACTGCAGCAACAGGAGAAAGAAATGGAGAGGGTGAGCAACTGTCAACACCAAAACCCAGTGGGCGATGAGAAGGGACACTGCGGACAGCTCCCCCGTCTACTCTCCAACACAGTCCCTGGAGAATACCTGAAACCTCAAGTAGCTTAAACAGACTTGCCAAGAAATGTAGCTCTGCTGGAGAAACCTGTGGCACATCTTACCTGTGTAAACTGAAAGACAGCACAATTCCAGGGGTTATGTAATTAAACTTACGATTGTTCCCCCATCTTAAATCCATATTGCTTAGCTGCTCTTCAGTCTGGGTTTAATGATTACACGTAAGACTGAAGACACACTGACTCTGTTGCAGGAAGAGTGATCAGTTAGATGCACAATTTGGAATATAGAAAATCAGAGAGCAGGGCTGGAAAGATGATTCAGAGGTAAAGAGCACTGACTGCTCTTGTAGAGGACTTGGGTTTGAAACCCAGCACACACATGGTAGCTAACAACTGTCTGAAACTCCACTTCCAGGGCATCTGATGCTCTCTTTTGTCCTCCATGGGTACTGCACAATGCAGCTGCACTTACACACATGCAAGCAATACACTCATACACATAAAAGAAAAAAATTAATTAATTAATTAAAAACAATCAGGGAGCATCATCCGCTTTATTTATATCCTGGCATGCTCTGGTTCTTGGTTCCATCACTCAGCATCTCTCACTCTCATTTTTCTCAAGGGTAGGGCAGGAAGCTTACACTATATGACCTTTAAATGAGCTACATTTTAAAACTTGACCATGGTACAAGAATATAAATCACCAATATATAAATAAGAAATAATTGTGAGCCTGACAAAGGTTGAATGAAAAACAATCTCCAATTTGTCTAGAAAAGAACTCAGATTTTTCCAAAGTGGGCACCCAGATATCTCCGAGACCGACCCCATGAAGGCACATTGCCCACCAGCCTGCCTGGGCCTCCCAAGCAGTCCTTCGTGGAGGCACTAGCTTTGCAGCGATTTACAGCTCTGAACTCAGTCTTTTCCCCTTACCCTTACCCGCCCCAAGCTTCACGACCTCATTTGCCATGAGTAAGAACACTTAAACAGTCCTTTTCTAGGGTGTTGGAAACTAATCAAAGCAGGAATGGCCAGCCAGGTTTATTGTTCAATGCCCTATCATCTGCTCAGACACAGTGTTTTTGTGGCCATCCTGAGCACTGAGCTTCTAATGGAACTCTATTCAGTGGCGACTGTAAAACCCCGAAGCCCTGTTACGATTACAGAGTATACTTTCATCTCCTTCTTAGTTATTAGGCAGTATGTATCTCATAAGATTTTATCACATTTCACAGATGAACTGTTAATTGATTCCATGGCTATGGTTAGGTGAGATCCAAGCTGGAGCTGCAGCTCAGAGTCTCATAAATTTTGTGTGCTTCTGTAAATAACAAATCTGTTTTTAATGCAAATTAAAACTACTAGTCAGGGAGTTTTGCACCCCAGTTATTAAAAGACTAGCAGTGTGTAAGTGGAAAAAGGCAATAACTGCAGGAATCTCAGAAAGACTTTCTGATAATCCTAAACACTCATATTTTCGAGCAAAACCAATAATCAAAGAAAGTAACCAAGTCACTGTCACTCCAGCTATCATCCAGCTGTTAAAATCCTGATAAAACCAAATGTGTTCTATAGCATATACCTGTATTTCATTCAAAATGGAAATGATACTGATTATAGTACAGGATTATGCAAAATAACACAACCTATAGGAACTGGCTATGGAATTCCTATAGAGTCAGTTCACTTTAGAATAGGATGGCCTTGACTGGTTAACTTTTCCAAAATTCTTCTACAGATGAGACAACAGAGGCCTGGAAAGAGAATGATCTCATCCACCGGCAGAGCTGGTCTAGAGTGCAGATCCCAACTCCTGGTGAGACACTGCTCTCTTCTATGGCTCACAGACAACAGGCACCTAACAAAAAAGACAGTCACTTCCTCCTGTTTCTACTCCAGATTCACATGTCACATAACAGCCTGCCTCACCTCAGGAGGGCATGTCACCCAGGAGGACATGTCACCCAGGAGGGCATGTCACCCAGGAGGACATATTACATGACATTTTCCCTCTTCCTTATGCTCACTTTCTATATAGTCACAGATTTATTTCTATGTTCATTGACAGAGGAAAGAATGTTGAGCACACAAGTCTCATCGCCGTGATTCCTGCCTGGATCACCCAACACCTCTGGCATATCTGGAGTCCAGCTTTGGACACACTGGAGATACTGGTATGGTGTTAGCAGTGACCATGCTGTTAGCATGTATCACAGATATGCCAGCAGTCTGGGATTTCCCTTTCTCAACTCTATCCTCACAGTCTCTCTCCCTGGGTATTAGAGGGGCCCTTCTTGCTTACCTGTCTCAGATTGTTTGAAAACTGAAAAAACATTGGATTTCAGCACTTTTTTTCCTGAGTGTTCTAGAAACCCATGCAACTAATGATTCTCTTCAAAAGAACCAAGCAAAGTCCAGGGCATGCTTTGGCCACAGAAGTGTAACAGAAACAGAAGGCTGCTTTAAGGTCATTTGATCCCAGGGTTCTTGTTTGTTTAAGAAAAACAGTGCTAGACTACAATCCACAACTGTCTGATAAGGTCCAGAGTTCTTGCCCTCCCCAGACAGAATGTTCTTCACACAAGTTCAGTTTGGATTCAGAAAAGACCAATCACTAAAACCCTGAAATTTTGGTCCAAAAAAAAAAAAAAGTCACTGATATTTAACCGCCAGGGAATTTTCTCCAAAAGACATCAGACAAAGGATGTCATGCCTTTAGAAATTTCCAATTCTCAGCACATAACTCCAAAATAGCATTCAACTTTAAAAAGATTAATTTCTAATCATATGTTTTGCTTTATACAACTTATTTCATTTCGCTCTAAACTAGTCCCCAACTCCTCTCTGCTACAGTTCCTTGTCTGATCTGCATCTTCTTAATTTGGCCAAACATTTTAAAAGTGCAGACAATGATTATATCAAAGAGCCCATAGCTAAGTGAATGTTCCCTGCTCAGTGCAGAGATGCCAAAGCGGAACACATCCACTTACTGTTTCTCATGCGTGCCTTCAGAAACTGCTTAGGAAAAGCAAACAGCCCTTAGCCTCAGAGTAAATTGTTTCTCTTGAGAATCAAACATAAGAATTTACTAAGTCTCACACGAATATTGCAACACTGACCACAACCTCCTTAAAGAGTGTAACCAAACAACCGTGGTTTCTACATTAAAGATGGGATCTAACATATTTCAAGTATGACATGAAAGCTAGACTACCTTCACCACAAAGCCACGGAAAATGCTGACAACCAAAATTTATGACTCCCCTTAGCATGCCTAATGTACAGCAGCAGCCTGGGCCTTGCTAAGGTGGGCGGCCCCCTTTCCCTTTAGCAAAAGTCCTGAAAGAGGATTAGGAACTGGCCATGGATCCCTCAGTTTCTGGTTGGCCCGATACCAGTCAGCTCTTGATGTTTCTTCTCAGACCAGTGAATGTCATTGACACTAGTTATACACACCGAGGAAAAAAAGTATAATGTGGGGCTAAGGCCAAGAGATGGGAATCAAAATCTAAAAACATAGCTGTGTAATTGTCTTAGTTTTCAACAATGACCATGACAGGATGATACTCATGATTCAAGAACATGTCTACACTTAGACATCTACAAGTCTGGCCTTAATCTTGCTTTCATCGGCATTTTAATTTTGTTGACAATTATGGCAGGAAGCAGGGTGAGATGTTGGCATCTGTCTACGGGTTTTCAGAACTCTTCAGAATTGTGGCTAGACTTGGAAAAAGGGCTCATTTCTAGTTCATACTTTTTCATTTACCATAATCACTGGGAAACTCTTCTCATCAATTTTATAGTTTACTTTTTCATTATATGCTATTTCCTAACCTTGTGCCCTCCTTTAATTTTCAAGAACTTTTAGACAGTCAACTGTATCTCAGTCTTCTGTTCTGAATATGAAGATGCCGCAGTATATTCTCACTCTTATTTCAAGAAAGTAGGGACAACCAAGGTGACTAATATGGTCTATTAACAAGGAATCAGAACAGATGGCTACTGGGGTTTATTAGGTGAGGTGATGGTTACATGCTTGTGTCCAATGAGGGAAGCAAGAGTCAGGGAGGGTTGGAAGGTCGAAACAGAGAACTATTTTATTTTTACATGCAGAGGATGGTCCCTCTTTCCACTTGTCCCTTGTCTGCACCTATCCCCTGTCCACAATATCCTCTAGTATATGAGCAAAGACACTTAAGAAAGTCTCCTAGGTATTTACAATAATTATTCTAATCCAGTTGTAATAATAAAAGGAAGTGCATTTTTCTAACTTTCATGAGTGGTTCGGGGACAGAGTGGGGGAAAGCAGTCAGACGGATGGAACAGGATCGTGGTGCGTATAAGGCAGGGGTATTACTTCTGACTTTTGTCCTTCCTGGGAAAAATAATGCCAAATGCCATTGTAGCATATTGACTTCAGCTTCTGACTAAACCTCACTGTTCATCGATACATAGTCTTAATGGAAATGGCCAAAGGACTAGCTGCTCAAATGTTGGGCAAGTGAGCTAAGGACAGACACTATATGACTCCAGGCTTATACAAGGTACTCAGAGGATTCAGAATCAGAGAGACAGGTAGTAACATGATGACTGCCTAGGCTTCAGGGAGGGAGGGATGGGTGAGAAGCAGTGCTTCATGGGTTCAGAGTTTCTGAGGAAGTTCTAAGGATAGATGGTTGCATAGTAATGGAATGTTCCTGATGATAATAACGTCTGGCCTAAGAAAGAACGGAGTTCAAATCAGAACTACTTACCTTTTTTGTGCATTCTCTAAGTGACTTTCTTCCATCTTATGCTCTTTCTTGGCTGTGAAAAGAGAAATAATTATGATTAGAACTATTTTCTTACATCAATCCCTTATGTATGCATATAGCTTTGACGATAGCCATTCATTATTACAGGGATTCAGGAGTTTGCTGTCCATATCACATGTTCTGGAGCTTTCTCTCAATTTCTGATGACTGACACTGCCTTCTTATTTTTTCTGGGACACTTCTGACAATGAAAGACAGAAATTAGACAAGTTCTAATGTGTGATCATTCAAGCTATAGCTAGCCTACTTATGATCACCCCAAAACATAGCACAGCAGTTTTTGTGGCAGCCATGCTGGGGTTCGAGGAAATGGGTAAGAACCCTTACATGGTCTCCCTGATACTCACAAGTTCTTCGGCATTCTTTAGGGGCCTGTGAACTCTTCTCTCAGAACAAGATTTTGTAAAACTCATTGGAAAAAAGCCCCACCCCCCAGGGGATGACTAAGGAAATCAATGATATCAATGTACAATTCCGAATCTATAGATTATGAATCAACGTTCTCAAGAGATTACTTAATAAGGAGGTTTTATTTGAGGCTTGGAGGTGGTTCTTTTATATAATTTTCTAATTAGAAGATAATATTATTATGTATAAAACACCACTCATAATTTAATTTTTATTTATTTTCTTTAAATTTTTTTTTTTTTTTTTGAGACAAGGTCTCACTATGTAGCTCTGGTCTAGAACTCACTATGTAGACCAAGATGATGACTTCTGGAGTGCTAGGATTAAAGGCATGCACCATGCCTGGCACCACTCATGCTTTTAAAATACCCAGAAAAAAAATAGGTAAGCTATAGCACAATCCATAGGGAACCTAAGATAACTTTAAATGAAAGAACAAAAAGTCAGTTATACCTATAGTCTCTGCTGTGGTACATGAGAAAGGCATTTAATATCAGAATATCAGCATTTTAGAAAGCCTGGTTCTGCTCACTATCTGTGAGACTACGGAAAGGACAGACTGCTCAATAATTGTCTTGTCTGTCCTATAAAAATAACGACAGTGATTACTGTCAGGTAGTTACAAAGGTTAAATGAGATCATGCAGGTAAAGGGGCTTATCTCTCTCCCTGGAATGACAGCAATTACTGGCACCTCATCCTCACCATCTTCATCACTGATTTTGAAATCTAAGTTTCAGCTGCTCTCCTAATATCATACTTGACATAACTTCTAAAGTTTTCATAATTTCTCAGGAGGCATTAGTCCCTTGAAGATGTCATGTCTTTTCTTCCATGTTCATTTCTGCAGGGCTTCCCGCCAGCCTGCTGTGGCTGAAGCACACTGAGTGTGTACATCTGAGGATCTTGGCTGCTGCTGTTCTTCCTCCCTGTGCAACCTCTATACAATTGTCTCTTTTACTGCACTCAGGTCTCAGTTCAAATACCACCTTCTCTGGCAGGCCTCGCTAAGGAATGTCGCCTCTCATCTCCCACAGTTCTCCTCACAGTCCCTGCCTTCTTGCTTTACCTCCCCACTCACAGCCTCTGTCCACCCAACAGACTATTTTACTCATTTGTCTAGAATGCCACAGTGTAATGTAAACTCCATGAGAGCTCCTTCGTTACTTCCTTCCTTAGGTCTACGTGTGGAAGTGTACTTTAAGCTAAATCATTTTACCTAAAAAAAATGCAGTATATTGGTCAAGAAGTACTTAAAAAGAGAGATGCTAACTTCCCTAAGCATACAAATGTATAATTAGAAAATGAACACTAGCTAAATATTGTGGGATAATATGAATACCATCTCTACATGCAATACATTTTAACTAACAAAATATTTTAATTATCAAAACAATTTGGCTTTCATAAGTGCATCATCTGAGCAGGGCTCAGTAGTACCTGTGGCCATTCCTTGCTGTATGGCTCCCTGTCCCTAGCCTCCTAGTGGAAGTTTCTGTGAATCAGTTTGATAATTTGCCAATCAGATGCAGATAAGTGAACTGAATCTCTCTTAGGCTCCAAGTTTCCCTCAAATGTGAAGCAAACTAGTGATTTGTTCTTAATCAGTGATTTAAGACTATTTACATAATAAATAAGAGAAACGATTCCTTTGAGTGGTCTTTCCTGGGTAACTCTGCTGTTCTCTCTCAACAGGTGATGTCTAACTGGCCATGTCCACGCTGTGGTGAATTAACTATGGTCAAGTTGTCACTCCGTATGAACTTAATGACAAGAAATATCTATCTGAGCTGAATGAGGCAATAAACACTTTCAATAGTTCTATGAATAGTATGATCTGAAATTTTTAGAACATGTCCAAATGCAAAGAGAGGTAGTGTGAAGAGGCAAGAAATGCTGCAGAACCTCTGAGGCAAAGAGGTTTAAGGAAAATGACAAGAACTAGAGATTTCAACTTTTCCTATGCTAAGGGGCTATGTAGAGACAGAAAAGGATCCATGGATGATTACACATGCTCCACCAGCCTAATGTATTTCTCCAACCACACTGTTACACATTCTAAGTTATCAAATGCTCAATATAAGTCAAATTCAAATATATGAATTGAAAAGAAAATGTTTAAACAGTAGATTCATAAACTCAAATTCTACTATCTATAAATAAAGTAACTGTGGACCAAGTATAAGAATCCCAACATTCTAAAATCTGATTCTTCATTTCTTAACACTGAAACTTAAGTCCTGGTGTTAGTAAATAGGGAACGACAGGGAGGTAGAAGGGCTCTGTTCCACTCAAGACAGGTGGGCACTTGGCCCTGTTACTAGGTCTTCTATAGAAAGAATACAGAAAGGATGAGTTGATGTTTACCAACACTCTACAGAGCAAAGGGAAAAAGGTTGCTGGACGTAGTTACCTTGGTAACCACTGATGTTAGCCTGAAGCAGCTACTGACATGAACTAAGAATTTTTTTTTCTTACATTCCTTGTGTTAGAGACTTTCTGTTGATAAGAGGTACAGGAAAGTTTCAGAGCACGGAAGTTGGAGCATGGAAGGATGCCCCAAAAAGGAACCTCTGTGAGTTGCCAAATTAGCCATATCTAGATAGCCAGAGCATGAGTGCTGATTTGCTGGTACTAGGTGCAAAACATGGGATATAATATACTAATGATAGTAAGCCTTATGAAAATTGTTCTTTTTCTTGTTTAAAAAGTTTTTATTATTTTTATTTTATGTGTATGAGTGTGTTGCCTGCATGTATGTTAGTGCACCCATGTCATGCAATGCCTGTAGAGGTCAGAAGAGGGCATCGAATTCTCCTGCAATTGCAGTTATGTTAGCTGCCATGTAGGTGCTGGGAATCGAACTTGGGTCTTCTATAAGAGCAGTCACTGTTCTTAACCACTGAGCCATCTCTCCAGCCCTTGAAAATTGTTCTATCCTACAACTTTAGCATCCCTAGATCTACATAGACAATTTACTTAATCACCTACAAAGTCACATGGGCAGTGATATTTCAGAGTTTCTAAGTTTTAAGTTTTTTATTACTGCTTTTTATTTTTACATATTTTTATTTTTATTACCACTACTAGTGGGGGTGGAGTCGATAAGCTTCTTAGAGGGGTGGTCAGGTAGCATCAGAGATAGAGAGAAATAACATATACCTCCCATTTGGCTCCCTTTTCTCATTTATAAAAACTCTAAAGGCATACAGGAAGAGAAATACAATTCTTTTCCAAATCAGAGAATACAGTCAAAGTTTTTAAGATAATAAAGGCTACTTTCTTTAAAAGTCAGAATGCTAAATGAAAAGTTTCACTTAATGTGAATTCTGTCTTCCAAACTTTCTGATCAAGCTCTTTTTCACATTGTGATCTGACACTGTCATTTACAAATGTGTTGGGCTGCATTCACAGCCATGTTGGAATGTACAACCTTGTGTGATGTACTGCGATGAAAACACTTAGACAGGTAAGCATGTAGCAAATAGATCAATAGTTTTCCTAAATTTTTATTGGAGAAAGTGACATGGTTGGAGGTGGCTATGATAACTTTTAAAAAGACAGCAAGAAAGCCTTCCATTCTGATAAACATCTTTTTGTGGATGGTTAATTACTCCGTAGTTCAAAACTGGAATCAGTTCTCTCAAATTCTGTCATGGCTTCACTAATGAAGCACACTGAATACTTTGAATGCTTTATTGTCATTTCAATAATGACCCAAGATCTTCACCAGTAGATTCCATCTCAGGGAACCAACTCAGGGAAGCAACTCCTCATCTATTAAAGTTTTATCTTGAAATTGCAAAAATCCAATCATATCTTAGATTCCAGTTCTAATTCTAGTTCTCTTGTCTGGACCATAGCTCCCACTGTTTCCACTGAAGACTGGAATCCCTCAAAGTCAAACACAGAGGTAGAAATCAACTTCTATTTGTGTTCACATTTTAAGCTCCCCCATGAATCACTAAGGCTTTTTTTATTTTTTAAAAACAGATCCAGAATGCTGAGTCTTTTTTCAGAAAGTTCTTTAATTTACTTTTCTCTGATTCAGCTACAGAATTCCAAAATGTACTTATTAAACAGTAAGACCTGAAAGCCAAAATTACTCCTAGATCCATGAGCTACAGAACAAATGTTAAGTTTGCAGGCAAAGCCCAACCTTAATCGCACTGTTAATCTCAACAAGAGTTCTTGGACCACCAAATGCCTTGTCTAGGAGCAGTGATATTTTGAGATGAACCTGTTTCTTTGGTTCTGAGCAGTCTCAACACTGGGGTTAGAAGAGTCAGTAAACCATGTTGGAAAGAGACGTGCTTTCATCTAAACTTTGCTATTCCATGTATGGAGCACAAGCAGAGCAGACTTAGTATCCTTTAGGGTCTTAGGGTGTCTACAAGAGTGAAGTAGCTTTAAGTCACCAGCTACATCAATCCCTGGTGAGTTAGCCTGTTCTCTGAAACCAAGTCTTGATTTGTACTCTGTAGCTGTAGAAGTCCTAGAGGGCATTTTCTTCCAATATAAGACCTTTTCATCTACAGTGACCATCTGTTGTTGCATTAAACCACCCTCAGCAGTTACTCTGGCTAGACCTTTTGGATGACTTACTACATCTGTGATCACAGTACTTGCTACTTTAGTTCCTACTTTTATGCCATAGAGATGATTCATTCCTTAAAGTTTTTTTTTTTCTATAGTTATATTACCTCACACATCAGTCTTCACAGAATGGGAGAAAGTTAGGATCATCTCTGGACTAAGTTTTTACCAAACCAAGTAGAGTGGCTGGTTTGATCTTCTATCTAGATCAATAATACTTTATATTAGCAATAAGGTTGCTTCATTTTCTTAAAAACATTTATTTATTTTTTATGTGTATAAGTATTTTGCTGCACATATGTAAGTCCCCCCATGTGTGCAGTATCTGTGGAGGCCAGAAGCAGGCGTTGAATCCCCTGGAACTAGACTTACAGATGGTTGTTAGCTGCTACATTGGTGCTAGGAATCAAACCTGGGTCCTCTGCAAGAGCAACCAGTGCTCTCAACCACTGAGCCATCCCTCTAGGCCACTTTCTTATTTGTATTTTCACTGGAGTAGGACTTTTAATTTTCTTTGGGAACTTTTCTTCTGCACTGGCACCTTGGCTAATTTGGTGCAAATACATTTCTGCCTATCTTGGACTTTGACATGCCTTCTTCATTAAACTTCATCATTGCTAGGTTTTGATTTAAAGTGGGGAGCCCTTCTTTTCATTTGCTCACTCAGAGGTCACTGCAGTGTTACGAACAGGCGTAATTCTGTCTCAGGGAATAGGGAAGCCTGAGGAAAAGATGACAAAATGGCCAGTTGGTGAAGCAGCCAGACATACATTTAGGGACTGGGTTTTCAGTCTTGCATGAGCAGCACTGATGGGGAACTGAAACATTGCAACAGTAATATCAGTAATAAAAGATCACTGGGCGGGCTGGAGAGATTGTTTAGCTGTTAAGAGCACTTGCTGCCCTTGCAGAAGACCCAGGTTTGGTTTCTAGCACACAAGTCTGGTGGCTCACAACAGCCTATAACTCCAGATCGAGGGGATCCGACATCCTGTCCCTGCCTCCCTTGATACCCACACTCCCATGCATATGCTCCCCATATAGATACACATGCATATATATAATTAAAAATAAAATAAATGTTTAAAAAGGATCACTGGATATAAATCACCACAAGATATACAATAATAAGGAAAAAGTATGAAATATTATCAAAATTATCACAATGTGATAGAGAGAGAGAAAAAGTGACTATACGCTTTTAGGAAAGTACCACTAGTAGACCTGCCTAAGGCAAAGCTGTCCCAAATATTCAATTTGTTCAGATGCAGTATCTGAGATGCACAACGAAGCAAGGTGTGCTGAGATGAGGTCTCTCTCGTCCACAGCTCCTCAATTCTGGGATGGTTATTAAATTTCAGAAAATACTTTCCTTCCGGAATACAATATCCATAACAGACTTTAGAAGATAAGAATTTTCACTGGGATCATTTTCAAGGAGGATCAGGTGTTCTGCTAGAAATGTCAGTATTTTCCCATCTTGTGGATGGAGTCCAGATCCTTTCCATCAGACTTGGTTCTAATTTCCCATTTTTGTTCTTATTTAGTCTTCAAGATAGAAAGTAATTTATAACTTTATAAACACCTGGGAACTGACGGGTTAGAAGTGAGGCAAGATTCACTTATAATCAAACTCGGCTGACTTTTTTTTCTACTTAATGACCGTTGAGTTCTATGATACCTAACTTGATTAGCAGAATCACTTCCTACATGCCAGATGAACGATAATGATATAGGAGGCTGCTTTTAAAATATTAAGTGTCTGAAAGCAATCATACCTTCCTTAGTGTTTAGGTTCTACATGGGTTCCTGTGACAGAGTTCGCACTCTATGGAGAATACAGTTCTATGAGTGCTATCAGAATCATCATCTTAAAGACAAGTCAGTCATGCCACCACTCTGTTTAATGTTTCTTCCTCCCTCTCTCTCTCTCCCTCCTCTCTCTCTCTCTCTCTCTCTCTCTCTCACACACACACACACACACACACACACACACACACACACACACACACCAACCCCAGTATGGATGAAAGGTATTTAGTACGCATAGTAAGCCTTTATGACAAGGCTCTTTTCACTCCCAACTCTTGCCCAGTGTGCCTGTCACATGGAACTTCAATGTTCACTGAGTTTTCTCTCCTGTTTCTCTCCTGTGTAAGGGGCTGATTCTGTTTTGAATGCCTCTTTGTCCCATGTCTTCCGCATTCTAACTCCGTTGTCAAAGTCTTTTCTTTTTAATTTCCTTTAGAAATCAAACTTAAAAATTTCCTCCCTTAATGAAGCCTTCCAGGCCTCTTCCCATAGTGATGAGCTGGTCTTTTTGGGGAGCTCCAATTGTACTGTGTCCACAGTGCATAAGACACTGATAAGACCATTGGCTGACAGTATGCTGACTTTCCCACTCAACTTTTCTTCTTGAGGATTGCAGCAAAGGTTGGCATCCGACATGACAGACACCATCTTCCTGAGCTTAGCTGTACCGGTTTGCCAAAGATCATCATAGCTGGGATTGCTGACTGCTGACACCCCCACATAGAAGGAAGGGCATGGAGAGTCACAGGGCCCTTGCCTGAGTATCCAGCCACACTCCAATGTATGGTGAACAATTTGGCCCTAACTACACATGACCAGGGAGCTGGAGTATACAAGCCAGGGAAGATTTTTTTAAAGAGGGAGCTCTGTTTTATGCAGCTACGGGGAGGCCATCATCCATGCTTGGGTGAAGACTTTCCAGTGCAGCCCTAGCAGGGAGCACCCACACTCCTGTCAGTAAATCCTTACCCACTGTTCTGTAAGTAAGCCCAATAAACTAATTGGCTCCTTGGAGTGTACTTTGGTGGAATCATAACTCTGTCTGTGGCTGGGACCAAGGGAGGAAGGGATGCATGTTGTTTATATCTCCTCAAGAGAAGGGATTTTAGTAGTAGCTGGTTTCACTTATTTGAAGGGCGGACAATGGACAACAGAAGTGATCCACATTAAAAGAACTCTTGAGCTCTATCTTCTCAGCATATAGGGTCTATTTCTCAGCTGTGCAATTTCAAACCTCCCTTTTGTGTATACAACAAAAAAAACATAAACAAAGTAGTATTTAAAGGCCCTGACATGTGCTGTTTTAGATTGGACTGTTTTCACAGGCATAAGTGACATTAGTTTTTAAGTTTCATCTGTAAAAGACCAAATTTTAAAAATATACTTATTTTCTAGGATTAACTTTGAAAAGAAGAAAAGTATTACAAATAAAATGGAACATTCAGAAAACATTCACATTAAGACTAACAGCATTTAAATGTCCACAAACTTTTAATCTCAATACAGTAGCATTCACGCAACAGGAATAAACCAAAGAAAACCATGCAGAGCTATGGAGGGCTTTCTTTCAAACATAATTAGGTCATATTTATGGATGCTCATTGGGAAGGTAATAAACTGTGAAAAGAGAGGAAGGGACAGAGGTTGGAAGATCTTCCTTCTATTCTTTACACAGCCTATTACACTTTAATATACCATGGTTTATGGACCTGATGTGGTTGGTATAAACCAACAGGACACACAGTAAAGAAGCTGATTTTATTATAGCTCTACAAATGGAGAAGCGGGTGACATTAATGAGGAAACAAAGGGAGCATGCTCTGCTTCACGTGGCATCCATTTTATGTCAACATGCCTGTCATTTTTCATTTCTTAGAATTGCCCCTTCATGCACTTCCAGGAGAAAGCAGTGCCTTTTGTGAAGTGAGGCAGCAGAACATTCACACTGAGGAGGGCACGACTTTATCAACCATGGAGAGGGGGACAGAAACACAGCAAACCGCCAGGCTCTGGAGGTCTCTTCCCCTTGCAGTTGTTTCTCTTGGCATGTTTGCGCATGAAGGCCGTGCCCTATCTTCTCTTCCTATCTTAATTTTTCTTCTAGTGGTTAAATTGGAACAACTGATTGTTCACTGTGACTCTCCCTGGCCTTCCTTCTATGTGGGAGTATCAGTAGTCAACAATCCCAGCTGTGATGCTCTTTGGCAAACTGGCACAGTTAAGCTCAGGAGGATGGTGTCTGTTGGATGCCACCTTGGTTGAAATCCTCCAGAAGTTAAGTTGAGTAGGAAAGGCACATTGCCAGTCAATGGTCTTAGTAGTATCCTATGCACTGTGGACACAGTATGACTGGAGCTCCCTAGAAAGACCAGCTTGGCACCATGGGAAGAGGCCTGGAAGGCTTCATTAAAGGAGGAAATTTTAAGTTTGATTTCTGAAGGAAATTCAAAAGAAAAGACTTTGGCCATAGAGTTAGGATGTGGAAGAGAAGGGACAAAGAGGCATTCAAAGCGTCATGTCTGGTCTGCCCCAGAGCTTTCATCTGCCAGGGTCCAACTACATAGTGAAGGCGAACAGCATTCTCTGTGTAAAGTGGTGGGAGGTGGTGTGGTGACACAATGTTAGGGTTCCCAGATGTTTGTCATTTTATGTCCATGTCCCCTTGTCCGAGAAAACCAAGGCTAAGTTTTAAAACTTACTAAGTTTCCTAAGCAAGGAAAAGTAACAAATGAAAGACAATTAACAAAAAACTTTGGAGAAGGCTTTAGATTCACATGGCAAAGAAATGCAGATTTAAAAAAAAAATGATTGCGTGTAACCCTCCAAGCTGATGTTTCAGCTGGGCTTGGCTCTTCTTGGGTTCAATCAGACTTCCACGTTCCATATTCTGCATTATATATATATATATATATATTTTTTTTTTTTTTTTTTTACCATTTTCAGTTTCCCTTCAAAACCAAATTTGAATACTTTTATAACTATCAAAGAAAAGTAAAATATTTGTGTCACTTAACTTTGGCACCTGGGACCATTCTCAAGCAGGTTTCTTCATCTGATACAAGATGAGTTTTTGGCTCAACATGCCTCTCCTTCCCACTATCTGCATCTTACTAGCATGTATCATTCTAGATGCTTAGTGTACCAGTTCATTATGTAAAACGCCAGACTTGGGGTGTTGGGCTTAATCCTCTCACAAATGCCTAGAAACAGTCAGTTCTAATGCAATTAAACTTACGATCAATCAACTCATGATCTCCATCATTCACATATTTATACTTATAAACCTATGTATTAAAATATCTAAACATCTTATACAATTTCTTATTGATACAACAATTTGAATTGAAAGTTCTGGTGACCTTAATAACTAGTCTTTACACAGTCTATTAATACTTTAATATACCATGGTTTATGAACCTGATGTTGTTGGTATAAACAAATAGGAGAAAGTTTCCTTGTTTATATATTGTGAAAAGAAATATCTTTCTTCTATGCTTCATGATGACTGTGACAACCATTTGTGTGGGTGACAGAATCATAGGTAGACTCAAGGGATTATAATCTTAAACATCATGAGTCATCAGTTTATATATCTAGTCAGAGCACTGTAGTGACTACTGCAAAAGTAAATGTGTTATCAAGTCCCAGTTCTAGAAAGTAATCTGATATGTGTGTAAATCTTATAAAAACTGCTGTTCATTCTCCTTAAAGTAAATCAGTCAGTTACCTTAATATTCTATTGCCCTTTCCCTCTGCTGTGTGTCGTCCAGTGAATAATGCTTATGACTGCCTACATGTATGCTGCAATCTCGTCCACTCAGGTCAACACACATGCAAGTAATTGAGGATGTTGGTAAGACAGTATAACTAACCTTGATGTAACCTATACTCTAATCACTTAATTTCACTGGAGAGAAAATGGAAATTCAAGTTGATGAAGTAGGCTCTCCTGGGTTACATTAAGGGTGGCAGGATTCAGGTTTCCATTTTTCTCAGTTCTTGCTCGATTTACTCCTTGAATATGGTATTGTTACAGAAGGATGCTTTCATACCCGTATATACTGCATGGTGAACATCTTCTCCCTCTCCACCTCTTCCCCTACTTCCTCTTAGCTTCCTTTGTTCTCTTAGACAGTTTTGCTTCTACTTTTCTATCATAGCTACACACATGATTTTATGTGTCCATATAAACCATATAAAATCTAGGAACCACAGATAAGAGAAAACATATCTGTCTTTTGGAGGCCGACTCAATTCTCACAATGACTGTCTCCATTTGCATCCATTTTTCTGCAAATAACATAACTCCATTTTTCTTTAGGAATGAAAAATATTCCATTAAGTATACACCACATTTTCTTTCTCCATTTCTCTGTCGTTAGGCACCTAGGTTAGGACCTAGGGTTTTGACTCGTAATCTAATGTGCTATCCAATGTCCCTACTACTTCCCAAGGAGTTTCATTTTTCTCCAGAATTTTCTCCAGGTATTCTTGGATTTATGCTGAATTACACGTTTTCCATAGACTGCACATCAGAGAGAATGTTCCAAGATGGAATTTCAGCTTTCACTCTGAATTTCCTGACTCTTGATGCTTTAAAACAGACCATAGGGGTAACATTTTAGAATGATCTGGTGAGAGGCTCATTAACATTAATGGGAGGCAGGTGGTTGAGGTCTCAAGCAGGTTTGAATCTCTGCACACTGCCGTTGTCCAGGCCCACCCTTGCCTTTAACTGATCAGCATTAACCAAAGTGACAGGTCTTTTGTAAAGATGTTTTTTTCTTTGGTATATTTTACAGATATGTCTAAATAAGCTTATTTATTAAAAATGTTTTCTAATTTAGAGAATAATTTACAAAGAGCATTTCTCCTTCCATGGCTTGCACTATCTGCCAGTCATCTCATCTCCAGTGGGAAGGGTCAGACCTTCTATTGGGCTCTGAAGTTTTTTTTAGGAGTTTTGGGATAGTGAATTCTATAGCCACATTTTTCAGAGAGAAACTCTTTTAAAAAGAGCTATTCTCATTTTGTTGCACTAAAAATCTTTGTGAAATTCCCAAAACAATGAGGGATATTATTTTGAGGCTCTAAATAAGCATTCAGTAACAAATTGTAGGCATACTATTACTGACAGAGGTCTTCTTCGCCTCAACATCTCTGCACTATTTTGGTATTAGCACTTAGCTAAAGGTATATAACTTCTGGAATACACAGACTGTGAACTTTTGTTTATTCATTTAGTTTTCTGCCTTGTTTTAAATCTTTTACTCAAATACTTAGCTCCTGAGACTATGAATCTAGTGATTAGTAATCAGTAATTTGTGATTCCATTAAATTGTAAGAATGAATCCAAAGCAAAGGTAGCTCGAATTTCAACAGGTTCCTGAGTAAAGTGATAACAGACAACATGCCCACCTTCTCTCTGACTTAACACAGTGCTCTTCAAAAGCAGAGCTCTCACTTTTTTTTTTTTTAATCATAGCATTGCAACACTCAACACTGAGTACCTAAAGGACCTCATTAACAAGTTGGAAAACCCCTCTTCATTTGACTACATTGGGTCTCCCATAGCTGCTTCTGATAACTATTAAAATTATTTAGAACTATCACTTGGTTGTTTCAATTTTCTTTTAACCTTTAAAATATTTTGGTATATATGGATGTGTGTTTGTGGGTATGCACACATGTGGAGGGCAGAGGACAACTTCAGGTGTTGGCCTTCACCTTCCACCTTGAGACAGAGTCTCCTCATTGTCCCCGTGCATACCCCAGGCTAGCAGGCCTATGAGCTTCTCCTGTCTTCCTCCTCCTGCCTGTGGCTTCCTATCTTGCTGCAGGACTTCTGGGATTACAGATGTGTACTGCCTGTCTTTAGATGGGTTCTAGGAATTTGAACTCAAGCCCTCACGCTTTCAAGACAAGTGCTTTATCTATTGAATCATCTCCCCAAGCCATGATTCTTTAGGTCTTAACTTGTCCATTTATGCACTAGATAAAATAAAGACTTGTGTTGAGAACTTCTAAGTGATAAGAAACCTAACAAATTACCTAGAGTCAACCTTCATGTTATGGTTCAAAAGAGAGTTAAGTTAAACAATAGGAAATCAAACAAACAGATATTGAATTTTTCAGTAAAAGAATGGTGTACTTCTTTCTGTCCCCTTCCTTCCAACAGTCTCTACTACTGATTTCCAAGAGGAGTCAATCTGCTGGTTGAGCAGTGTCAAGGAAATAGTCTGAAGCAATGCCTCATGATCACCAGTTTGCTGGTACAGCACTGAATGTCATGAACATTCATCGAATGCTCAAGTGTTTCAGGTATCATGCTAAGGGATTTAAACAGATCGTTTAAATTCACATATAAAGGTAAGTTCTACACTGTGGATTATAGTGGAGCCAAAGCTTCAAATTGCTCTGCTATTTTCTTACTGTTGGCTTTGTATAAGCTGTTTAACTTGGCTAAGGCTTATTTTTCTAACTTATAAATGAAATAAGATTCACTCTAGAGAGTTGTCACAATAATAAACAGAAATGTTTGTGAGGTACTCAGCCATTGTGCCTGGCTTAGCACATTAATTAGCAAATGCCAGTTATAATGATGCTTGATATCACCATAATTTTTTGCCATACATAACATTTGCTTGTCTAGCTTTTCTTGGATTCCTGTGATACTTGCCTGAGTAACTAAGTATGTTGTTTTTTCCTTTGATAACATCTGCATTCTTATAATAACTCCCCAAGATATGATACATTTAGTACCGGATAGACAAACCCCATATTGTGATTACAAAGATTATAAGAGAATGTTATGGAATAATTATAAGTAAAGAAAAGAATGCAGAGTAGCAGATAGGCTGTGAATAAGATGCTATAATGTGTGTGATAGAAAAGATATATAGTCATAAAAATATTGTACTAAAATATTAGATGGTAATTATAAGCCAAAGTATTGTGATTGCTATGCCTGCCTCTCATGAAGATGGCTTTTTGTTTTTCATACAATTTTAATTATTTTTAAGTGAATTAGTGTCAGGTAATATAGTCCATAAAACAAACAGAAGACATGCTGCCATTGCCCAGGCCCACCCTTGCCTTTAACTGATCAGCATTAACCAAAGAGACAGGTCTTTTGTAAAGATGTTTTTCTTTGATATATTTTACAGATACATCTAAATAAGCATATTTATTAAAAATGTTTTCTAATTTAGAGAATAATTTACAAAGAGCATTTCTCCTTACACGGCTTGCACTATCTGCCAGTCATCTCATCTCCAGTGGGAAGGGTCAGACCTTCTATAGGGATGCTGGAGCAGAGTGCACTGAAAACCGAGTGATTTGCCTAAAGTCATACAACTAACTTTGAAAAAAAGAATCTGTTCCCTGACTTCGCTGCAGTTTTTACTACACCACACTGTTATTCTTCATAGGTCCCTGACAGAAAATCATAAAACTGTCATATCGTTATAGAACTCAGCAACAAAAAATAAGTCAGAACTGAAAAACAAGCACTTGTACAAGTTAAATTTAAGTAGACAGACACTCATATTGAACGCTTTTATACCACATAGACACACAAATGCGAATGTCCACAGTCTCTACAAAGCAGCCATTCTACATATTTTATGAACTATCCAGATGTATTTTTCAATATAAAGAATGATTTGAGGCTTGGGGTATGGCTCCATGGTACAGTGCTTGCCTAGCATGTGTGAGGCTCTATGGTTTGATATCCAGCATTCTCGCACCCTCAAAACCAAAACCAAAAGCAGAAAGAATGGCTTAATTACTTAATAAAGAGTAGACTACAGATAAAAAGATGATATGCATGGTCAGAGGTCTTAGAGAGATTGATGTTTACTAATCAAAAACTAAAAGCAAAAATGCCACGCTCCTACATGAGACAGAATACAACAGGGTACCTACCCTTCCAAAGGAAATTTCTTCTTCATTCAGATTTATTTACAACAAACCTCTGCTATCTTTGTTACTTTTACTACAATTATTAAATAACTGAGGCTCTTCCTTTGAGAAAACAACCATTCAGATGTTTAGCCAATGAAAAGACCACCAGAATCCTCTACAAGTAAAATCATAAAGCACCTATTCTGCCATTAACTAAGTCTTCTAACAGAATCCTGGCCAATGCTAAGTAAACGTAGGAAACCAGGTTCATGGGTCTATAGAAACTATTGATAAAACAATCTATGTTTCCTGATAATAGCTGCCATTTTCAATCTTAAAACACCTTCTAATCTACTTTGCTTTCCTTCAATCAAGGATTTCTTGTAGCAGGGAACTGAAATGTGTCCACTGGCAATGGTATCCAAGAATAGCAGATTTTCATAGTTGTGATGTTACTCATATCTTAGTGTAACAAAAGTAAGTAGTTCCTTTTTCAGGCAATGTTTCCAATAAGAGAAAACACTGAGTGCATTAGATAGTCTTTTGTTGCTGCATCATGACAAAGGCAACTTATATAAAGAAGAAAGTTATTTGAGCTTACGGTTCCAGGGGAAGAGTGTGTCATAGGAGGGAGGCATGGGGGCAAGAGGTGGCTGGAGGAGAAAGTGGAGTGCTCACATCTTCAAGGAGGCACAGGAAGCAACCAGAAATAGGCAAGGCCTAAGAACTCTCTAAGCCCACCTGGAGTGATGTGTTTCCTCCAGCAGGGCCATACCTTCTAAGACCTCCCAAAACAGTGCCACAAACTGGGGACAAAAGTCCAAATACTTGGAGCCTAGAGGGAATATTCCCATTCAGATCACCACATTGAGGAAACCGGAATTCCCAAACATGTTTCTATAGGAGAAATTTTCACATCAAAGCACATTTAATTTGTTCTGCAACTAGAGATATACAGAAGGGCCCTTAGTACTGATGATCACAGATGGATCCAGTAAAAGGAAACAAACCAGCCTGGTTTAGAAAGTGACTGCAATGTTTATGTTTGCTGGCTTGAAAGGACCTACATAGTGAGCTTACCCTAGTGCCTCCAGAGTCACCTTCCCACAATAACTGCCATCCTCCTACAGGAAAGCTTTTGATTAAAAAAAAAAAAAGCACCCCAATGGATAAAAATTTGTTTATGCTAATGATCTGAAATGCATTCAAGAAGAATGAAAATTAAAGTGGATCATTTTCATTAATTTTTTACATATTCTCTAGGTTTTACAATAAGAAATCTCATGATAGAACATTAAGATATTAGAGGAAAAAAAAACCCAAAATAATACACAAGCATGGCCCAAACTAATTTGGTAACTCAATTTCATAAATGCAGTTACCTATAAGCATGTAATGGTGACTGTTCATATAGATGAAATCATACTAATTATATAAATGCAATGTCTTGTTTTCCTCTTAATGCCAATGAAGCGCTCAACTTTTAAACAAATAATTTTATAAGTAATTTATATTTACATTTAACATTACTGGAAATTGTTATGAAAATTTAGCTTTTGTTCAGAGCAGTTTAATTTTGTAGTATTTTATTTTGTTCAATTAATTTAGTTGATTCAAATAAAAATGTTCTAGAAACTCATGATATACCATTTCAAAATAATTTTGGCAGTATTTCTTAAATGAGATCTTACAGGAGAAAAGTTTATGAAGGATTACTGACATATGATCAAATATAACTAATGCAGATTGACCTTATTTAATTTGAAAGTAATGGATCCCTTCACCCTCCAGTCTTCCCATTTTTGTAGTTTAGTAAAAAATATTCTAGATGTCTACAATTGTTAAGACGGGGGTTAATACTACCAAGTAAGCTAAATTTTGTTTCTCTTATGTTTAAAAATTTGGGAAATATAGACCAAAGTAAATATCCTTGATAGGAAAAAGTACTGAAGTTTCCTAAAACACTTGAAGGAAGTGTGAGTGTGAGGCCTTTGGGCATATGACAAGTCTCACACAGTCACACACACACACACACACACACACACACACACACCCTTTAGTAAATGGGTATCTCAGCAATGTGAAAATGTGAAAACATTTCAGTATTAGGTAGACTGGAGAAACTCCACTACCTTCTTAAGGCAAGACGCCTGGAGCTAACTGAGCTAGCTGCATGAAGGTGATCTCGGAAGGAGGTTGGGGGAGGCTCATGAAACCAGAGGTCTGAAATGTTTTACCGGAGAAACCCCATAGCATTACCTCCTCCTGTGGGATGGATGATAACGATGATTTATGAAGCTGAAGTCATCTCTTGTGATTACGCTTCGGGGAGATTGTTTTCACGTGATCTGTGAAGCCAGGCTGAGCCAGCTGAAGAGGAAGCCCACACGTTCAAGCCAGGCTGGGCCTGCCTCTTGAAGGGATGCCAGAGTTGGAGAAGGGGGAGGTGAAGCCACAGCCTTGGGATCAGGCAGCCCCTTCCCCCCACAGGCTCATTAGGGGGACACACCACTCTCTTATTTTCTCTCTCCTTTTAAAAAGTATTACTGGTGCTGCTGTGTGGGAGTAGAAGCTCCTTGTAAATGCTCAGCAGGATAGTAGCAAAGCTGAGATTAATTCCCCACGGATTTATACGGGTCGTTCTCACCCACGAAGACTCATAGGGTTTCAAAGGTGCTTACGCTGCTGTTTTTATGGCTGGTCACTAACTTTATTCTAGCATATGGCAGTTGGCGCCATGACACAGAGAGAACATTTTATACCTGAATTAAAGTGGATATTTGACAGTTTCTGTCAGAAAGTTCAGAGCAAAGAATTTGTGGGACAAGATTTATTGCATATTTTATATAGAACACATCTGTTTCTTTGCTAGCTTTGTTCCTTCCCTTAAAAAAAAAATTAAAGAAGTTTCTTAAGGAAACATAATGATGGATAGAAAAAAAAATCCAAAGCAGAGGGAAAATGGTCAAAAGTTGGGAATTTAGGTCTAACTGAAAAAAAAAAAAAACCCAAAACTATTTTGAGGAAGAAAAATGACTCAGTCATGTATAGCAGCTCTACAAAATAATGATGTTCTTATTGGCAATTATTGTGTGGTCGGTTTGTCATTCCAATAACGAAGTTAAACATTTCAGAGCATGGTTCACCATTTTCTACACACTTGAAGCAGGACAGGAGAGGGTAATCTGCCTTTGATTTTCTTCTTAATATCTGCCATCCCAAATGGAAGACAAAATAAGTCTATTCACATCAGCGTTAAACAAAAAATTATAGACGTTTAAACATTTAAAATGGATATACCTAAAGATAAACGCAGACAACTTCCAACCAAAATCTATCAATGCAATGTGAAGGGCATATATAAACTTCATCCTCAGTTTAAAACTCTCCTTACTGTAGCAAGTAGACACAAGTCACAGAGACTCCTGACTACATAAACAGTGGACTCAACCTGGAACCTTGCTTTAACAATCAGGAGACTTTCCTTTTAACTATAAAGGGCAAACCTTTATTTGTGAAGTCTCTAAAACCCAAACTAAAACATCCACTCTTAAAAATATTGAGAAATTACTAGTATGTATGCATGGATGTGTGCTCATGTGTGTGCACGTGTGGGTGTGCATGGATATGTGCTCATGTGTGTGCACGTGTGGGTGTGCATGGATGTGTGCTCATGTGTGTGCACGTGTGGGTGTGCATGGATATGTGCTCATGTGTGTGCACGTGTGGGTGTGCATGGATATGTGCTCGTGTGTGTGCACATGTGGGTGCGCATGGATGTGTGCTCATGTGTGTGCACGTGTGGGTGTGCATGGATGTGTGCTCATGTGTGTGCACGTGTGGGTGTGCATATAAAGGGAAGAAGCTGCTATCAGGTGTCTCCCTCATTTGCTTTCCAGCTTGTTTTTTAAAAAATAATTTTATTTTATTCGTATGTGAATGTATTGCCTGCATGCAGGTAGGTGCATCTGTGTCATGCAGTGTCCACGGAGGTCAGAAGAGCGCATCAGATCCCCTGGAACTGGAGTTATGAATGATTTCTAGCCGTCATGTGGGAGCTGGGAATCGAACCAGGGTCCTCTGCAAGCATAGTCAGTGCTCCTAACCACTGAGCCATCTCTCCAGCCACTTCCAGCTTGTTTTTGAGATAGTCTCTCACTGAACCCAGAGTTTACCCACTGGGCTAGACTGGTTGGCTAGCAAGCCCTAGGGATCCTTCCACCTCCATCTTCCCACACTTGGGATTACAGGCAGCACCACCATGCTCAGTTTTACTTGGGTGCTAGAAATTGAACTCAGGTCCTCGTGTTTGTGCAGCACATTACTGACTATAGTCTCCACAGTTCTCCATGCATCCCAATTTTTAATGACTCTAGTTAAAATGTGGTCTCCCACTAAAAACATTAAACATTAACAGATAAGGTGCCCTTTTAAATACATATTTTAATTTAAGTTTTGTGCATTTCATACAAAACTTAACCATCTTTATACCTCCTCTCCAAAGCTCCCTCACCAGATTTCATGCATTCTGTCATATACGCTAAGGCCTATTCAGTCAGGTGTACCCACATGTCAGTAAGTGTAAGTTCATCCACTGGGATCTAGTTAGCCCATCTAGAACCTCTCCCTTAAAGATTAACTCTCCCTCACCCAGCAGTAATCAGATGCCAGTAATTCTTTGGCTAAGTTTGGGACCTGCTGCCCTTTTCCCCAGTTTTATATGAGGAATTGAACTTAAAGCCCTCTCGATGAAAGGGAATTCATGGGTGGCATTGTAAATATAGCCAAATACGCATGGCTAGAGAGGTCATAGATTCTAGAGAAAACTCTACCTCTATCATATCCCCAGACATATTCCATCAATATGTTAAATCTCGATACTTACATTTACAGACAAATATAGCATTCACCACTCATCAAAGAAGCTTCTTTTGCAACTGACAGAGATTATTACAGAGTTTCACAACTGGTCACACACAGAGAATAAGTGTCTGAAAAATGCCTAGCACTAAGTGACACATCTACAACAGAACCTCACACCTTTGGCTCATGGGACATACTGGCACAGGGGACAGAGAAAATACTAATGCATCTCTCACCTCTCAACAGTTAAGCTTCCTCATTCAACAGAGTACTATGCACAGAGAAGGCCAAAACTGGCCAAAGTACAGAGAACAAGAGACTGTAGAATGTGGGTCCTTGGACAGGACTCCTATATTAAACCTCACCCACTCATGGCTCAGGGATCATTGCAGAAGGGGTGGTGGAAAGATTCTAAGGCAGGGTTGGTGCATGATGGTAAGGAAACACACTCTTCCAGGCTCCTAGAAACTTGCTCATATGATCTTACAGTAATGGTGTCAGCATGCACAAGATCCATGCACACTCAGTCAGATAAAGTGCCTTGCGATAGCCTCTTTACCATATCCGCTATAACCAAATGCATTTAGTAGTCTACAACTTAATTACTGTGAAAAACCTGGGATGTAACTTTCTAGAACTTCTGGGCACCCCTGGTGCTAACTTGCAAGTTTTCTTAGACACACAAAAGCAGACTTGCTTTCTAATAAAGTAAACACAATTTTAATTTATTTAAGAATACCAAATAGACCTTTATGATGGTAGCACCATTTTATATTCCTAAGGACTAACAATTGTTAATTGGAAACATTTCAGATCACGTAGACATTAGCACAAACCCTTGGTTATCTAAGTTGCATATAATTCTTCTTAGACTTTGTTGATAATGTTGATCATTTATTATATATAATAACATGTATTTAATTTTGAGAGCATCAAATTAAGCATTTTTTCCATGTCTCTTGTATTTTAATTCACTTTGAAGAAGGTTCCTAAATTATAAAAGATGACCTTTATTTTCTTATGATACAGCTTGTATCTTTTTGCTTGTGCCTTATTTCTTTACATTTAGGTTATTAATTATTTGCAACTGAGTGAGGTAGCAACCCCACTCCCTGCCCTTTTTGAAATATGAGTAAGTGATGCTCACACATCATTGATTTTCTAAGACATTCTCAAGAGTACCAACAACGGCATAGCCAATGCCCTCATGACCTTAGCCGCTGTGCCTGCTTGCAGTGGGCCTATACAAGACGGGGCCTGTCAGGAGTCGACTATGGCTCCCAAATGAGCTTACTGGACCCTACCACTCATGTTAAACTATTGGCTACCGATGGATTCTGAGGGAGGGACAATCACTGTTTTCAGTTGTGTATTCACTGAAGTGCCCACCAGGCTCTAGAGGATAGTTCCAAACCCACACAAAGATAATTCTAGTTAAACACAATGGGTCTCAACAAAACAAAACAAAATAAAGTAATACATTTGAGAAAGGGATTTGTTTTGTTTTGGTTCATAGAAGTGGGAGGGAGATTGGGGGTTATAATAATTGGAATGTATACTATACTAGTGTGAACTGTCAAAGAACAAACTCAAAAGTTTGAAAAAACAGAACATTAACCATGGTGGCTCTGAGGTGATCTCACTCCTGCTCTACTGAGTCATTTCTGTCATTTTGGTTAGTATTCAGCTTCCCAGGTTAGGCTGACCCATTGATGGTTACTTGGTTGGGGCATATTTCACTTTATCCTAACTGTATTTATTTCCTGCATCTATTTATCAAGCTTTCTAGCTGTTTGTTTTTTGTTTTGTTTTGCTTTTTCTTGAATTTTATTGGATTCACCAATTTGTTTTTGCTTATGTTTACTGGTTTGAAAATGATAAATTCTAACTTCTGACTAATGAACACCTTAATTTTTATGTATGTTTTTACTGAGTTTTTTTTGTGCATTTCACACAGCAAATCTTAATGCTTTTCAGACTTCCTCCCCATCCACCATAACCCCCTGCATCCTGGATTTCATGCATTCTGTCATATGTGTTAAGGCCTATCTGGACAAGCTTTTGTACCTTGATGTTCCTCGGTGCAAGTTCATCTATTGGAACCTAGTCAATCTATCTAGAGTCTCTCTCTTAAAGAAGATCAACTACTCCTCACCCAGCAGTAGTCAGTTGCCAATAGTTCCTTGGCTAAGATGGGACCTATTGGCCATTTCCCCAGTTCTACGCTGGGTTTTTATCTGGCTGAGTCATCATGAGTCTTGTGGATGCTGTTACCATTTCTGTAAGTTCATACATGCAAGTTCCCAGAGGCCTGAAAGCCTCTGTTTCCTTATCTTCATGCATCAACCCCAGCTCTTACGATGATCTTTCTGCCACCTCTTCCGCTAGTGAATACCTTTAAACTTCAACCCCCATAGCAGTTGAGATTCTTAAGGTATATAAAGTAATTAAGTATCAATACACCGATTTGGAACAACAGTAAGAATCCTGTAGTCATATATACCACATTCCATGTTGGTATCATCTGAAATTTTACTGAAAGATTATGAAAAACAATTTAGCATTATTTTATTACCTTTGTTTCTTTGCTCATTATGCCTTTTGCTATTCTACTTATCTCTGGGCTCATTTTCTTTTTGAAGAACAATCTCAAGAGAAGATGTATCAGCAGTAAACCTGAGCTCTGTGTTTCTCAAGAGAATTTACTTTTCTTATTAATTTTAAGGATGATTTGGCTAAATGAAGAATTCTAGATTTAAAACTTTTACCCTCAAAAACTTAAATCTACTGTTTTATTTTTTTCTTTATATCTAGTGTTGTTGCCAAGAAATCTGGTGTCTAGCTGTCAGATTTTTTTTCTAAAAACCTTGATTTTCCAAAGTTCATTGTGAAAAATTAAGGGAATGTACATGCGTGCATTGATCTTTCATTACTTTGTGAGTTCCTTCAATAAAAATGCAAAACATCTCTATTATTTATTTAAGCATGTCTTCTTTTCTTCTCTTGACTTGTACTAAGATATGTGATTACAGATTCCAAATTTCTGAATCCATTTTCTATTTATCAATATTTCTCTATACGTTCCATCAATTTTATTCATTATGCTCTATTCTAGGATTTCTTGGCCTGATCTTTTTAGCTCACTAGTTTCTCTGTCAGTGATGTGATGCCTATTTTACCATTTGGTGTATACAGTGAATTTTTTTTTATTTCGTGAAGCAAAATTTTCATTTTTGTGTTCTCCATTGGGATTTTTCCTTACAGAGGTAATGGTCTCTTTTAATTCTCCAAGGTTACAAAACACACACATTCTGATGTTCTTTTTCTACATGTATGTTTTCTCGTGTAGAAGTTCTATTTGTTGGATATCTGGTTTTCTCAACTTTTTGATTCTAAATAGTGAGTCAATCTTTGTGGATGAGTTTAACCAGTGAGTACAAGAGTTGGATATTAGGCTGTAGTTTGTATTCTAGTTGTTTGGGAGAGTCAAAGAAAGACAGAAGCTTTTACTAGGCAGGGTATCCTTTCTACACTGAAATAATTAATTACCCAAGGCTCTGCTCTATCTCTTTTATCCCACGAGCTCTTTTTGTGTTTCCGTTGTTGTTTTTTACTCCAAGGTATGCCCAAGAGGACAGGACTGTAGAATGAGAAAGTTTTTCCAAGTCTTGTAATTCTAGATAATTGCTTAAGTTTCTTAAGTAAAAACTTAAGTTTTACAATTCTTCCTACATAGGTTTTATGATGACATGACAGTGCATGCATGCTTTCAGATTCTTTTTATATTTTTAATGTAAATAAAGTGTCAAAGTATAATTGCCCAGAAATAATGATGTAGTAATATAATTATAACTAACTATTAAAAATACCTATTTAAAAGGCATCGGTATAGAAACAAAGTCACCAAAACACACTGTTACAACAGGCAATCGTAGTTATACACATGGTATAGAATGTTTTATGTGTAACTTTTTTTATTCAATATGTTCTTCACAGACTGTGCTTCTTTCAACTCACAAGGGAGAAGACACTGAGTATGGAGTCATATCATTGTATCTCAAAAATAGTGGAAGACCATGATGGAGTGTATGCTCCTGACAAATGCCATATGCTTCCTTTTGTAATGGTTCTATAGAATGGCATTAGTGAAAAATAAGATTTCATTTAAGTACTGAAAACCATAGAGAGTTTGCAAAATGACTGGAGGTGACAGCACTGGCCACCACCATCACCAGATGCCATGCTGCGAGGGCTGGTGGGGGCGGGGGTGAGAGTAAGAGTGGGAGTGAAAGGCACATAAAAAAATCTTTGGGCATTTTATTAGTAATCATGTTATTAAATAAACATAACACCACTTGAAATGACATGTCTCATTCTTGGGGAAGGATCTAAATCAAAACAAGTGATTTGCATTGGCTGAGATTCTTATATGGCTCCCTTTATTCCAAAGTATCAGGTAGTAAGTGGATAAATCTCAACATAAATTTGAGAGATGATACTATGAGAATGTGTGTTTTTTTTTTATAAGTGGTGTAAACAATTCCCTAAAGTAATACAAACTGTAAACACCACATTTGCAAGATCTCTGCAGGTAGGGTCACGTTTCTTTCATGATGTATTAGTGACATAGATGTAATACTTTATGGTTAACTTTTCAGAAAAATTAAAAATAAAATATTCATCAGTAGCAAGTAGGTCAAGGTCATGTTCAATGTTGGTAGATTATTTCAACTTTTCTCATTGCTCTCTCCAAACCCTTTACTGACTCTTCTCTAGTACTCTAAACCCTCAAGCTCTCAAATCCTCTCTTCTTTATGTAATTATCAATACACAAAGCTATCATCTCCACATGAAATTTGTGGTTTTGATCTTAACATGAATTCCAAGAATTCACACTATCCCTGAATATCAAACAATCTGTTTCTGTCACAGTCCTCTCTGCCTCCATAAACAGCATCACTATTCCATTCACTAAGCTGACCAAAACATGGGAATTATTTCTGGTTCCTCTTACTGCCCAACTCTTATGTTTAAATCCAAGTTCCTGGCTTTTCTATCTTAAAAACAGATCTTCAATTCACCTGTCCCTTTCCATCTTCATTGCCATTACTCAGGTTGAAAGCACTCATCTGTCACTTGAGTTACTACAATAACCTCCTTCCCTCTGTTTTCCACAATGTAATCATAATCATCTTTCTGTTGTTTTGTTTTCTTTATATTTTAACTGAATTTTTGTGTATTTCATATACAACATCTTAGTCTTCTTTATACCCCTTTGCCCATTAGCAACCTCCCATAGCCCCTGCCACTGAATTTCATGCATTATGTCATTTATATTAAGGACTATCAAGTTATATCAGTGTCCTCAGACATCCCTCAGTGCAAGTTAATTCACTGGGGTCTAGACTCCCTTAAAGGAGATCAGCTCTTCCTCACCCAGCAGTAATCAGCTGACTAATTTTTTTGGCTAAGACTGGGGCCTGCTGCCCATTTCCACAGTTCAATGCTGGGTTTTTGTCTGCTTGAGTTTGCATGGGTCTTGTACATCCTGACACCATTGCTGTAGGGTCATATGAGCAAGGTCCTAGAAGCTTGTAAGACTCTGCTTCCATGAGGTCATGCACCCCGCCCCCCCCCCCCCCCCGTTCTTGCAATCTTTCCATCCCCTCCTCTTCAATGGTCCCTGAGCCCTGGGGCTGGAGAAATGGCTCAGTGGTTAAGAGTACTTGGTGTTGTTACAGAGAATCAGCACTAAAACAGTGTCTAAAAATCATCTAAAAGTTAAGTTCCAGGAGATCCAACACCTTCTTCTGTCCTTTGCAGGCATTTCATACATGTGGTGCACTTATATACATGCAGGCAAAACTCTCATACACATAAAATACAAATAAGGAAAAATTTTAAAAGTCTTTAAAGAAATAGATGTCATGTTAGTATCTTGTAAAGTCTATCAAGGGATATTGAATCAAAATTAATTTTTTCTCATCATCATTAGGGCTTTGATGGATGGCTTGCCTTGGCTCTAGGTGCATTAGCCTAGTTGAGCCTCACTCGGAACACAAGTTCTTATGTAGTTCAAGGCTGACACTCAAGACATTCCTTTTGCTTGGGATTTTTCTCTTTTATTCTTCCTGTGGCTGGATAATTTCTGGGTTTAAATGTCATAATTGAAAAGAAGTTTCTTATAACCTTGCTCCCTATTGAACCTGACTTGAACTGTCTATGAACTTGTAATAGTTACTTATTTGCTTTTTTGCTACTTTCTCTTGCCAACTATAAGTTTATATGTTTTTTTTGTGACTATATAAATTGTACTCAGTACAGTACTAAGTGCTTGGAAAGGTGGGCTGTGTTAATCTCCTATAGTCTCTGTACTTCAGTTGTCCTAGTGTAGAATCAATAGGATTGGCTCTCTCTGGGAGACTGAAAGATCTTTAAGCTAGGGGACCATCTCTTACCTTTGCTTGGCATAATATCTGACACATCATGAGCCTATCCATAAGGAATGAATGGCTGAAACTTTAGGGGTTCAGTGATCCTTTATTCAAAACACATGAGAGTTAATATGTAAAATCAACTTGGGAGATGTTTTTGAGGGTAGTGTTAAAAGGTAAAAAGAAAAGAAAAAACTCAACATTGCTAATGAGCAGAGGTCAAGAAAATTATGGATGAGGTGTGTCTTAACAAAATTTGGGTAGAAGAAAGTTTGAATTAGTCAGAAACAAAGACAGTGTCATAGAAACTAGCTCTTAAATCTGGATACTTAAATCTGTAGGTGACTTAGCAATGTGGTCCCTGATGAGAAAGCATCTGAGAGCATCATTTCCCTGCCATATCAAGTGTCCCAATGGCTGCTCCCTTTTGAAAGGTAAATCCAACATGACTCATCTTTTCTATTATATTTTTAGTGACTTAAGAAAGTCAGTATTTCATCTTAATTTGACAAACTCTGACCACAGAAAGTCATTCCAAGGGAAGTTCAACTCTGTAAATTAATGGAGCCATTTTAAATAGTCATTTCTTTAAGTCAGGCATAGGAAGACAAATAGTACTTATTCTCACATATGGGACATAAAATTGATCTCAGAAAAATACAGGACAGAAGGGTAGTTACCAGAGCTTGGGAAGGGTATGGGGCAGGAAGGATAGCTAATCGGTACAGAAGTGGTTAGCAGGAATAACTGCAATGTCTACACACAGACATTTAATTATACAGACAGTCACACATAGACACACACACACACACACACACACACACACACATAGGTGGTTCAGGAAGAGAACAGACTATTCAAAATTGAAGTAACTAAGTAAATGTAAGTAAGTGATCTTAACTCTATAATTTTCTATTTTCTTTCCTCCCTAGAATGTTAGAACAGTGAATATAGATCTTTATCTTTCGACACTGAGAACAAAAGATAAATATTTGTGACTAAACCTTTGTTATAACTCTTAGACAAAAGGAGATACTTAGGTCAACCAGTAGGTTCATACTCCTTCCTCACTAAGCCATCATCTTTCAGTAACCTAATTACATCACTGAGGAGAGAAAACATGCTCTGATGACCAGTAATATAACATAATCAAGGAACATTTTAATAGTGTCAATATTTTTTTATTTAAGCATGCCAGAATTCTTTCCGGTGACATTTTATAACATTCTTATTGAAAATAAAGATGGGTATCTAATGGCACCTTCTGCACATCAAATACTTTGTCATTTCTTAGAGAAAAGTCCCCCTGGCAGATAACACACATGCTAGTATTTACTTTCTTGTAGCAATAAATAGCGATTGGGTCATAAGCTGAAAATGCTAAGGACACAGGACTATAATAATAAAACTCCAGCCAAACTGATGGAAAATCTCCTCAAGGTCAACTTTTACTTAATCCTCATGTAACTAGCCAAATACCTAGTAACAAAAAATTACTATGCAATGTCTAGTACAGACTGTGGAACCATGCATGAGACAAATCTAATCTTCCTAGTAAGTTGAAAACAGACACCAGGCAAAAGTTCTATTAACCTTCTGACTATTCAAAATTGTATACCCAGGAGGACAAGGCTACCCCCACCTGCAGTCCTGATGATTCTGTAACACAGGCCCATGACACGGCTGTGGAGGGCAGTTTTCCTCCAATATATACTTTAATTCATATCAAGGACACTATTGGCTATGTGGCTACTGAAGGAGACACATGCCCAACTGGCCATACTCTGAGGCCAGTTTTCTGTGACTGGTTCTCCAGGCCCATGCTGGGTGAGCTGACAGCACATGGATGTAATCCCATTTCAGTCATTTGGGACATTATGAATTGGGCCCATTGTCTCAACTTGTGAATGTAATAAAGATTCTCAGACCCCTGCCAATCAGTGAAAATTACCCTTTTATATGTTTAAGAGCTAATATCTGTGAGTGATGAAACAGCTATAACTATCTGTTGCTGGCATATTCTGAATTTAGAAATAACTTTACAAGGTCTTAGACCCCGGAGACAGGAAGAAAGATGAGATTTAGACAAATAATCACGTAGAATGTGGAGCACATGCTTCTTTCATTGGCAGAGTCAGGGGTATTGAATCCATATTCTACTTTTACATTCAGACCAAACAGGACTAAATAAAGACTACTTTTATTTGTAGCTCATTTTAATGTTGTCTTTATATAATATATTTTATTATTTGAATTTTTTTGAGACAGGTTCTCCCTGTAGTCCCAGTTAGCCTGGAACTCTCTATGTACACCAGGCTGGCCTTGATATCACAGAGTGAGTACTGGATTAAAGGGGTGTGTGTGTGTGTGTGTGTGTGTGTGTGTGTGTGTGTGTGTGTCTCTGTGTGACCATGCCCAGCCAATGTCTTTATTTTTTAAATCAAGTGGGTAAGTGAAGGGAACTATATTTCTCTTGATGGTAATAAAGGATTCCTATATTAGGATTACACAATGTAACTTGTAGGGCAAAAGCCTGAAAAATAAATATTTGAAACTAAAAATAAAGAAGTACAAATAAAGTTATTGAGATAGTTGTCTAATACAAATGACAAGGCATTAGTCTCATAATCCTTGGCTGGAGATGTAGGTCAGTAGTTGAATGCTTGCCTATCATATGTGAGGGCCCAAATCTGGGCACCATAAACAGTCATTTGTAATCATGGACTCAATGAGATATGAACCATTTCAGATTTATTGTTTTAAGTCACCCTGGCTAAGCCTTCATTGCAAAGGGCAGTCACTCCTGATGCAATCTCTTTGACTCTTCATTAGATTTTTTTTTTCTTTTCTCTCTGAGTTCTAATCTTGACCTTGTTCTTTTGGTAAGATAGAAATTAGGAAGAGTTTGACTTTTTTTTTCCTTTTAAAAGCATGTTTTCATGTGTACGTATATTTCCATTTATGATGGAATTCTAATTCATTTAGGATCTAGATGAAGAGAAATCTCTTTAAGTTCTTTCCTTTTTTAGAGAACTCTCTCCTGTATTTGCTGAGCACCTACTGTACACGAGGCAGAGGAGACAGTGAAACAAGTAAAATAGCTTCCTGCTATTAGTAGCTAGGCAATTTCTCAAATATTTAAAAATACAGAGAAGTGCCACAGAGGTAAAAAGAAACAATAAAGTTTCTGTTAGTAATAACAGAGAGAAACTACTTTTCACAGGAGTAGTTCCGAGGAAAGCCCTGTCTCTCTTAGGAGGTATTATATACACAGATGTTGAGGAAGGTGGGCACTGATTCAGGAGCAGGAGCACAAAAGCCTAGGAACTGTTTCAGAGAGTGCAAATAGCACATGGAGGTGGCCTGAAGCGGAACCTTCCAGATCCTGATGGCGGTATCCAGCCTGTCACCGAATCTAGTGGGTTGTACCATCTAATATATATCACTGTCTCCCAACTCACCAGAATCCTGCACCTGATTCTTAACTTACCCTCACTGGGTTCCTCCTACATCAAACAGATCCATTGTGTGTTCAATTTTCTCATGTATAAAATGGAGGTAGTAGTACTTTCTTAATGGGCTTTAAAAAATTTGAAAGACAGAACACTTACTAGAACTGGGGGTGCACATTTGTTAATTCAAGTACCTAGGAGGCTGAGAATCAAGAGTTTGAATCCAGTCTATAGCAAGTTCAAAACCAGCCTGAGCAGCATTGCAGAATCCTGCCAGATTATATATCTCTCTATACCTCTATAGACAATAGATATAGATATATAGAGATATATAGATATAATATATAGATACAGACATACAGGAAGATAGAGATATATATATAGAGAAATATCAAATCTGGCTGATAATACTGAATAAATGTCTACTGTTATTTTTACTAGTAAAGAATCACAAATAACAAAAATCACAAAAACTTAGGCAGTTTTTATAGAAGGAGCAAGACTTGAGGGTAGTTCTGACAGGTGTGTGGTCCTTAGCTAGGGAAAAGGAAGCAGAGCTGCTACCCCAGGTTCAAGGAAGAGCCTACAAAGGCTGAAGGGGAAGAGAGGCAGGTGTGGGGAGTGTGTATGTATGGAGGTGTGAGTTGGGGGGGGGGTTACAGAAGTCATAGAAACAATGAGACTCACAACAAGACTGGTAGAAAAATCTTTTGTATGAACAGTAAGCTTGTACAAGCAGGACAGAAACCATGAACACATGCTCTAAGAGTGACACAAATAATCCACTCATGCAAATGATCCCAAGGGACTCGGCATTCTGTCTACTAAATTCTGATTCTGAGTTGGGGGACAAAGAATGAAGGTGGGGAAAGAATACACATTGCCAGTGTCAGCAAATATAGCTCCTGGTAGGGAAGCACTATGAATATTTGCAAGAACAGCCCCAGCTTGGGAAGAAGTCCTGGCATCAGAGAGCTGCACGTTATCTGCCTAGTAATACTGGCCAGTATGTGGACAAGTTGCATTTTTGCACATCATTCCTGAGGGGTTTCAACCTATGCTGAAAAAGCTTTCCTGTTCCACGGGTCAGTACAAGCCTAAGAATACACAGTTCCTGTAACCACTTATGATTTGAAACACAAACTCAGGCTGTACATGTTTTTAAAACATCCCTATAACTATGGGTTGTTTAAAAATAGCTATACCCAAAGAGTTTATTTCCAACATCTGACATGATTGCATTTTGTAGTGATTTGTTATATAAATAATGGGAGCAGAGGAGAAATAGAAAAAAAAAGTATACTCCCTCTCAAAGCCCAATGGAATCAATGCTTTGTTAGCTCTGGATTCCAAATCTAAGTGCTGTTTGTCTGTTTGTGGTATATAAAACAGAGTTCAACATGCCTGCTCAGAAGTTCTGATACAGCGACACCCTGCAGAGGAGCTCCCGTTCCTTTCTGGCCTCCCGAGTTTTCCTTCCGGACAGCACAATGGTGATTCACTGTGAATAGGGTTTCTGCAGGGGAGCTGATGCTCTGAGAATTTTCAAGGCAAAGGGAATAGTGTTTTGAGATGGTAACTCAGAGTGTGGGAAATGGCTAATAAATCAAGGCCTGATGATAGGGAAGCCATTTGTTGAAGCTTTTTCAACTCTCATTTTGGACTCAGCCTACCTGTCTATGCTATGCTTCATAGCTTGTGTATGCAGAAGGTAGGAGGTCAGGCAAACATCATCCTTAGATTTGCAAACAGAAAAAAGAGAAAGGTTTTTGTCCAAATTTGATCCTTGCTCTAACCCTCTTCTACTCCCCACTCTACGCCCGTCTCAGTTTCTTCTCCCCTCCTTTGTACTCCTCACCTAGCTCAGTCACTTAGTGACTGCCCCTGGATACAAGCTGCTTCTATCTATGGTCATATTTTTAGGGTGTTGTCTCTGTAATCCTAGTCTGTAGTAGTTCCCTCAGGATAAACAGGAAAGATGTGAAAAGGAAACTGTTTTGGCTTTTAATTAGTGTAACTGATGGGGATAAAAGAGCTTGGGTTACAGGAATGTGAAGGTTTTCTGTCTCTGTGTGTAAATGTTTGTGTGTATGTGCGTGGGGTGGTTGTATGCATGTGCCTCTGCCACTCTCCACCTTGTTTTTTGAGACACTGGACTTGGAGCTCATTGACTGGGCTAGACTGGATAGCCAGCAAGCCCCGGGGATTCTCCTGTCTCTGTTTCTTCAGCATTGGGATTCTGGGTAAGCACCTTCTTGCCCAGCTTTTTATGTGTGTGCTGAGGATCGAAGCAAGGTTTTCAGGTTTTGCAGCAAGCACATTACCAACTGAGCCACCTCTCTAGCTCCCAGGAATATCTTCTGAAACAATAACTATTTTGTAAGAAGCATGAAGGGAATGGTATGATATACCCTATCCCGTTGAGGGAGAAGACCCACAGAAAGTCAATAAGCAAGAAACCAGTCCCCAGTCCAAGGTCAGAGGAAGTGAGCTTTGTGATTCAGGTCATCCAAAGGCCCTGCCATAAGCCATGGAGGAGATGGAATGACATCCTAGGAATGACATACCACTCACATCACTGATCCAAAAGTGTAAGAGACTGAGCTTTATAAGTAGAATCAAGTTAAAGAGGTTAATATTTAAGTTTGAACACTTCCCTGAAAAATGACAAGGTATCTGAGCATGTTTTCTCTTATCCACAGGCTTTCCTCAGGGAAGTTAGTAGTGAGTGCTTTCATACTTCTCTGTGTGTACTGTGAGAAACTTCTTTAAAAAGACTCTTGGCAAATAATCCAAGGTTTTAAACATTAGGAACCTCAGGTTCAACTCCTGGCATACATAGAGAAAAGGAATGTGGGCATCTTCACGTAAATCTCAATTTTTCTATTCAATTCTCAGTTTCCTGGGTTATACCATAAGCCCAGTTTTCAATTCAAAGGCCATTCTTCCCATGCAGAGCTTTGAGAACACCAGCCCTCTTTCATTACCACTGGACTCTTCCCTTTTTTCTCTGGTTTTCAGTACCTCCTGGCATTTACTCCCTACTTACTTTATCTGCTCTCATCAGCACTGTTGGTTGAGCTCAGACCCAAGTATGCCTGCTTCATCATATTATGGTGACAAACAAATTAATGCCCCGGAGAGTAAACTCTCTAAATTTTGAAGGTTTTATATTCAGAAACACTGTATTTACATCATATCAATCATCAATCAAGCAGATCAGGATAACCAGGAAGCTGATGAAGCCTCACTCACTTTAACCCATCTGTTTCTCCTGCATGGCTCCTGGGACAGAACTTGGTACCTATCCTGGGTTTTGGTAGGAGCAAACTGAAGTAGGACCTTACCCATATAAAGACATGGGTGCAGTCCTGTGCTGGCTTTGTTCCTTTGGCATTTCTTTTCAAGCTGCCTAGGGGAGGGAGAAAGGCAAAGGAGAGACAGAGGAAGAGAGAGAAAAGGCCAAAGCGCTTTACTAACCTGGTTCTTTTCTCCCTACACCTAGGTTGAGATTCCTCTCTCTTCTGGCTGTCTCCCACTCCTACCACTGTTAAGTCATCTTTTGTTAAGGAAAAGCATCAGCATCCAGAAGTGAGAGCAGATAATGGGCTAGGAAGAATGCTCAGTTAGAAAGTGCTTGTCAGTGAGCATGAAGACCTGAGTTTGGACCCTACACACACATAGAAAAGCTGGGCATGGTAGTTTGTAGCTGCAATCTAGCATAATGGAGACAGAAACAGGAGGATCCCTAGTGCTTGTTGGCCAGTTAGTCCAGGCAATCAGTGAGCTCCAGGCTCAACAAGAGACTCTGTATCAAAATAAGTAAGGTAGAGAGCAACTGAGGAACATCCACCTGTGGCCTCCACATGTGCATGAACACATGCAAACACATATAACATACATACATAAAGTGAACAGAGAAGGTAACCTATAAGTGCACACATACACCCCGCCCCCCAGAACAGATGAAGGCAACCTAAGGAGCAATTTTCTTTGAAGACAGACTCTTCTTTTTCTCATTTCTATTGATGTTGAAAACATCAGCGGTATTTTGGCTTCTGAACATTACACTGTCTTGGTTTCATTTCTTGCTGTGATAAAATATACCAACTAAAGCAACTGAGGGGAGAAAGTTTATTTTAGCTCCCAATTCCAGGTTATAGTCCATTACTGGGAAGTCAAGATGGCAAAAAATGAAGCGATCAGCCATATCCACAGTTAGGAGCAGAGAGAAATGAATGCATACATATTAGTACTCAGCTCACCTTCTTCACTCTCACACAGTCCAGGACCCTGATCCAGGGAATGGTGGTGCCCACAATAGGTAGGTTTCCCCATCTTAATGAACATAATCAAGATAATCCCCCAGAGACCTGCCCTCAAGCCAATTTAATCTAAACATTCCCTCAGTGAGACTCTCTTCCCAGGTGGTTCTAGATTGTGTCCAGGGACAATTAAAACTAACAATCATAGACCTTCATGGCAAAAGCATCGACTTTTCAGTTTGTGAATTTAAACTGGTAGAATTGAGAAGCAGAGAAATGTCAGGAAATCTAGTCCCCTTCTTAAAGACACTGTGCTGCTTTGAAAGCCCATAGGAAGGGTGGTAGGGAGAGCAGGGCATAAAGGTGTCAGCTGACCTGCCCACAGTGGGTCAAGGTAGACCACCAAGTAATCACAGGCATTCACGCATGGAGAGCTCATCAATGCAATAAAATGAAAATGAAATGATGTTTAATCAAAGGCATCTCTCATTTTAGTTTATTTTTTTTTCTAAATCATGACTTTAAAAATAAACTTATAATTATTTTCCTCTTCTAACCTGAAATATCAGTTTTCTGGCTCACACCACCAACCAAGTTTTGCCACTCTGAAGAAGCCTGAGCTGATGCCACATTATTCCAGTTTCCAACCAAAGAAATTTGAAGATGCAGATGCACTGTGTATATGTGCATGTGTGTGGTCTAAGTCACAACCTCAAAACCCTGGCAGTTTTCTCACTGTGGTCTACGATTTCCATGATGTGATGGTTTATAAGGGTTTGTTTTTCAAATAGATCTTATTCATAATTCCATGGGAATGCTATTTCAATATTCCCAAGTTGATAAGCCTTTCTTGTTAAGTATAAATTTAGTGTTTAGATGACCTCAGGAACACAGACAAGGAGGATTCCCAGTGGTAAATGCCTATCTGCTACTAAGAGGAAAGGGAGAAAATGAAGCTTGTGAACAATGGAAATGAGAAGGAGCTTTTCATGCGCTGTTTGTCATTCTGTTCTTCACCTCACTTTCATTCAGGAGTGAGTACTGCTCACATTGTCTCCTATATGACTGGTTAAAATTACTGTAATTTATGGTAGTGATAATTCATATTCTAACTTAGTTTTATTCTATTATTTGGGCCTTTATTCTATCATTTTAGTAACAAGCTCAGAGTCTCATTGTCATTCCATTCTACCACACCCAATGACTGTTCTTTATCCACCCAACAAGCATTGAGTTTGCAACTATTATGTGCTCAGTCAGCACCAGGGGTTAAACACAGCCGTGAACACATGGCAGAGCAGTGGTTCCCTCTTTATGGAGCTTACAATCAGTTTGTTCCTACGTCTTGGACTCCAGGCTTCTGCAATGAAACCATGCTCAATTTCTCATACTTTGTCCTCTGAACCCTAGTTCATATCCTGACCACCTTTCCCTTCTGTTATCCTACTTCTTAAACTCTCATTCTATGTCTACCATCTACTTACTACCCCTCTTGCCTCTAGTGTCATCATATACCCCATGGCCAGCATCATCTTGTTTATTTTATAGCTCTTATAATGTCACCATCCTGCTGGAATCTTCATGCCTCCCTTGGAAATGGAAAGCCCAGACATTGTGGTGGAGCATTTGGACTCTCTATAATCTAGGCACATTCTATTTTATGTTGCTTCTGAAAATTTCCCAACTTTATTTTCTACTATTCATAGATAAAAGGAAGGGAATATAAGACCTTTGGCATCTCAGTGCCTAGTACCTTCATTTATAAATACAGAAACTGAGTACCAAAGAATTCAATTTTATGAGAGATTCAGTTGAAGCTAAGCCCAATGTGGGTAGTCACTGAAATGCCAGAAGCAGTGGATGAAGATGACAAAACCCCAGGAAGCTGGGAGGCTCTGAATAGAACCAGATGCAGAATACAATTTTTAAATGTATAGAGTCAGGACAATAGCTACATGGTTATAAACTAGTTCAGCCAATGGATTCCATCTTCATGGCTCCAGTGCTGCCTTCCCCTCTCTCTTCCTCACATTCTCTCCAAGTTGACAACTCTCCAGGTGGTTATGTTCTGTATGTTTCTCAGTTCTATCTGCAGCCTTCTGTCTTGCCACCTGCACCTGATATAGCACTGGCCCCTCAGAAACAACATGACCTATGCAAGGCAAATGCTCTTTGATCAGACTTTTCAGAAGCCTCCTTGCCAACAGCCCTGAAGGATGGGATCCAGAATATGTAATGCTCCAGACATACTGAATATTAAACATGCATTCCACTCTGTATCTGTTTCACACAGTGAATTTAATTCTCTCTGAAGAGTCTTCACATCCTATATACCAATGCTTGGTAGTTTACTTCTTTCTTGAATTCCTTCTCCTCTGAGTTACAGAATACTCCCTCTGTGCATCTCTTTTGTTCCTCAATTTAAAAATATGAATGAAGTTCTTACTGTAAACTACGAGTAAATCAGAATCTTTTAAGATGCAGACTTTAAAAAAAAAGAACAGAAAGAAAACAATAAAGCAAATATCTTCTATGTATGATGAAGATGAGTGCCAAGCTGCTACGTGAAACAGAGAAGAGAGCAATTTGGGTCACAGACAGGCTGTTTTATATGAGGTGCTACAGTGGTGTGAATGCTTTTGTTCCATCAAGATTTGTATGGTGAAACCTACCTCCCAATGTGATGAGATGATGAGGTGGTGCCTTAATGAGATTCACCTTCCTGGATGTGGTCAGGGCCCTTATTAAGCCCTGCCCATCCCCAGACAGTCCCTTTTTTACCACATGAGAACAATACAAGAAGACAGTCTCTCAAAAAGGAGTCCCTTGGGATGCTGTTGACACCTTTCCTTGGATTTCCCAGAAATCATGAGAAATCAGTTTTGGCTGTTTATCAATTGTCCAGACTAGGGTATTTTCTTATAGTAGACCAAACTGCTTAACATAAGTGATATCTTTGACAGGATCTAGGCAAGCAAAGACCACAATGAGGTGAGGGAGTGGGTCCTGTGGATGTCTGGGGAAAGTGCACTCTGGCTAGACAATGAACCAGCATGAGCTCCTCTAGAAGTATGTTAAACACTCAAAGAGCAGCAGGGGGTGAGGGTATAAAGGCAGAAAGACCCAGGCAAGGAAGGGTGGAAACTGAAGAGAGTGGTAGTGTTAGGAGTCAGATGGCAGAGGGCCTTGCAGATTTCATAAGGACTCTGCATTTCATGACTGGAGTAGTGAGTTGCCAGAGAATTCTAGGAAAATGAATGGTAATCTGACATGAACTTTAAAAGATGAGCAGGAAGACTAATTAGAAGCTACAATAGCCCCGTTGCAAAATGATGGTGACCTGAACCAATGTGATAGCAGAAATAGTGACAGTTGTCAAAGTTTGCATATATTTTGGAGGAAAAGGTGGCAGGATTTGCTAATGGACTGGTTGAAGTGTAAGAGATTGCCCAAGACTTTTGGCTTTAGCATCTCTAAGACTGTCAGTTTCACTTAGTACAGGCAAGTAGATGTGTGGGCCATGGGGTGGAATGAGGAAACTAAGGATTGGTCTGAAACATTTCTTTAGCAATTGGATTTACAAATCTGGGGTTCTTAGGAGAGGCATGGGTAGACAGAAAAATTTTGGAGTCATTGAAATAAAGACGGTATCTAAGGCTATGAAGGGATCCCCTGGCAAGTCAGCCCAGATAGACAGAAGTCTCTGGAATGAGTCCAGAAGCTCTGCCATGTTTATAATCAGAACGATGGAGAGTCAGCTGAGGACAGAAAGGACAAAGAAGACAAGAGGAGGAGTTTTCTAAAGTTTCAGGAGGTCAATGATATCAAATGCTTCCAAAAAGCTGAATGATGCCTCATTAGATATTTAGTTCTTGAGACTAGAATTAATATCTGATTCACCATTCCCTCCCCCAGGCCTTGATGTATACTAGACAATCTATAAATGATAAATGATTGAAAAAGAACAGTGGGGAGCAGTCACAGAGAACGGGATGTACTCTGTTGCTTCCTTGCCCATGAGCAGATGCCAGTGTCAGAGAAGACTGGGAAGAAGATGAGGACTTCTAGAGTTCTTGTGTTGGAAGGATTACCATGCCATGCGCTCTTGCCTCATCTTGTGGCACAATTCAGAGACACTTTTAAGCTGGAGAACTTAAAAGATTTTAGGACTATGAGGTGATGGGTTGGAAAAGAAATGAAAGTCAAGAAGAAAGCAGCAAGGAAAATAGGAGGTGGGGGAAGGATGCTCAGAATGATGCTAACCAAAGACAAGGACTCCTCAATAGAAAGAATCCAGATAGCAAGACAGACGAAGCCGAAAGTGAAGGTGGGATGGGGAGAGGGAGGGTAATGGAGAAAACAAGAAGCTACGGAAGAACCCAGCAATAACTGAGATCAGAGAGAAAGGAACTAAAAGGCAATGAGAAAGAAACAAGAATAAAGGCAAGGGCAAGGGCAAGACCATTAGCTCGAACTGAGAGCAGCTGGACTCCAGGGATTGGGTCTGAGTCCTGAAGCCAGGGCAGTTAGGGCCAGCCCTCCCCAGAGCCTCTAGGCATTATGAATGCAAGAGAAAAGAACACCCTTAGGCTGAGATGCTTAAGGAGGGAGAACGACATCATCCCTGAGGTTACAAGTGTCTACACTGCAGGTTCAGCCTTCTCTGACTTCCAGATAAGTAGCCATGATATAAATGCATGGCCACTTAAAGTGAGCAAAAATCATGTAACTGGATGCCGTCCCTCATGATTGTTTGGCCAGTAAGGAAAGATCATGCCTGCATTATCTTCATGGTTTTGGTCCAATTTACTACTTGCCAAGACTTGGCTTAATGAAGAAAAAAAAATCAAGACAGCAGAATATGAATTATTATTTTTCCAAATGAGTTGAGTGGCAGAGGCTGCTGTTGCCAAAACTGGTTTGAACAATAGGATTTTGACATGGAGACTGAAATCTAAACAGAATGAAGAAATCTCGAAAGCTGAGCCGTCCCCATTATCTCATGCTTGCACGACTATAGTCCAAAAGATGAGTGATGATTCTCCATTTGTGCAGCGGTCCAAGGCCCGAGAGAAACTCTAATTGCCCATCTGCTTGTTTACATAGCCCAGAGACGGTGACTGGATAAACAGTTCATTTCCCTTGAAACTGAACCAAACTGGGGTGTGTAGAGGGTGGGAGTGCTGTCACATGTAACAGGGGAGGGAAAGGAAGATGTCTCATGGGAAAGGGCCATGAGATCAAAGCCATGGACCAGCAGGCCAAGCAACGATTGGTTTAAGCAGCTGGCTTCCCACAGTTATGCCACTTGAGTTCGAACACTTTCTGTATCCTATTCCCCAACTTTACCCACCTGGCACAGAGCTGGATTTCCACTCCCCAAAGTCAGGAAATGTTGAAATATTCAGACAAAAGAATCAACTGGAGAGTGTCAACACCAAAGTGATTTCCAATTTTTGGCAGCTAGAACAATTCTGTTCCAGTGAACCTGGCCATTCCAGATTTCACGTGAAGCTTGGAATTTGCTGCATTTTAGTTTCTTCTTGTCTCCTCGACTGGAATATAGCCTACCTGAGGACAAGAACTTGAAGCCCCTCAGAATCCACAGCAGGGCTCTTTACAACTGAAGAGTTTTCATACCATTCTTATAGTTATTGATGAACATAAACATTGTTTCTAATTTTTCACTTGCCAACATTAAGTAGCTTGAGATAAGAGATCTAGACCTCTTGGGACTGGAGAGATGGCTCAGTGGTTAAGAGCACTTGCTCCTCTTACAGAGGACTAAGTTCAGTTCTCAGTACCCACACAGTGACTAACAACTGTCTGTAACTCCAGTTTCAGGAGATGTGACACCCTCTTTTGACCTCCACAGGCACTGCATGACAGGGGTGCACTTACATGCATGCAGGCAATACACTCATACACATAAAATAAAAAAATAATTAAAATATATTTCTAAAAAGTGATGGCACACTTATGAGTGATGCCATCAGCTGACTATGGAAATCAGTAATGGCTGGTACTGATTAGATCCCCTAGGATCTTGAGAATTTGTTTTCCAGAACCTGTTTCTCAGCTGAGCATAGTGGCATTGTGTATAACCCTAACACTTGAGAGACTGAGATAGGAGAATCAAGAATTCAAGGGCCACTTGCTTTACATTGCAAGAACTTAAGTTCATCACAAATAACCCTTTTCCCCAAACAGAACCTATTTCTGCCCAAAATGATTGAATTTAACAAAAAGGATTAGTATTGGGCTAATGCATAATACTATATCCATGGAGTTGGATGCAATAAGAACAAAAAAGGTCCTTGATAATTTGCTTCTGATTATTCAGAACTAACTACAGGCATACATACTATAGACTCTCTATTAAAAGGAAGAAGATCTATACTGGTAAGGCACTAGAAGCCAAATTTCAGACTTTTCCAACTAAGCATTTAGAGAGTCACATATTAGAATTATAACAAATTATGTTGAAGAAACTCCAGTAGTGATCAGCCCCCTCCAGGAATAAGATCATAGCCCTGTAGCCTGGAATGGAGCGAGTAGTAGCCTGACGTCTATAGATAAAACTCAGCAGTCCCAATCTGCTCACCTGGTTGCCTGTAACTAGTGTGTTTCAGTGTCCAGGTCCTACTGTGAGCTGGTGACTCAGACTTGACTATAGATATAACTGGCAGTGAAGAGGCAAGGGGAATCTAGAAGAGCACACATCTCCTTTCTGAAGACTAAGGACCAGCTCACCCCATGGCAATCACACTCTCAGGAGAAGGCCTGATACTCTTTGAATAGTGAACTGGCAGCATCTCTACTCTCCCCAGGTCAGTACTAGAACACTGGGAACATTTTCTATAAGTAACATAATGATAGTACCAACACTGTGACAGTACGGCAGGAACGTCTAATCTCTACATATCACTGCACACCACTGACTGCATCCATTTTCCTTCTAGACAGAGTAGCTGTGTGAATGGCATTTTAGGTCATGTGTGTAATGGCTATAGTCTTGAGGGCTTAATTATTTCAGTAAGTGCCAAGTCACTATTGTGGCTTGGGGCAGGGGAAGGAGAGTGGAGATTGAGAGGATTAGCACAGCTTGCCCAGCCAGTAGGGAACTGCACAAAAACCAGTATAGGTCCTGGCATGTTCCAGTCACAGAGCAATAAGAGCAACTACACAGACAGAAATTTTGGACAACTGGACTACTAGAAAGAAGGGGCACCCAACTGGTTAAGTTATTCAAAGATGAAGAGATGATGACTGGCTCCACTGTCTCCTGTCTTTGGAGGGTAGACACAGAGAACAGAATCACATGAAAAAAAAAACTTTGCATGGCACAAAACTGCTGCTCAAAAGGGAATTTAAATGCAAGAATAAAACTTTAAAACAAACTACAGTCATTTATTAGTTTATCCAGTCAGTGGCTTTCTTCAGTCCTCTGACTGTTATTTTAGGTATTTTTGGTTGGACTCTCTCCTCCCTTTTCCTGACAGCTCATTGATCTTGGGTTGATATCATCAAAGTCTGTGGGAAATAATAAAGGCCAATTTTCTAGTTCATTCATATTTAGGTGTTTCTTGGATGCTGTCCATTCAATATTTTTGAGAAATAAATGTAACACTCACATATGCGGTATTTCAATGCCAGAGTGTATGTAGTGTGATCCTTGAGAAGAGCTCCCACAGACCCAGGGGAATAATTTTATTATTTTAAATTAAGACAGGTGCCATTTCAAATTGACACACCTGGAACATGTAATCAAAATTCATGAACTTTAATATAAATTCCAGATCCTGATTTCTTGTTTGTATTTCAAGAACAGTAAATTGGTATGTAAACTAATAACTGAAAATTTTTTCAACATGGATTTAGAAGAGGCCTTTAACTGGTTCTATATATTTCACTGGCTCCATTCCAATCAGAAAGCACTTTTGAGAGATGTTGTGCAACTGGTTAGAAGTATTTTCTCTGTCATTCTGTAACTCATAGAAAATGTTAACTACAACAATCACAAAAAGAACCCATATGAAGACAAAGGACAATCTGACCCCATTTGATTATTATTTCCTACTGTGTCTAGGAGTCTTTATGAATCTGTCTTTAAACACTCTTTATCCTTTGAGGGGAGACCTTGACTCTATGGATTTATATTTCAGTTCAACTATGGTAATTACTGGTCATTTCTTCCTTTGTGGCCTGGAGCTTAGCTTTGTCTTCAGCTCTCTCAAAGTGGAAATCCCCAATCTGGCCTCGCAGGTACCAGGCAGCAAATCACGATCCTTCAGAAAGTCATAATAACTTATCAGCTTTTCAGTTGACAATTTTATAGAAAGCAAGAGTACAGAAAACACGACTTCTAATTTTGTTCTCTAAAGCCTAGTAATATCTGGGCCATGACCTTATTAACGTTTGATAAACTATTTTCTTGAAAAGTAAAAAATATTTTAGGCTGGAGCGACGGCTCAATGATTAGGAACACTGGCTTCTCTTGCAGAGGACCTGGGTTCAGTTCCCAGCACCCACATGGCAGCTAATAACCATCTGTAACTCCAGTTCCAGGGGATCCGACACCCTCCTCTGGTCTCTGTGGGCACTGCATGACACAGACGCACTTACATACATGCAGGCAATATATTCAAACATGTAAAATAAAAGTAACAAATTAAAAAAGTATTTTAAAAAGAAAGCATAAAATGTTTAAATCCAGATTTTAAACTGAGGCATATTTATTATGAATGTGTAGCTTAAACTTGTTCTTTTCTCTCACGCTTATGGTAGGAGAGATAACTTCTGAGCGTCTGCACCCATCCATCCTTTTCTCCCTACTTCCTTTCCATACACTAAACCATATTAAAATAAGAACGTTATACTGCTGTAGGAAAGTGCCTACAAGAGTAGTTTATGGCCATTTGTTGCTGGAAGAAGGAGGGAAAGAGACTTTATTACATTAAGTACAGGAAGCACAGAATTCTCAGAGGACTGAGCTCGGGATTCCCACTCCAAAGAACACACCAGAAGTGAGATAGAAACTTCAGCATGTGGGACTTGAAGTCCCTGGAAATACATTCTGGTTGAGGGTGATGACTGCTATGCGCAAAAATAGTCATGGCCATGTGAATCATTTTGAAGCACTGTGTGAAGCTAAGATTTGTGAGGTTGCATATTTGCCTCTATGTAGAAACACAAAGAAGTAAAGAATTTTCTTCAGAAAGTGAGGAGAATGATAAAGTCTCATTTCCTGGAAATATCATCTTTTCTCAAGAGGTTCTAAGAATCAGACAAACAGAGCTTTATTTTGCTATTGATCCTACCCTTGAAGATACGTATCCCTTATGCCCGTGCAAATACAAATAGCCCGCTTTGTAAATCTGGTGGGGCAAAGTCAGAAGATATTAGTTAGGAGTCTACTTACCAAGAGATGGAAACCTGAGGACAAATTGTTCGTTGTCGTAGCCTGCCTCCACGATGGCCCCCTTCTTGGCATGTCTAATGATCGCTCATGGAAACAGTACAGTCTCTTGTTTCACTACATTGGAAATGGGTCAGCTTATAACTTCTTTGCTAAAAGCAGACAATGTCTTGTCTCTGTTATTTAAGAAGCTTGGCAGGCTTTGCTTTTCCTTCCCCCCAAAAGAAAGCTATTTGCTTTAGAAAAAGTCAGATACCCAAAGACCACCATACTGTGAGAGCTTAAGTTATGTGGAGTAGTTACATAGATTCTCATAGATGCCTAGCCAGCCTCAAACATTCTGCCTTCCCTAGCCCAGAGTTGATAAATATATGAAGCCACTTTCAGAAGATTCAAATTCTAGTCACCATCTGACTCTAAAACACACAATTCTGCAGCAATAACTAGCCAGTTGAGTCTAGTCAACCCACAGAACTGAGAGAAACTAATGCTATTTTACAACCAAAACATATATTATGCACCTAATGCCACAGGATATAATTATAATCTCCATGTGCTAAGTAGCTTGAGTTGTCAACCTGGCACACCTGTGTTGAGGGAACCTCAACTGGGGAATTATCTCCATTGGACTGGCCTGTCGCCATGTCTGTGGAGTATTTTCTTGATTGTTGAGTGATGTGGGAGGGCTCAGCCCACTGTGGGCAGTGCCACCTCTGGGCAGGTGGTCCTGTACTGTATAAGAAGGCAGGCTGAGAATGGGTCAAGGGAGTAAGCCAGTAAGTAGCATTCCTCCATGGCCTGTGCTTCAGCTCCTGCCTCCAGGTTCCTGCCCTGAGTTCTTACCTTGGGTTCCCTCAGTGATGAACTTTGTGACCTGGGAGATATAAGATATCTCCCTTTCTTCCCCAAGTTGGTTTTGGTCAGAGGGTTTTGTCACAGCAATCGAAAGCAAGCTAGAACACTCCACTAGTTAAGTACCAGCTCCAGAGGCAAAACTTGGGTGCATCTTGCTTATTAATCTATTAAGAACAAAGATCTCAGTGTCGAGAACACAACAAAATCTAAACTGATATTTAATGAACAGTTTGAAGAACTTCATCTGTGTTATGTGGGAAAAGAAGGACTTGTGATCTATCAACCAAGTACCTTAGATTAAACTAAATTCTGACTTTGTCTAAGAAAGATAAGCAAAGGGAATTGAAGAGATGGCTCTTCCAAAGGATTTGAGTTCAGTTCCCAGCACCCACATTGGATAGTTCACAACTGCCTATAACTCCAGCTCCCAGACGCCTCTTGCCTCTGTTGGTACTTGTACTCACACACACAGAAACACACACATAGAGGTAATTAAAACCGAAAGAGATTCTTTAAAAAAACAAGTAAGCAAAACACAAAGGGAAGAAAGTGGGATCTGTATACTGGATACTGTAGCAGAGGGCTGATTTCATGGTTGCAATGACCTTAGATAAAAGGTTGGTAATATTATCTCTATCTTTAAGATGAGGGAACTCAGCCCATTTGCCAGTCAGAACTTTAGGAAGGGACTTGAATTCAGGTTTGTGTAATTCTAAAGCCAGTCTTTAGTCTTCTGAGAGACTACAGTGGAAGCAAGAAAACAATTTGAAAGAGATGCAAAACCCACCGCATGAGTCTTACCCAGGAATGTCTAGCTCCATTAATTGTTATTGGCATTTCACCACTGGAGCTCAGATCAATTGCAATTAATGCCACAGTCATGAGTACAAACCAGGAAACAATGCCATAGGAAGTTTAAGATTAAGAAAGGAGACAATCACACACACACACACACATTATGCTAGCAATTAGGCTCAATCCTAGAATCATGAAACTCAAGGAAAGACATTAAGGGAAGAAAGTGCCACTCCAGGAAGAAAAGTTATTCAAATAGATGTCCAGTGGCTTTCCACATTATTTACTTGAATATACTAGAGTCCTCTTTATTACTGCAGAACAATTACTTGCTCCACATTTTATTATTTCAGAAAAAAAAAAGATGGGATGGTATGATGATCTCAGAAGGCAGATGGTTATTTCAATGAATGATTTGAATGTTAACAAGTTGGTGGATGCTGGGGTAGGAAGGGAAGTTGTACATAATGAAGGCCTGGGTGTGTGTTTTTCAGGTGGAGAAAGGGTGAGCTATGAAGGCCTGGCAGTTCTATAATCTAAACACTTAAGTCTGGCTAAACTAGGAAGGGACATGAGTTGACTGTCCCTATAGTGAGAAAACCACTGTGTACCCCTAGTTAACATTGTTCTGATTTACTCTAATACACATTAACTTTTAGAAGAGAAATGCTATTCACAAATAAAAATTTGCAAAACCTACCAGATAAAGACACATTTGTTCTTAAAAGGCTAATGAAAGGATTAATCTTACCTAGGACTGTCTAACTATGAAAAGATTAAGGAATTGATCACATTCTCAGCTTAAAACAGTTTAAAGTCAGTTTCTCAAAAACTGCAAAAGCACTGGGCGTGGTGGCACATGCCTTTAATCCCAGCATGTGGGAGGCAGAAGCAGGTGGATCTCTGTGAAAATGTGACCAGCTCGGTCTATATAGACAGTTCCAGGCCAGCTGGGGCTACAGGGAGACCCTGTCTCAAAAAAAGCAAAATCAAACCGAACTGCAAAAGCAAATAAACTACAGAGCAGAGTTCTAATGCTGCACCTGTCAGCTGTTACCAAGGAAAATAAAGTTTAATTCTCATAATTACAGCCATCTTCTATTACTTGTAGCCATTGAAAGGAGGAACTCAAGACTGTGGATTCCAAGGATCAAGCGTATGCAGTTCAATTCAGCTGCCACTAGGTGGTAATGTAGTGGGTTTTGGTAGCTGTGGTGTGTGATCTATAAGACATGGAATCTTTAGATTTTTCATCTGTTTGCTTCTGGAGACCAGATACTGTCAAATCCTCTGAAACTGGTCTTATAGGCAGTTGCGACTACCTGATGTGGGTACTGGGAACTGAACCTGAACCCGGGTCCTCTACAAGAGCAGTATGAGCTCTTAACCACTGAGCCATCTCTCCAGCCCCAAGACACAGCAACTGTGATGAACTTATGCATTATTACCTTCTGTCATTAAGAAGTAATCACAGTAATTACGATTATACTTGAAAATCAAGTATTTTAATGGTGAAATATATACTCGCATAGAAAAATCCCTTGCCTCTGGTGCCTTTTTAACATGCTCACTTTACTTCGCTTTTTCACCAATTATATTTATTTTTGTATATGAGTATATTGTCTGAATGTTAAGTAAGTGTTCCCAGGCGGTATAATGCCTGTGGAGGTCAAAAAGGGCATTGGATTCCACTGGAACTGGAGTTACAGATGGTTATTAGCTGCCACGTGGGTGCTGGGGATCAAACCTGGGTCCTCTGCAAGTGCAGCCAGTGCTCTTAATCATCGAGTCATCTCTCCAGCCCCAGTTATATTTATGATGATGTACAAATTGTAACAAATGGAAGCTACCTGTCCTAGATAAATCCAGATTGGGCTAACTTTTAGGGGATGCGATAAATGCGACTTTTTATGAAATGGTGAAGACAGTCCTCTATAATTAATTATTGCCATTTGAATTTAATATCATTACTCAATGCACCACTGGGTGAGTAAACCTGTGATTGACTTTCTAAACCCCGTTTGGTAAGACTGTGAGAAATGACTACAAATGTAAGAGCAGGGGTTGCTGACACACAGCACTGGGCTCTGGGTTAAATTAAATGCCTTTCATACATCAGTACTAGGTTCTTTCTAGTGCTGCCATAATTCTTTGAAAGCAAAATGAGCTTAGAGAAGAAACAGATCTGTATTGTTTGAGAGAATAAAGTGAACACTGAAGAGTTGTACATAAGCTACAAGACAATACATTGTATAACAGCTATTCTGCAGAATAACTTGCAAAAGGCAAGGTGTTTAATTCTTCCATCACAAAAAAAGAAGAGAGTGGAGCCATGTGATGATAACTGCAAGAAATCACAGATTAGAACCTCTTCACAGTTGCAGAGAATTCAAAGAGGAAGTGGTGGCAAGGCCAATGACTGCTTGGTGTAATTTATCACAAAAACAACTATTACACAAGATGCATAACTCAATAGTGATTTCATAAGACACTCAAATATTTTCAACCCCACCTCCTTTCTTTTTAGAAATCATCATTGATACTTTGTTGTTATTGTTGGGAAGGCAAATGGCTTTTTTTATGGAGACTTCTGGAAATGGATCACCATGACTAAGTTATTATCTTAGATTATGGCAAACCTGCTGTTTTGATTTTTTCTTTCATTTAGTGAAATGTAAATGTTTATTTCTTCTACTCACAAAAGTCTTAGCACAAGAAGAAAATGAGTTATTAGCATGACACAGAACAATACAGAGGATGCAATCATAATGATGTTAAGTAAGTTACCAAAGACCTCAGACTCAGTTTCCTTGTCTGGAAAGTCAGGGATGACAAAATCAGTCTCAAAGGATTGCTGCAAAGATTCAGAGAAGCAATCTCACTCTTCTACCATCTAAACTTATAGAAATGTTTCCCACAGAAGTTGATAGTGGGAAGATCATAATACTCTAAACATAACACATTTGTTAATGTTTTGTGGTTTATAAAATGAATCTTTGTGTTTATCAATTTATTCTTTCCCTTAATATCATATAATAATAATAGTAATATAAAATTTCCACTTCATAGACAAGAGAGGAAAAAGGTAAGAAGTATTTATAAATCTGTACAAAGACTCAAAGACATCAGGTGATAAAGCCAGTGTTAAGTACAAGGTCTTCTAAGTTCAAATACCTTTCCACTTCAATCAGAACTTAAAAGAATATCTTAATGCATTTATAGTTAACAATACTATGTTGTGAACCTAAAAAAATTTTTAATGGATTAGGTTTCATGCTTTTTACAGAGCAATGTAAAAATGTTACCTTGTTTACATAAGTGTAACATATGTACAGAAGTACTGCTTTTAAAAAGAATAATTACATTAAAGTAAATTACATTCAACTGAAAAGCATATATACTGTTATGAGAGGAAAAAATGATGATATTATATATAGCTCACTATAATGACTGCAATTTCAGAGGCTATGAAAACCAAGTTTCTGGGAAGCAGAACTTAATATCTTTCTAGTTTTTCTTAAAGAAACTAATGGAATATGGAAAGGGAGCCACAAGTAGACAGAAAGGTGTATACACAGACGAGGGCCCAAAGGAGTGATGGTGATTATAGTTTTAGAATCTCATTAAAAGACCTCAAATTCTTCCATGAGGAAAGGACATGAAGGTATTACTCAATACCTTCATTTCAAGGTAGATCTTGGCAATTCATTAATATTTACATGACTAAAGGACTTATTCAAGTTTGTGAAAATGAATTTAAGTTCATTGCCCTTGTTCTAATAAAGCAGTGAAAGAGTCCAGTCTCACGTGCTTGGAGGGGATGGCACATGGGTGTATGTGATATCATGTGAGAATCTAAATTTCTTTTGTTTCAGAGAACATCCTAGGATAGTTAACAATACTTTCTTGACTTCTCACCAAACCCTACTATCAAATTCCATTTTTCATTTCTGTGAAGTTCTGAGATGCTACTTTAAATCAGAGGACTAAGATTTCTTTCAAGAATTAGGAGTTAAGAAGCCAAGGGTAATTCTGTAACTCAGAAAGTACAGTGGGAAAGGGAATGACAGAAAATAATTTTCTTACCTTATGAAATCTGGGTATTGAACTCACTGGGGATCAAACTCAGGTTGTCTGGCCTATATGTGAGTGTCTCTACTGGATAAGCCTACCTCACTGGCTCAGAAATTTTGGATAAATAAAAAGATATAAATTAATCTTTTAAGGCAAGAGCCCAGTTAGCTAAGCCTCTGAAAAGATAGCTTTCACCATCTTCCAAGGAGTAATGCTGTTATTTAGAACTCATCACACATCATCTTAGTTTGCCATCTGTTGACAGTTAAAGCCATCTCTGCTAGCATGTTCTTGAGTTATTGTGAGATACACAAGCACCCACTCTGGCCCAGGAGCAATATACATTTCCTGAGTCACAGTTCTTTTCTCTGCAAACTCTGTAAAGAGTATTTTATTTCATGGGCCATGCTTTCCAAATGACTGGTTCTCCATAGCCATTGAAAATGGGGACTCAGTGTTACATCTACAGTCTCAGGGCTGAAGTACTTCACGTAATTCAACAAACAATTAGAAATATTCACCTCAGGTTAGTCTGAGCCTTTATTATAGGCTCAGAGAACGTGATTAGGGTCAGACAGTCACAATCTCAACTGGCGGTTCATTTACACGTTGTAATTATCTATATTTCATGTGGGAAATCAGAGCTACTCCTTCTTGTTTGCTTTTAGCTTGGTAAACATCAGTATTTGCTTTTGCTTTTTTTTAAAAAAAGAAAACAATTTCTTGACATTAAGAAGAATATTATCTTGTTTGTCAACTAACTGTAGGGAAAGTAGGGCCAGAATTGTTCCTTCAGAGTCATGTTGAACTTGTCATCATTCAGGGCACCAGGTAAAATGAACAGAAAGTGAGATAAGGCCAAGTGTGGGAGAGTGCTGATGCTAGAGCCAGTTTAAGTTACAGCTTTCCCTGCCAAAGCTATAAATACAAATGACCAATTTAACAGCAAGAAAAGACCACCTACAAGATCTAAACCTACGATCTAATCAGTTGTTCGGTGCCTTATTTCAATTATAGGATCCCTGCCAGGTTTATGGGAACTTTTAATGTGAGCATCACATTTTGGAAGACCGTATCATTATGACCATGTTTGATCCAAGGGTGGGAAAGCACGAGCTCCCACAAAAGAAACAATTGCCTTCACAAGACTGCTTAGAACAGACCTGTAAGTAGGCGTCAACTAGCACCTCCTGTGGAAAAGAAGGAAGCAGGTAAGAAGAAAGGTTTAGAGAACATGGGGACTGCAATCCAGAAAAGTGGTGCCATTAAAAGTTCTTTCCAGAGGCTGGAAAGATGGCTCAGGGGTTAAAGAGCATTGACTGCTCTTTTAGAGGACCCAACTTCGATTTCCGGCATTTGCCTAGTGGGTAACAACCATTCATCCTTAACTCCAGTCCCAAGGGATCCAACACCCTCTTCTGATCTCCATGGGCCTTGCACGACAAGGGGGCACTTACATATATGCAGGCAGTATACTCATACACATAAAATAAAAAATAATAAATAAAAAATTTTTAAAGTTCTTTCCATTCTTACAAAATGGAAATTCAGTTGCGAATAAGAACTATGGTTTTGTCAACACCATTTAAGGGCATTCTAGGCAAGGATGATAAAAGACAAACACATCATCTCCATTTGAGTGTGGCAACAGGATGTGATTTATAAATGAAAAATTAAATCATCATGATTGTTATAAAAACTTAATTGCTGCTTATATAAAAATAATCCTAATCATGAATCAATTGAGTCACAATGCATGTGACTTCTCAGGCATAAAGAAACCACCTAATTGCTTAAGATTTTATGAGAAGACCCCTAATAGAAAACTTGCTTTCTTGCCAAACACTGCATAAGCTCTGCTCTAGAGCATCTATTATCAATTATGCCTCTAATATGTTCAAATGCTCTGATATTTCAGAACCTTTTTCATGCTGTATCCTTCCTTTGAACTGGCTGTGATCTAAACTGAGACCTTTGTGGACCACATCCAATACAGTTAAGGATAGCTATCTATGTATGAGCCTGACACAATATTTTCAACTTACTCAAAACATGAGATTTTTTTGTAACTTAGCTGCACACTTCTTGAGTGTGAACTTTGTAGATGATAACATCATGCTGCAATGCCATCCCGATTCCTCCCATGAACACATCATTTCTAGCAGAGTGTCTCACATGCATTTCAGAGTTAGCATGTTCAAAGTTTACTTTGCTGTATTCTACCCCAAACCTAGTCTCCTCACCAGTGTCCAGCCCGTTATCCAGGCAAGAAAAGAAGTTACCTTCTCCTTCGTTTTTTTATGCTTATTATTTACACGGCTTCCTTCCTTCCTTCCTCCCTCCTTCCATCCTTTCCTCTCTTCCTTCCGCCACCACTGTTTTTGCTCAAGCTCTTTGATAGCCTCTTATTTCTTCAATATTTATATTGCTAGTAATGATAATAATTACAATACATTTCTTAACAACAAAAGACAAAGTGATCCTCTAAAACCACCCAATCAAAGCAAGACACATAAGTCTGGCATGAACTTACCATTCCTATACACAGCATCCTTCACTGCTGACTGTTGCCTGTATTACAGAAGCTCAAATTCTTTAGTGATTCTATGGTGATTCTTTTCTTACTGGTCTTAATTTTTCACGTTCACCCTATGATCTGGCCATACCAAAGCTCACCCATTCTCCAAACATATCATGTCTTTGATCTTTCGAAGATCTGCAGCATTCCTGCTGTCTGGAGTATCTTTCCTAAACTGTCTGAGGAAAATTCCTCATCTGCACAACAGGGTGATAGAAGAGGTCTGTCAGAGGATGACATAAAAAGGAAATCTGTTCTCCCATAGGATCTAGACTACAGGATCTCAAGTGTTAGTGACTACTGTCTGTCAGCAGCACCTCTTAACTAACTTTTGTTGAATCTTATCATCTCATCCCTGGCTTTCCCTAGGCTGTGGGAATTTCTCCTTTGCAATCCTGTATGCCTAATTACAGTATCATACTGTACCAACTCTAAAACAGACAGTTCACATTTCAGCATTTCTGATGTTGGGGTATATCTTATAATCTACATGTCACAGTTTAGTTAGCAGCAATCTTTTTCCTTAGCAGTATGTGTAGTAATGGTGCTACTTACGATGACTGTGAAATAAGATAAACGGTGCACTTAAACTGCATGAGAACTGCCAGAAAATGTGATTCTCCAAAGTCAAATAATACATATTTGTGGTGGGTAAAGAATTTTACATTTTCTGTTAATCATTTAAACAACTGCATTTTTTAAAAAGGAACTACCAACCCCTCTACATATCATGATGTTCTGCCTCACCACAGTTCAAGGGCGACGGAGCCAAGTGACCACAGATTAAACCTCTGAAACTGTGAGCCAAAATAAATCTTTTTTCTTAAGAAAAAAGAATTACTATTTGGTATTTCAATCAAGAGATGTTCTATTTGTGTATATGACAAATTAGCAAAACTGACACCTGTAAAACATATTAGATTGCCCTTTAGTACAGTTCTTAGTTCTTAGCCACAGACCCTGACCATATGCCTTTTGGAAGCTGATGTGGTGCCATGCCATGCTATCATGTAAGCAGCCTCAGTTGGCAGCTAGACACAGAGCCAAAGAGGACATTAGGCAATTATGTGAAACTCTGTGCTGTAATAATGAACTTGAGAACGGAGAGCAACACAGAGGACAGTGAAGAGCGAGGATGGCCCGGGACCAAGGCTCTAGACAAGCGCTTTCCAACAGAAACATAATGTAGGCCACAAACAGAATTTTAAATTGTTTAGAAGTTACGCTTTAAAAGTAGAATGACCAGATAAATTAATATTAATGATATGTTTCACTTATGTAACCCAACGGGCCTAAAATATTATTACTTTAACATGTAATCAATATTCACTTTTCCACAGTTTCTTTCAGGCTGATACTATAAGCAACTACACTGCAGCAAAATGTGCAAATGTCTTCTGTAGCAGATAGTGCAAGTCCAGGTTATTTTTACACACTCAGCTAAAAAGTAAAGTAATAATAACAGGCTACTTCCACAGTGGAATTTTTTGGGGGACATTTAAGATTCCCACAATATTCTAAAATTTTTTTAAAAATGCAATATTCCCTTCAAATTATTTTTGTGTCTTGTTTTGGCTACTTTCTGTCTTAACCCCAATTTGGAATCATTCCTAGCATCCTTTTCATCTTCCCTCCTCACTGTTGGCTAAAGGAAAGGTGACCATATCCCACTGCAGATCCCTGTCTACTATGAAAGACCTTAAGACAGGATCGAAGAACATAATTCATCAGATGGCATTCCTTGAATCTTACATATGGCAGGTGTTGAATACATGTCTTTGAATATACATTAAAATTTCAACAGAAATTAACGATAGCTGTCCTCAGTTTGGGATCAACTTGGCAAATAAGAAATGATGAGATGCCTCATTCCACTGAAGCTCCTACTCTCAGTGAAGCTGGTAATAGGTCTAGAGTTTCTTCTGAATATTGAGACATCACGCTCAATGAGGTCAACTCTGACTTTAGTTTGCATGCAAAGAACCCCTTGTCATAGAGGAAAGAGCAGTGATCTTTGCACAAAGGAGCAGCTGGGATGGAGTTCCTCTGACTCATGGACTGAGAATTTCCCTGTTAATTCTCAAGGTGGCTTGGCCATACTTTGTCAATTGACCCTGTTTATCAGTGTGTTGTTGATGGTGTAATATCATGTGGTGGTGTAATATCATTCAGTAATAGAAACAGCATGTTGAAATATCCCCAACAATTCTTACATGCATTTCCTCTGGCTTTCTAGTAAAGAAGAAAGCTCCCTCCAAACACCCCACACTTAACTTTCTTTCATGTTTTATACTAAATTTAAAAAATTAAAATAGAAAATATGGAAAAGGTATTGTATTTTCAGGTTTACTAACCCTAGTCAAGAAAAGCTTCCTAGTTTTACCAAAATGATGGGGGAAAGAACAAAGCCCGCAAAGACTTCTAAGTAAATGTTGGGTCCCCTGCTCATTTCAAAAAGCCAGTGGTACCAAGTGATTGGAGGCACACATTCACTAGGTCCCAGTGTATTTATCTGTAAAGGTACGGAAAACATAATCCAAGTTTCCAGATTGCTACACTCATAAGACCAAGAATATAATCCACTTGTCATGGCTGACCACAAATCTGGCCTCATCAGGACTACACAAGCCTTACACATACATTTATTTTGTCAATTAACATGTACTGAGGACCTTTAGGCCCCAGGAAGTGTCAGATAGGCTTGCCTTCAAAATATCTCAAAAGCAGGAATGATAACAGTATAGGATTTAAAGTATGAAATGGACTTAGAACAAGACATAAAAAGCTACAGGACAACTCCAAAATAGAACCACTACTGGGAAATCGACTCAATAACCGGTGGTGCTGCCTATGGTCAGCCAGGATGAAAGAAGTAAGAGATTTCAGAGAGAGGGAGTGGTGGCAGGAACATGTCACTGCATCCATGTGCTTCGTTAAAGCCTCCTACCTTTCTGGAAGAACTCTTCCAGCTTGTTCTTGAAAGGCTGCAGGTATTCTTTTGGGGACTCCTTGCACACTAACTTCATCTGCTGCTCACTTGCTGTAAAGAGAAGTGTAGATTAGATTTAATAAAGAGTGCATACTTGCTGAGCTCCTGCTCAGGCGCTGGGTTAGCTCATCAACTGGACAGATTCTTTGTCTATCATGATTTGACCAAACTCCATGTGGGGAAAGTAATGAGGTCACCCTATACTTCTCTTTGGGAACAGGGAAATGTATCACTCTCAATTTTCCTTCTAGCAATTCAGAAAATTCTCTGATTTGGACCAGGCAAATATTCTGTTTTTTGGTGCCCCCGAACAGAGAAGGAAAAGAACTTAGGGATTAATACTAGGGAGCTAAGGTTCCTGGCCCTCCTCAGATTCGCTGAGACTAAAAAGATTTTCCTTAAATTTCCAAGCAAGTTGCCTAGAATTACCAAATTAGAGGATTGCCAGGGCACTATGCACACTCCAGTCCCATTCAGGAAGGACTGCATCTGTTCTTTATACTTCCCACTAAAAAAAAAAAAAGTCCAGTTTCAAGACAAAAATGCCTAGGGTTAGCTTAGGTCCAGCTACAGATGAACAGAAAAAAAAAATCACTGGATCCCTGCTGGCCTCTGGTAATCTATGTGTCCTTGCCCAAACTAAAAGTGTAAACAATTACTAATAGCCAACATTGCCTAAAAGACCCAAGGATATGACACAGTTCATCTATCTGAAAAGTTTTAAAATAAACAGGGTGGAAAAAATGTAGAGATAAACCAACAAATGGTGTTTGATGAGAAGTAGACAAATGTAAATGGCACACGACACGAAAGACTGTACCCCAATTACTTTGCCAATGAAGAAAAGGAGGAAGGGACCTGAGCTCAAGGTTATCAAAACTATTCTCTGCACTTAGGAGGATGCTCGCTATTTTGTCTGGATTGTGACCTGACTTTGTAAGACCATAAAAGAAAACTGCCTCACTTTTCGATATTCTTGAGTCTCCAGCACTCATTATTACAAAGTGAGGATCCTTGATCCTCACACCACTCACCCATGTTATGCTCTACTAACACCAGAAATAATTTCATGTGATTTTGTTTAGACAAGATATCTGGAATTTATAAAATTTCTTGTCCAGTAGATCCTTATCTAAGAAGGCAAATGAAAGGTTTTAGATTTTTTACCACAAGCACATCATGCTCCCTTGCTTTTGTTTTTCTTTTACATAGAGAAATGGTTAGATATGACAGCACACACTTGTGATGCCAGCACTTGGGAGGCAGAGGGCAGGCAGAACATGAGTTCAAGTCATACTGGTTTAGCCTGGGGGCTATGTGAAACCTTGTCTCAAGAAGAAAAATAAAAGAATATGTGGGGGCTAGAGAGGTAACTCAGAGGTTAAAAGTACTTATTTCCATTCCAGAGGACCTGGGTTAGGCTCCTAGCATCCACATGACTGCTAACATCCATCTTTAACTCCAGTTCCAGGGTGATACAAAACCTCTTCTGGCCCCCATGGGCACCATTCATGTACACAGTGCACTTACATACGTGTAAGCAAAGCACTCATTCATGTAAAATATAAATACATAAAATCTTTTAAAAAGAATACTCTGCACCTTTAAGGCTTTTTAAATACAAAGGTAAGGCATTTTCAAAGGTGTTGGGAAGGGTCTTTATACTGGAAAAGTTTTAATCTGTGTGTTGATGTTTTTACAAGTATCCTAGAACAGTTACTAACATTTACTACAGGCAAAACGACAAATATGCAGCAATGAAAGAGAGAAAATGCACAATACCCTCCAAAAGTAGTTATCTGACATTTTTCTTTTTGAGAGAGTCTTGCCTTGAGCTCTCGATCCTCCTGCCTCAACCACCCAAGTGCTGATATTACTTGAGTAAGTGACCACACTTGGCTTAACACTTTTCATTTGCAGTAGTAGCAACTAGATTTCTAGACTCATGAACTATGCTAGGAAACTAGAAGACTGTGCTTAGGATGGGAGCGTGGCTGAAAGGAATCCTGCATTGTTTTCTAAGTGTAAAATAACCTGCATTCTCAAAGAGTTCCAAGGATTCACTGTATGATGGGGTTGCTTGGTAATAGTACAGGAACACCTTGATTCGGTTCAGTCTAATAGCTTTGATACTTTCTAAGAGCTCTTGACAGAGCGTATCAAGAATATACAGTAGTCAGGACTAGAGAGATGGCTCAGTGGTTAAAAGCATTGGCTGTTCTGGCAGAGGACCCAGGTTGGGTTCCCAGCGCCCACATGACAGTTAACAACTATTTGTAACTCCAGTTCCAGGGGATCTGACATCATCTTTTGGCCTCCATGGGCACTGTATGCATGGGTACACATATACATGCAGGCGAAACACTCATACACATAAAATTTTTCTTTAATTAAAAAAATGGATATCCAGTAGTAACTATTCTGACAACCACTCCAATGGTCTCTAGGCAACCTTGTCCACTGGGATGCAAACATCTATTGTCTGGTTTTGTTTTAACATTCACTTAAGTAACAAATTCTACCTTGGAACAAATACAAAACAGTTTCTTCAAAACCAGCCAAACCATCATTTCAAAATATTTGTCTTGGGGATTGGTGAGATGGCTCAGTGGACAAAGGTTCCTGTAACCTAAGCCTCATGACTTGAGTTGTCTCCTGGGGCCCACAGGATGGAAGGAGAGAACTAGCTCTTGAAAGTTGTCTTCTGACTGCTACATGCACTCACATGCATGTACATATACAAAGCAAATAAATAAAAATGGAAAGAACCCTCAAAATACTTTTTACATTTTTACCTTTCTTTTAAAAGCTTTTTTGATCCCCTGTATGACAAAGATCTTATAACTTCCCTATTATTACTAGGGTTTTCCTGTTTTCTAAGTAGAGAGATTGCTGGCTAATGGTAAGGATGTCTTTTCTACTACTTTTATCTCGCCCAGATAGTGAAACAGAGGTGCTTTGAGTTTGAGTGGTGCCAGAGGACAGAGGGAAAGAAGAGGAGGGAGAGGCTGTAGACAGAAGGGGAGGACTTGAAGGTAGAACACACAGACCTTGTGATGAGGTCGGTGTAGGGCTAAAGGCTGAGAAAGGTGTCCATCTGAAAAGGGTTAGTCTATTTAAAGATTGCATGTGTGTGTGTGCATGTGTGGGCACATGTATGTTCATGCATGTGGAGGCCAGAGGCTGATGGGGGTTCTTTGCTCACTTTCTACCTTATTTTTGAGACATGGTACCTCACTGAACTTAATGCCCACCAATGTGGCTATAATCGATAGTCTGCAAGCCCCAGGGTTTACTGGCTGAGTTACCTCCCCAATCCTAGACTCGGTATATTCTAAAGACCCTAGCAGCACCTACCACTGCATGCCATGAGGCATGAGCAAGGTAGCATCGTCTTGGCTGTGTGGTTCCAGAGGAGCCCAACAAACATAAAGGTAAGTAGTCAAGTAAACTTTGAATGTTGTCTGCTTTCAATCATCATTTGACAATGAACTTTCAAAGTGACAAACTTTTCTCAGGCTATTCAGCTGTGACTCTGAATATACATGTAGCCATAAAATTTCTCATACTGTAAGTTGATGGTTCTTTAAATTAAAAGAACCCTCAATGACATTCAAATTCCAGTCACTATTTTTAGAACTATTTTTCATGAACACAAATAACATCAGGCATGCTGACATTTGAGAAATGAGATATAATTGAATCCATGATGAAAATTCCATCAAGATTTCTTTTTCCTGGTCAAAGTAAAGTCTGTTTCCCTAATTGCCTGTGCATGGCTTCTACTTTTGCCTGAACTTCCAGGACTGATTGCTGCAGCTCTGTTTTTGTCTGGGATGCAGTGATGGACAGGATGCTCATCAAATGCTTCAAATTTTATGAGCCAAATCATGGAGTGGGAAAAGATTTGTGCTTGGACCAAGACCTTCCTGGGCTCTGGTGGGCTGTAGCTTTTTGTCTTATCTACAAAATAGGGACTAGAGTCCCTCTTTCCTGCATGAGAACTAAGTGAGACAATGCAGAAAAGTAAAGTTTGAAGAATGCCTGGCACTAGCAAGCAAGCACAAAAAGATTATTTGTTATTATACTGATCTAGTAAAATTGGTCAGGAAACATGTCACGGCAGGAACTGTAAGAGTGTGTGAGTGTGATGGGTTGGGGATTAAATGGTGCAGATAATATGCACTAAACTTAAGGAAGTATATCACAGTACAAATCTCCTGTTTGGAACAAGGGGTTAATGATTTTCATTCCCTTACAGAAATTCTACCACCCATTGTGAGAATCAGCTGAAGAATGCAGCCAAACTCCTAGGGGAAAGATGAAGCAACATGTGAAACCATTCCCCTAGGCCTCTGAACCTCTTGATTCTGAAATTAGAAACTGAAACCAGTACAAGGACGGCAGTCCCACTGCTGTGTTTGGAGGTCCTCTCTGTACCCCACAGACTGGGACTCCCGTGGGGCCTGTTAGAATTAAACTTTGTCACATGATCAAAGGAGCCTGCTGCCCTCTGACTGTCCCTACACAGTTGCACGTTCCGGTGGCCAGCAGCTCATCCACTCCAATTTATTAACTTAGTTTATCCAAGATACTTTCTAACAGACAAACGGGAGACCTAAGACTAATTAATGATGACACTGGAGACTGGAAGTGCACAAAGAAGAAAGGTCATGGACAAATCTGTAAATGTCATTCATTGTCCAACTAGAAAACTCCTATACAATCATGTCAGACCACCAAGGTTGCCTCAGGCACAGGCTGTGCCAGGACTTCTAACAGAAAAATCCAAAGCTTGTCTTTCTTTTGTTTTTCTCATATAAAATTATAAAAGATACTAGTGTCTAAAGTTAGCTTCTAACAAGTAGTTACTATGAAAGAACAAATATAAACCAATACATAATGAAATAACAGAGACCAGTTAAAATCAGAGATTCTCATTTAAATACAGTACTTTGGAATTACTGCAGTGAAAAATATGTTTTTGAATGTTTTTAGGTTTCAAAGTCAAGCTTTTAAGGTCAGATCAGTAGTTAATCTGTTTCGGGCTTTTGACTCCTAAGAATAAAGTTCATTGAGACACTTTAGAAGGACACAGAAGCAAGACTGAGATATAACTCATCAAAATAAAACCTACTTAATCTCTTAAATAGATCAAATATACATGGAACATTACTAGGAATTACAGTGAGATTGCTATAAGGACTCAGTTAAATCAGAATACATATTGTGTGTGTGTGTGTGTGTGTGTGTGTGTGTGTGTGTGTGTGTGTGTGTGTGTTGCTGGGAATTGTACCCAGAACCTTATAAAGCCAGATATGTTTTATCTATGTTCTATGCTTTTGTCATCTGTAATTATGTTTTTTCTCTATTTACCTAGTTCCAGATTAGGAATTTCCACCCCAATGTTCCATGGTTCTGGGCCAGCTCTACCTGTTATTCCTCACTTTTACAAGATGCCTATCTTTTCCACAATCTCCATTCTCATAGGACCAAACTTTTTGCTTATAGTAAATGTTTGTGTTGTATCAATGGGGCTTGCATAAGAGATACAAATCAGGGTCAGGTTAAAAAGGGCCTAGATTGCTTGGTTAAAGAGTTCATTATAAAGGAGCCCATTCAATAAATACATCAATTTAACAAATGTTTGCTAAGTGCCTATAATGTGCACTAAATTGATATCAGTGACAGAATTAAACTAAAACCCTTGCTTTTAATCAACTAGGTAATGTGTCCCTGGCATTTCTATTTCTAGAGCTGCAGGCAAACATCTAAACTATTTCTTTTCTTTGATGCTCAATTCTTTACTTTCTTCATTTTAGTAACAGGAAGCATAATGTTCTCCCAAGCACTTTTTACACACTAAACAATACACACATGTGGGTGTTTTTACAAATGAGCATGGACTGGAGAGATGGCTCAGTGGTTAAAAGCACCTGCAGAAGACCTGGGTTTGGTTCCCAGTACGCACACGGAGGCTAACAACCATTTTTAACTTCAGTTCCAGGAGACCCAACAACATCTTCTGATCTCCATGGCCACTTCATGACATGTACACCTACTTATATGCAGGCAATACACTCGTAGACATAAAATAAAAATAACAAATAAATTTTTTTAAAAAATTAAAAAAGAATGAACACATTTTTAGCTCTCGCCCCCATAATATACTTTTATTAAAATAACTTCAAATTTATTTGTTAATCAAACTCATGATAGTAGCTTAACCTACATATTTTTTCATGGTATTAGCTATGAACTGAATTATTTGAGACTGTAACAATTTCCAATATACTAAAATGCTAAAATAAAGACAGCACATCTTACTTTGGATATTAGCAAATCAAAAGCTTCTATGGAAAGCAGAGTCCATATTTTAAAATCGTAAATGATTAAAATGATTTTCTGTGCTTATTAAAACTTGGCACAAATGAGACAGTCCTGATTTGTGGCTCTTCCTTTCCTTCCTCCCTCTTCCCTTCCTTTCTTCCACAGTCTTGGGATGAGACCCATGGACTTGTACCAGCTAGAGATATGGTCTATTACTGAGCTATATCCCAAGCTTATAAACACACAAGCACACACACACACACACACACACACACACACACACACACACACAGCCCACATTTCCATTTTCAGGCTCAAGTCAGACAGCTGTGCATAAATGATCCAGACATAGACAACCTATATGTACTGAAAAGTGTTCCTTTAGCTGTGGCTGGGGATTCAGCTGCTATCACATGCATATTATTTCTTCTAATGACTATTCTTGCAAGAGTAAGCAAGCATTTGTTTTTAAAGTGGTCAAATAACTTGAGCAAGGAACTATATATTAGGAGATAAAACCCAGGACTTAGAAACATTCAGCCTGGGTCAATGTAGCTATCTTATTACACTGACTGTACCTGTAAGAGCTGCATTATCTCTGTATATAAATAGTATCTTTATCTCTAAGACTAACTGGAATATTATGCTGAGTGAACAGTTTTGGCATAATCCATTAGGTGGAAGTAACCTAATCGTATTTCAACTGATGAATGCATAAATAAAATGAACTTCATATGCATAATGTAATGTTATTTGGTCATAAAAGAGTGATGTATTGATACATATTGAAAACATTATGCTAAGTGAAAGGAGCCAAGCACAAAAGACCATATGTTTTATGATTATACATAAATGAAATGTCCTAATTAGAAAGATCCATAAATACGAAGTATAGTAGGGTCTGCCTAGGGCAGGGGCGGAAGAAGAGGGTTGCTTGGATGTTGTGTAAGGAATTTACTATTTCTTTCTAAAGTAATAAAAACATTGATTATAGCTATGCAATTCTGTGAAAATACTAAGACATTGAACTGTACACATTAAAGAGATGAATTATATTTTTCTCAATAAAACTAACAAAAAAAAGGCAATTAAAAAGTCATATTTAGGGCCTGGAGAGATGGCTCAGTGGTTAAGAGCACTGACTGTTTTTGTAGAAGATCAGGTTCGGTCCCCAGCATCTACATGGTAGCTAACAACAATCCTTAACTCCAGCTCCAAGGGATCCAACACCTCTTTTGGCCTCCATGGGCATTGCACAACATGGGTGCACTTAACAAATGTGGAGACAATATACTCATACACATAAAAGAAGTAATTTAAAAAAAAAAAAATCAGATTTAAAATAAAACTAAAATGAACAGGTAAAAAAAGAATATCCTATTTTAGATTCTTCAATAAGATCAAATTTTAAATCTTAGATGGAATTATATCTTCATTATTTCAGTTATAAGTTTATGATGTACACATAATTGGAAAATCAAACATAAGGTAGCAACAAGTATTAAAATCAAGTCACTAAAAATAACTGGAACTTGACAAGAGAAATATAAGCAATACATTTAAATTAAGAGTTTGCTAACAGCCAGGCGTGGTGGCGCACGCCTTTAATCCCAGCACTTGGGAGGCAGAGGTAGGTGGAACTCTTGTGAGTTCCAGGCCAGCCAAGTCTACATAGTGAGTTCCAGGCCAGCCAGGGCTACAGGGAGACCCTGTCTCAAAAAGACCAAAACAAACAAACAAACAAACAAAAATCCCCATTAATGGGGCTGCAGGGGTGGCTTAGCAGTTAAGAGCTGGCTACTCTTGGGTTTGATCTGGATTTGGGTTCGATTCTCAGTACCCAAATGGGGGCTAACAAACGCCTGTCAGTCCAGTTCCAGATCCAGGGGATCTGATGTTCTCTTCTGGCATCCACAGGCTCTGCAAACACAAGTGCACTTACATACAAGCAGGCAAAACACTCATATACATAAAATAAAAATAAAGTGTTTTTAAAAAGAAGAAAAAGAATTTGCTCACATTAAAAAAAATAAAACAATAGGCTAGGCATGATGCTGTATACTGGTTATCACTATACTCAGGAGAGGCAGAGGCAGAGGTAGAGGCAGGAGGATAGTGAGTTCAAGGCCAACCTGGACTACATTCTAAGATTTTCTCTGAAAAACTCCCAAATACCTCCAACCCCCAAACAAATGAATAAATAAAAAAAACTTCCAACCAAAGGACAATAAGAACAGTCTAAAACAATAGCTTAGGAACATTATTTGTGAGAGAGTTATGTATATGATCAAAGCTATATACTTACAGATAAACAACAGGTAACACAGTGCCAATCGATTTCTTTAAACTACTCTTCTGCTTGTTTTTGAGAAAAGATTCCATGGTGCAAATGACCCTGAGGCGCAATCATACTGCCTTAGCCTCCCAATTGCTGGGATTACATGCATATGCCACCATGTCTGGGTCTGAATTATTTTTACTCTTAAGACACATCTATACGTTCTTAGTTTTGCATATGTTTTATTAGCTGGGGGAGGTTTTTGATATATAAAATCTTCTAAGGACTAAGACAAACAGAAAAAAAGCATTGTGGATACTGAATAAAATACTACCCCCAAAACGCTTTATCCACATAAAATATTCAAGTGGTGGGAAGCATGGCTAGATAATGTATTATTCTGGGGTTTGCCTGTTTTTGTTTCCAAGAACAGCTAGATAATAACAATAACCACACAAACTCTTTGTATAACTGACATTCCTAATATTTATGTGTTTAATCAACAAATCAGCATGTTATAAATAGTCTAACTACTTGCTAATCCCTTTTACAAACTATCTTTAAAAGCTGACAGTATTCACTTTTGCATACTTCTTCCTCCTTGATTTACTTCACCCCATCATGACACTGAAAATGCACTCTCAAATTACTAGTCAACACATCTTCTACCCAGCATGAGAGCCCAGCAGGGTTTCACAGCATCCCACTCCCCTTCTAGGTTTCAGTGTCCCCCATACTGGACTTTGCAGCTCCCGGCCTGCTCTGCCAGCTTCCTATCCCTTCCTGCTGGCTTCCTATATGTGGCTCTTTAATGTGACTATTCTTTGGAGTTTCACACAAGGCTTCCTTTCTTCTCATTTTATGCTTTCTTTCTAGACAATCTCATCCCAATAAGCATTTCAGTGACCATTTCCAGGATTTGACCCCTCTGCATCACATGTCTAACTGGTAATTTCACCTCTTGATGAGCTTTTGAATGGTTTGTTATCTATTAAACTGTTTGTACCTTCTGAGTTATTTTTCCTATATTAACTCTTGCCTTCTAATTTGCTTCCTATATTGGAGCCAAGTAGCTTCATAACATTTGACGGTGCCAGTCCCTTGCTTACATTCATCAGTGCCTTCCATTATTCTTGGAGTCTGTCTGCAATATCTTAAGCAGGCTAAATGGTCCTATGGGGCTGACTCTCGCCCTCCTTCCCAGTCTCATCCCATTCTCTACTATAGTGGCCCTCTGTCAGTTTCTCAGGCATACTTAGTTCCTCCCTGTCATCAGACAGTCTGTCCCTCATAATATTCTCCTCTATCTTAGTTATCAGGGTCTAGTCAATAGCGAGTCATTATACTGACTTCTGCCCTAAATATCATTGCCAAGATTTCTTTTGCCTTGCTATTCCAGTATTGTGTTTTCCTCTATTATAAAGTCAAAACTACAATACTTCCCCCTTGTAATTATGCTATACTTTGAATATCTCACCTGTTAAGCAAAAACTGCGTATTTTGTTCATTAATTTATCACCACAGGAGGCAAATATAGAGGCGAGAAAAGACACACAATTAGTATTTGATGAATAAACTACTAAGTAAGGGGAGAGAAGCTTATATACATGAAGTGCCGATATTGATAGAATTGGTCTGCAGTACACAGATGTGTGCATATGTATGCATGTATATCTATACAAAGACACATGATCAAGCTTTATGTACATAATATCTGTAACACAATGTTGATGGATACAGTAGCTAGAGGAAGCACGAGGAAACTAAAACCATGCCTTTTCACTCATTAATTTAGATAATACACCCTTTAAAAAAATCCCCAAATCTAGCTTCAAAATTCTTAGAGAGGGAATATTCATTATCAGAAAAAAAAGCTTTTAATAAGTTCTTAGAATTGAGCCTGGAAAAGTGTTACCCAATATTCTAGCTTGGGGCAAATGGGAAGTTATCTTTCCTAAGAGAGGAAGAAGAGCGTAGTTCTCTTTAAGAAGGTGAGATGTTTATAGTGAGGTAAGGATAAAATGACAGAAGTGGCTTGGTGAATGCTGGCTTCTGTGACTCCTTGGGAACTTCAGTAAAGTCCCCTGAGTACATACTGTTTACTGTGGGTATATATGTGAATATAAATATGTGAATATAAAAAGAAATTTTATACCACGCTTAGACCTAGTACAGAGAAAAGACACCTCACAAGGAGGAAGGGGGATCCCAATGCACTTCTCTAATAGCCTTTTGAGTCTTATGGATATGGGATGTTGGAGTAAGTTGCTCTTAAGTCACAGGACACAATGTGGTTCTTAGCTCTACTGTGACAACAAGGTTACAAAAATACTTATATATTCAAAACATGTATTGGGTATATGCCACTGTGTCATATATTAGAGACAAATATTTAATAAGACCTATATTCTTTTTCTAAAAATGTTTATAACCCAGTGACCATAGAAACTAGGAAATCAATACATTTTAATATAGTGTGGTCTCAGACATGGAACAGTAGGACTTTCTAATTCATATTGGGCCAGGCAAGGACATCCAGAAAAGATAACTTATGAGTTGAATTGAAAAGGTCAAGGAAAGTGAAGGAAGAGAGAATACCATGAATGAAAGCAAAATATGATGAGATGGAACAAGTCATCCAGGGTAATTTAAGTGGTGTAGTTAGTCATTGAATCTCAGGGACCTCCTCTTCTTGGTTTACTATTCTCCTAGGCCCAGATTTCAGTTCCAGAGATACAGCACGTGATGTGCTGAGGTGAGGATAAAAAGACACCGGAACAACCCTGAATGGAGATGGAATGTTAGAAGGTGTCATATGCATAGGGGGAAAGTGGCCAGGAAAAGACTCATCATGGAGATATTTGACTAGAGATTTAAAATAAGAAATGGGGCCATGAACAAGCTTAAGAGAGGAAAATCAAGAGTATTACTCAAGACATGTTAAGTTTGAAATGTTAACTAGACACTCATGTTGTATATAAAAACTTGCAGTTGAAGACACATGGCTGGGACAGAAATACACACCAGGGAGTCACTGACATAAAATTAGTATTTAAAGCCACAGCAATAGATGAGTTGCCAGGGAGGGAATGCAGCCAGAGCAGAGAAGGGGTGCAGGATGCAGCCTGGGGCATGCAAGGACTGTAGGAGAGGCCAGCTGTGGTGGAGAAGGAGCAGGAAAGCAGAAAATGAGGAACGCAGAATCACATGAGCTGAGAGGAAAACAGTATGGCCAGAAGGAAAGGCAGTCAGCTCCACACGATGCTGCTGAGAGTCAAGCAAGAGGAAGATAAACAAATAACCCTGGATTATTTAATAACCTTGAAGTCACTGGTGACTTCAAAAATAGTTCCTGAGAAGTGGAGGTTGAAAGGAGGAAGCCAAGTTGGAGCAGGGTGAGCTTAGTGGACAAAGACCCTATAGCTGTTTAGATGAAGTTAGGCTGGAGAAAGAAGAGCAAAATGGAAAAGTAGTTGAGTTTATACTCCAGTTTTCTCTGTCAAGTTCCACAGAGCAAGACAGGCCAGAGTGGGTTTGTTTTGTGGCGGGGACTGTGAACTGTCTCCCATACGCTCGTGTATTTGAACATGTCCCTAACTGGTGGTGCTATTTTGGAAGACAGTGGGACATTAAGAAAATGGTGCTATGTGAGTTCAGATCTCAGGCATTCAAGTAAAATCCTGGACATGGCCCCAGGTGTGGTGGCACACATTTTTAATTCCAACACTTGGAGCTAGAGGCAAGCAGATGTCCTTGAATTTGAAGCCCAGTCTGGTCTATATAATAAGGCCAGCCAGCCAAGAATAAACAGCAAAAAAAAAAAAAAAAAAAAGGATAAAAGCTAAAAGCTTACTGTGGTAGTAAGCACCTGAAATCCTAGCATTTGGGGACAGAGGTAGGTGGATTCTGGAGGTTTCTGGCCAGTCAGTCAGTCCAACTATGAGAGACTATTTCAAAAAGCAAAGAAACAGTTGAGGAAGACATTTTGACCACACCTGTGGCCTCCACACATACCCACACAGGTGAGCACATTCACACACATGTGCACATACATATTCAAAACACACGCACACACATAGATACACACACACACACACACACACACACACACACACATTGAATCAGTTCTTAGCCACCTGAGATGTTTTAGAGAAGTCTCTGCTGGCAGAAGGACTCTGTAGAAAGGCTCTTTCTTTCAAAAAAATTCCCAAAATGTTGATCTCACAGAAATTTCTGCATAGAAAGACAATCCCTTGGACTGCTTTGATCAAGTGCAGAAAGGATACTACCCTCTAGAGAATGGGTGCCCCTTTCTCCAGAGGAATGTTGTATAAAAATAAACCCACCAGGAAGCTTGAGCCAAGGGGAATCCTATGATTCTGATTCACTTCACTGAGGGAGGCTGCCCAGGATCAAATGTACCTTAATATCCCATGATTGTATTTTGCATGAAAAAATTTAAGCAGAAGTGACAGGGCTAAGTGAGGACATGCCAGCATGCTTTAGGACTTTTGGAAAGACTTGCGAAGCTGAGCCACCAACTGCAGCCTTTGCACGGTACTGTCTACACTATTCATAGGACCCTCCTATCAAACATCACAGCTGACTCACAGTTTCCACTGTGATGATTATGTGGTTATGGATGCAGCCGTGGTCTGTGAGACATTAACATGAAAAATATTCATTAATCACCTACCCATGACTAACCCTAAATACAGATGGATTGGGCATGATTTGATTTATAGAGTGTTAAATGATCCAGCCATTTATTCAAAAATGCTCCTTCACAGGTCTCCATGAAAACTGCCATCCTTAGTTTGAACTAACAACTATAATTCTAAAAGTTCTTTTGAGATATATAAATATATAATTTAAACAAGGAAAGTATAATCATAAGGAATTCAGAAACTTATTTGTAAGGTGGTTTATAGAAGTAAGGTTTTTTGAGCAATAGGCAAGAAACTGATGGGTCAATTGTGTTGGCACATGCCTGTAATCTTAGCACTCAGGAGGCTGAGGCTGAAGGCTCATGAGTTACCCTGGGCTACATAGTAAATTTTAGGACACACTGGGCTGTAAGAGTGAGACTCTGTTTCAAAATTTAAAAAAAAAAATGTGTGCATGTGCGTAAGCATGTATATATGTGCGAGAGAGACAGAGAGAGAGAGAGAGAGAGAGAGAGAGAAGTATTATAATAGAAGGGATAGGCCCACAGCAAGGTTCTGATCCTAGGTGGACTATATAGGATGCCTTGGGTATGAATCAAGCATGAAGTTCCTGGATATCTAAGGAGAAAAGAATTCATCTTGGGAGAAGAACAGCCTTTAACTCCTAAAAAGTACTATAAAGGCAACAATGATATGTATAGAAAATTGAAGAACATTAAAAAAAAAAAAACAGTAGGGAAAAGATCGGGCACAGTATCATGATAAGAAGAAGGCCACCACCTGCCTTTCTCTTCTGCTGTGTCTCGAACTCTGCATCATAACCCTGCTTCTCCAGACCATCACGTGTATTGTTGTTATACTTACGTACTTATAATATTTACATTTGGTAAGAAAAGTTTTTAAAAATATTTTTTGATTTATTTTTGTTTTATGTGTATGACTATATTGTCTGCATGTATGTAACTGTACCCATGTCATGCACTGCCCTCAGAGGTCAGAAGAGGGTGTCAGATCCCCTGAAACTGGAGTTATAGGCAGTTGTGAGCCACCATGTAGGTCTGGGATTCGAACCTGGGTCTTCTGCAAGAACAGCGAGTGCTCTTAACCACTGAGGCATCTCTCTAGCCCCCCAGAAAATGTGTATAACTTCTACTAATAATTCATTTACATGTTCTCATTTTATGAAATCTGCCAACATTGTGCTTTACATCCATAAGCAATTCAATTTCTTCAACTCTCTCTCTCCATATATATATATATATATATATATATATATATATATATATTTCTATGCCATAAAGCCCTTAGTAATCCCCCAGAATTAGTAATCCCCCAGATCTGGGCAGTGAAAGACTTTCTGCAGTAGTCCTACAGAGAGTCAGAGCTGAATTATGCTGTGTCCAGACTTACTCTAGATTCAGGACTATTTTTTTAGGCTATAAGAAGTTGTTACAGGTAAAATAGTAGCTTTTTTCAGAGTTCTCAATACATAAAGGCCAAAGTACTTTTAGTACAGACAAGGATTACATTACCACGAAAGAGATGAAGGGCACAGGTTTTTTTTTTGGGGGGGGGGTGTCTTTTTGAGTCTGTAGCCCCAATTGGCCTAGAACTTGCTATATAGATCAAACTGGCCTTGAACTCACAGAGATCCACCAGCCTCTGCCTCCTAAGTGCTGGGTTTAAAGTCATATGGCCCCACGCCTGGCTGAAGGGAGGAGATTTTTGCCAATTCTATTTCCTATGCACTTTGCACTGCGGAGCTAGAACTGTGCCTGCCACTGAAATATGTGGGCTGTGAGCACTGAACTTGAAGTGATTACTTTCTAGAAGGGTTAACAAGACATAACTGTGTTACACACAGACACTAACTAGAGATATACGAAAGTCAATAAAAAGCATTAGATTAGGTTTGACGTCTGTCAATGAAACTAGATTTTTTTTTTTTTTGGTTCCAATATTTTACATCAATTAAAAAGTCAGTTACCCTACTGTTAACACTAGCAGGTACATTTTATATCAAACACTAAGACTTCTCTTTATAACTATTTACATAGTTATAAACACATAATTTTAGAATACACAGACTTGCCAATCAACAATACCAAATAATGATGTAATATATGACAATATAAGTCATTTGTGGATAAGAGCGAGAGCATACAGTTTGGGGCAGCCTGCTGGAAATACTTCAGGTATACATGTATCATTAGTGTGCATTCATGAGCAGAACATCCCAAGCTACTGATAGAATCACCAAAGGCAGAGCAAAGCTCTTACTTCCACAGAAATTATATACAAGCGAGAGTAACACATCGGACCCATTGTTCAGTTTATGAAGTCAAAAGGCTTATTTCATGGCAGCTGTTACTAGCAATCGAATCTCAGATAGAAATCTTTTGGGCAAGAGATGTGCCTCTTTCTGATTCAAGGAGATTGTCAAGAGAGAAAGGCAGTGGGGATGACCTTGGGGCTGTTCCCCTTCAGCAGCGCAATAGTTGGCTACACACAGGCCTGTGATTAACATACACACATGTACACACACACAAGCTTATTAGCAAAATACAACTGGTTTCCTCAGTGCTCAGCTGGGACAGCTGTAAGCCTTCCATGTTTTTTTCTGACCGCTAAGCCCTGCGCCTCCATTTCAGACCTTCCTAGTTACTCACATTAACTGTTATTTTCTGCTCTGGAAAGTGATTACATCTAAACAGATCATTAAGGAAATAAGGGGAGGGGGATGGAAAGGCAGAAGGAGAAAAGAGAGGATGGAAAAAACCTCCAAAGAATGGAAAGTTACTTTAAAAAACACACTGAATAAACTGGTGGCTGGATTTTGGTATCTAGTCTTGGCTACTATGGGAATTGCTGGCAAAGCTTGAGGCTGGCAACTACTGCAAATCAGTTTGCCACTGTCTTCAGATTTAATGCAATATTTGGCTCAGACATTTTTTAAAAATCCCCTTTTCCAGTTAAAATATTTACACAGTCCTATGTGTCTCACTTAATGCCTGTTAAGCAATCATCTTTTAAAACTCCACAGACACTTGTAAATCTGTCGGGAGAATTGGGGCCTATAAACAAGGCTTCACATAAAGAGGGCCACATTGTCAATTTGCTGGGAGTCAGGATTTCTTAGGATGTGTTTAAAAATAAAGTTGAAGATCAGAAATAGTTTAGAGGGGGCAGCAAAGTGGCCAATAGTCTTGCTTGTTGGGCATTATTAGTAGCATTACCGGGCAGCTTCCAGACACAGACCTCAGCTATTTAAAGCCACATTCTCCTGTAAACCTGTCATTGATCCTACCTTACTCTTGAGTTATGGTAAAGGGAGAGTTACTTGTCCAACTGCCTCTGGTAGACTACATCCCAGCGCCTGTCCACTTAGAGGAGATGAGTTGGTGAAATCTTTAACTGCAGGCTTTTACGTGACTACCTGTGATTTGTGTGGTGTGTGTTAGGAAGGATAAGGGACTGTCAGAGAAAAGGGGGAACACCAGGCAGGGCCATGTCTGGGGAACAAGACAACTGAAAGATAAAGAGAATTCCCTAAGGGAGGTTAGGTGTAATAGGTTCTGAAATGCTTATTCAATTTTCTAACTGACAGCCTTATGTGAATGAGCCAAACCGATAAACTTGAAAAGCAAAAGAGGTCCATCCAAGTTATCTCCTGCTGGCCTGGGGAGTACCAGGAGTTGGTCTGTCTTCTGTGACAGGACTGAGTAAGCCACTTAATTACTTACTTTTAAGCTAGCCACCTTATTTTTTCTCTGTTTCATTGAAGAATATGTCATTAGTATGATTCACAATTCATTTTATAATGAATTTCAAGATAAAAAATTATTTGAAAATTTACCCTAACCTATAATATCCCATTTTGGATTGGGCTCCCAATGCAAAGGCAAGTGTGGCTTCTCTTTGAAACATATAATTAGTTATTTGTAACTTCAGGCTACTGAGTAGCTTGAAACATCAGAGGTAATATTTGTTGATTCTTTCTGTGGGGTCATAATTGGGAAGGGTTTTGCAAGTGCATTTGTAAAACTGCAGAACGACTACAGGGCACATAGCCTGTACGTCCCTACCCCTATCAGAGTTAAATTGCTGTTCTAAGGGGCAATCTGATCCTGCCTTTAGCAGGAGGGAAAAAAAAACCCATAAAACATAAAAGTAAGTAGGAGTAAATTTCTTCCATAGAAAATGAGGATAATACTTGTTCTTAAAATGTGTTTATAAAGGGCTTGATATTTCGGTGAGTTTATTTAAAATTAGCAGTTAACTCAGTGCTTAGAATAAATATTTGCTGAAAAAATAAACACTTTGAAAAGGTCGAACAAGGTCCTTCTCCTAGTCTGCAGATTTTTTTTTTTATACTGAGGGATTTGATGATGTTTTTAACAACCATCGAAATGATCCAGAAAAGTAATTTAAAACACAAATGGCCAGGTTTAGTACAATATTCACAACCCTAGACTCTCCTTGGGTATTTCCTCTTTATGTTTCAGTGCAGGGGAAGCTGGTGGGCCCATTATACATAGTCATCTACAGTAATGTGGACAAATGTGGACATATATTGTTTTCTAATTCCTTTAAACTATTCCAAACTAAACTCAGCTTTTATGGTTAAAAGCAAACCATCTTGAATGGCCCAAAACATCTAAGACCTCAGCTGGCTTTATGCATTTTTTTTTCACTCTACTTCTCACAAGAACCCTTGAGTTTGGTCCTGACATGGCTCCCATTTTTTAGGTTGACGATGAGAAAGTCGCACAGATCATAAGTAGCTGGAATAGAATCTGAATCCAAGGTACTATCCTGCTCTTACCTAAACTACCTCCAAGGAAGCTCTTAAAACTTTTGGCTATTTGTGACAGTGACTCATGAACTTGAAGGAACCAAGGAAACACTTGCTAACCACCAAGTTGGGTCATAAGACAGCCTTTCATTTTAAATGGGGAGACAGAGCCTAGCAGGGTCAGGATATAAAGAGGCATATCAGAGATCAGAACTAGGGCTGTCAGTTCCCATGTGGGTCACTGATTTTTCTCTGGATAACTGAAAGGTGGAGTCACAGTCCATGGTCCCTGTCCACATAAGAATCAAGAAATCTGGGGAGAATCTAGAAATAAAGCCTTGGGCTAAAATTCCCAGTCTTTTGCTGGGACTACAGAGTTGCTTTTCTGACACAAACAGATTTCACTTGTGCATTGTGAATCTTCCACAGATTCCAAGATTTCCAAGTATTCCAAAGATACACAATTTACTTGGGCAGAAACATATTTTGGCATTTACAAACCACCCACAGATCTACTTCTGTTTAGAAAATGTTTTGACCTGATACAAGCTTATCAGCCATACAAGCCATAGCTTGAATACCAGTTCAGCAAGTGAGATGAGTGTCATGGTGGCTAGATGATCTGGGTCACACTGCCTCCTGTGTTATACTCTGTTTTCTAAGCTACATAATGCCTGCTGCATTCACCTCAAAGGAAGAAGCTCTACGCATGTAAAGTTTATGCCATTGTGACTATAAAACACCCTTTTCTTCTTCTTTTACTGAACTTGCCAAGCTAATGGTACTTTTCCATCCCTCCTCCAAATATTGCTATGCAAGTTAGAAGCTTGGCGCGTGTGTGCTGCTCTCTGGCTCCCCTGTGCAGGTCTTGGGTCATTGGGTAGATCTATCTCTAGGGCAACTGTGCTGTTTCCAAATTTGTTTATGCTATTGGTTCCTTTTACTGAATTTATACAATTTAATTGCTTTATGGGATACTACACATGTATGACTGTATAAAAGTTTTACTTAAATACATTTAAATGAAAAAGATAAAACACTACTGCGAATATAGGTATACAGGAGATCAGTAGAGAATTGAAAGATACAATAGCTTAGTGGAGTGATCCTGTGACAGAAAGAGACTATGAAGGAAAAACTTTAAGGTCCACAGAAAGACTGAAGTCCAATGAATAGAAATGTGTCAATGCCAATTTCTTAGTTTTGCCAAATGTATCACAGCAATGCACTATTCTAAGAGCGGGGAACGGGGTGAGAGCAGTATGAGAACTCCTTATAACATCTTTACAATTTTTTTATGAAGTTCAAATTATCCCCCCAAAATTTTAAAAGGCAACACAAGACAGTTTTTGAAGATTGAGAACAAGTATAAAGATCTAGATGACGTGGTGGTGTCCGTAAGTCGTCACCCCACTTTAAATGCAAAAGGGAAACTAAGGGAGATCTGTTATGGATGTAGATTATGTAGGGAAGACCTGGAGGATTCCAGCTGATCCACAGTTCAAGAAAAGGTCCCATCTCCACAGCAAAAGACAAACCAAGTTCAATTTAACTTGTTTTAGATGAAAGGCTGAGGCATACAAATATCATTTTCTGTTTCCTCATTTTGATCATTTTTTTCCCTATTAGTTGACTATGCCGGGTAAGGCATAAGCTCCACACTATAAAAATGACTTCTAGGCGTTATCCACACAAGAAGATTTGAGGCATGGATTAATTCAAGAGCAAATCTTTGAGAGTCATTTATCAAAAGAATACCTGAGATCTACACCTGATTTCTATATAAGGAAAATGTTCAGAATTCTTAAGAGTTTTCAGTTCTTCCAAGACTAAATATAGGGAGCAACTCAATACTCTTACTGAATAAAAGCTGTAAAACACTCTCCAATAACAATAATGATTTTATACCCTTAGAGTTTGGAGTGTATCTTCAAAATCCTCCAGATGATACTTGTCCAGACCTTCAACCCTAACAGTCTTCTAAGTGTCGGTGGTGAGGAAACCCCTACCTCTCAGGTTCATCAGTCTTCCTTTTAAGTAGCTTTAAAATCTGTTTCTTGAACAGAATTTGACCCGTTGATGCTTGCTGACATCTTTGGCCATAAGGAATTAATCTAATTCTAAGAGCAAAATCAGCAATGATCTGAATTTGAGTCATTTCTACCATCTATTCTTGTGTTTGCTCATTCAGCAAACATTGAGTTAACAATGAGCACAATATAGGTACACTCAAGAGGTTATATTGGATACATACTGGCACAGAGCAGGTGGCAGGAGAGAGAAAACTTAGAGTAAGGAGAAATGAGCAGTGACAGCCAAATAGGGAGCTACAACAGAGAGTGTGAATTCAAAGTGACTGCTGAAGCCTGAGTGGGCAAGGAAGGCTCAAGGCAGAGGGCACTGCAGGCACAGGGAACAGCCACTGCAGAGGGCTCAAGGCAGAAACAAGGTCAGCAGGCTAGAAGCAAGGAAGGCTTGCACTGCTGGAGTTAAGTGGGAACCAGACAGATAGCAAAAGAGGACACTAATAAAGATAGAGAGGGCTGAGGTAGCTTTGAAGGGTGTGACTGTGAGGCTGGATTTGATCCCAAGAACAACGAATGCTAAGTACAAAGTGCTGGTGACCCCTCTGCTTGGTGGACGCTGAATGAAAAAGAGGGCAGGAGCAGAAGCAGGGAAAGGTGCTGGGAGTGTTGTGGCCAAGGGAGGAGGTGCAGTGTGGAGACAGAAGGCAAGGGACCAAGTGGAGACATTTTGAAGTTGAGTTAGCAGGACCCACGGATGGACTGAAAGTCAGATACAAGGGCAAGAGGGGAATGGAAAATATCATGTACTACGGTTGGACTGCCCTCACACGGTCCTGTAAAACCTATAAAACTCACAGGAGCAGGTAGCAATAGCCTCATTTTAATACCTGGAGACAGGATGTGAGGAAACTAAATGACCTAACACGGGTTATATAGCTTATGAAACAAGAATTTGAATTCAGGACTTGTGACTCAGACTTCTCCAAAAAAGCAGCTTTTCTTTTATGTTTCTTGTCAAGGAAAAAAACCCAAACAAAATAAATTCTATTAACCATGTTGATTTATAAACAGTGGGTGAAGCAGAGAGCACAAGCGGAGCGGAGGGAAGCGGGATAGCATAACTCATCCCTACCACCTGGAGATGTCACAATCACGGCTTCAAAGGAAACACAAACTTCTTCCGTTAATTAAACGGATGAATCAAGCCTCAGTCTCCGCACCCTCTCCTTTCTGTATGCTCTGTCTTTGAAGGCGTTCCATTTGGGAAATGTGTGACCTTTACCCACCATGCTGCACTTAATTGAATGCTTTGCTTCAAAAGTCTCCACACTGTTCAACATTTTACACCCACTGCCTTTCTGAAATACTTATCCCAATTCCTTAAGGTCTGTTTTGTTGAAATCATTTTACAAAAATAAATCATATCAGAGTCTTTTAAAAATTATTCTAAAACTTTGCTTGCAAGACTAAATATTTTTAACACCATGGCAACATGGTCAGGACTCTGGCTAATGTATCCAGTCTTGAACCAAAGTTCATACTTAGTAAACTGCCATCGCCAAATGGGTTGGAAATGAGGAAGGAGCTAATAAATTAGGCATGGTCAATAATCATTCAGTCCGATCTTCTGGTGCTTCCTAATGGTTCTAAATGAGCCAGACTTGTCCTAATGGACCAATTCCCCTCATCTCTTGTTAGACACATCAGTCAACACCAAGAAAACTTCAAATGCTTAACTTCTAAGTTAGTTTAAATCTCTATGCAATACTTGCAGAACTTCATGTGACAACTTTCCTGACCCGTTCACTCTTCTCAGTTGAGCAGGCTAAACAGTATGGTGTCTCCACTGGCCCAGCTGAGTTTCACACAACTTAGGGAATGTGTGTTTAGTAAACAGCAGGACTAGAGCCTCCCAGTCCAGCACTACTTTCAATACACTGTGCAATTGAAACTTCATTACCATTTACCAATGAAGAATTGGTTTATTGTTATTTGTGAGGAGAGTTGTGTATCAAAGTTATGTACACATCTAGCTTAAAGAATAAATACCTGTGGGGTTGGAGAGATGGCTCAGAGGTTAAGAGCATTGGCTGCTCTTGCAGAAGACCCAAGTTTGGTTCCCAGTACCCAGATTGTGGCTAACAAGCATCCTTAACTCCGGTTGAGGGGACCTGATGCCCTCTTCAGACCTCTGTGGGTATTGCACACACACTGTACATTTACATACATTCAGAAAGAACACTTATAAACATAAAATAAAATACTAAAAACAAACAAATGCCTATGCATGCTAAGGACAGCATTTCCCTATCTTTATCCCATGAATTCTTTTTCTTCAGTGACAATCACTTTTTACCAGTTTAATATGATTTCGTTGTACATACATATATAACAGTGTTGGCACTTTTGGTCTTTTTGAGACAAGATGTCCCTGTAGCTCCAGATGGTCAGGAACTTGCTAAGTAGACTAGGCTAACCTCAATCTCACAGAGATTTACCTGCCTCTACCTCCCAGTGCTGGGATTAAAGGTGTGTGCCACCACACCTGGTTCTACTGGCACCTTTGAGTTTTCATTTTGTGTACTGTAAATGATGGCATTCTCTTCTCTCCACACTCATCACTCTACCTCCACCATCCAATAACCTACCACCATCACAATGGATCCTTTTTTAAAGCACTGATTTTTTCCCTGCACTTGTCATTAAATGTACATCCATCTATTGGTGATTCAGTAAATTTCTTATTATTTTGACATGCAGGTCTATCAGATGCATTAATAATACCTAATAATCTTCTCTATGATTCCTTTGTCTTAATCTAACCTGAAAGGTTTTATCTCCATGCCTGCTTGTTACCCTAGATTCTTTATCTTGTAGGTTATTCACCTCTCTTCTACATTGGACCTTTTATTTCTTGTAACCTTTTTATTTTTTATATGACAGTTTCTTATAAATTGAAACATTTCTTCCAGGAGGGAGGGGATGGCTGTAAACTTTCATAGTCTAGCAAAGCTGAAACTTGCAAGTCTCAAGATTCAAGACCCCATCCCAGCTTTACAGAGAGTAAACAACTGCAGAGAGACTGAGCAGCAGAGCTGAGGGAGAAGAGTCTCTGGCTGTGGAGCTGCCTGCACTCTGTGCAGAGAGCTCCAGGGCTGCTGCTTCATTTGTTTTGGGGTGGGCTTTTTGGTGATGCAGCTACTTTTGATTCCTCTGTGCTCCTGTATGTAATCCCTCACCATACTCCTGTTAATGCGTCCAGTGTAAACTCATTGTTCACCAAGTTGGACTTTGATATATTCATTACTTTGATCTGTCTTGGATTCACTTTCTTGGATGAATAAACATCTATGCTGCATCTCCTCAGGAAAAGTCTGTCATGCAACACCTGTGTTTTCTGTCTAGTGACACAGCCCATTAACATTCTAAAATGACTGCATGGGAGATGAGCTTTATAAGAATTCATATTTCTCAAAATGATTTTAATCTGCCCTCATATCTAATTGATGTATTACCCACCCCACCTGCTCTGGGAGTAAAACACCTCCAGCATCAGATCCATTTACACTTTCTAGTGATGCTGTTGGAAAATAAGAAGTCATTCTCCTTCTTAATGCTTTGTGTATAACCTATTACTATGCCCTGCCCACCAACTCTCTTCTTCCAGAAGTAGTAAGCTTTTCTTTTTGTTCTAAGTATTCTGACATGTTTTAACAATAGCAGATATCTGTCTTTCTTAGTTGTACTAGAGTACTTAGTTGGATCTTTGAAAATTAGGAATTCATATCTGTTATTCTAGAGGTTTTCTTGAGTGACTTCATCAATTTAAGTATTAATTTATATTTTTATTTAGATATGAACTGAGGCATGCATTTATGGTATGTATGAATCATAAAGTAAAAAAAATTGTTTCTCACCTTCCTCCACCTGTGAGTTAGAACTCAGCTTTCCTGCTGGATAATTCACTTAGACACATATTCATCTATTCTTCTACTTCAGAAATTTCATAGTTATCATTTTCTCTGTGCTGTTGACTCTGTGCTTTTAAAAAACTTTTTATTACTGTTTCAGTATTTTTTTTAAAAGTAAATCCTTCATGAATGTTCAACTATCTTTCTCTAAAGTTTGCTAATAGGTTTTCTGAGTGATTTGCTCCTTTAAAATTTTTTAATCTTAATTGTATTTTATGTGTATGCATGTAAGTGCACCATGTATGTGCAATGTCAGTGGAGACCAGAAGAGGGCATTGGATCCCCTGGAACTGGAGTTACAGATGGTTGCTTGGCTGTTAGCTGCCATGTGGGTGTTGGGAACTGAACCCTGGTCCTCTGCAAGAGGAGTCAGAACTCTTAACCATCTCTCCAGCTCAATTTCCCATACCATCTGTGGATTATATTAAAATGGATAATTAAAGAAAACGTTCTCATGAAAGGCCCAAGTGATAGAAATCATTCATGATATATTCCAGTCTTGTTCCAAGCATAGGAGGGAGCAGCAGGTCCTGGAAAGTTCTCTTACCGTCTCTTTTGTGTTGGAATTCTGCCAGAATACAGAAGAGGTAACAAGGGAATCAACCCATGAAGACTCCTGGGGCGGGGAGTGGAAAGTGACTCTTCTATCCTCTGCTACTAGTCCTATATTAGATAAAGTGGTTTGCTTATCTTTGGGGTCATGAAGGATGAAAACATATGCTAGGCCATTGCCTGACAGAGTCAGAGATTCTGGGGAAGTAGAAAAGTTGAAAGGTTATAGTCAGAGACAATAATCTTCTGAAAATCAGTGTTATTGTTTCCTTTGGTTCTTTCAGAAGATAGACCGGAGAATTAAATATGGCTTGTTCTTCACTATTCTGATTATATTGTTAACGTTTAAGGGGTGGGCCTACAAACAGTCAAAGAATAAGTTATAACAGTGTGAGAATTAGAAGCTTTGAAGTGAAGAAATGATATAAGCAGACTTATTATTATTTACAGGGACTCATTAAATGCTTTAAGGATTGTCACTAGTGATATTGGAAATGGGTACCTATTATACTTTTGAAGTATTTACAGACCTGTGTCCACTGTCTACTCTCCCAAGAGAATTTTATTCCTAACAATTGTCTAGAATTCTCAGATAATAAGAAGTCAACCAACTTTTAACTGATCTTGTTGCTTTAAAGTTCTCTACAGACATGCCAAATTAAAAAAAATAAAAATATGCCATTAGGTTTGAATTTGAGATAAACAAGGAATAACTTTTCAGCATCTAACTTCATGAATTTGCTTACCTATAATTAAGTATTGACTATGATTTGGGCTTTTACGTTTTTATTTTAAAAATTACATATGCATACTCAAACTATATACAGGATGCACCTACACTATAAAGAATTCCTCATTTATCTGCAATTTTGTTTTTACTTGGGGTTCTTGTATTTAATAAGTTTGGTTACCTCAAGGGTAAAGGACATTATGACAAACATTTTTTCAACCATCTCCTCTGTTTCCTAAGACAGTATCAATAGGAAATCTCTTCAGTTCTGTTCAGGAATCCATAGCCCTGAGTAGCTTAGTTTAAAATAGTCATATTTCCGTCAGAATGGTGGATACATACATTGATTTCTGTGGAAGAGGAGACAATATGGCAATAGGACATCCAGAGTCAGAGAGGTGAGCTTGCATGTGAGAATGGAGAGGGGAAACAGGAGGGGAATCCCTCCTGCTGTGACACAAACTTGAATATTCACTAGTAGACTGTCAGCACTAGTTGGTAATGAATTCCCCACTTATTTCAGATAAATCTTTATCAACAGCCAAAACAGAATGAGAAAAAGACAGTGATCATCTACCCAAATAAAAATGATCACAAAACCAGCTAAAGGCAAGATTAAATACAAGATGATGTAGGGATTTGGCTTTGTTAAGCAAGCTCCTGTCATTTAATGCCTCTGCTACTGGAGGCATCAGCTCTCCTGAAAGTGGCTTCCGTTCCCAGTGTCCTCATTGCTGAGTTTCCAACCCCATGCCATACAGCCTCAGGTATTACTGCCCAGAGATTTATCAGTCCAGATACTGCTTGCTTACTAAATTAAATGATCTTGCTGGAAAATGAGATGATTGTTTCTACATTGTACAACACACCCTAGCTAGTTTATTGTTCACTATGAGGTGTTAAATAGGAAAATTTTTCCAATCTGTAAACAATTTAGTTGACTCAGTGAATTAATGTTAGAAAATGATACCTTTTTAATCCTTCTCTAATCTTTAATCTCATTATTAAATCATTAAGAGTTAAACGTAATTTATGCTGTTCTAATTATAAAGTTCTATATACCAAGTTCTAATTATTAAAAAAGAATCACACATACATATTCAAATAATTAAAATTATCTCCTCTATGCCACTCTAAGTCCATAATATAAGGTATATTGTTATATTATGAGTGTTGTTTAATCATTTGTGAACCTTAGGCAAGAACAACTACATGAATGGTTTTAATCTGCCATCTTCATATGACATTGACACTAGTTTTAAGAAATGAATTTCTAGAAATGCATTTCACGTTTTCATTTATACCTACTATAATTAAGATTTTGAGGTAGAAGGCTCAAGTTCTAAGCTTGCACAAAATAGAGATTTGACCAATATTTCTGAGCTTATCTGGTTACTAAACACACGAGAATTTAAACTGTCTATAAACAGATGGGGTTGGAACTATGGCTTAAAGCACGTTCCTTAAAAACATGAGGACCTGAGGCTGAGTGGATAGAAGCACTGGCCGTTCTTGCAAAGGACACTGGTTCAGTTCATGGCATCCACAAGGCAGTGGGCAATCTTCTCTAACTCCATTTTCAGGGAATGTGACGGTCTCTTCTGGCCTCCATGGGCACTGTACACATGGGTGTACTTACAAACATGCAGGTAGTACACTCATAAATATAAAATAAAAATAAATTGCTAAAAGAAAACAAACATGAGGACTTGAGCTCAGTTCCTATCACCCATATGAAAAAGTCAGGCATGGTGACATGCACCTGCAGTTTCAGAGCTGGGGAGGAAGAAACAGGAGGACTCCAGGACTTGTTGGTCAGTTAGTCTAACCAAATTGGCTAGGTTTAGGTTCAGTGAGACCCTGTCTCCAAAAATAAGGCGGAAAATGTTGGAAGAAGACATCTGAAATCAACCTCTGACCTCCACATGTATGTGCACACATGGGCATATACATATATACATCAACACGTATAACACCAATAAGTTAAAAATGCCTATAAATGGGATAAACTCCAATATGAACTATCCTAGAGAGATTACCATTCTGCAATCTTAGAATAAGAATTTTTAATATTTACTGAATGCCTAGACTACATATTTCAAACATCTCACTTAGGGAAGGCTTACAAGGACTAGCACATGAGGATAAACATTTCCAGGATAAACACTTGCAGAATGATAGCAGATAGCAAAAAAAGTCAACAGTCTTGCCTTTCCATAACTAATGTATTCCCAAATATTTCTAAATGGTATGTAAGAAAGGGTATGTTCATATATATAGTCTTAAATATTTAGAGAAAAAGATGTAATCAGAATTATTTTAAAGGATATACACATGAACTTGCATTCCAGCCAACATTCTCAAATTTGAGTAGGAATTATATTTTTCCCAATATATAATAACGACTGATGATGCTTTGTTTTCAAAGACAGATTAAGTGAACAGATTGTTCATTTCAAAGTTCAACCTTAAAGTGAGGGGATGCTAAATAACTAGCCTCAGCTAAATGGGAAAATTATCTTTATTCTTAGATAATTATTCCAAAACGTGTGGAATTTTCAACATCTTTCCAAAGAGTCCCTGTCTCATTTTCCAATTTAGAAATTATTTTAGCTTTCCTATTATATCCAGAATGAATTTTCCCTAAATAAAATACTATCAAAGGAACATATCAAACAAATATATACTGTGTAGGGGAACAGGGGATTATATGAATAATTCCAGGTACCACAGCTGTCATTCAGTTTAGGTTTGAGGAATCAAGATATGAGAGAGGATGCACTCATTATATGAACGGAAAACCCAATGAAGGCTGTGTAATCAAGCGAGTGTCAAAACAACATTATGGATAAAAAGCATCACTGCTTACTTAGTGCCTCCTGTTAAGGCCACAAAGTAACAATCATACCAACAGCTGCATTGTTATCTCAACATTTTGATAGTACTATCAACAGCCCATCTTCATAAACTGCATTTCACAGAATGTATGATCTATAAAATATTACTAAGAATATAGTAAGGAAAAAAAGAAAAGAAAGCCAATGTTTCATTCTTGATGCTGGAATATGCTGTTTTAAATAAAGTTAAGTGGTTTTTAAAAATATTTATTATTTTATTTTATGTGTATGATTGCATCCCCTGCATGTAGGTAAATGTATTCATGTTGTGCAATGCCCATGGGGGTCAGAAGAGGGCATTGGATTCACTGAAACTGGAGTTATGGATGGCTGTGACCTGCCACGTGGGTTCTGGGAATCTATCCAGGGTCCTCTCTAAGAGCAGCCAATGCTCTTAACCACTGAGCCATCTCTCCACCCTAAATTTTATTTTTTAAAACTAAAGAACTTCCAAGATCCTCTAATAAGCCTGTGCACACACTGGACTGATATGATTTTAATACAGAGCATTTAAAAATATTTTATTTGTTATTTTTATTTTATGTGTTAGTGCATTGCCTGCATGTGTGTAAGTGTACCCAGGTCATGCAATGCCCCTGGAGGTCAGAAGAAGCCAGCCCCATCCATTCCTATACCTGTTCACATGTGCACACACACAGAGATTAAATAAATAAAATTAAAAATTTAATACTTATTTGCCCTAAAGACCTCTTTTCATGGCACTATTTCAGCTAATATTGAGTGCCACTACTTAGGGACTCCTGCATCTATGTCTCAATGAGGCCGTGTGTTTTGAGGGCACACAGGTGTGGGTGTGGATGGGGCTGGCTTTAACAGGTACAATCAGAGACCAAGATCTGTTGTATGATACACTTGTTTCTTATTGCCATTACAGCAAATCAGCACAAACATAAGTGGCTTAAAACAACACAAATACCTCTCTACCTCTTACCTTTTTTTACAGTAGGAGTCTGTCATGATTCTTACTACTCACTAGGCTAAGATCAAGGCACGGGCAGGGCTGTATTCCTCTCTGCATTCTCTGGGGAGAATCTAGTTCCTCGTTTTTTCCAGTTCGATTGGCTTTATACATTACTTGGCCCATTGCCTATTCCCGCCATTGTCGAAACCAGCAACATTGCATCCCTCTGATTGTTTTTCTCTAGCTATATTTCTCTCTGATCACAGCTTTTGAAGATTCATTTTAAAAATTCATGTGATTAGATTAGTTCCACTTGGCCATGACAGAATAGTTTTCCATGTCAGCACTCACAAGGTCTCTGTTTCCCATGTAAGGCAACATAATCACAGAGTTCAGGGTTAGGGTTGGGACACTGCTGCGTGCATTATTCTGCCCACCACAGATGGATTGTTTGTAAGAATACTTTGAGGTGACTGGCCAGCAAACAAGGTCAAGGACTAAGAAAGAAACTAGCCCTGCTGCTTATGCTCTCTCAACGAATTTATATAACTCCACAGTACCAGGGAAACCAAACTCATTGTCTTTGGATTAAAGAAAGCAGAATAAACTATGTATGAAACAGGTTCCTTCTCATTTGTCTTCAAGAAGTGGAAAGGAATAACAAGTACTCTAGGAATTAGACACTCCACAGTCACAGCAGGTTGGCCTTTAATGGCAGGGTCCAATTCTATATGCTGCACAGGTTCCAATAAAAGGTACATATCCCTAATTGTCTTTATTGAAGGAACCACTCATTCATTATTTTCTATGACTCAGGTGTGCTGTCAAGTTTTGCAAGTAAGAAAATGAATTTTTTGCGACAATGTCTCACTCTCTATCTTAAGCTAGTCTGGAAATTGTGGCAATACTCTTGCCTCAAGAAACCAAGTGCTGAGATTACAGGCATGAACCACCATATCCAGCTGAAACTGGGCATTTTAGTTGATTTGGGGAGAGTGTTGAGGACTGAGTCCAGGGTGTGTGTGTGTGTGTGTGTGTGTGTGTGTGTGTGTGTGTGTGTGTGTGTGTGTGTGTATGTATGTGCTGAACATGTACACAACCACTGAGTTATTCTCCCTTGCCCCCAGATCGTTTTTTATGATTATATTATTTAGTAAGATTTTACTTTCACCAAATCAGTAATATGACTCCACAGCCTGAATTCTTAACCCTATTAAAGATGGTACCCATCTGCATTGCTGATCCTTTTATCCTGTGCTTCTTCCCTTTCCTATCCTCAATCCAAGATAGCTTTGTTCCTGTATCACTAGCTAATCTAACAGTCTAGATTCCTACTTTCAATGTGGTGGGAAGACATCTAAGCCACAGGCAGGAAATGTCAAGAAACTCAGCCCAGGTCCTAGAGTCTTACCTGGTTTCCTAACATGGAAAGATCATCACCTGGGAACCAATGGCCAGTTACTTGAGCACCAAGAACTTTGGCTTTCTTATCTTGTGGGAAGTTAGATAGGATCATTGTAAAGATGAAAAGACATGATATAAGTAAATCACTCAATAAATATAACCACATAATAAATTGTAGCTGATATTATCATCAGTTCCTTCGAGGTTTACTTACATAAAAATGCTGTTCAGAGTTCTTGTTTTTCTGAAAGAGTCTTCTCCACCTCTACTCACACCAGTGACACTACTATGCCCATCAGCCATAGATTAAATTCACACCTTTTCTGGAAAGGCTTGGTTAACACTGTTCAAAAATATTTCCTTCCAGAGGGTGATGTTGTGCCTGCCTAGAGACCTGGGGCCTGATACCCCTGAAATTTGCTAATCACATCTGGTTTAGCTTTAGACATTTTCTGGGATTTTGCCAGCAGCTACGACATTTTAATGGCTACAATAAACCTCAAAGCCTCATCAAATCTTTGCTGTATGTGTGAAAATTATGTCCTCTTCAATTAAACATTCAATCTTGGTTCACGCCAAGGCCTTATGGAAAGGGAGGTGAAACCTGAATGGGAACTCAAGATGAAACAGACCGCCACGATCCTGGCCATCTTGCCAGATGGTATTTAGAAGAAAAAGAAATTCATTAGAGGACCCAGGGTCTGTATTTTCTTTAAATATTTACTGGGTACCTTTCATGTGTTAAAAATACTGGCATCTCTAAAGATTAGCAGGGCATTTTTGTTTAAATATTCAATGTGTGTGGGGTGGGAGTGGTGTTCCCTTGTTTGCTTTTGTGGGACTTCATGTCTCTGGGAGAAGCCCAGTTCAGGGAAGGGAAATGACCGAGTTGATGCTCAGTTTTTCTTCCTAAAGCCACTCTACCAGCTCCATAAGCTCGCATTGGTCCTAGGAGTTGGCTAAGGGGAGTTCAGTGGAGATGGAGAGGCCAGAGTGACACTTAGCAGCATCCCTAGACAAAACAGGGTTCACCTAAATGAGGGATCCTGGGGAACCGTGCCCTCTACTCTCCTCCTATCGCCTTGTTATTCATCATCAAGCTCACAAGGACAAGGACAACCACAAGGTTGTCAGGGGAGGCAGTCCCTGTCTGGAGAGAGGAGGATCAAACAGAGATCAGGTTTCTTCTCAAACATCTACAAAGGGTCAGGCCAAATGCTTAACCAGGGGCAGAGACACAGGAGGGAGAATGGACACTGAGGGCTGGCCCACGGCTTGGATCTTCATCCCCCACTCCTGACATGTGCTGCACTGGCCTGGCTCTTTATACAGCCCCTAGAGGATGGAGAAAACTCCATGTGATAGCTATTCTGCTTTATTATAGTATGAATCCAGTCAGTATCTTAGATGAGGATAAAACAGTTCTTTAAAGAAGAGAAAAAAGGGACCTCAAATCAAGTATCATATTCTTGAACAAAGCATTTTTTGATTGCATTCATTCTCTCAACTACATCAACAATGTATATGTATGTGTGGGGTTAACCTCTGTACTCCTTTAAAAATAATTTACAAGATAAAATACTCATTTGTAATCACTATCTTTACTAAAGCAAGTTTTATACCCAAAGAAAAAATAAATGGCTCTCCTAGCCACTGGGAGCAGATCTTTCCCACTTTGCTTCCATCTCCAGGCTGGTTTCAAGCCTAAGACTGAGGTTTCTGAGCACTTCTTCACAATAAACATTTTTTAAATGTTTATTTTATGTCTTAGTGTAAAAATATTCCTGGTTGAAACTCTTCATTTCCTCAAGCTCTCCTTCTGGCACTCAGGACTCCATTTCCACATTAACACACTCCCTAAATCCTTCATAGAGCTCTTCCATTGGAGTTATACAAGCTCTGGGCTAGTATTTATGTTCCTGGACAAGAAGATGTCTCCACAGTGAAAACACAGGACTGTAGAAATGCCAAAGGAAAGTTCCTGCCTGAGAGACACATACCTCCTAAAAAGTCAAAGGGGCCTTTCTGCATTTTTAATTCAATAATTAAAAATGTAAATTTAATTGAAATCAAATGTTTACTGTAGTTCTCATCCTAATTAGAGTTGTCTAGAAACTAAATATAGCATCATGTATGTAAGAAGTATCTTTGTGTGTGTGTGTGTGTGTGTAACAAAGTAAGTTTAAAAAGTACATAAGCTCTAATTGAATAGGACTGATAAGAGCTTAAAACATCTGCCTATGGATTGAAGACAATTTCTCTAAGTCTCAATTTCCTCATCTCTAAAATGGAGTTAATACAGTTCCTTTTTATTAAGGTTATTAAAAGAATAATAAAAGAAGCCAGGCTTGGTGACGCACACCTTTCATCCCAGCATCTGGGAGGCACAGGCAGGTGGATATCTGTGAGATCAAGGCCAGCCTGGTCTATATAGTTCCAGGATAGCTGGGGCTACAGAGAAACCCTGTCTAAAAAAACAAAACAAAACAAAAATCAAAGGAATGAAAGAAAACAGTATGCTTCCAATAAAAGGCTGCTGTTACTAATGTTTTAACTTTTAAATATTAGGAAAACGCAGATATGGGGCTGGGAGATAGCTCACTCTGGTAAAGCGCTCGACTTGAGGACTCAGAGTTTGAACCCTAGAACCCACTTTCAAAAAAGCCAGGTGCATGGCATGCACTTGTAATCCCAGTGCTGGGGAGGCTAAGACAGACTGATCTCTGGAGCTTGCCTTGCAGGCCAGCTTAGTCTGTTTGGTGATTTTCTGACCAATGAGAGACCTTGTGTCAAAAATAAAAAGTAAATCAAAAGTAGACTGTGCCTGAAGAATGACAGTCAAGATTTCTGGCCTCCACATGGATGTGTGCATATGTGCATGCACACACACCTCCAAAACAGGTGCATACATGTGTGCCCGTGTTCTCCACCCCCACACACAAGAAAATGATAATACGACAAAAAAATATACATAGTAAGCAAATGATTAATAGCCACAAAAGAGGAACACATGTGAAATTTGGTGCCTCAAAACACTGCCCAGAGATGGAAAGTTCCTGAAGGCTGTAAGAAACCTGCGGGAACTCCACCCCAGTCCACTGGGAGTCAGACATCAAATGAAAGTGTTCTAAGAAGTCCCCTTCGCAACTGCTGTAATAGCAGAACAGTTATTGTTACCTTCCAGCTGCCGCTTCAGTTTTCTCAGGTCCTTTGTGAGGTCTTCAAACTTGACTTGGGAGGCCAGAAAGAAATCTTGTGGTTCGGGCAGTGGGAAAACACTTTTTTCTGTCCCAGCTTCCTAAAAGATAAGATAAACAAAAGTATATTCCTCTTCCCACTTGTCACTTTCAGTTGAAATTCCAAAGCATCACTCAGGGGGATAAAGAAAAAGGTTAGCTGCATGTTTAAATAGAGATCATGACCATGCTAGCTTGGTGTGGTCGCACACACCTCTAATCCCAGCATTCAGGAGGAAGAGGCAAGTGAATCTGTGAATTCAAGGCCAGCCTGATCTACATTGTCAGTTCCAAGCTAGCCAGGGCTACAGGGAGACCTGTCTCAAAAACACCAAAAAGAAAAGAAAAGAAAAGAAATTATGGCATTGTTTCCTTATGACCCTAAACCCACTACACTGAGGCGCTTTCATGTCTTCCATAGTAATTTTGGTTTCACTGGCATTGAGGTTAGCTATGGCCCTGGCACAGGCTATGTTTCTGCTTGGCCTTTTGATTCAAGGAGGAAATGATCAGGTATATCCTGCTCTTGGGCAGTGTATTCTCATGGAAAAAGACAGGGGAAACACACGAAAGTACTTACAGTCCCTGTTTGAGTTCCACATGCTAGCAATTAGATAACTCATCTTGGGGTGTGCCAGGGTGTGGACTGTATGAGAAGGCACTGAGTGGAAGATGGCACCCCCTTCCTTTCAGTTTTACCCACCTTTCCCTGCAGCTTAAACTCCAATGAACATGTGCACTGTCAGAACCTTGTGTGCTTGTAAAGCCCATCCAAATGGTGTTGGTTTATCTTAGGAGATACTTAGTGAGGGTCTGGCTGGGTATGGTTTTGACAAGCTCCACAGTTCTATCTGATAGAGAATCTAAGCTGTGAATTATCTTTAGGGACAGAAACTTCAGGCATACTGAAACATAAGCAGAGCCTTAAATATCCTTTGCAGCCAGCCGGCTCTCTCCTGAGTTGTTTAATATAAGCTTTCTCTCTTGCATATCTTAGGCAGTCTTCAGTTGTTCCTCTCGCTGCATATACTGCTTTGCCAGCTTTCTTTCACATTCCATCTTTCCTACTGCCATTAGGACTAATTCCAAATGCTGAAACTGCTTTACAAGGCACTTTATAATCTGGCCTCTGTCTACAGCACCAGCCTTAGCTCTACCTTCCCCCCAGTCTCCAAGTCCTGCACCCAGGCTTTCATGAAACAAGAGAACAGAGAACAGGTTAGTCTCTTGCCTCTAGGCCTTGGTCTACAAAACTGTTCTTTTCCAATCCCTCCCTAGAGATTCCTTATGCCTCCTTGTCCATACCCATCTTTCAAGTGTTAAAGCAAACATCACTACGTCAAAGATTTCTCAGAACTCCCAGAAGGTGGGTATTTCTCGTTGTACTCCAAGAGCATAACATCACCAAGACACTTACTGCTTTTAATGAAGGGTTTATTTAGCATTAGATTGTATGTCTGATGTCACTAGACTATAAATACATCAAAGGCAGGAACTCTGTCTTATTCTTGGTATGGTATATAGTGTCTGATATTACAATGAATTTTGTGAATGGCAGGCACCACTATAAACAGCCTGTAAAATATTGTTCTGTGAAGTTTGTAACTTCACCATATAACATCTATTTTTAATTAATATTTATTGTTTGAGAATTTCATGCATGCATATGTGTTTTTGATTCCCTCATTTACTGCCTTCCAATTACTCCTCTATCCCTCACTTTTTTTCTGCTAAATTCATATGCTCTTTTAAAAAATCCATTGAGTCCACTTAGTCCACTTAGAGCTGCCTGTATGTGCAGGAGTTCTTAACAATCTACTGCAGCATGGGTAGCCTCCCAGAGGCCACATCCCTGAAGAAAATTGATTTTCCCTTCCCCAGTAGCCATCAGTTGCCAACAGCTGCTCAGCTACTGCGGAACTTTGTGATTCCTCTCCCTGATCCATGCTGGAACTTTGGCTGGCTTGATCTTGTGCAGGTCTTGTGCATACAATCACAGTGGCTGTGAGTGAATGTGTGCAATTGCCCTATTGTGTCTGGCAAATACTGTGTGCTGTAGACTTCCACTCTCTCTGGCTCTTCCTATCTCTTCCCATTTCCCAGGATGATCTCCAAGCTTTGCAGTAAGGTCATATGATTTAGATGTTCCATTGACAACTGAGCACACCACAGAACCAGATAGCTAATATATTTCCATATTTTCTTAAAGTTTCAGGAATTCCTGGAATCTTCTCCTTCCTTTAAGCCCTTGAAGCCTTTGGATGTTAGGAGACAATAGCTCCTCTCATCTTACCAGAATCTAACACACTGATTTTTCCATCTTATATTTACTTTACTATTTTAAAAACAATTGGACATTGTGAATGTAAGACCTGAATGCCAAGTTAAAAGCTAAGACACTTCTTACAAAGCTCCACAGGGATCCACACTGGAAGAACTAAGACACAATATTTCTACTTTCAAGCTTTATATCAGACTCTACCATGGGTTCTTTCTTTCTTTTTCTTAAGCTAGAAAAGGAGAAAATATTGACAAATGAGCCTGGTAGTGACTCAGGTGCTTCTCAGGGAGCTGAGAAGGCCTGTCTCTGCATGGATTTCTCCACAGACCTGGACTTGGACCAACGCCAGGCAGGAGGAGCAGGAAGCTGAAAGGACTCACCTCTCAGCTAACTGATCATCATCACTAACCACAAAAATCATCACTTATGCTGCTCACGGGAAAGGTAGCTTCACAAATCACATAATTCCAGGATCCTGTTGAGTGAAATGTGCTCTAGACAGTGAAAGCGAGGAGGGCACCACACAAACGGGTACTTATGCTTTCCGAGATGGGGCTCATTCTGAGTTAACTATTCTTATTGTAAGATTCTCCTCCATGAAGTCAATTCTATTGTGTCTTGGCTCTCAACAACAGTCATATTTCATGGGCTAATTTCAGCCCTCCAAAGAACACATGTGACTGGCTGGAGGCAAATCTCCCCATGCCAACCCAGAGTTAGAAATGTTACGTGCCAAGATTCCTCAGGATAATTCTGCCCCATGGGTTCCAGTTGTTAGAACTTGGGGTATGCTCATATATGCCTGCTGCTTCTAAATGCCCTGAAGCTCATATGTCTTTCTCACTCCAGAAAAAAAGCTCCTGTCTCCTCACACCTAGTTCTTTACAGATGACAATTATACTCCTGAGGACACTTACACACCAAGTGTTTACTGGACACCTATATTACACACAATAAAAAGGACATATCAATGACTTCTGGCTCTCAACAGGCAATGCCAAGGTCATAGAATACAGACAAAGCAGAAAGCATTGTTGAGACATTCACAAAGTCTCCAGACTCCAAGGCCATGGCTTCAAGGATTTCCTTTAAAGACTAGAACATGAGCAAAAACTTCATGGAGGAAGGTCATGAAAGAGCTGACCAAATGATTTTTTACTATCCTTTTCACTTTTACAAAATAATGTGTGTTCATTAAGCTTAGTCACTGAGAAATTGAAAGGAAATCATAATCCTAACATCCAAAATTAATAAAAATCAAAATCCCAACGTTCCAAAATAATCAAACATATTAATATGACTCCAGGTTTTTCTGTTAGTACTGTATGTATGTTTACCTATTTTGACTTCATATATATATATATATATATTTTATACACATGCAATTTAAAAGCAGATTGAGAACACTTTCTAGGCCAATATAATTAAACACTTTCCACTGTATGCTATTCCAATAGATGACTCTAGCATACTTCTTTTGACTTTAGTGTTTGACATTAGACATTGACTAAAATTTTTTTCAGTCTTTTGCTAATATTAACGAGCAAAGTAGAATCATGAAAAAAGTGCTTAGTTATTTCCTTACTATAAAAATTCCTAGAAAAGTTATGCATATTTACAAAGCTTTTGCTACAATAAGACCAAAACCTTGCTAGCTTTAAATTACAGAAAGCTGTCCCCTGTACAGAGATGTAGCCCCATGGGCAAATGGATGTAACCATGTCCATGGCATTTTCATGTGATTTTTTTTTAATGCCCCATACATACTCACACACATACACACACATATATGCACACATTCACACACATGTACACACATACATATACACAAACATAGACAAGCACATATAAATTATGAATCCCATTTGGCTAGAGATCATCTTAACAAAGAATATTCTGATTAACTATACATGACAGACCTGAGAAAGATTTGGCCAATTCACAAAACCAATTTTATATCTAGCTAGGAATTTCTACCTTCTATTTGTCTTTTGTGAATTACCTGTCATATGTCTCTTGCCATTTTAGTTTTTAATTTAAAATATGTATTTATTTATTTTCCTTATATTACATTTATTAATTTGTTGTGTGAGGAGGGGGTATATATCATTGTACTTGTGAAGTTAGAGGACAGCTTCCAGAAGTCAGTTTATTCCTTCTATCATGTGGGTTCCAGGAATTGAACTCAGCTCCTCCGACTTAGTGGCAAGCACCTATACCTGCTGAACCATCTCTGCAGTCCTCTTGACATCTTTTAATTTTTAATGAGAAAATGCAAGTTATCTTTTTCTTATTATTTCTGAAGAGTTTGCTATCTATTATACTGCAAATATGTCTCCCAATATGCTATTTAACAGTTGCTTTTCAAAGTCATTTTTGAGATACTGAAGTTTTAAAATCTTTTAATTAAGAATTGTTTTTACTTTTATGTATTTGAATTGATCATCCTAATCTTTTGTGGTTTTCTGCTTTAGCCTAAAGCATTGAAAGGATTTTGAAACCCCAGAATCAACAAACTACCTACATTAAAAAAAAATCTTCTGAGATTTGATCTTTTTTGTTTTTACAATTGGAGAGGGGGTGATTTGAGACAGGGTCTCCCTGTAGCCAATCAGGTGGCCTGGAACTTGCTATGTGGACCAAGCTGGCCTCAAACTCACAAAGATCTACCTGCTTCTGCCTCCAGAATGCTGGGATTAAAGGTGTATGCCACCATACCTGGTTTTTATTTTTACATTTAACTCTTGATTTTTAGAAGTTTACTGTAGATTTTGTTATAATGTAGAGGAGATAATTTGACTTCTTCCTAATTGCTTGAACTACTCTGTTGTCCCATACTCTACACATAGATCCATTTCTAGATTTCCTTTCCAATTTTAGAGTTTTCAATCTATTGCTCTGCAAGTCCATTATTATAGCTTTATAATATATATTATAATACATTAATTTCTTTTTCAATGTTCACCAGATTTTGCCCTATTACACTTACATATATTATTGAACATCACTTCATCAATTTTCAAAATTGACTTATTACCTAGTATTTCACTAGTGTGCATATCACTCTACTTCATCAATGTGGTAAAACATCACAACACAGACCTGTTCTCTCAGTATTAGAACACTGCTGTATAGAAAGTTTCTAAAACATTTTTATCTTGCATGACTGCAGCTGTGAATCCATTCAGCATTAACTCCCCTATTTTCCCAACCCCTGGCAACTACCATTCTGTATTCTATTACTATGGGTTTGAGGATTTTAGATGCTTTATAATTATGTAGTGTTTGCCTTCCATAATGGGACTGTTTCTATTTAGTGTTCTCAACATTGATCCACACTGTAGCATAGGATGGGATTTCCTTTTCATAATTCATATTTCATTCAATTTATATAGCATTATTTATTTGTCATTAATCTGTTGATAAACATTTAGGTTGTTTCTCACCCTTAGATTATCAGTAATAATGCTGTAATGGAAGCAAATATCTCTTTGCTATCCTGTTTTCAAAGCTGCGGGATAAATATTCAGAAGCAGGCTTGCTGATCATTCAATTGTTCTATTTTTAATTCTTTGAGGAACCTCCACAATGTTTTTTACATAGCACAGGCATCATTTTACAATTTTACTGTGTTCAAGGGTTCCAAATTCTCCCTATCCTTGGTAACATTTTTTAAATCTATAGTGGTCCTCCTAACAGGTGTGTCGGCTTACCTCACTGTTGTGATTAGTTCTTTGAGTATGTTTTAATATCTGTTGATCATTAATGTGTTTTTCCTTTACTCTCTATAAAATTATGTAAATTTCTTAACCACACTCTGCATTTTCCTGAATAAGTCCACAATATATAAATTAATATGTCACTGGGAGTTTTCTTCCCCACACCTTCAATTATGTTATTTCTAGAGGGGAGCAATAATGGAAAATCTAATGTATATGAAAAGACTGGAAGCAAAGACAGTTCCCGTTAGGATAAATGTCACAAGTAAAAACATATCAGTAAGCAAAAGCACTGGGTGTGCTTGGAAACATCACAGAAAAGGCACAGAGGGAAAGTAACAAAAGGTGGCTGTGAAAGCTTGGAATTACCCTTGGCAGGCAGAGACAGGTGGACTGCTGTGAATTCAAGGCCAGTCTGGTCTATATAGTGAGTTCTAAGGCAGTCAGAGCTACATAGTGAAAAAAAAAAATTTTTTTTTTTTTTTTTGGTTTGTTTCTTTTTTTAAACAACAAACCAGAAGAAGAAGAAAAAGGGCTGAAATTAAACTGGTTTGAGTTCTGGGCATCTGAAGCAGGGAACCATTCTGTTTTGAGTATAAAAGTATATAAAGGACTGGGGATGGCCTGAGGGCACTACGTAGAGGTGAGAGATAAGTTGGGAGGAACAGAAATTCTCCAGGAGAGCTGCCTTAAAGAAAAGCCTTTGTGAGCTGGGTAAGCGGGAAAGCAAAATAGGGAATGCAGTGGAAATTACTTCACTGACGGACAGAGAAGAACCAAAGAAGAGTACAGAGCTTCACAGGTGGATGACCCCAAAGTAAGTCTCTGATAGAAATGGGGGATAAGCTAGGGGAGGTGTGATTAGCTGGCCGTAAATATAATGAGAACATACACATTTACAAGGCAGCGTAGGAGAAATTATTAAAGAGCTCATGAGTACCTGAGCTATTTACTGTATGGAAATTTAGCCTTTCTACTGGAAATTTATTTTCTGCTCATTGGTGCCTAGGAGAGACACTGCTTTCATGGTGAGTAAGGCAGGAGTTCTGACTACACTTTCTTTTGAGGCTTTCTCTTTTCATATTGATTGCTTTTTTAAAAACAACTAACAGCAGCCCTTCTTTCTTCTCAAGGTAAGGACTGCGTGTTCTCAGTTTAGTAAGAAGGAATGAAAAGAAAATCGTGCATTTATTTCGAACTGAAAAAATATTCTAAGCCAAGAGAATGAGTATGGTTCCAAAGCTTGATGCCTCTAATTTGTTCCCAGATACATTACTGCTAGAATTTTTGTTATTAAGTTAGAGGTCAGTCTGATTATATATATAAGAGTTTCATACCAGCCTGGGATATGTAGTGAGATTTTGTCTCAAAAACAAACCACAAATAAAAATAATGGGGCTAGAGAGATGGCTTAGCAGTTGAGAGTGCTAACTGCTCTTGCAGAGGACCTAGGCTTAGTTTTCGGGATCTACATGGTGGCTCATAACTCCCAGTAACTGTGGTTCAGGGGATGGGACACCATCTTCTGGCTTCTGTGGACTCCTGAATGAATGCAGGATGCACAAAAACTCATGTAAGCAAACACACATATACATGAAATGTAAATAAAAACAAATCGTTAAAAAAGAATATTGTTTATCAACATTGTTAGGTATCTCAGAATCTTGTTTTAACTATAACCAGCTACTGAACTGATCTAGTGTTTAGACAACTTCACAATCTGCTCATAATGCAACTAGGTAGGGGTCTGTCTGAAGCAACATTCTATGCTGGACTGAGAGTCAGCAGCCCATACCTCTCTTTTTTTTTTAATTAACTTTTTTTTTTTTGGAGGATTTCATAAATGAGTACTATATTTACACCATTTTACCCCTCCCTTTCCCCCTTCATGAGAGGTCATGTCCCTCTACTATTCCTACTCAAATTTATGATGTCTTCTTCTTTAATTGTTATTGTTACATACATACATACATATATACACACACATAAGCATATTACTGAGTTAGTCCATTTGGTGGTGCTAGCATGTCCATGTATTTAGGGTTAGATAACCTCTCAGGAGCCAGAGTTTCTTCCCTAGAGAAAGCTGATTCTCACTCTCTCAGCAGATGCTGTTTGCCTATAGCTCTTCATCTGGGGATGTGACCCTGTGACACTTTCCACATCTGTACTGGCATGTCAACTTGCGTCACCATCACTATGCAAGTGTTGTTTAGACATCCATACTGTTAGCATTTCACAGATAGAGCTTCCCTGTCATGTCCAGAAGCCACTCTCTTGAAGCAGGCATGATGGTCCTCTGGCTCTTCCAAACTTTCCATTCTCATTTCCTTGATAATCCATGAGCCTTAGGTATAGGGCTTGCATTGTCCATGAGTCTAACACGTCCCTTTCTAAAACCCAGATACAGACCTGAATTCTGGGGAGCTTTCAGATAGCATGTTGGACTGCAGATCTATCCCTCTATCTAGTCATCATCCAATTTCTGATTATCGTTCCCTACCTGATCATAGTACCGCAGGTAATACTTCACAACGTAGTCCACCAGGTTCATTCCATTGTCCTAAGTTTAAAAGAGAAACTCAAATGACAGCTGTTCACAGAAGACCATGCCATGCTCCCAGCTGATAGCAGAAATCTCAGTCATGATTCCTCTCATTTGGGAGACTGGGTCCGAATTCCTGCTTCTTTCAGATTGACCAGATTTCCCTCCCTCGTCCTTTGCCCATTCATTTTTTTTAACGCCAGGTATAAAAAGAAATGGTATTACACTGTCTTTTGTGGGAAAGAAAAAGAAAACAAAACAGATAATCCATGAGATGGCTGAAACAAATAAGCAAAACAACAACAAAAAATTGTTACCTAATATTTTCTGGCATGAAGCCAAGTCAGGAGGGGGTGGCAAGTACTAAAGGAAACCGTGGACTAGAACAGAAAACCATTCCTCCCTTCCCACCTTTCAGAAAATGTGTGCTCTTAACAATCAGGGCCAGCTTAAAAGGAAAGCCAAGCCACTTTATGACCCTGGGAGGCCAAGGGGAGCAGGCCCTCCCACAAGGCAGCCTTTGTGTCCTGTTCACAGGGGTCTAATTCTAATTTGCCTGTGTGTTTCCCTCCTAGGGACCCTCTTGCCCCCTTTGGGATGCCTAGATATGGGCTGGTTGTTTCTAAAGAGGTGGCTCTGCAGGGGTGTGGAGCCAAATGATAATCAGGCTCAGAGAGCTGACAGGACACCCCAGCCCAATTGTTGTGGGCAAAAGAATAATTCAGATACTAGGCTCAACAGTGTCTGCACTCCAAAATGAGTAAATTACAAGCAGCCAACACTAAGTTCAAACGGACTCTAGTCTTTGTAGTCTGACTGATATTGTATATTGTTTTATCTTTTATTACATTAGGTGTTCAATACCTAATCATGTTTGTGAGAGGAGATAGGGAGAGAAAGCGTGTGTGTGTGTGTGTGTGTGTGTGTGTGTGTGTATGTGTGTGTGTGTGTGAGAGAGAGAGAGAGAGAGATTCATTTTGTCACTGAAAATAAGGTCTAGTATGGAAAAACCTACATTTGTCCAACTCAAATGAAAGCACTGAAAAAAAGGCATGCATTTAAATAGATGATTACTGTTAGCAGGGAGAGAGATAAATCTGAAATATTTTGAATTAAAGAAAAAGAAGGAAAATAATGGCAGAGCACAGACACTCATTATGAAAAGTAAATACCCGACTTTTGACGTCCTTGAGTTTGGGCAGAATTTCTAAGCTATAGCCATCTGCTTGCCCTCGAGTCCTATTTCCTCCATTCATATAGTTTCCAAAGGCCAGAATGAGAGCTAAGATATCCTTCACACTCTTCATGTGCAACAAGCCCTGCAGTGACAAACACCAGTTATTATGGTCTAAACTTCACATGCACTCACATTCTCTATATAACAAATGTTTACAGAGTAACCAACAATGCTTAGTGGCTTGTTACCAATAGTATTAACAGTTAGTAGAATGAAAAATATTCTTTAGTAAGTCATAAATATTTTGGAACAACAACAACAAAAACCAAAAAGAAAAGCATGAATGAACAGCCACCATTTCTTAGTCATTCAACAAAATTATAAAGTTCTCTGATAATATTGAGGGATAAACCATTGTATTTCTATCTCCATTTCACTTAGTTTTACTTTTGATACTTCAAAGTATTTATAAATTGGTAACTGAAAGTGGAGTTGATTTTTGATACCTTCTACGTAGCCAGATATTAACTATCTTTTCAGGATCTGTTTTGGAACCATGCATCTATATAGAAAGTACAAGTATATTTAGAGTGGATGTAATAGTAAGAACGGGCATTATCCTCAGAGGTTAATTATAATGATGTACTTTAAGATATAAGATGACATTTATTAACTTCTTAAACAATGTATGATCACGGTCTGCCATGCTTGTTAACTTTATAGTCTCGAGCTCCTTAGAATCATCCTTAGCTTTCTATATCATTACTTTTCTTTTCTCTTATTCTTTGCTTCAAGTGCAAATTTTCAAATGGAGACTTTCTCTTTATAATGGTAGTTCTATTTATCTTTGTTTTTATGTGTGTGTCTGTTTATATGTGCATGCTATGGCATGCATGTGGATGTCACAGGACAATTTGCTGGAGTTGTTTATTTTGTGAGAGCCATATGGGTCCTTGGAATTAAAGATCCAATCATTAGGCTTGGCGGCAGGTGTCTTCACCCACTGAACCATCTCCCCAGCCTAGCTTTATCTTCTTTTATTTTAGGATAAAAAAGAAAATCAAAATTCATATCCAGGGAGACTTCTGTCCTGTCCCTCAGTGGTTATTAGTATGTATATCATACACTAATAATACTTGTACTTTCTTCATGAACAATCTCTTAAATGTTGGAAGAAAAAAACTCATGCCTTCTAGTAAGCAATGAAGTACTTCTTGTGGAAAGTACCTTGAATCATGCTCTTAAGAACATGGTAACTGACAGTGAAGAGGTGGAAGGCTCTGCTTAGCTTTACAAAGTACAATGTGTGGTGCGATCAACAGAAATTGATTTGACACTCATGATCACAGTTAGTTATTTCAGGCCTCCAGAATCTTGCTATTTTATGATGTAGATACTTTTCAGGTGATTGAGTACATGGGTCCCAGGTAAAAGTTCTTTTGTGATTTGGAGAATTGAACAGGAAATGAACTGTACTATTTGGATTGTGCTTTTAGTACCCAGTTTGTAAAGTACAAGATGCAAGAGAGTCACAATTTTTAGAAGAAATATGTGAAAAAACATTATTTCCCCTCCCTCTCATCTTCAGTCTCTACCTCCTTTTCTCCCCAACCTTCTCTCAAACTCAAACAGAACAAACATGACATTTCCTCTAGTACGAAACTCAATGTAAAGTGCAAAAAACTTTCTATTTAAGGCCCTCCAGCAGGGTGTCCCCCACTTCCCAGGTCCTCTTTTACCCCAATAGGGGCAAGACCCACTTTAAACAGCAAACATACCTTAGAGGCACGTGTGACAATCTCTACTTTTCGGTGTAAGGAAGTGATACCTTCAGAAAACACAGACCTGAAGATTATGCATTGGGCACGCTCAGCAAAATTAGGAATCTGGGCTAACTCGTGTAAAAATCTGTAAAAACATAAAAACAAACCATTTTGCTTTCATGAAGGAAAATAGAAAAAGAGAGGACTAAAGATCTACCGTGAGAACATTCCTTATTTGACAATTTCAATTTAACAATTATAAAGAGTATCAGATGGACTGACTCAGGGAACTAATTACAAGGGTGCTTGCTCCATCCTTGATAACAGGGCCACTGGTTGGTTGCTTGGTGTAACGGTGAATGATGTGCAGGAGGAGAAAGTCTATGCAAGTACATGGAAAAGTTACCTACGCTGCCCAAACAAGAGGCTATACTCAAGAAGAAAGTCCTGGTCTTTAGTGCCTGAGGAAATTATACAATAAACTCCCTTATAATGCAGCATTCTCTGAAAATGAAAACAGAGGCTGAGCAAAGCAGAGATTTCAGGCAAATGACTATCATCAAGTGATAATATAATTCTATTATTGAAGTCAGATTGCTACTAGTTTTGCTCAATTACATAATAGTCTATAAATGATTGAATTCCCCATATATTTGTTTACTTTTCATATCAATTTACCTACATAGGCACAGTTTGTACTCAGTATTTTGAACAAAGCAGGCATTCATTAAGTAGACAATCTAAAGTTTCTTTGAAAAAGTATGTCAAGACAGCTCTTAAAAGTTAAAGGTGGGTACTGCTGTACACAGTGGCTCACTGTCTGCGTGGCTGGGCACTGCTGTCTTTTGCAAAATGAAGCTGGAAGAGTTACTTGCTCTGGAAGCCAACCACCAGAGGAAAGGATATGAACTAAAACGGGTGGAAACAGCTGGCTATAAATTTAGAAAAGGAGAGAATCTACTAAAAGCCATTAATTTCATTTTGGAGCTGAAATGATTGCTGACTGATATTTCTGAGTCTTAGTCACCTTACAACACCATCACCTGGAAATTTTGCAGTCTTTCACCAAAAGTAGTTTTATAGATGAACAAAGTTGGAACCCTCTCTGCAAGTAAAGAAGAAGAGAAAGGGGAGGAGAAGGTAGAGGAGGAGGAGGAGAAGGGACAGAGGAAGGAAGAGGAGAGGGGAGGAAGAAGGTGTAGAGGAGGGAGGAGGAAGGAGAAGGAGGAGGAGAAGGAGGAGGAGCAAGGGTCCAGCTTGTTCCTCTACTGGAAGAGTCTGGTATGTGGCCCAAGCTGGCCTCAAACTCACAATCCCTCTTGCCTCAGTATCTCTCGTACTAGAATTACAGGGATGTGCCATCACACCTGGTTCTCACCGCCTTCTTTCTAAACTCAGGTTTTTTCCCTTTGCCTTCTGCAGTTTTAGTGGAAACCTAGTAGGTTTATTTGTTTTTGTTTACTTGTTTTTGAAATACTTTACTCATAACTCAAGCTGGCCTCAAATTTTCAATTCACCTGTCTCAGTCTCCCAAGTGCTAGGATTATAGGTGTATGCCACCATGCCTGGGTAAAATTTGAGTTTAAACAATTTTTTTTTATTACCAGCTGTTTTTCTTATTTATGTCCTCCAACTAGATTATAAACTTCTCTCTCCCAACCCACCCTGTTACAGTGCTATTGAAATGGAGCATGGAAGACTCATAAAAGGAGACATACACTTATCTTCAAATTCTGCAGAAGTAGGAACCCCTACACATTTTGGGTTGAGATAGGAATAAAAAATTACCATCCCTGTGTAAACAATTTCCTCACAAATATAGTGTAGCATCAACCAACTAAGTCATGGCTGGCATTGGGCAATCATTCGTTTTCAGAGATAAACGACCAGTAAATTGCTCCTGGGACTGGCAGCAATTGGTGCTGTGATGAGTCCTGGGAAGATTTACTCATTCCGAGGCTGAGAGCTATTCTGGAGAGGGTCCTGTGTTGGTTCCCTTCCAAATGTGACCATAGTGTCATTCCCTACGTAGAATCCAGAACGATGGGGTAAGTATATGTCCTATGAAAATGAACACAGTAGTGAAGTGGTTATAGATTATGAGAGGGACATATAACACCTTAGTTCACTCACAAGGACACTGCTGAAAAGCAGGTAATACAGGAAGAAAACCAATTAACATTTTATTATTTTTTATTTTATACGTGTAAGTGTATTGCCTGCATGTGTACAAGTGCATCCATGTCATGCAATGGCAGCAGAGATCAGAAGAGGGCATGGGATCTCCTGGAACTGGGGTTACAAACAGTCGTTAGACACCATGTGGGTGCTGGGTATTGAACCCAGGTTCTCTGAAAGAGCAGTCCCCACAGTTAAGAGTAAGAGCACTGACTGCTCTTAACTGGAAAGGAAAAAGAAGAGCGGGAACTTGTGTCGCTTTGGATAGAACTGCATCACTGAGAATGAGCTCGAGTGCATTAACCACTGATAACGTTAGTCAGTTCTTCAGGGGCACATGAGCATTTACGGCATATCAGGAACATGTTAAGACCAGAGAACAGGATTTAGCTTACACGCATGACACCCTTAAGAAACAGCCTGTGATTACTACGGAGCATGACAGGTGCAATCAATGATTGGAGATGAGAGGTCACTGCAGGACACTGAAGACATAGGCCAGGAGGGGTTACTGGGGTTACGGGGCCTCATGATGTGGGTGAGGACCAGACCTGTAGAGCTGAGACAGGTTTACAGTACCTCTACGGAAGCTGGGTGAAAGTCAGATGCTATGGGGTTTTGTATTCTGAAATTCAGCTTAAATTTTTTCTGAACAAATGAAGGGTTATAAACAGAAATAACAATTCCAGTTTTTTATTTCACACAATTACCATAGCAGTGGCTTAGCTGCCTGGAAATATGAGCAGATTTCAGGCTGGGAGAATTAGAAACTCACTGCAGTCATCTTCCTAAAGGGAAAGACAGCTTGTGGCCATAGTCATAGAGAAGGCAAATGGATGAGACAGCTGCAAAGGCAGCAAGACCCTGAGTAGCTGACTAATCCCAGGGAATGTCAGAAGAGGCCATGATGACTTGCGGGCTTGGGGCTTGGAAACATATGATAAAATGGAGGATATGAAATACTGAAGAAGCAAATTTAGAAAAGAAGATATGTAATTCTACGCTACTTTTAGTACAGAACTAACCAGGCAATAGCTTGAAGAAAGGTACCACAGCTTTCTTCTCATCTGTCTGGCAGAATACCAGAAGGAAAAGCTACCTCAAAGGCTATGAGAAGCAAATGTCTGGTAAATATCTCTACCTACCCTCCTTATGGTTTCTATGCTACTCACTACTGGGTAATAAAAGGGACAATAGCCTTTATATATATATATACTCATGGGCTACTGTAGCTGGCATTGTGTGAGTTTTACAGCCACAGTGCCAACTCAGATGACAGGTGAATGATGTGATGGTGGCTCATTGTTTGAAAGAGATTAACGAGATTTATCAACATTCCTGAAAACACTGGGTGGTATTATCTATGGTGAGTGTTCACACGGGGATTATGGTATAATTTCACATTGTAATCTGTGTTCTAGAAAGGAGAACTGGAAGAATCTGTGACCATAGTGAAACATCTTAATAGGATATGTACAGTGTCCTCATTATAGACCATGGTAGGCCTGCATCAGGTCTAGTCAGTCAATAGACCTAGCCAGGAGCCTCCCCCAACCCCAATCATCTCAAGGCAGGACATCTGAACGGCTCTCAGACAGCCAGGTCCCCACCAAATGACACCTCTGTGGGAAATGGCTTTCTAAATGTGGCACTGGAGTGTAAGAGAGTTGATGAGGTGAGTGATGAGGCCAGCCTCTCTGTGCTGTGATTTATAGGACTGGGCACCATCAGACTCTTAGGAAGTTGAAATGCTAAACTCTTAATGATTCATATTTTCCAGTATGTAAAACATGCTTATAGTCCACTCACTGGAAGTAAGTGGCAAATAAATTGCCAGAGAACTGGACTCTGGCATAGAACCAACAGGCCTGCACAAAGGTAGAGAGCAAAGGGGCAATCTGCTGGGTCTTGGCCTCTGTCCGCCCTTGCAGTCTCATCAGTTCCTGAGCCCAGCCTGTCATCTGAGGAGGGCTACATGACAGGGGTATCTGTCTTCAGGAATTACTGTGAGTCTGCAGGAAGTAAGCCCAATGATCACCTAAAAACTTCAAAAAATGTACTCTTGCTAGATCATCAGAGGGGTAAAAGGAAAAATAATTAGAAGTGTGCTAAGTAGCTAACACCATTATTCTCTGTCATGGCAACTATTGTTGAGACATAATACTAGAAGGTTCTATCACAAAAGGCAGAGGAATGTCTCTCATGACAGACACACACTGCTCATTTCACCCCATGTGTCAAGCCCACAGCTCAAGGCAGGATCTGGTGAGTGATTAGGGATGGGCAAACTAGAGCCAATGGACCCACCTGCCACCTGTATTTGTATGGCTCATGAACTAAGAATGTTTTTTATACTTTCAATGGTTGGAAAGAAGAATAGAAACATTTCTGGTAGGTAAAATGACATGGAACTCAAAATGTAGCACCCCTAAATAAAATTTTATTGGGGCACATTCATGTCCTTTGTTATACCTCATCTATGGTTACGTTTGAAACATAGTGTGTGACTTGTGAAGCTGTGGCAGATCTTTGAAACCACAAAGCATAAAATATTACATAGTCCCTTATAGGAAAAGTGTGCCAACTCCAGGCTTAGCATTTCACCTCACAATCTGGTATAACTAACTCTACCCAGATATTTGATATGTCCTATTATCCCCAAATACCATGCAGGCTTTGTCAGAGTTTAAATAACTTTTTCAATTACTTCTTTTTCAGTGAATAGAACTGTAGTGGGAATTAATTCATGATAACAGGAAACACGCTGTGGGGATGAGTAGCAGCGTCAGCTGTGGTGGGGACTTGTAAGGGTGGGTAACAGAAGGCGATGAGACAGAAGTAATCCCACATGAACTGATCCAATGCTCTGGTTTTGTGAACCAGCTTTGGGGCACAGGGATCTGGGTGACAGCTCTACATGACAGGATTCCATTTAAAGTTCAAACACCATTGACAAGGTTTGACATTAACTAGATAAACCTAGAAATCACTTGGCAACCATCTCCCTGATCATTTATAGACTTTTTTCTGAGTATTAATGTCTAGGCCTCTAGGAGGAATGGGGTATCCTGTAGTACCCAAACACAAGGCATGGAGACTTCAGTAGAAGACACAGAACCCTGGATGACTGTACAGTAATCTGCTATGCTAAATCTAATGGCTTCATTTGCTTTCTGCCCTTGCTTCTCTCTAAGTGGAGAGAGCCAGTTTGAATCAGACAGAAACACTCAAAAGAGAAATAGGCATAATAGCCTCCCTGCTCCAAACTTGAGGCACATTTTTAGTCTTAGGCCCCAAAAATCCAGTTGAGGATACAGAGTCCCAGGACCTCATCTGTGGCTTGCAGACCTCAGAAGATCGGCCAAAGACAAGTTAATCACATAAGCAGAGTTCTAGGTTTTCAAATCAATAGGGAACAACTGCAAATCAGAGCCAGTAACTTTAGAGAGGAAAGAAGATCAAGCCAGGCAGCCCAAGGATGAGCAAGTAACACCTAACTTAGGCAGAGCAAGTACAGAAGTTTTGTGGGAACATATTTGGGCTGTATTTATGGAATATGACATTTAACAAAATCAGTTTGAATTTTATGACTCTGATATCATCTTTTTAACTGTATCAGCAAAACCTTAAATGGAGTAATGCCTTCTTCCTTCCTCAGTTACCCTTTGGCTAAAATGTTTAGTCTAGGAGGAATTAACAAGTTGCTAGAACAAGAAAGGGGAGTGGTGTTGGGCGAGGCGAGGGAGGAGAACACACAGTATCCAGAAGCACAAATCTCAGCACTGCCCTTCCCGGCAGCAGGGTCATCCTGCTGGATGCAATAGGCCACAAGAATGAGGACGTTGTAACTTAGCTCACTGCACGGTTTAGACTTGACATACATAGCCTGGAGGCAGAAGGACAGTGCCTATAGCTCTCCTTCCAGACCACCCCAAAGCAGTGTTCAAGTCCTTACTGTTCTGGCTTGTCCAGCAGCTTCAGTTCTTCTTTGGATGTCTCATAGTACTTTCTTATTTTTATCAGTTCATCCTCTTGGGCTCGCTGTATTGAAATTGGAAAACAAACAAAAGATTGCAAAACATAAAAAACAGGTAGTGAGAATCTGCCTATGGCCATAGGACCCCAAGTGTGATCCCTAGTCTAGCAGTGTTTGCATCACTTGGGCCTTACTCTAGATATAGGAAAATCTACAGGCTGGGCCCAGAAAACACTTCCAGTTCATTCTGATACATGCTAAAGTTTGGCAGTCACTGGCTAATACAAATGGTCATAACAAGTGCATTCATCCAAACAGAACAGGCCGGTGATAGCTAGCTACTTTTGAGACCCCTGTAAGCAATTATGGGACAAGCTGTTCTTAGCACCCCCTTCCTTTCCCTCGGAAAAGCTGTCCTACCTTCCTACCATGGTATAGTCTCCACCTTCCCTTTCCCTGAATTTCATGAGTACTTGTGGTCTATACCACTTATTTTGGCATTTAGTCATATACTTTCTAATTCATACATCATCTTCCGTTGTGTACAAACTGCCTCTCCTGTGTGTTAACAAAAACTGGCCCTGTAGACTCCTGAGCCCACAACAGCAACAGAAAGCATCTGGAAGGTATCTTGCTTTTGATAGACTCTTTTGACATCAATTACTGTATCTTTATTTTATAGATAATTCCACTGAGGCTTGTACTAAATTACTGGTAGTGAGTTTTTGACTTAGAATCCTTTTTCCCACTCTTACACTGCCCTTCAGGTGTTCAACTAACACATCATTAATTCTTCCTGGTCTGGTACTTTATACCAATGGAAATATGTGAAAAGCTCCTACCAAGGATAGAATAATTTCTGACATATATAAAAAATATGAAAATGAGTAGGGAAATGGCAATACACTGGGCTGATTTATACCATAGAAATGCAAGGTACTTGGGGATATAAATATGAAGACGAATAGTCTTTATGTTGAGTGACTACAGCATGCCATAGGGCCCTGGGCAGGTAGCTGGGAAACAGTAAGACAGAGAATCCAGTTTGATCTATGGTTTTGCATCCTGACAATGAGTGAATAAGAGCAGTGAGCAATTATGGGAATTGTGATTCTCCAGTATCATATCTCCTTAAAAGAGCCCAGAGATTCTGTCAGCCATTGCCACTCACAGTGAAAAATCAAAAGATCCTGTATGCTACAGGTCTGGTTGCTTTCCACACATTGATTCACAATGTTCCTAAGCTTTGTGAATCAGCTTTGGGGGAGGGGCTCTTGGCTCCAGCTCCATGTGAGAGGAATGCATATACACTTCTCACATTAAATTCTTATTCAATACAAAAAAAAATTCCGAAATTAACCAGGTAGAGTCCCAGTGTAATCTGTATTGTACTATGAAAACAAAGTAAAACAAGATCAAATTGTTTAAATAACTGTCCTAACCAAGGTAACACAGCAGGCTACAGTAGAGATGGGCCTCAAGCCTAAGACTGTCTATGAGTGTAAAGTCAGAACACATCTTTGCCTTTCTATGCTGCTTCCAACATTCAATGTCATTTGCTCATTTAGTCTAAAAGTAATCAAGCTGCTGTGAGAAGTCCCATTCCTCAGAGGAAGGCCCTGGACTACACCAACATTAAGTGGGTAACTCACTTTCATTCATTCTGACAGCAAGCAATAGGGCTCAGTTCCAGGGCACATTCATGATCTCTACCTTGAACTACTTGGCCTCGTGCCAGTGAGATATACTAGCCTGGATACTGCAGGGGGCAGTTAAGACTATGCTCCTCTAGTGTTTGCGCCACACAAATTTGCAAGTCTGTGCCTGAATCTTTCCTATGCTATGTTCAAACACTTACTACCAAAGAACATGAACAGCTCAGAGCTTTTTAGTGTACAAGAAAAAAATGGAAGTTCCAACTCTGTATGTCTTGGACACTCACATTTTCATATAAGGCTGCCAGGGTCTCCAGATCAACCACAGAGTCATCCACATTAAATATGGCTGCCAAAAAGGAAAAGGAAAAAAGAGTTAAGGGATTTGACCTGATCTTAACACCAGCATTCCCTCCAGGTCCAGCTTCCAACAATAGAACCTTGAAGCACATTTCGTGCCCAGGTTGAGCCTGTCAGCTTCTTTCTGCTCCCCTTCCTTTCGCACCAGGGGGCTCAAATGAAAGCAATCCAAAATGGCTCCTATCTGTGGCCTGAGCCTTGGCCCTGCTTTATTTAATTCCTCAGGCTCCGAGTCCTTTCTGCAGTTTAATTTAGTCTCCACAGGAGAAGTGTTTGTGCTTTTAAACTAAATCAGTTTGTAGGTTTGAAGCACAATTTTAAATCTTTCTTCCCGGCTGGTAATTGAAGAGATTTAGCACTTAATGCACCAGAACTGACTCTTGCCCATTACCAGAAAGGGAACGAAAGAAAAAAAAGACGATGTTGGCAAATTAAATGAATTCAGGCATGTGATTTCAGGCACCTTTCCATGGCCACTACAAACATCTTGTTTGGATTAAAAAGACAAGAAAGAGTAATAATTGCATCAATAGCAAATTAAGATTATAGAAACCTCCCAGGAGCCAGTGTTAAGGCCAGTTCTTATTCCCATGGTTTTATTAGAATTATGTGTGTTGTTTTCTATCTTAAGGGAGTCATTTCACTGTTAGTTAACATGCTTATGATTTCATCTGGGGAGGTTCCTTCCCATATATGTTGAAATACACACATACAGATTTTTAAAGCCTTATTGGAATTGGCTATCAAAGTGTTTGTAATTGGCAGGGCCCACATCTTTAAATAATTATTCAAAACTAATAAGCTTTGTCCCCTCAACCCTACCTCCCTTCCCTGACTTTACATTGTGAAATTAACCAGCACACTAGTAAATTTCCTCCGTGGCAGGCTAATTAATTTTATTAAACCAACCAGTGATACTTAGAATGCCTGAAAATTCTGCTTGCCAAACTATTCTATTTCTTCCTGTTATACCATGCTTCCTTGGGAAGGGAGAAATCAAGGTAGAAGGCAGGTTGCTTTTGAATAGTTTTGCTCCTTCTATCATTTAGAATCACATGAATGCCTTCATGTGATTTTTTTTTTAAAGCTAGTTAGAAGTCAGAGCATGTCACTTCACAGAATAGAGAGAAGATGACCTAAAACCCTTCACAGGTAACATTCTCTTAGACGCTCAAGAGCAATGGGGAGGAGAGAAGAAATGAACAGACTATTGACAAAGATTCCCTAATAGAGAGGAAAATTGTACTTCCAGAAAAACCCAGCCTGAAACCACAAAAGAAAAATGAAGGCTGAGGACAGAATGTAAGAATTTAGCCCCTCAGGACTGGCACATTGTTTGTGATGGTAATACAAAGTTGCTAATGGTCAGATGGACCATACATTTCTAAATGACTGATGTTTTTAAATACAGATCAATAAAAGCAGCCAAGAACAAAGTCTTTATGTAAATCTCAATATTCCCTTACAAAAAAATAGCTAATATGAATGAATAAATAAAGGCACAATTCTAAAGATATTGTCAGGAATGCTTGTTTAAAAGGATACATACTAGGAGATGCAAAGATAGATGCAAAGATGCCTGAGGAGCCATCCCTGACTACAGGACTCTCACTCTACTGGAGGAAGGAAACTATTACACACTTGGCATAATGCACATTTGTACGCTTCTTCCCTCCATTTGAAATATGATAACATGCTGTGGCAGAAGGAAAGACAGAGGACTTTGTGATCTGAGAGTCAAGAGTTGCTCTTCTGGAGCAGGACATCTTTGGCCATTGGGCTTTGGTAGGTGGGATGTGGAAGGGGAAGGAGCCGGAGCTTGCTGAGATATGCAAGTCTAAGTCAAAGAATCCTCACCAGTAAGAAAGAGAATGAGATGTTTCTTTTCATATTAGTAAATACTGAGATTGAAGAATTAGTCAGCCTAGACCCCAGATATATGGTTCAATGAGTTCTATTATAGTGTGCCAGGCAGCAGAATGAAAATATAAAGAGAGGATAATGCCATAAACAAGCCTGGGATCTGGAGAAATGTTTATTCATCCATTCACCCATCCAGACACTGAATAATTTACTTGTTGAGTATGCGCTCAGAACGGTTTTCCAGAAACTGTTTGTAAGGGCTTCAGAGATTGAAGTCAGAAGTGTTAAAGATATTTGAAGTATTTGATCTCATGAAATTCATCTCTTGGATTGGGAGATAGAAAATAAGTACAAACATGATTTCAGATGACAATATAAATAAGTAAACCTGAGCTTGGGGTATAGCTTAGATGTAGAGCATTTGCCTAGCATGCGTGACATAACATGAAATAGCATGATCAAGAGAGACCTCTGGAGGAAGGTGACATATAAGATCTAAACATGTCTATTTTTGTGAATACCCTGAAAAAGAACATTCCAGGGAGAGGTAACTCTAAAAGCAAGAGCTAGCCTTACTCCTGGATGAGCCAACATGGTAAACTATCTGAGCCTCAGCGTATCTGTAAAACAGACCTAATAATTCTCACTGAGCATATTTGGTGAGATACTATGTATACTTGCCATAATACACAGACAGAAGTAAAACTTCATGATAGAACCTAAGACCTATGACCATTAAGACTTCAAATACACACACTGCTCCTGTGTTCTGATGCTTGTTAGTGCCTTACCTCTGAACACCCATAAGGAGGAAAAGAAGAGGACTACAAGAAGCACTAGTGACTTATCCTGGAAATGCAACTTCTGAGAAGTCTTTGGTCTTTGCTGTGAAACCCTCTTGAGCCTTCCTTTAAGACTTCACTCAAGGCATAACTTCAGAAAGCAAATATAGGCACAGATAGCTCTAAGTTACAAATTATGAAATATCCTAAAGGAAATGAAATGCCTCTAGGCTATTGGGATAGTTAATCAAATGTTTATGTCTAATTTCATTCTTTTCAACCAGTCTGTCCTTTACTGTACCATCAAAGTTAGTTAGTTAGTTAGTTAAGTAGTTAGCTAGTCATTTATGGAATAACTAAGTTAGTTGGTTAGTTATTTGTGAGGATGGAAACTAAATCTAGGGCCCAGCTCCTGCTAAGCAAATGGTCTAGCGTGCAGCTATATCCAGAAGTTTCTTTTCTTTTCTTTTAAATATCAGTCTTGAAATTGACTTTGGTGCTTAAAACACATCTGTTGTCTCTTCTTCAAATACTGATAAAGTTCAAATTCGTGGCCTGGTTTTAAAATTCAAGCTAGTCCCCAGCTACACTTCTAGTCTTACCTCTGACTTGCTCCCCCATGCAAATCTCTGTTTCATAACAAGCTCTGGCTCCTTCCCCTTCCATATCCCACCTACCAAAGGCCAATGGCCAAAGATGTCCTGCTCCAGAAGAGCAACTCTTGACTCTCAGATCACAAAGTCCTCTGTCTTTCCATCTGCCACAGCATGTTATCGTATTTCACATGGAGGGAAGACAGCATAAAAATGTGCACTTATGCTAAGTTGTATAATATTTTTCTTCCTTCACTAGAGTGAGAGACCTGTAGTCAGGGATGGTTCCTCAGGCATTTTTGATCAGGCTAACTCCCACAATAAGACCCTGGGTAGAGGTGATATAGAACAATATGTGTAGGTGTGATATCAGTGCAAGGCTCCCAAAGAGTGAGTCCTTTAGCTGGATGTGAAGAATATTTCTTGACAAGAAACATTCCTTGAAAAAAATACATAGGGGCAATGAAGAGAGTCAGGATTCAGGTATTTGTTCCTTCCAAATTTTCTTCTGTCTAAAACTCAAATTTTTCTCAATGGAGTTATATATTCCTATAGTTCACTCATTGCCTCATTATAGATAAGCTGCGTTCCTGAATACTGTAGAATAAAAATAATTATATTTAATAAATAATTTCCCCATCTTTAATGAATGAATATAGCAAATAACTTTCCTACCATTCTTATCTTCAAAAAATTTTTAAATGGAAATGTTACTTCAGGATAAAAATTTAAAAATTAATGATCTATGGCTATATTGCTTCAGGTAGAACACCAAACCATCCATTTGTTAATTATCAATAATTAAGCCAAGGTTTTTCTAGGCAAAGACAGTTTCTAAGTTCATAATGAGGGTTACAGAATAGTAACTGGAAGGATATGAGACAGTGAAAGGAGGAGACACAAACTGACTCATAGACTCTTCTAGCAATGGCAAGTATTTTGGCTTAAAGAGGATTAATTAAGGGGACCAGGGAGATGCACTATAAACATAGTTCAGGGTGAGACCTTGGAATTTAGAGCCATGTTAAAGAATCTGCAGTGCACTTCAGGTGCGTCTGGGAGTTACTGGGAAGTTTTGAATTGAGGAGTCCACTAGACCATGACATTATACAGAACAGGTAGAAAAAAAATGGACAGCTTAGAGCTGATTGCTGTGGATAAGAGTAGCAAAAACCTAAATGGTGTGGACAGAAAGGACAAGGCAGGGGAGAACAACTCTGGAGCACTCTCCAGTGATATCCTTAAGTAGCTGTGGAGACTGAAGAAAATGGAGGGTGAAACCACCCCTGGGCTTTAAGCCAGATTCCTGGGAGAACCCCAGTGCCATCCCCACAGAAGCAGACACAGGACAAGAGAGCGGGCATAACTTGATCTTTCTCCCGATACATATAGAAGAATGGAGCAGAGGAAAAGAGACTGTAAAGGAAAAAGCATATACAGAGATTGATGGGCACTACTGTTACATTCCCACTGAGGTGGCACTTCTTCCAGATACAGATTCTAAAATGAAAATAAAACTCAAAAATTCAAAGAAGGAAACAGTATCAAGTGATTACCTAGATGACTGAGAGCTTAAGGAAATTAGATTATTTCTATTTCCTTCCTACAGTGTATCCAAGGAAGGTTAGTTTGGCTACAGGTCTAAAACATAAAGAGGTATAAGGACTCCTGAGAGAGTTGTCATACATGAACATAATCCCACTTACTATTTACTAAATGCAGTTTTACATAGAGGGCAGAATCCATGCATGACAATTTTACCTTCAATAATGAAATCAATAAATGATCCAATTAAGTCATTCTTGAAAGCATTTTTATTAAACTCATAAGTCATTATATGAACCCATAACCATAATCTCTGATTAAAGTAATTGTGTGGTCACCTGGGATTGGATAGTTTCTCTATTTCATACTACAAAATATGTTCTCTCAACTGGGAAAGTAGTTCACTGGTAAAGGGCTTGGCCAGAACATACGAGGTCCCGAGTTCAACCAGCAGGATCAAGAAAAAAAGAACTCATGTCTCAGAGAGAGAGAGAGAGAGAGAGAGAGAGAGAGAGAGAGAGAGAGAGGAGAGAGAGAGAGAGAGAGAGATATGTAGCTTTCACCTTATAAACTGAATCAACAAATTCCAGCCCACACAACTCCATAGCAAGTCTCAAAGTCCTGGTACAGTAATCCTGAACAATCCTAACTTTGGCTCCATCTATAAAGGGCTCATTATTCCAACACTCCTGCAAATGGTGTCAGAAAGGTGAAGTGTCAAATCCACAAAAGGGAGCCCCCAACAACTCTTTGCTACTGCAATATCAATCATTGCTGGTGGTTTTTACTTTTATCTCCCTCCCTCCTTAGTTGTCCCCGCTCACACTGTCAGTTCAGTTAGAATATTTCACCTACACCTCACAATATGTCAAAAGGAAGTAGACACACGCTGTGAAAAGCTGGTAATTTTATTGGGTTCCTTTACCTTTAAAAATCTGTTACTTGGTCAAGTCTGGTTTCTGGGCTTCTTTTTTGCAGGGAAATTGAGGCAAACATTTTTATGTGGTTCTCTGGTGCCTGCTCTATACTACAAGGATTATACACACAAGGATCATTAGAGCAGTGTTTCGCCCATTAAGTTATAATAACCGTCAGCAGGGACAAAAAGCAGATCAGTATCACAAATTCAAACTAACAGGCACACATAAAAACTATGTGCCTGCTTTAGGCACATGCACAGGTCAGGGTCTTACACAACAGGCAAATTCCCTCTCAGATTCAGAGCTAGCTTTTCCCAGGGGGGACGCAGGAAGAGCCTGCAGGAGTTCTCAGCCCTTCAGTCTCTTTCTAACCCTGAACACTGTTCTATCTCCAAGTGTACGGAGTCCAAATAAACAATGTGCTTGCTGTTTGAAAGACTTCTAATTAGAAAACAAAACAAGGGCAGTGAGGACACAAGGTGAGTTGTTCTTCCTTTTTCTTTGGGAGGACTGAACCTAGGGCTTCGTCTGTCTGGGAAGCACTCTAGCACTGAGCTACATTTCCAAGCTAGAAGATGTTCACTGTGACTGAAGGATCAGCTCTAGGCAAGAACTGTGGGATATGGGAGAGAGAAGGGTGCGTGCCTTTGTTAATCAAGGAAAGTGGTTATTTCAAATGCGGTGGAGGCCACAGGCAGACAGGGTTGCGTAGGCTCACCAGGCTCCACTGCTGCTGGTTTTAGAGCAATGCTTAACCAGCCTACTTTAGTCCTTTGTATTTCCTCAAGTAGTTGACACGATTACCTTGCACAAAGTGAGTATGTAACAATTACAAATTAATTAGATTTATTAGGGGCCTGAGGAAATGATTGATAGAATTATTTGACTCTGTTAGAGAAAATTATTTTGACAATGCTAACTTTTGAATAGCCAATATAAACTTAGTAGTTTTGCCCAACATGGATTTTTTTTTCTTTAGAGATTTAATGAAAGCCAATGGTGACTAAAAGAGAAAGAAATAGTAACATGGAAGAACTTGGACTTTTAAAACGTCAGACACTTCTCCCAAGAAACTCCAATAAACTTACCACCCTCAGCTCTACGAAGAAAAAGGAAAGGGAACATGATTCACAGAGAGGGTAGAGATGGTCTCTGAACACTGAAGAGAGAGCAACAGCTTCTTCCCATAGTTTCACAGCCATGAGGCCAGGATAAAACTGCACAAGAGGAAAGGAAGGGAGGGGGCATCAGAAAGGAGTGTGGAGCTGCGGTGTAGAGGAAACCATTCCCTGCTTCCACCAAAGAGCTCCACAATGTGTCGTTTCTTAACAGCTCCTCTAGAGCCTTTCCTCAACATGTCTTGATTTTTCCCTCCTGGTCACTATGTTCCACCTCTCATGAGTGCCAGGCATGCCTGTGCAGACCCAGAGCTGTGCAAATCCTTGGTTGGTGCAAGTATCCAAATGAGGCGCTCCAGGGCACCAACTAAGAAGAGGCTTAAAGAAATCTCTGTCCACTACATTAGAGAGTGAAAACAGTGGGCGGCCTCTCCTGGGGATTAACAGCTAGTGATCACTGCAGGCTTCCTCTGCGTTAGCACTTCTCCAAGTGTTTCACATTTCATTGTATGAAGAGGGTGCTGCTGTTGCCTGGGTATTATGAGTGATAAAACCAAGGCATGAATCACTCAGCTTGACTTTTCAAGCTCAATTCTGTAATCACCAACTATCCTCCAAGGAGGTAGGAATGTACCGGACCAAGAGTGTACAACTTCTGCCCCTTATAAGATCAGGGTATAAATAATCTCCCACATAAAATCTTTACCATTGGAAAAGAAAATGACAAACTGAAAAATCTAAAATCAAACTCCCATAAGATAAGCAATGCTCAACCAGTGGACAAAAGTCTACAGAGATGTCCTGGTTTCTGAAGGGCACCACACAGTTTTACACAAGGAAGCAGTAATCTGCAGAGACCTGCATGAGGCTTGTGTTATAGAAATTTGTGTATGTTTTATAAACATCCACAGTTCATCACATTTTGCTGCTACTAATGCCAATTCCAATATGCAATTCCAATTTACCTAGTAAAATGATCAAACTTCAATCTTTTCCAAATTATCTGAAGTTACTCAAAATAATCAGCATTACAACCAAGTTGTACACACAGGACTTTTGAGGAGGGAGGGGAAATGAGAGTTTGAAAATGCCTTATCTTAAATAAAATCTACACAAACATAAAGTCTAATTTTCTCAAAAAGACAGTAATAACTGAATTTTTACACTTCTTTGTGCCAAAATTCACTAAAAAGGGAAGCAAAAGCACACAGAAAAATAAACACAGACTTGGACGCTGACCCAAAGAATGAGAAATATCAAGAGACTGTAGTTTCCAGTCTTCTCTACACACTGCTGAATGCCTGACAGAGTATCATGTTAGTTGATGAAGACCTAATTTAAACTTTGGTGGGATGAGAGGCAAGTATAAAAGACACAGTAAATCCAGGCTGTCTGGGAAAAGATGGAAGTGATGATCACAAAAGGGACATTTAGCTCATCTATCCTAAAATAACTCAAAATCATTTAATCTTACAAAGCAAAAATCCTAATTCTCACCTACGTCCAGGCATGTGCTATGCCTGAAGGTGCTCCCAAATGCCATCTTATATGTACAATTAAAATTGTCCATGGTTCAAACCTCAAAGAAGGGCATGGAGCAGAGAATTCACAAAACTTCCCTGCCTAGGTTCCCTCTATTCTCTTTGGAGGGCAGTGGAATGAGAAACAGTTTGGGCTAAGCTGCTTCTGTTCTTTCATTAGTTCTGGTTCTTTTAAGACAAATTACATTCCAGGCAGATTGGATGGTCTCAGTCAGTTGCCTGAAGGTAAAGTACAAAGAAACACCACCCTCTGCTTTCTGATTCTATTCTGCTACTAAAGGAATGTGTAGTGGTTTAGAAGGAGGTGAGTGGGACCCTGCTGCTCAGGTGTTTTAGACTCAGTGGAGGAAGGAAAAGGTGGGACAGGAAAGGGAAGTATTAGATTACTATTTATTTTGCCTAATTTTTAAAATTGGCCTCTACCAATTCTTAGTAAGCTGATTGACACTGGTCTTATCATTGAGTTCGTCTGCCAAGCAGACCAAGAGCACATGCCACTTTGCATTGGTAAGTGCCTTCAGTGTGTGACATGAAACTTTCTTTGCTTTCAATATGTTGTGATTTGAGATGGGGAGAACAATTTAAATAAACTTCTTTTACTCTAAAATATGCTTTTAACTAAACAAAAAGCTTACTGCTATAAACAAGCCAGCTTCAAAATTCTTGCAGAGAAACTCTAGGATGAAGGTAAATGAATGAAAATCCCAGATGAAGTACAAGGTAAAAAGGACAGCTAAGGAATATTCACCAAGTAGAGTCCATAGGACTCCAGCAGGAGTTTTCAGGAAGATGATCTGAAATATGGGCTCAGATTCACTAGTGTCAATAATGGATTTCATCAGGCTCATGAGAATCAGAAGCCATCAAAATTGACAAGGCATATAAAATGTTGCCAGTCTCATTTTATCTCAGAGCTCCCATGTTTTGGATTTAGTCTGCCACACATTTCTGTAGTATGAATGTCAGAAAGCACACATTGATAAGCATCTAACACTTTGCACTGGGGATGGGGTTCTCTATGAGAAAATTGTGGAGACTAAAAGCCATTTGAGTAGAAGTTCTTCTAGGCTAAGGTGAGATTTTTTCCCCCCTTCAGTTAAATCCTAAATAATCTATGGAATATTTCCAATGCCTGACCAAATTCATTTTGGATAACTACCATAAGCACTGACATAGATTTCTGGCACTCGTTAGAGCAAAGGGGCAAGGTCCAGTGTGGGGAATATCTGAAATCTAGGTTCCAGTCTCCTTGTATATAGTCAACTGGCCTATCTTTCTCATACTAAGAATCATAAACAGAAAGATGTTAGGACACAGTGTAGCTGAACTCTCGGACCAGACCAGTAGGAACAAAAATGAAAAATGTTTTATTTTGATGTTAGATTAAATATTATAAATATAAGTTCTGAGTGTACGGGAAATTCCAAATGAATGCCAGGCGGTTTCTGGCACCTAGTCTGTTGCAACACATATGGCGGTTTATATCAAGAATAGTCAACAGCAATTTTCCATCTCCCCTGAGAAAAGAATAAGAGGAAATCACTAGTGTGGAATGAAAGTGATAATTTGAAATCATGTAGGCAGTCACTGTGTCCACACATGCCAAATGCCTTTAAATATAAGTCATCATGTCTAATGGATGGAAAGCTAGCAGTAAGTAAATCATGATCCAGTCCAGATCAGGGCAAACACAAGTTTCGTGGAACCCTCCCTCCACCTCCATTATCACTTTAAAGATTCTGTGTTCTAGACTTCATGGGAGTACATGGATTTGACTCTGCACTGAAAGATGTCAAATGTTACTTAGAACAGAGAAAAACCCAAAGCTCCCTTTTAAAGGATGCTCTGTCTCTAACCACCCCTATTTACCACCAGGCTAGAATTTTCAGGTGCTCCCTAAACACTTTAGCTTATATGCCTCTAGTCATCTCACACTCAAATCCTCTAAAACAGAATTTACTTTCCTGCTCCGAGCTGCATTCACTAATATACTTCTAGTTTCCACTTTGGGGCAAAGACTAAGGTGCAGCTCAGATTCCATTCCTAGGTGTTTTGACTACCTGTAGCCATTCTCCCTCACTGTCCTGTGTACATGGTATCCTCCTCTACTTCAATGCAATTCTGACCTTCACCATTTATCTCCTAAATACACACATCTTCTAAAAGATTGATCCAAGTGTATTACTTTTCTTGTCACTATGATTAAATACCTGACAGAGACAAAGGAAGAAGGACTTAATTGGGATCACAGTTTCAAAAGATTCAATTGATGGTTGTTGGTCCCATATTCTTGGGCAGAAAACCATGGTAGTGAGAGCGTGTGGTAGAGCTGTACTTCACCTCCTAGTAAACAGGACAGCAGAGAGAAGGGGACTATGAGGAAGGACCAAGACAAGAAAAAGCCACCAGGGACATGTTCTCACTGACCTGCTTCCTGTAACTAGAACCCATCTGTACCTTTCACCACTTCCCAGTAATGCCAATGTATCTATCAAGGGACTAATCTGTTGATAAGTCAGAGCTCTCATGAGCTGACTGTCTCTGAAAATGCTACCACAACAACATGCCCAAAGAATGATCATACTGTAAGCATTCCAATAACATTAATCACAACAAACCCTCTTTTCACTTATCTTCCTTCGTGCTCTTTCCACAAGGAGAGGCTCTTCCGAGTATGATCATTACTTTGTCCTCTAAGATTCATCTTAAATTTTACAAGATTTGTGGCTGTTATTCCAAAGCAAACTCGACTGGCACATCTTTCCCCTATCCAGCGAGCACTCGAAAATGTTAAGAGTCTGACTGCAAACGCTGCTGTAGTCATGGTACCTGACACAACCCACACCCAGCGCAGGCAGGAAAGCAGCTTGTTTTAGTCAGGGCACTAGACTTTGTTGACTGAAGCCATTCTATGTGGCATAAGGTTTACTCCTTGCCCCCACCCCTGAAGTAGAAATTAAATTCAGCAAACATTTGATAATAAGATTTTAAAATGTTACAAGCAGTGCTTACTAATCAGAGAACTTCATATAAACTTGACATAAAGGTACAAAAATTCTCTGTTAGATGCTATCTGTAAGGCCTTGATATGTAGAGCACAAGAATTTCACTTCATGAATGTGCATCTATAGATAGCCTTAGTGGCTCACAAAAGTGTTCATCTTAAAAACAAAGCAAACAAAGTTGTTCTTATAAAAGTTGAACCAGTAAAAGTTAGATTATCTATTTGTAAGTGGTACTCATGTACTCAAATACTTAAAAGTAACAGGTGGGGATGTAGCTCAGTGGAAGAGTAAGTGCCTAGCACATGTAGGGCTGTGGGTTCAATCCCCAGAACTGTAAATAAATAAATACATAAATATGTACATAATCAATAAATAAGAAAGACAGATTTGTAATCTCAGCAAAGGCTACTGTCGTTTAGAAAACTGGGACCCTGAAGTGCTGCAGCATACGCCTATGCGCTTCTCCTAGACTCTAAAGAGTACATTTGCCCAGAATCAGGGGTTAAATTAGCAAAACCTGTTTGTCTGGTTGTTTATAGTCATATCTATATGACTATATATATTATCTACCCCTATTCAAAACATATTTATTGTGTGTACTGTGCATGTGCTGGACTAGCACAATGCAGATCACATTTTCTTGGGAAGCAGCTTAAGAGATAGATACGGTCAAGTAGAGACAAGCAATGTGGAAAAACAATGACTAAGCATGATCACTTCCAGTTAGAACAAACGAACACCCCTCCTAACAAACACACTGGATTTCAGGATATATACTTTACTTCTTGTAGGATTTCAAAGAATAAGTTAATGCCTTTTACCTTTGCTCTCTGACAAAGATGAACCTATAGCCACAGCCAGAACATAGAAGAATACACTCAACTGGTCATCTCACCAGTGAGGGTTTGCCTGTCTGTGAGATTTCACTGCAGTCCCCTCAGATTAAAATTCATGTTTTAGGCCAAGGACAGCACACAGAGTCCTGTGAAAGGACAACAGCACAAAGCCAAACGCTCTCCATTCACAATTAGACATGGATTCAGAATGAAATATCATGGACAGAGCCTGGGTTTCTAATAATCTTCAGAACCCAGGGTCAGTTAGTGATTCTAAATGAATAATTTATAAGCCCCAGTTATTCTCCTATATTCATCTGGGAAACATTAGTAAATATAGAAAAAGTAAAATGGAAATTATTTTTTAGAACTTAGGAGAAAACTTGTGTAGGGTATAACAAAGGTATCTGAGGTAAGAGAAAAAAATCTATAATCATAAACACAAGACATGGAAGTCTGTGATGCTACAGTTAGGATTTACAATGCTGAAATGAAAGTTCATGTCTGTGTCACATAGGCAGTATCTTAACTAGAGCACAGTATTGGAAAGGGCTAGGTACACTGATCCCTTGTTCAGCTCACAGGGAACATTCAACTCAATGAGTCTGTAATGTCACGACAAGGTTTATGGTCCTGAGTTGGTAACTGCTGTATCACTCAAATGACCCTTATCCATTTGGCAATCTGTCATACTTAGCAGGGCATACGCAAAAGGAACTGAATAACGTTTCAGGTGACGTCAAAACTTGAAAAATTCTTATCCATATTGTTAAGTGAAATCAAACTCACCTGAGATTCAGTAGGCCCATGAGATGTACTGTTGTTAAGAACAAGACTCCTCTCCCATACTTGCAAATCTTCTCATTCCAATGATTGTACCCCCAAAGTTAGTTTCTTACAAAAAGATTATCAGAGGCCTAGAAGAGATGTGTGCTTTTCTTCTCATTTTTCTTTATCCTAGGATCACATTCTCCTGATCTGAATTTTCCCTCTATTAGGATTCTTCTAGACCTTACTTTAGAGCCTTCTAAATTCAAAGAAGAATCCTATTCTAATTCCAGTGGTCAACTGCTCTCTGCTCCAAAATGACATTTATTAGTCCAACATTTTCCAAGGTTGACTATTCATACTTACATGCTTGGTTCTATTATTAAGCCAAAATATTAAAAATAGCCTATTTGAATACTCTGTGACTGTCATATTTAAAATGTTTTTATTTTAAATGAAATTAACAAAAACCTTTTTTTTAATGTAACAAAATTTCAAGTACCTAACAAAACCATTTTGAAAGGAAAAGCAGTGTTTTAAAGTGTCTCTAGTGCCTTTTAGTCCAAGGCCTTTGGGAACATAGCAGAGGGAAATGACTTTGGGACCCAGGGATTGAAACCCAAAGGGCAGGGTCATTTCCACCTGTTCACACTGTTAAACCCATACCAATCTGTACTGAAAGCATTTCAGAGGCTGTTATAATTGACAGGCCAAAATAACTGGTTGCTGAATAAAGGAAATATTGTTTTAATGTAAGACATAAGTTTTGTTTTGTTTTTTTAAGACGTGCCTTTTGGTTTACTTTTGTTAAGAAACAATGTGTACACAAAAAAATTATTCTTTTAAAAAATATAGTAAAAAGCATTGTATTTAGCATGTAAGTGATCTGTTTAGAGTTCAGATTCTGAAGATTACCTTTATTCACATGCATTTTAAGGATAAATACAAAGACAAGGCGCTCAAGTACAGGAGTCATGGTGGGATCTTTTTCCTCCTCTCAATTCCTTTTATTCTAACCAGTCTACTCACCCACCTCCTTAAATGCCTTTTATTTAAAACTGAGTCATATATAATGAAATGAAATGCTGTCACCTGAAAAAAGGGAGGCAGGGGAATATTATAAAACAATGACAAAATCAAGAGGCTGGTAAGTGTTTCTTTACAACTCTATCACATCCAACGAATAAGAAATGACTGAATCAATACATCAGTATTTTAAAGATTTCTAATAAAGGAGTAGACTTAGGCAGAGTACCAGTGCTCGACAACCTCATAGACAGCTCAATATTATCTTTGAAGAATTATTATGTAAGTAAGAATTAGAGAGATGGCTTAGTGGTTAAAAGCATGTACTGCTCTTGCAGAGGACCTAGGGTTCAGTTCCTAGCACTCAGACAGCTCACAACTGCCTGTAACTCCAGCTACAAGGAATCCAATAACCTCTTCAGGTCTCCACAACACCCACACATATGTAGCATGCACACCCAAACACGGACAGATAAAAATAATAAGCCTGACAGGAAGAATTCTTGCATCTACGGATAGCATCTATAAGAATTCCTCCCTCAGCTAACTTACCAGATCAAACTAATTCTTTACAGGAAACCCAGAGGATGGAAATAACATGAGAAATAAAACAACACAATGTATTTGGCAAAATCTCAGTGCAGGAAACTGCAGGACAAATGAGTACATTCCCTCAACAAATGAATTATCCAAGGGAAACTCAGAAAGAAGATGGAAGGTAGAAAATCATAGATCAGAAGAAGCCTGAGAGACACATCGCTGGCAATGGAGGATACGTACCAGGATCCTTGTTGAAAACAGGTGCAAGGGGAAGGGTGAATTAACAAGTATAGGCTAAGCAAGGAAACAGGAACTCCATTTGTGATGACACTTGGAAATATTCCTTAAACTTTTCCAAGACATGACAATAGTGCTACAGTTATGTTTGAAAAGTCTTTTTGCCTCTTATTGGGAGTGCTAATATTTTTCCAAGATGAACTGTAAACTGTCTGAGACACACTTAATAATAATCTAGTTGGTGGAAGGGTTGCTTTAGAGTAAACAAAAGGAACAGTGGATTTTAGTTGGGTATTGGTTACCTGGGATTCATTACGGCACTCTAATTCTGTGTGCTGTGTGAAATCTTTCACATTAAATGGTTTTAAATTTTTCAAAGTTGGAAGAAGGACTATTAGGAAATAGAAAGGAGACTAGCAAGAAGGCTGGGAGAGGGTAAGAGTGGGTAATGTGGGAAAAACAAGGTCAAAGTACCTTATATACATGTATGAAAATGTTATAACCAAAACATAATATTGTATAATTAATATGCACAAAAAAACTACAATGAATTTGAAAGTTGGGAAAAAAAGTTATGCATAAGACTTACCTTGTTGGATATCCTTCATTTCTAAATGTAAACTAGATATCAAGATTCCCACAGTTTGAGATCGTTTTCCATCCAGTAACTTGATGATCTGGAATTTTAAATACAAAAAATATACATGCTCATATGACAATGTAATCTTTCAGAAAGCACACCAAAGACATTAGACTCTATGATACACTGACACACTAATGAACGAACTAGCCTCATTCCACAGGCACTCAATTTAATACTTCAATGCAAAGTTGCTTACCCACAATTACATTTTACAAAATAAAGGAAAACGCCAGAGAGAATTCAGCTAGCCTAATACAAACACCAAAAATCTTCATAGAGTCCTATTGTACTCTGAGTTTATTCTCTTAGGTTTTTTGAGAGAGGGTCTCACCATATATATGTAGCAAAGGTTGGATTAGAATTCATATTCCTCCTACCTCAGCTTCCTGAATGCTGAGGCCACTGGAGTATGCCACCACTCTAGTTACTTAGATCTTTTTCGGTAAATATATTTCAGCCAAGTTATAACAGTGAGATGGGATGCAGTGCTGGACTCAGCCTTTTCACTTATCACTGGGACACATTCATACTACCACAACATCTTTAGTCTTTGTAGTGATGCCATCTGCTTAGTGGCTTCTGAGAAAGAACATTCTGGTCTTACCAGGATGTGACTTTAGAAAGTTGCAGCTCTAGGAATGTGACCCCAACATGAAGCAGTGATCACTATGTTGAACTTATACCTTTATTCTAGAAATTAATTGGTATAATACATGGAAAGACTCTAATAGAATTCTTGACCTGTGTTCATTATTTAGATAAAATTTCTCTGCTTCAGAGGTAGCTTCCTATTTATGCTATTGTTGATATAAATAACAATAATATTTTGTAAATAAATCTCTAATTTTAAATTATTTTATACCATGTATATATGAAAATTTACAAACTTTTAAAAAACTTCATGTACTTCACTGCCAATTTTGTGAACTTTTATGAATAGTCTCTGGAGAGGTCTTCATTATTTTATATATTTTTAAACGTATTAAATCAAATCAGCTCCAGTAATGTACATACTGTGAATGCTAATGCAAAAAAAGATCTTTTCTCTCCTGTGGCAGAGCTAAAAAACTCAACAGATGGCAAACACTTGTAAGCTGTAAGTTTCTGTGCATGTTACTGTATGAAATAAAAGGTCAGCCAAATAGCTGTCCCTTCCTAGGTAGTTGCAAATGTACCACAAATATTGCAATCATAAGACTAAGGCATAACAAAGCCAACTTCCTATTATTATTGTGGTACCTCAGTTACTTGCTGATCAAACAAAAAGGGATAACAAGAGTTTGTTCCAATCAAGATTATTATTTAGTGCCACATATCTATCAATTGATACTGAATCGATTATTACCAGTCATTTATCTTTCCTTTCTCTACTCAGAATAGTTATTTTCTTGTAACCATTAGGTCTAAAATAGAGTCAATATTAAGCATATATTTCCCAGGGTGTAAGAGAAATCTATTCAGTTTGATAGTGTCATTATTTTAATGTTAGCTTAAGAGTAAAATTCTTGGAGGATAGGACAGAATTTTAGGAATTTTAAAAAAGGAAGTAAAGAAAAAATTTGTTTTATTTTTTGCCTGAAAGTAGATACAAAGAATTAAGCATAATTTAGTACCTTGTTTAACATGCCGTTATTTTCTTCTTGAAGAATGCAAGTTCAAAGTCAAATTATTTTAAAAGTCCAATATAAAATTAAGAAGATGTAGTTTTATATAGATATTAAGCCTTTCTTTCATTTTTTATTTTAAAAAATATTTTAATTTTTTTTCATTTTATGTGTATGAATGTATTGCATATATGTAAGTGCACCCATGTAGTGCAATGCCCGTGGAGGTCAAAAGAGGCTGTTGGATTCCTCTAGAACCGGAGTTAGGGACAGCTGAAATTGAATCTGGGTACTTTATAAGAGCAGCTAATGTTCTTAACCACTGAGGCATCTCTCCAACCCCCATTCATTCATTAGACTGGTATTCAAGGTAGTAATGGAGAAAATGGGGACACCTTAATGAGGAAGGCATGAAGGGAAGGTTAGACAGGGAGAGAGAAAGAAGAGGGAGAGGCAGGAGAGATAAATAATGCCTAGATCATGTAAAATATCAGAAGGTATCATATTAGTCTGACAACCTAATGATAAATTCCACATACGGTATCTCTACATGAGCCCATGTGTGTAGCTGAAGGCTACAAGAAACAGTGCCAGACAGGAGAAACCTTCCTTTGAGTTGTTGGACAGGGTGGTCCAAGAGACTCCCAAAATTACATAGGCTATGGCCAAAGACCCTTGATTGCCTCTCAGAACTTGGAGACTGGATTTGGAGCAATGGAGCTGGAACTGGCCTGGAAGCCACTTCTCCTGAAGGCTAGCACTCATAGTTCTGGAAAGCACTATGCAAATAGCCAAGAAAGAACACCAATCGATGGCCCAATACAAGTTTCATGACCAAATAACCACATTGATGACTGGCCCAGCATTCGACACTGGTGAAGGAGTGGCACTTTTATTTTATAGCTAATCAACAGCTACCTAATTGGTCTTAGAGCCCACTGAATGGGAGGAAACTCACATGTAGTATTGTAATCACAGTGAAATACACATGGCTGGAGAGGTCACAGATCTCAGAGAAATCCCTGGGGCTGTCATATCCCTAGGCTAATGTAACTTCTTACTAAATGCAAAATATGTATCCTTATATTTACAGTCAAGTATCCTAGTCACCACTCATCAAAAAACTTCTCTTGCACCAGATGGAGACTAATACATAGTACCACAACTGGTCACACACAGACATTGTCTCTGAATTGCCCATGCCTAAGTGGCACATCTACCATGCAGCCTCTACACCCAAGGCTCATGCAGTATAGAACAAGGGGTAAAGAAGTCACTAATGAATCTCTGAACTTTTGTTAATGAAGTTCCCTCATGCAACAAAGATCCAGTAACACAAAAGGTCACAAATGGCTTAAGCATGGAGATTAGGAACCTGCAGTGTGAGGTCCCTGGACAGGACTCATCTATTGTTTCACACACCCAGGGCTCAGGGACCATTGCAGAAGAGGGGGCGGAAAGATTGTAGGTGCCAATGAGGAGGTGTGTGACCATATGGAAACAGAATCCTACAAGCTTCTCATATAACCCTGCTCATATGAACTTACAACAGTGGTTTCAGCATGTTCAAGGCCCATGTAAAGTCAGCAGACCAAAACCAAGGCTTGCACTGGGAAATGGATAGCATTTCCTTAAGAAATATGGTAACTGATTACTATTCGGTGAGGATGAACTAGTCTTCCTAAAGCAATGGACTCTGGGTAGGCTGACTAGACCTCAGTGGATGAACCTGCACTGAGGTCACTTGGGGACACTAACTTGACACAATAGACCTTAACACACAAGAATGTATGGATTCCAGTTGGGGGGCTATGGGAGGCCCTGGTGGGGAAAGGGGTGTAAAGATGATTACAATTGATTGAGATGTTCTGTATGAAACACACAATGATGAAATAAAAAATATTCTCTGCCCATTCATTGTGTGTCTAGAGAACTACTTGGGACTCTGAGGACGCAGAGGTGACTGAAGCAGATCAAGTCCTTGGCCTCAGGAAGTTTATAGCTTAGAAATTTAAACAAAAAATCACTATAGTAAAGTTACTAGAAAAAGCCATTCGACTGGCAAATAAAATATTCACCTAAACTTCTGAGAAAGCACCTTTCAAAGAGCTTTGGAACTTGACTAGATTTATCCTTAGTGCCCAGGATATCGACTGAAGTATCCACAGCCCTGGCATATATATCAGTGAGCAGGAGAAAGGAAAGGGAATCAAATTCATGACAAGATTACGATTGGTTTCTTCACTAAAGTTTCTTCAAGTACACATGCCATGCTGTCCACTTCAGGCTCTGAGAACCGCTAATAACATAGTCTGCCTACAAGAAAGGCTTTCCAAGTGCAAGTTTTCTGCTAGCTAAAAGAATGTATGTAAAACGCCATAAGAGCCCAAACAGCAAGAGAGAGATTGTTTCTGTCACTGGGCAAAACCAAGCAAATCCACTTCCACTTCATTATTCATGTGGCCACAACTGTAGAAAGGCTGTTACCATGTAAGCCCTCCTTGGGATTTCATGTGGTGACTCAGCACTGCAGCAGGTCTTTAGAAAGTGCTGCTTATAGCTGGACTCACATGGTGAGTTTTTTTTGAAGTTGACTCTGCTTCCCCAAAATGAGGAGGCCAAAAATGAAGTTCGTGTATCTGCTGTTTTGCCCCTCTGCATGTACCAAATCACCTTAATACTGAATATATTTATGACATCATAAATATATCTATATATCACTCTATTTATCCATTCTTTAATTGTGGACTATTAAGACTCCCCCTCAAAAACTGAACAAAATGGAAGGAATACAATGAATATGGAATTATATGTCTCAGATCCCCTTTATTTATTTTCTCTCATAGTTTTAAAAGCTTAATTATATTTTTAATTCTTACCTTAGAAAGTCCATAACATGAAATATACTATTAAAAATGGTTGTTTATGGTACAATATTGCCCATCTCATCTCTAGACTTCTTTTCATCTTCTCTGATGAAAAATTTGTATCCTGAATACCAACCTCCTAATTCTTCCTTCCTCCATCTATAAAGAGAGGTCACTTTTCATGTTCTTTTCCAACGTGGAAGCTTCTATTTTCTTACCTGGAACTTCTACCATTACCTTGACAGTTTCCTTGTTTCCTATCTCAGTGACAACGCTTGTAGTTGCTCATCTTGGCTACTATGTGTCTCCAAGCTTTTAATACATGGCCTTTATTATGCTGAGGTAATCTTTTCTTTTTATTATTAGTTCACTGAGTCTTTTTTTGTCATGAAAATGTGCTCAATTTTGTTGTGTTTTTTTTACATCATTTGAGATGAACATATGATTTTCAATTAAATTGTTTAAAAAATTTGTGGAAGTGTATTGCCTACATGTGTGTAAGTGCACCCATGTCGTGCAGTGCCCAAAGAGGTCAGAAGAAGGCATCAGATCCCCTAGAACTGGAGTTATGGATGGTTCTTAGCTCCCATGTGGGTGCTGGGAATTGAATCTGGGTCCTCTGCAAGAGCTTCCAGTGCTCTTAACCACTGAGTTATCTCAGCACCGAGATGAACACGTGATTTTTATTCTTCATTTTGTTAATGTAGCACATTCATTGATATTCATACACTGAATTGTTTGTGCTTCACAGGGATAAATGTCACCTGACCATAACTTGACAATGGTCTCCTGAATTTAGACCACTGGTATTTTGTTGAGGATATTCACATCTACATCAATCAGGGTCTGTGTTTTTTATTTCTTAAAGTACCTTTGGTATCAGAACAATGCTCACTTGCCAAAATGAATTTGCAAGTGCTCCAATTTCAGAGTTTTGAACAATCTGAGAAGCAATGGTCTGAAATCTTCACGTTTGTAGACTTCTCCATTGGAGACATCTCATCTTTGGATTTTCTCTTCTGTAAGCGGTTGGTGTTCTGGCTGAACTTCCTTACTGGTTCAATTACATTCATATTTTCTCTTTCTTCATGATTCTGTCTTGGTAAGTTATATGTTTCTAAAAATGGATTCATTTCTTCCACATTATTTAATTTTGGGGGACAGGGCTGTTCATATGTATTTCTTATAATTCTGTGACATCAACCGTAAAGCCCACTCTTACATATTTGAGTCTTCCCTCTTTCTCATTCCATTTAAAGATTTGTCAGTTTTGTTTATCATTTTAAAAGGCAGTTTTTATTTTTTTCTGTCATCTTCCTAATCCCGGTTTTATGTACTCATGTTCAAGTGTTTATTATTTTTCTCTTCTGTTAACTCTGGGCTTAGCTTGCTCCACTGGTTCCATGACATGTGGAGTTATGTTGTTTAGGGTATTTTTTTTTAATGTACAAGTTCAGCTATAAACTACCTTTCTGTACTTTTAAAATATGTCACATGAAGGTCAGTACTCTTTGTTTGTGTTTATCTCAAGGATCTTCCTATTCTCCTTTGGATTTCTTCTGTCCCTCACTGGTGGTTCAGGAGGGTGTTGTTTAATTTCCACATATTTGTAATTTCTCCAGTTTCCCTTCCATTATTGCTAGTTTCATTCCACTGTGGTATGATTTCAACATCTTAAACTTGTTCAGACTTGTTTTGTGACCTAACATTCTCTCTACCCAGACAATATTCCAACTGTGAAGAATGCATACTCCATTCTTGTCAGTGGAACACACTGCAGAGTCATCCCTGGGTATCCACAGAGGACAGGTACCAGGACCATCATGGTTACCCAAATCTACTGAAGCATTAGTCCTTTTTGGAAAAGGATGTATTTTCTAAACCTACGGACATCCTCCTGCATATCTACTAATTACTACTCAATGCGATGTAAATGGCATGAAAGCACTTGTTACCTGGTGTTGCTTAGGGTATAATGACAAGACATGCATCTGCTTGTGTGCAGTCCAGATTTAACATCACAGTCCTACACAGGTAAACAAGAGGCAAATGGAGCTCAATGAATATTGGGCAGGCTAAGGAACTGAAAAACTGGGGGAAGGCTACAGTAGAGCATGTCTACACAATACTCCACTAGCACAAATTCAGCACAGTACTTAGCACTCAAGCTTCATTTTGGGGGTCTTCTAGAGCTAATTTCTTTTCAAGTATGTCCTATCCATAGTTGGTAAGTCAGCGGATAAAGAACCCACAGCTATAGAGGGCAGACGGTAAAGCGCTATTATATCCATTTGTCCATAATGCTGTCTTCATTACCCTTTCATTTTGCTTCTCTCAGTTCCTGAAAAAGTGGGGTATTAAAATCCACTATGACTGTGTTGCTCTGTGTTTCTTCCTTCAGTTCTGTCAGGGTTTGCTTAATATATTTGGCTCTGAAATTGGGTGTATATGTTACATTTCCTTGGTGAATTGACAATTTTAGCACTATATAATATTCATTTTTGTTTTTTATGAGTTTTTTATTTAAAATCTAATTTATTTATGTTTAAAATTTTAAATTTTATGTGTTTGAGCATCTTGCCTGTATGTATGTGTATCCATGTCACACAATGCCATAGAGGCCAAAATATCGCACAAGTGGGCCCTGCCCCATTTCCGAAAATCCCTGTTCCCCTCTGAACTGGGAGGAAGGCCTCCATATCCCACTTTTCTCTGAACATCACTGTCTTCCAAGGTCCTATAATAATGGTACATTAACATCTGAGCTTTCAGTTGCTTTTCCAACCACAAACTTCAAAGTCTTCCACATTCCTCCCCAAAACAAACATGACAGGTTCATCACAGCAATAATCTGTTGTGATAAAATACCCGGACCAAAAAGCACCTTAAGGAAGAAAGGGGTTATTTGTCTGGCAATTCCAGGTTATAGCCTACTACAATTCCTGTTACAGTAGCAGGAGCTCAAGACAGCTGTCATATCATAGTCACAGTCAAGAGCAGAGAAATGAATGCACCCATGCTGCCTGAGTCCTCTCATCTAGCTTTCTCCAGGCTTATATGCGTTCAGACACTCTGCCTGCAGAAGGGGGCTGCCCATGATGAGTTGGGCCTTCTACATCAATCAAAAATCAACACAATCCCCCACAGACATACTCAGAGACCACCTGATCTAAATAACTCCTTAGTTGTGATTATCCAGGCTTTATAGTAATGCATAGTTAATAAACTTTGGATTTTTAAACAGTCTTAGGACTTTTAGCTGGGAAGTCACTTACATAAACTTACAGCAACGGTGACAGCATGGATAAGACCTATGCAAGCTCAAACCAGACAAAAACCCAACATAGAGGGGAGAAACAGGTAAGGAGCCCCAACCATATCTGAGAAACTACTGGAAGCCGATGACTACTGGGAGAGGGAGCACTGGTTTGCATTAAGGGAGTGCCGCTAGATAGGCTGACCAGCTCCAGTGGATGGACTCATATAGAGGGAAATCTTGGGACAGAAACTTAGTTCATCAGGTCTTAACATACATGAAAGAATGCATGAAACCCATTAGGGGGGACTGTAGGAGGGCTACAGATGGGGGGGGTCTAAATAAGATCCAAAAGTATTGTATGAAATTTGCAAAAAATCAATTTTTTAAAAAAAGGGGAAAAAATAAAAAAGAGGAAAAATTCTCAAAGTACAAGTACTGTCAAAAGCTTCTTTAAAGATATTTTGAGAAATTTTCTTGAGTCTTTTAGGTTTTAATTTTTAATTTTGTAATTTTAATTTTATAAATTTTAACATTTATTTAATTATTAGTTAAGTAATACGTGTGCATGGTTCAAAAATTAAATCAAAATTTTAATTAAAAAGAAGAGTTTCGGGGCTTTTAAAGAGACTGTGGACTTTTGAAGTAGTGGAATTTTTAAAGAGTTTGGGGACTTCATAAAGTTGTTCTGTATTTTATACTATAATATTAGCAAGAGACTCTGAAGACAGGGGTGGAAAGCTATGGTTTAAAATTGATAGTTGTGGTTGTGTGTCAAGGTGACAAGAGGTAGACTGTGATGGTTAGTTTTCAACCGTCAACTTGCCACAACCTAGAATTACCTAAGAAGAGAGCTTCAACTGAGGAACTGTCTAGATCTGGGAGCATGTGGGTGCATGTGTATGGGGCATTGTTTTGATTATTAATTGGTATAGAAGGGCCCAGACCACTGTGGGTGGCACTATTTCCTAGATGCTGTGCAGGGGGAGTTGACTGTATAAGAGTGAGAAAAGCTATTAGAAAGCAAGTAGGTAGCACAGGTACATTCACTCTTCTCTCTTCTTGACTGTGGATGTGCTGGGACGAGCTGCTGGAGTTCCTGCGTTGACTTCTCCTCAACAATAGCCTGAAACCTGTATTGTAAGCTGACTAAACCCCTTCCTCTCCTGTGCTGTTTTTGGTCAGGGTACCTGTCACATCAACAGAAATAAAACTAAAATAATATTATATAATTATGAACATTTGGTTCTTTTTTTCCCCTTAGGCTAGCTAAGGCTTTTTCAATTTCATCTTGTATGAAATGTGTATGAGTGTTTTGCCTGAATGTATGTTAAGTGAATCCACATTGTACAATGGCACACAAAAGCTGGAAGAGAACATCAGATACTCTGGAACTAGAGTTATGGATGATTATGAGCCTCCAGGTGGGTTCTGGGAAACAAACCCAGGTCTTCTGCAAGAACAGTCAGTATTGTTAACTGTTAAGTCATCTCTCCAGCTCCATTTTTAATATATCTTTTCAAAAAACTCTTTGGGTATCTTTTTCTATACTCTCTTTTATGCTATTTAGGTTTTTAAATCTAAAGTGAAGTTCTTGTGGAAAGCATACTTGTTATTCTTCCATTTTGTTCAATATATTAAGCAACTCTTTATCTTCTGAATGAGGAATTTTATCCTTTTAAAGGTAAAGTTGATACTGACAGGAAGAGACTGACTGTAGCTTTCATTTTGGTTTTGTGGGCTTCCACCCTTCCCCTCTCCTGCTCTTCTCTTTGGTCTTGTTCAGTACTTACAATGATACACCATGGTCCCTTTGTTTTCCTTTGTGGGCCTTTTATAGGAAATCTTTGTGGTTAACACAGGATTTACCCGAAACATCTTATATTTTTAACAAGTTATTTTAAGCTGATTAATCACAAAGAGACTACTCCTTTACTTCTTTCCCCTACGCTCTGTTATTAATGTCACAAATTACATCTGTTTCAATGTATAGTCATGAACATATAGTACATACATACTTTTAAACAGTTTTTATCTTTTAAACAGTTAAAGTGATTTACTTAAACCATTATGATATCTTATATTTGTCTGAATCTTTGCCTGACCAGCAAGCTTTGTACTTTCATATAATTTGTGTTTCCACATAGCATCCCCTTTTGTTTCACCTTAGAAAAAAAGCCCTGTTTATTTATTGTAGGACTCATTACCAAGGAAGAACTCATTCCGCTTCTGTTCATCTTTGCTCATTCTTCCTTCATATTTGGTGGAGATATTTTGTAAATAGTATTCTTGCCTGGAAGTTTTCTTTCAGTATTTTGAATACATCATCCTTCTGACTTAGAAGATACAAAGGAGAAATTCACTGACAGTTATTGGGGTGCCTTTATATGTATCAAGTTGCTTTTACCTTGCTGTCTTTAAAATTAGTCCTCTGCCTTTAGCTTCTGAAAGTTTGATTGTAATGTATCTTGCTATAACATATTGGGTTCTCCTTGCTGAGGTCTGCTAGATATCCAGATTCAGGAAGCCCATTTCCTTATTTAGAGGTGGAAAGTTTCTTTCTCCAAATAGGCTTGCTTACTTCCGCATCCCCATCTTCCTCGATGTGCTTCTTGGTCTGCTCAGCAACATCCCATTATCCTCTTGGATCTTCTTCATTCTTTCCTTTTTTCTTCCACTGACTAGATAATTTCAAATGATCTTCCTCCATATTCTTGAATGCCTTCTCCTTGGACAAGACGGCTGTACTACTTTGTACTACTTTTTTCAGCTCAATGATTACATTTCATAGGTCCAAAATTTCTGCTTGATTATTTCAAGTGTTTTCTGTCTCTGCAGATCTTTTGTTCTGTTCATGTGTTATTTTCTTGAGCTCACTGAGCATCACTATCACATTTATCTAGAACTACTTATCAACTACTTCAATTCCTTTCTGATATTTGTTTTGTTGCTTTGGTTGGTCCTTGCGTCTCCGGTTCTCTGTGTGCCTTGTTATCTTGTCTTGGTATATTTGTGAAAAAGCAGGCAATTTCTCCCCAGTCTTAAATTTTATAAATTAGTTTCACTAGGGAAATTCCCCTAACAATTGGCCAAACTAACCAAGGCTTCTTAGGCCTTTCCTATGGATGAAAACTCTTTAGACCTGCACATGTATAATCCCAATTCAAGAGGATTGCCTTTTATTTAAGCTCATAATTCTGCTTCCTCTGCGATCTAGATCATAATACCTCTGGATGGGTTAAACGCTCCTAATGTATTTTCTTTCTCATCAGCCCCCAAGCATCTAGAATATGTCAGGTCCTGTGAACACAGTGAGTTAGATAAGAAAGAAACCAGCCCCTCCCTGAAACAAATGGAACACTGCATGCAACCTCTACTCCTCCCTCTCCTATAACCCAAGGGAGAAGCCACAGGGTTGCATAGGCTCTGCCTGTGTACCTCAGGTGTGCCGAGCACTGACAGCCACCCAGCCAGTTCTTTCTTGCTCTCAGTGCTCTCCAGTCATGGAGAGTATGCTGGGTCTTGTCAGCACTCTAAGTCAGGAAGACAGAAACCAGTCCCTGGGGCAGTGCTCCAAAAAGCCAGAACACTGAGTGCATGCTCCAATTTTTCTCTCTCAAGAGAGAATCCAGGAGTTAGGGGTTTACTTCAACCCTCTGCTCTGCATTGAAAATGGGGAAAAGGTCATGGCAAATAAGTACAAGCTAGTTCAAACTGTCATAGGAACTCCCAACTTGGCGTCTTTTCATTTGAGTACTTAGATTCAGACACAACAGAAACCAGTCCCTCAGGTGCCTCCTGAACAGTCTGAACATTTGACATAAATTTCCTTTGTTTCTCTCTCCTTCCCCGGAGAACCTGAGAATTTTCTCTAGATCACTGTGCTGTGTAACTAGCAGAGGGGCGGGGGTCAATTGGGGTGGGAGTGAAGCTCTAAAGGAGCAAGTGCTACAATATTCCTGCCGCTTTAAGCAACACTCTTCAGGGGCAGGGTGTGTAGGAACTGAACTGATTTCTGGATTTCTGATAAAAGGAATTGGTGATACTGTCATTGTACAGATGTGTATGTGGGACAGGTAGATCTGAGTTTTGCTGATTCACCAGCTTGACATCATGACTCTTAAGTTTCTGAGAAGCAGACACTATCTCATCTATGGAGAGAGGGGAGCTAAGAGTGGCTGGATCCTCCAGGCACATTTGTAGTCCACAGATGGCTCAGGTGGCTATGGTGAGAGCATGAGCAGGTGGAAATGAGGAGTGCCAGGCATCGCTGGAGGGGGACTGGCTTCTCCCTCATAGTTGGAGGACAATACCAAACAAAACTAGAATTTGGAATGAAGGAGAAAGGAAAAGAGTAGATAAAACATCCTCAGTCCAAGTATGCAAAGGACTTTTAGTACGGACTGAAAGGAAACAAATGCAAGAAAACCACACCTTAGACTTCTAAACAGGCCAAGGGAGAGTTCCGTGTATATTTAGATCTTTCTAAATCTGCTCAGAGATTGGGGGAGCCGGGTGTAAAGAACAAGTGTTAGGAGTAAGACAGCAAAAGGAAACCTGAAACCTGAAAGGGAGAGAAAGGAAGATGTTCTATGGACTCCTTCTTCCCAGGACTCAGCCAGTCTCATTGTACTGGCTGGAGAACAGGGCCCAAGGACTGAACACACACATATGTCAAAGACTCCCACTGATCAGATGCTGAGCTAAAGATTAAAGATGAACTAAGTTCAGGTACTAGTGGATCATTCACAGAAATGTTTGCATTGTAATTTCTTTTCTTTTTGTGGATTTATTTATATCTTTAATTACAGAAACAAATTCATTTTAGGGGTATCTCTGTATGGATACATTGCATGGACATGGATGTACAGGTGTGTGTGCATGCAGAGGCCAGAGGAGGATGTCAGCTGTCTTCTTCTATCACTCTCTACCTTATTCCTTTAAGGCAGGGTCTCTCACTAACTTGGAATCTTGCAGTTTGGGTGAGCCTGGCTGGTCACTGAGTTCCCAGGATCCACCTGTCTCTGTCCTTCAACACTGGGATTATAGGCGTGCACAGCCATGCCCAGCTTTTCACATGGATGCTAGGGATTTGAATTCACATCCTCGTGCTTGCTAAGTCAGTCATCTTACCCACTGGGTCATTTCTCTGTCCCCACAAATACTTTCTGAAATCCAAACACTGAAAACTATTAAAAATATGAAAAGTGGGGTTGGATAGATGGCTCAGCGGTTAAGAGCACTGGCTGCTCTTGCAGAGGACCTGGGTTTGATTCTCAGCAACCACATAGTGGCTAACAACCATCCATAACTCCAGTTCCAGGGGGAATTTGACACCCTCTTCTGGCCTCCACAAGCATTACACAACATAGGTACACTTAAATTCATGCAGGTACACATAAAATAATAAATACATACATAAAATAATAAATATTAAAAAATATGTAATGCCTGTAAAGGCCAGAAGAGAGCATGAGAGTCCCTGGAACTGGAGTTTCAGATGGTTGTTAGCCATCATTTGGGTACTGGGCACTGAACCTGAGTCCTCTGTAAGAGTAGCAAGTGTCTCAACTGCTGAGTCATCTCTCTAGCCCCAATGTTCTGCAACTTTTTAATCCAGTTCAGAAATACATTTCTGACATACTCCTTGTCAATGAAGGCAAAGCCACTTCAAAGAATGTGATATTATTCGTGTTCTTCTACTGAAGGATTTTTAAGAGTCCCCCAATTTTTTCAATTATTAGAAATGTTGAAATCACTGCCAAAGAAGATTCACCATTGTGAGGAGTTTGTCTTTCTATAGGACAGATGTACAGCTGTTCAAACGATACTCACACTGTAAAACCTGACGAGCATTAGGAAATTGCTTCTAATAGGTGGTATGAAGTTACATACTGTCAAATATTTGGCAGAGTAACTGTCTTCTGGCCCCACTTAAGCTATTGCCAAATGAAAACCAGAAATAGGTAAAATGTTTTTAATTTTTCATTTGTGATGATGTAATAATAAGGTTAAAGATTTGGTTTATTGTGATTCTTGTGAATTGTATCCTTCTTAGTATATCTCTAAATACTAGATTTATTAGGCTGGTGTGCTATGAAGGAATTTAAATATAGACATAGCTGAATAGAGGAAAGATTTTCAAAGAGACTGATGTGAACAAAGAACATTTTCTGAGAGGACTAGAGAGCTTAGACCTGCATTCTTCAGTGCCCAGTGCACGGTACCTTAGCCAGTCTAGACAGATAATTGTGAATCTGGGGCGCAGAGTACCCCACAATTGTAAATCTTATTCCTTTAGTGGCCCCCTGTGGAACTGCAGAGCCAGGACAGGGCCTCTGAGCTCGGGAGGCCTGCAAGGTCAGTGCAGCTCCGCCACGCTAGGGCTGAAGTCAGAGGCCCGGAAACCAAACACTTGGCTGTATTAACCCAGCTCTCAGTTTTAACCTTGTGATTCAAACCAGGACCTCCTTAACTAGATATATTCCCATGATCTGAGGAATTTGCCTTTCTAGTTGAACAGCTAGAAGAAAACATAGAGGCAAAAGACAGAACAGACAGAAGACAGAAGATTGGGAATAGGTGAAAAGATTCTCAGCTTTGTACCAACAATGAGTACGCTGCTTTTAAAATAACTTTTAGAATCTCTATAACATTTCAAATAATTAGAACCCAATTTAGCTGAAATTTCCCCTGGCCTTTCTTTTCTGAATCAGATGCATTATAAGTAAGTTGATTTCTAGACAAAGTAAATTTCATGAGTTCCTCTTAGAAGAGAAAGGCCCTATTTCAAAAGACAAATGAATATTAGCTATTCATTATACCAAGTCTATGGACATATTTGGTAAATTATGGGCTTAAAAGAAACCAAACTCAGTTGATTTCTCTATATTGGCAGATTTAATGAATAATTACACTCATGATCACAATGAATACTGGAGAACTTTTACATTCTTAAGTTATCTGACACTGTCAGATATTAAATATTCTGTTCTTTTTATAGTAGTGTGATGCTTTGTATCAACTTGCCACAACCTGAGAAGAGAGTCCCAGTTGTGGAACTCTCTATATCAGATTGGCCTGTGGCATGTCTGTGGGGGGTTGTCTTGATTGTTAATTGATGTAAGAGAATCCAGCCACTGTATGCGGCACCTTAGGTAAGGGGTCCTGAACCACAGAAGACAGGAGAAAGTGAGAAGAGAGAAGCAAACAGGCAGTGTGGGTGGATTAGTTCATAACTGCTCTTCACTGTGGATGTGATGTGATCACCTGTCTCGAGGTCTAGTTGATGTGACTTCCCTTCAGTACTGGAATTGTAAGCCAAATAAACCCCCTTTCCCCTTAAATTGCTTTTGGTCAGAGTGTTTTAACAGGGCAACAGGAATGATGGTAGGACAAATAGGAAATTTAATTAATATATTTTTTAAATAACCACAGAAATCCGAATACAAAAGGCTATATCAAACCAATACAATAAAAAATTTCATTAACCGAGACCAACTCATTCATTAGGTAGTCTGTTTTTTACTATCCAATACTCTTTTAATGTTTTAAAAAGCTATCTGTCCTAAAGCTGAAGGTTGCAAGATCACAGAAATCTAAAAAGATAAAAGTCAAGAATGACAGCATCATCACAGCAGTTCTTCCCTTCAGCTTTAACTTAAGCATGCTGAGCTTCCATGGCCATTTGGCCAACCTCTTGGCATGTGGTCAGCATCAGGATCCACTGGACCAGGTGAGAAAAGCCAGAAGACCAGCATTCTATCTCAGAGGCCTTGCTCATTCTCACACCTGGACTGGACAGGCAGCTCATCCAGCCTAAGAGCTCTCACAATATGCAAACTGCTGTGCCTGCTGCAAAAGATATAAAGATGACATGTGCATGTGTGCGTATGTGTATATACGTTCCTGTTTGATAGGAGTTCAAAGACTTGCTTAAAGAGAAAGCAGAAAAAGTCTGGGAAGATGGCTTGGTTGGTAAAGTGCTTGCTATGTGAGAAGGAAGACCTAAGTATAGATCCTAGTGCCCATGTAAAAAGCCAGGCATGATAGTATGTGCTTACAATCCTAGCACTGTAGAGGTGGAGACAGGAAGATTCCAGGAGCTTGCTGAAATTTTTGACTTATTTAGGGAGGAGTTTTGAATGAGATGGCTGTTTCCATTCAACTGGAAGAACCCAAAAACATTTCACAAAGGTTATATTCAGTATCTCCACCCTCCTCCACCCCCCAACAGAAGTCTGAAGACTGACTAGGAAGTCTCTCTACTGAGACCACTTGAGAAATAAGCCTTGTATACCATGAGCCCCATGCTCAGAGCTGCTTCCATTCTGCATGGATGGCTACCATGCTGGAGGCTCTTCCAGGCTTTAGCACCCACAGTAGTAGTAAAGGCAATAAAGGCTCTTATGCTGTCAAAGAGCATCGGGTCAATCCAGCACTTTTAAGATTGCTGGACTTCAGTAGGATTCCTGATTTAACCATCCAAAGCTCTACCAGATGAATGTCATGTTAATGCTTTTCCATGTTTATGAGGATCTAGTACATAGGATACATGCCATAAGTTCTCAACCTGAGTTTATTTCACAGAAGTTCTTAAAAAAAAACGTGTCCACTCCAGTTTGTAAGAGGAGGACAGTTCAGAGAACAGTTACTGAGGAATAGAATTTGGGTAATTTTGCTTACTTAATGTGCACTCTGTTGAACTGAAGAATTTTAGAATCACTTAACCTTTAACAATGAAGAAATCTGCAAATTTTGCCTAATTTATCACTTTGTCTCTAGGTGAGTCCAGAGTCCATTGTTTCAGTGTGGATTGGATTTTAGAAGAATGTATGCACTTTAATAAATTATAAAATTATCAAGATTGCATCAACACACAGTTATTTTTTTCAAAGAAGCACAGCTTTACTTCAATTAGCTATAAACACAAACTAAATGCTTAATCCCTTGCAATAACCACTTTTCACTCTCATGCATCTTTCTTGATTTCTAAGAATCTCCAAACTTATTTCCTAGTAACAAGTAACTTTTGTCATTTCAATGTTTTACTTTATACCTGATTCAAACTTCTGTGCTCCCATCCTGAGCCACCTTTTTCTTTCTGCTTTCAGGGGAGGACAGACAACAGCTGGTCGCAATCCCCTACACTAAGCTTGGTAAACCTCAAATCTCTCTTAACAAGATATGCTTTATATCAAATCTCAAAGAGTCGGTTTCTGACGAATGCTAGCAAGCCCTCGGTTTATCTCAGTCCTATCTGGAGTCAGCTGAACTTGGCAGCACATGGCCTTCTTCCTAGGTATAATTACAGTCTGGGGGAAAATGGAATTTGGGCAGCATTCCACTGACCTACAAGCTGACCTTGCACAGGGGCAAATTCACAGGTTGTGTTAAACCCTATTAGACATGCCTAGTTTAAGGCAAAGCCTTTCCAGACTCCTGCCACATGCCTGGATTAGGGCACCTCACACATGCGCAATATTACATTGTCTAAGGAGCTCCAAAGGAGGGGAAAGGCAAGTCTACTTACCATAGTGTTGGAACCTATACCCTGAGCCAATGTATACCATTTGTTATTTCTTGTGGATATAGACTAAATGGAAAAACCTGCCTTACTGAATAAGAATTAAGACAAAAATGGGAATATAGATGGCCACACTGGAAAAACCACACCCTGACTAGGCCAGGCAGACTGAGAAAGGATTCTTGCCAAGGTCAGGGAGACGTTTACTTCTACCAAAAATCCATATATATATATATATATATATATATCTTCAGCTTTCTGCCTGCAACTTGGAGACAAGGCCAAAGGTAAAAATAAAAATAAATCAATGATCATGGATAGACCGTGTGAGTCTTGAGCACATGCTCAGGTGAGCAAGGGATGTAAGAGCAATAGATGCTTTCTTCCATGGAACCTTGTCTTCTTGAAATCATGAAGATCAGTTCCTACATGTATGCCACTGCTAGATACCAAACACATTCAACTTTGTAACAGATCAGGCAGAGAGTATGTCCTTGGGCCTAAATTTTCTCAAGTCTCAGATGAAGGATTCACTTCTCCTGTGAAGTTTCAGTTATCATAGAACCTGGAGGTCAGGCATCAGGCCCACTTAAATCAATAAGTGAGCAAACATTTACTTTCATGTTAGATATCAAATAGCCACATGTAGCACATGTTCACCAACATAAAATAGATGGGTGCATGGTTTGTCTCAGTTTGATAGGATGACACAGTGGGGAATACCCAGAATTTGATTCTTCCAAAGTTAAACTCTAAAGAAGGCAAAGCTCTATTTTTTTAACGTGTTTTTTGTTTGCTTCTAGTCAGTTGCATGTAAAATAATAGCATGAATAATTTTATAAAAAAGATTTATTTTTAATTCTGTGTGTGTGCATGTGTGTGCACGCGCATGCACGCGCACATGAGTGCAGGTGCCAGAGGAGGCCAGAAGAGGAAATCAGATCCCTTGGAGCTGAAGTTGCAGGCAGCTATGAGCCACCTGGCATGGTTGCTGTCCTCTAATAGAACAGTAATTGCTCCTAACTGCTTGGCCATCTCTCAGCCCCAAGTTTTATTTTTGTACTTTGAATGGTAATGTCTTTCACTTATGCTTCACATCAACACTTACAAATTCTAATACCTTGCAAAACTACGGGCAGCAAAAGACTGGTATTTATGATACATGACAAGTGTGCTTGTTTTAATCACAGTGATCTTTATATTTCCAAGTCATGGGGCTCCAAACTAAAGCAAAAGATAGATGCAGCAGTCAGTGTGGAAATTTTACTTTGTTCTGCTGTGTATTTTGTTTTGAGACATGATCCAATTATGTAACCCATGCTGGCCTGGAAGCTACATGTAAGCCAATCTGACTTTGAACTTGTGATGCTCCTGCCTCAGCATTCTGATTACTCAAACTACAAGGCTATGCCAATAAAACCCAGCTGTCTTTATCTTCAACTGGGCTTGAAGGCAAGTATAATCCTACGTTCAAGAGGTACAAACTGGGGCTGAGGATGTAGCACAGTTGTAAGGCACTTGCCTTATATGCATTGGGCCTTGGGTTAAATCGTCAGTAAGGAGTACAGGGTCAGAAAGGGGAGGCGTTAGACACAATTCTGCTTTTTACAGCTATTACTATTCTTGTGACCGTACTTCCCACTCCCAGGCATTTCTCATATGGGAGTGACTGGAGATGGGAGAGGTAAGCAACTACTTCTCCCAGCCAGTGGTAAGAGTGGGTGCCAACTAGAGAGAAGAACTGAACTAGAGTTGGCAACCATCTTGCTTTCTCTCCTCAGGAGGAATGAGCGCTACCTTGGACAGATGCAATTGCTCCTTGGCAAGTGCCCAGGAAAATAAATGCTGACTTGAGTTCCTTGCCCCTTGCTTTTCCATGCTTTACTCCCTGCCAATGGCATGGAACCAAAGGGGCTGGTTGGCTAGCTCCATGGTGCCATATTATGAAATGTCAACTGACTTGGTGCAGACAAGCCCAAGCTGCTGATGGTCACTGTGGTCTAGTGTGCTTCTGGGTAGATGCCTCTGTCAACTGGCCTAATAATGCCATTAAAATGAGCTTTCTACATGTAGCCTGATAATATGCCCCATTAAATGTTTCAAGGGAAACTAAGCTTTACTGTTCTGTCAGACTGTCAGGTCTGAATCTCTTCCATGGCCTTATTTTTGGGGACATATAAAATTGCCCAGATGAAGTTTACTTTAAGGATTTGGGCTCTTCACCAAGAAAAGTGAAAAGGCAAATTGTCATCCTGTCCTAAGTCTGAGAACATATTTGGCAAACCCATCCCAACACCGATGAGACTGAAAAACCCTTTTATTGGTTTAAAGGCTGGTGAATTCCATTCTGAAAGCAAATGTAGAGGGAGCCACAGCAGGTGAAGGTTGTGGCTGCGATAGGGGTGCAGGCTGGGGGTGGGGCAAGAAAAATTTCTGAAGGTTTTAGAAGCCTTTGGGCTATATAGAATTTAAGCCCCCAAACAACATGCACTTTACTACTGATCATGAATCTTGAGAGAAGAAATGATCAGGAGAAATCTTTGTCTGCTGATAGCTTGATTTTAGATGTCTAGACACAAGAATCAGAGACCACAAGGATTTTCTGTTTTTCATTGCCAGTTTGTGATGGTTTGCTAAATTAGCTGTAGGAAAGTAACACAGGGCATGATATTTTAAAACTTCTAATAAACCCTAACATAATGCTTATATTGACAGTCCACGGGCTATAGTACTTCACACACACACACACACACACACACGTTTATCAAGTATATATGTATGTTTAAAAAGATTGTGAGAATGACGCGCTGCCTACTGCGCTAAGAGAGTACTTCCTTCTTTGTTTGCTTGAAACTTGCTTTTCCATGCCTTGAGCATCACTGCTTTTCACTTTCTAGTTACAATGTCTTACACAGGCTAAAAGAAAAAAACATTTTTAATTAACTCTTTCCAGATTCTTTAATACGGGTATTTAATTCAAAGTTTGCAGGGTAAAATTGTAATATGGTTTTTCTAATTCAGGCAAACTAAAAACTCTCTTTAAAAGAAAATGCCCTGTGAGCCAACAGTCTTGCCTCTTGTTTAGTTAAGTAAAAGGCTTATAATTTATTAAATCCCTCAGGTTGTAATTAACATAAATAGACAAACTAAATGCTCTGTTTTAATTGATCAACCCTTGTTTTGGATTAAGTAACCCAACCAAAAAAAAAAAGACTCGCCTGCCTTGATAAATGTATACAAATCATAAGAAAGACAGGTGTTTTTATTTGCATTGGTAATAATTAAACTTAAAAACTCCTGTACGATGCAAATTATGGCATTACATCCTAAAAACAAACAAATGCCTTTTTGGGTTAATAATATTGATAGATCATTATGTGCTGTTCAACAAGGAAAAGAGCAAAACAGCCTCAGAGTAAAGCCATTCTACTAAAATAAGTAAAAAAAAGATTTTATAAAGTAAAATGTTAAGATAATGTTACACAGCATTCCTGAGTCAAATAACTGCCATTCTCAGGACTTCAGCTGTGTTTCTTTATAAAAGTTCATCAGCTGCATGTAATTTCGCCCTAATCATAAATGATCTCCTGCATTTAGGGAGAAAATTAGCTACAGGTCACCTTATACCTGTAAACTTTAATATGATCAAACATTGGTTTGATACTAAAACCTTAAAAAGGGAGTAAATATTGCTTAGTGCTCCCAGGAAAACAATTCTAATGTTATTACATCTCATAATACTAAAAAAGACAATACAAAGGTATTAAAAAATATAAAAATAAAAATATTTTATTATAACGATTGGATAGCTCCAAATTAAAAAACAAAAAATAAAAAAAAAGTCTATACAAGTAATTAAAGGCTTGAGTTAATGTGTTGTTATATAAAAGATAAAAAAAAACTTATGTATGTAAATCTTGGGATTTCTAAGATGATGGTTTAAATGGTCTAAAAAACATATGTTTGGCTTTTATATTAAAAGTATTAATTGATGACAATCCCACTTTCTCCAATGCTTTGCCACAGTAGGTTTGCCCCCAAAAGTAAAAACCTCACAACCCACAGGGACAAGCTATCATGGAGCACAATTATAAAAACAAAAACGGGGAATAGAGCACCTGTGACCCCACGTTCAGCTCCAACTAGCATTGTTTAAAATTTGCCAAAATAGAACCTAAATTTGTTAGACATTAGAGTAAACAAGAACAGCAACCAGAGGTACATGGCTCTGTGTTCCCTATGGATGAGCCACATGTTTTTTTTGGATCCTGGCCAAAAATTCAAAATATTACAAGACCAGAGACCAAATAGATCTATTAAAAGAAAAAAAAAAAAAAAAAGAAAGAAATCTAACCCTTTAGCCCAGGAGGTAAGACCCCCTGAGGCCTATGTTTTCCTTTCACAGGTTGCCATAACAGCCAAACACCTGCTATGGATAATGATGGTGTTCAACTTGGAATTGGACAGGACAAACCTCCAACATCCACCAACAGGCTGCAGTCCAATGGAGAGTCAAGTCCGGCATCACCTTGAATAGTCAGCCAGACAACTGCCTTCATAACGATGGACATTTGGTGGCCTGACCTACTTGGCCAAAGAGACCTGGGACATTAATAACTGGACAGATGTAGGGAGGTAGAATGCCTAAACCCCCGGGAGACTAAAACAATGTACAAAAACAGGCTTAACTCCATGTATCAATGAAAACCTTTTTCAGGGAAAAAAAAATTTCTATGTATTAGTAATAGTACAGCCAGAGTTAAACTATGTTTCTAAACAGAAAATGACAATCAGTTATGTTTAACAAGCTTATGGGTTTTATCAAAGCCTTTACAGAACCCACAGGTTGGTTTTTCTCTCACCCTTGGCTTTCATCACTCCAGTTTTCCATCCTGGGCCCCTTAATTGGCTTATTATTGGCAATTAGTTTTGGTCCATGGCTGTTTAAAAAACTTACAAATTTCATAAAAAACCAGGCTGACGAAGCTACAGCTCCCATCCAAGTACATTATCATTGCTTGGCACTTGAGGATCAAGAATTGTCAGGTGAGCAGCTGGAGCAGCACCCTCTCCTGAACGGGCCAAGCCTTGCCGGCGGCTGGGACCCAGTGCCTCTGACAATCCCATGGGTGTTAGACAAAGTACTGCAGAGAGAAGAAGGCACAATCATGCCTTAGTGGGTCCTCTTAAAAGGCAAACTTAATTCGCAAGGAGGTTCATGTCTTAAAAAGCCCTCCCCTTCACAAAAGATATGTACATGTATGAATGAGGGATTAAGCCAATACCTTTCCCGTGGTAGATAGTCAAGGTAATAACTCTCTTTACCTGGTCTTTCTAAAATAAAACAAAAGGGAGGAGATGTCGTAGGCCATGAGTCAGAGAAATCAGCCAGCTTATAGTTTGAGTTCATCTCAGAAAAACCAGCTCTAGGGAAATTCCACCCCCTGTGACCACCTGTAGGTAAACTTAGTCTTTAATCCTTGTAACTAAGTTTCACAGGAATGTCCTGGGGTCTGACAAAATGGTTCACCTTCTTCTCACCGGAGCTAAGCTAAAAAGGAAGCTCTGACGGCGCCAGGGTTTTAGCACTGGTTCAAAGCCCCTGCCTCCCCTCTTAGTACCTCCTTCCTGATATGCACATACCCTTATGGTGGGCTTTTGTCTTTGTTAATTACCACATTCCTGTGTGGGTGCATCTGTGTTCCTGACTCCCCAAAACTATAAATACCCCCTAGAACAATAAAGGTACACGGCCTGAAGAGACAAGTTTCCCAGGTCGTCTGTCTTGTGTGTGTCTGTCCTATGTGTCTGTCCTATGTGTCTGTTCTGTGTGTCTGTTCTGTGTGTCTGTCTGTCTTCACTGTCCTGCATGTTCAGTCTGTCTGTCCCCACTCATTTCAGGTTCCTAAAAGAGTCTCAAGCTCACTGCTGTCCCGCCGGCCAGGGCATTTATGTGCATATATGTGTCTACATAGGTACTCATGCATGTTCCTGCAGAAGCCAGAAGAGAGTATTGGATCTCATGGTGCTAGAGTTGTGGGTGGTTGTGAGCTGCCCAATGTGAATGTTGAGAACAGAACTCTGTCATCTATAAAACGGTAAGTGCTTTTAACCATTGAGCCATCCCCCAGACCCTATATGTTAATAAATCCCTGATGATCAGAAGATTTCTTTCTGCTGGCTAAGTAGCTGAAAATATGCCCCAGTATCAATCTCCACGGACTCATCCATGTACTTAGTCTATAAGGACCACAAATAACTTTCTCATAAGAGGCAAATCCCAAGTACACAGACTATCATACTGCCCTCCTAAAAGCTCTGAAGAACAAAGTTTTCATGACTTTTAGACTTCCTGTCTCGTCTATATATTTTCTCATCTAATAATAAAACCTTGAACCTAATCTCATATATATCCTTGGTGGTCAAATAGTGCTTTTATTTCCAAAATTTGGAGTGCTAGGCTTTTGAAAAGAACACATGACAGTGATTACTCCAAGCTGCTTAGAGATAATGGGCAACAGAGAAGTTATTATCTTCAATGTCATCGCATGTCTTTGATATGATAATCATTGCATTCAAGATATCAGAAATGATGGATGGCCTTTGATTTCAAGTATATCCAAGATGCAAATCACCTGGCTTATTCAGACTCCTGCATGGCTGGTGAAGACACAGCCACAGTGAACACCACAGTGGAGGCTTCAAGGCCGCCTAAGACACAGGAGGTGAGGTCCTAGCTTCCTCGGCAGACATACTTCCCCTCTCAGTAGCTTCGCCGTCGTCGTCTTAATCTGCCACCATTGCCTCAATGTATTCTACTCGGTAGTTCTCTGAGAAACAACTCCATCATGACTGCCATCATGAGTACCACATTGCTTCAAGACTTGGGGCTAAGATTTTTCCAAATACTACACTGGAGATTACAGCCAATGTTAGAAGAGAAAGATAGGGCAGTAATGTATGTATGTGTGTTAGACAGCTACAAGATCCTGCTAGGTCTTGTAGTATGTAGCCCTGCACTTTTCCCTCTAATTAGTCTTCTGGTCCCCTGTACTTCCAAGCACAGGTGTTAGAGGAAGTGAGCCCCCAGTATACTTCTCTTTAGTCTTCCCGTGAATGGAGTGGAGCAAGGGTCCCAAACATCTATTTATCACCATCCCTAGGGTGAGCCTCTAATCTACCTACCTAACTCACAAATATATGCACATCAAGGTTTCCTCATATGGATGAGGATCATAGAAAACACACAGTGATCTGTGTAGTAACCCATGAATCTAATGCCTTGTGTCCTATCACCTGAAGAACATCTCATTCCTGCAAGGATACTCCTCCTCAGCCATATGGCAACAAGTCAACAATTTTAAAATGTGAAAACCAAAACTACTCTGAGCTTTAGAGGAGCAGAGTGAGGGCCTTTCTATCTCCCTTTCTCCTATAAAATCAGCCTAAAATTATGAAGCAGAAGATCTGGACTGCAAAATCAATCTTTGGCACAACGAAGCCCTTTGTTTTCAAAACAGAAAATGTCAAGTCACAAGTAGCTAGAAAGGCAAATTTGTTAGCACAATGGTGAAAGGTGGAGCACCCAACAAAAGAATGAGAGCCATGGAGTGGTGGGAAAAGTAGGGCAGGGGCGCTAAAAATAAGACTATTTCAAAGCCAGCATAGGGAGCAATAAGTTACCAACACACAATTCTATCATCAAGGTCATGAGATAGTTTCCGGTGAACTTAAGCCACACACTTTGGACTGCAGGTGGGCTTGAGCTCATACACTAGAAGAGGTGACCACTGAAATCCCTCACCTTTTCAGAATGCTGCCAGTATGCTACCCACACTGAAGAATATATGTGCACACAAGCAGAGCTATGGGGCAGAACACTAGAGCAAGAGGGGGTGAGATTGCAGAAGAGCAAGGAAAGCTGTTTCTTTGAGAAGTTAGTAAATGCCACACCAAAATGTAACAATATATGTGGTACAATTAGTGATAAAAATAAAATGTTTCCTCATAGCCACCTTAAGAAACTTAGAAATGTCATAATACTTCGAAACACTTCCCATCTGCCCCACAATTTTTATCTAAAACAAACACCTTTTCTGTTTATTTAATTATACATGTAACAATTATGTAATCATTTCTTTACTGGAACTTCATTACTGTTTTTTTCTTAAAAATTACACTTTCTAACAAACACATATCCCCTAAAGTCTTTAGCATTTCATATTCGTGAACTTCAGACCAATATAATTTTTCTTTTGAGATTTTCTTTTTTACTGAACATCTTATTTAAGAACCATCAATGTAGCTAGACATGGTGATACATGCCTGTCATCTCAACACTCCACAGATGCTTACTAATCAGAGACCAACTCGCCGAAATACCAAGTTTCTCAAACAGTCTGGGCTATTTAGCAAAACCCTGTCTGTAAACAAAAACAAAAATCAGGGACTTAGCAATGTGGGTGTAGGGACAGGGAGTTCACGTCTTTCAAAGCTCTATAGTATTCTATGCTGCAACTATACCTGAGTTCAGTGTTCCAATCTAGCATTGATGGACACTGCTGCTATTCTCAAATTTTCTTATTAGCAAAGGTTTTACAAACATATTCATGTATGTGTTCTGGTACAAGTATGCACACATTTGGACAGAGGGTAGACATAAGTTTACATTTGCTAGACAGAGGCAAGCTGTTTTTCCAAGGATAAGAAATACTTGAATGTCATTAGCAGTAAGTGGGGTTAGTACTATTCCTAACCCTCCCAACATTTCAGAGCTAGACGGCTTAATTTTTTTCTACATCTGTGGGTCCCAAATGGTTCTCAATTTAGTTTTGTTTCATATTTTCTGGTTGCTAATCATCTTGTCAAGTTTATTGGCCATTTATCCCATAATATGACTGTCATATTTCTTTACTTGTTTAGTGTGTGTGTGTGTGTGTGTGTGTGACACAGTATGCCATGGTACACATGTGCAAATTGGAGGACAACTTGTGGGACTTGGTTCTCTCCTTCTATTCTGTGGGCTCCAGAGATTAAAATCTGGTCATCAAACTTGGCAGCAAGTGCCTTTGCCTGCTGAGCCATCTCATCGGCACCAAACTGATCATATTCATATTTTTCTACTGGAAGTTAGACTTCTTTTATATCCATATATAAATTGTAAAACCTCTATATACATTTTAGAAGACTTGAGTTTGGTTTTATGTGTTTCAGATGTCTTCTACAAGCCTGTGCCTTATATTCTCATACTCTTTGCTCATTGATGGGCAAGCATAATTATTCTTTGGTTTAAATTTTCTGTATATTTTCCTCATGAGGTAAAGAGACTTGTGCCTATCTTCTTTGCTAAAACAACATTCAAAATTCTCATTTTGTGTTTTCTATATCTAGAATTTATTTGTAAAGTGAGGTGGAGCTTAGTTTTCCATCCTTTCATGAAATGTTTAATTAAAAAAATTTTTTTGTTCTTTTTGAGATAGGGTCTCCCTATAGTCCTAGCTGGCCTGGAACTTGACATGTAGACCAGGCTAGCCTTGAACTCACAGAGATCCACCTGCCTCTGCCTCCCAAATGCTGGGATTAAAGTTGTATACTACCACGCCGAGCCTGAAATACACAATTAATTTTTAAAATGCTTGTTATAATAGCTTTGCTGAGACACCCTGCTTCTCATGGTCATAATCCCAGTTCTGCTCAAGTAGTCCTTTATAGTTTTCCTACTCACCTTTCCACTTTTCTTCAACCCACCCCCACCTGTGCCAGTTATGAGCTGGCTATGTCTATTTTACTGCTTATTGTTTTATTTTTCTTGATATGAAATAGATTGGTCGTCCATTCAGTCTTTTTTATTTTTTATTTTTGGTTTCAGTCTATTCTGAATCTCTTTTCTTCCCTATCAATTTTCAAACAAACTCTTTAAATTATATAAAAAAAAAGTCCTTTATAGATACTTTGAAACTATATATCAGCTTGACCTTCCTTTTCATGATCTGAATAGGTTTCTCCTTTCAAAGTCTACTCCAATGCTTTCAATAAAGGTTATTTTCTGCATAAGTTGTACCTACATGTGCTTAGTTTTATTCTTAGGTATGTATTTTAATAATGGTATTTTATAATTAAATTTCCAGTTCCTTGCTGCTAATCTATAAAAGTTCGATTGGTTATTGCAAATATTATATCTAGCAGGCACACCATAATCTCTTTTATATCTACTTTTATAATTCATGATTAAGAAGTATTCTTTACAGAAAATCACAACCATTATAAACAATTTCATTTTCTTTGTAACATATTTTATTTTAATTCTTCTGTCTGTCCATACTGGCTTTGATCTCTACCATAATCATAAACAAAAGCATTAGAAGTAGGTGCTCCCATTTCATCCTGATCTCAAAAAGAAAGTTTTACAATTTTCACTCAATTTGCTCTATTATTGGTAGACATTTTGTTGTGCCTAAACATGCTCCCTTGTACTCTTAGTTATTAAATTTCAAGGTAAATCATAATTGAATTGAATCAGATGGGTTCCCATCATCTTTTGGGATAATCATGTTGTTCTTCCCCTAATTTGTTGAATCCATGAACTTATAAAAGAATTTTATAATTTTGAATAGAATTTTTCTGTCTGGAACAAGTCACATTAAATATCAGTTTTTATACTCTGCTGGATTCCACTTCTTTTTATTCTCAGTAGGACCATGGTAGTTTTCCCTGTATCCAATCTGTGTTCTTGTCTGGTAGCACCATAGAGGTCATAGATGGTACTGGGTGACATGAAAACAATGCTGTATGCCCTGAGGCACTGTGTGTGGGGGGAAAGTATGGAACAATAAAACCAGCTGGAGTTGGTTCTTGCTCTGTGTGATGGTTTGAACTACTAATTTAACTTCCTTGATATTTATAGAACTGTCCAGGTGTTTTATTTCTTCTTGGCTGTTTTGATAGTTCCTATTTTTCTAGGAAATTATTTCATGTTATTTCTTTTACTGGCAGAAGTCTCTTCATGATCTACCTTATTAGAGATTTCTTCTGCATCTGTAGTGACATTTACTGCTACTTTCCTAACATGTTACCTATTTGCTTTGCCCAAACTTGCCAAGTTTTTAAATATTGATACTCTTTTCAAAGAAACCTTTAGCTTTATTGATCTTCTGTGTTAAGATTAAACATTCTAAAATTTCCATTCTCATCTCATTTTAAATGTAGAGTTCATCTATATGAAACTGTAAATGTTTAACTATTTTTAACCTGAAAAAAAAATCTTCTGTTGTTGTTAACTCAAAATTCCCTAATTTCTTTGGTTTATTTTCTTTTTGTTCTAGTCATTAATTTTGGAAGCCTCTAACTTATTCATTTTTCCTCTTTATCTTTTCTGATTTAAATATTCCTGACCATACATTTTGGCTACACACATGAATTTTCACACCCAGTATTGTGTGTGTGTGTGTGTGTGTGAGAGAGAGAGAGAGAGAGAGAGAGAGAGAGAGAACTATTGTCTGAACATATATTGATTTTTAAATCCATACTTGTGGGTATAATTACAACTTTTCAAAACTAAAGTTATTTTTTTACACTGATAGGTATGAACTGGTTTTATTATTGAAGAATGAATGAATGACTTCTAACTTCATTTCATCTTCATCACAGGATGTGGCCTGTGTGGGAAATTCCTTATCATTTGTGGAGATTTACAATGCTCTTTCTTATGGCTTTTAAAACTGCTTAAAAACAAAACAGAACAAAACAAAACACAACTGCTTGATGTGCCAGGCATGTTGGTTCCCACCTAATAATCCCAGCACTCCAGAGGCTGAAGTGAGAGGCTCCGCATGAATTCCAGGCTAGCCTGAGTGAGAGAACGAGACCCTGATTCAAAAACTTCCAACAGTACCAACAGAAACAGTATTTGACTAGCTCTCATCTCTCATCAAAGAAGCTTGTTTTTGCAACAGATGGAGAGTATTACAGAAATCCATAACTGCCCAAATGTGGAGAATAAGTGACCATGCGGTGCCCAGCCCAACTAATACATCTACAATGTAACCTCTAAACCTAAGGCTCAGGGAAAATAACAAAAGAGGGGCAAGAAAGATTGTAGACATGACGGGGAGGCTGCACCCATGAAATCTCAACAATATGGTTGCCTAAACAAGACTGCATAATGACAGCACCAGTTCACATGCCAATGTGGATGCGGGAAATTTCACAAGGTCTCACATCTAGATAAAGAGCTACAGGCCATCAATGGTTGCTGAGGGAGGGAGAATACCCAGAAATGATGCCCAGCAGGTAATCCAATCCCAAGTGGCCATCCATAAACACTGGTACACATGAACAATACTAAATGGATTCAGTATATGTAACTAACGATTAAAGCAGAGGTCATGACTTTGAGGGGAAGTGGGGCAGGGGACAAGGGAAGAATTACAATGGGGAGAGGGAGAGATGGAAATGATATAAATACTGATTATTGAAATTTAAAAAACATTTTTCAAAATGCAGGCATGTATTGTGATAATACATGTCAAGCAAATGTGGGTTGTTAATTCAGTCCACTTGTTAATAGAAGTCAACCCAGTAAAGCATCATGTTTAAAGGGTCTTACCATTCCTTTAAATCAGTCATTCTACACATATATTTACATTATTTGTTTGTAGACAATGGTGTTCTATAACCATTTAAGGAGGCCACATCATGTTACCTGCTAAAGACAGGTATGTTTCAACAGTACCATAAGCATGGGCTACCATGGAAGCCAACTAAAGACAGAATCAGCAAAGGCCTGTTTCCTTATACTTTTTCTATCACATGGCATCTTTTGGCATCGAGGGCATTCATCACTCAGTATCTAGCTAAAATTTCTTCACTTTAATTGCACAGTTGTGTCCCAATAGAACCCAGACAACTACAAAGATACACCAAAATGGATTCCTGATAATCCAGTGGAGCCCAGGAATTACTGAATGAGAGATGAGATTTCTGGTTATAACCCAACCTTCTGCTACCTGTTGGGATGACACTAGAGAGTTTGCCTTATTTGCCTTCCTAACCTTGATGACGGTAACAGTGGCGGTGATGATGGGGTGGAAGTAGCAGTATCTTGTTGCGATAGCTGCACAGAGGATCCTTACGAACATGGAAGGACTTGACCTAGATAAAGGCCAGGCCTTCCCACAGCCCCTTTGGCCTTCCTATACGCCACCTCCACGCTTCACCTACTCATGCCCCTCATTGCCCTGGGAATGCTGGAGAAAAGCAAGTGTTTAGACACATGGAGGTCAGCCTCCACTGCAGCTTTCTGACTGACTTCCTGTTTGCTCTGAGCCAAACACCAAGATCTCAGCTGGCAGGTGAAAACTCTCTGCTCCAGTCTGAGCCCCATCTCCTGTTCTATGAATCTTCAGCCTCTGAGGCTCTTGGCTTCCATAGGTGGCAACTGAGTGTCTAGGCCCTATAAGGCTGAGTTTCACAAAAGCATCCCAAGGCCCAGATTCTCCAAAGTCTTACTAAAGCATTCTAAACAGCGTACACTGTAGGCATCTTGCTGCTACTGAAACTGCATTCTTCTCTGAGCAGTCATCTCCACGTCTCAGTTTTTCCATTAGTGAGATGATTATTATTGCACAGAGTGATCTATTTATAATGAGCCCCAACTCAATCACTGTAGTTTTCCCTTAGTCTCATTTTAAATACATCTCTATTAATTAATGTGCCTTACACCAGGGTTGCAGTCACAAGTATGTTCCTGAATTGGGCAGAAAGAGGGCCACAACCAAGGCAGGAGATCCAAAAGTCTTCAGATCAATGAGAATATAATACCCACATGAAAGCAATGCCTGACAGCTTGACTTGGGGTTTATCTTAAAAGAAGGAAGTTTTACAGTCTACAGGAGAGTAAAGGGTGATGTAGCAAGAACCCCCTAGTATTCACAGCTCTCCCCTGCTTTTCAGACCCCTTTCTCACTTAGGATATTTGGCACATGCAAAACACCTTAATATAATTTAATAAGGTACCTAGCATAAAAGTTAATTAATGAAGATGAAAACACTAAAAGTCAGGTTATTTAGTAACCAGGGCCTGGGGCCAGATCCCAATTAAACCACTGTTGTGGTAAAGGAAGGGATCAAAATGCCCAATAGGTTCCATCTGGCTGCTTCTCTGGGTCAGCACAGAGCCTCATGGCCGTGTCAAATTAGTCTTTTCCACCTTCTTTCCATTGCAGCAACGAGCTGAACCTGGTTCTCCAGCGGTTCTGGGCCACTCAGGGGGCTCCGAGCCTCACGTGGAAGGGTCTGGCAGCTAAGGAATCCAGCTGGAAGCAAGGATGACTCACCAGCAGCCTTTGTCATTCATTGCACCGGAGGGCCCCTAAAACTCCAATCCCATTTGTACCCCACTGAGGAGATCTGATAATGGTCCTGGCAGAGCTGTGGTTTTTCAAACGTCTGGCAGGGGCCTCACTGACCCATAACATGGCTATACACATGATTTCTTCTCATACTGTCTTTGTAAATTGACCATGGCTAACCTTGCTGCCCTAATCAGATCAATCAGAATAACATTTCTTTAGCTGCTGCATGCTGGCAGCCTCCTGGGTTGAAGCGTGACTCAGAGTCAGCCCTGGATACTTGAAGGCAGATTTTTGAGTTTCCATTGGTCTCAGGTTTCTTTTGCTTTTATCACAGTTGGTGAGCTTTGTAAGGCCTGTGTTTACAGCCATGCAAATTAGCCTCAGCTGGAGAGAAATCAGGTCAGGCCTAAATGAAATCACGCACTGGGTCAAAGGTATTTTATCAAAAATTACAGGTGTGGTCATAGTATTGCGGCTAACCTAGCTCCCCTAGGAAGTAAATGGACAACCTTTCCTCTGGAGAAACCTGAACTCTTGGCCTCTGGACCCTTAAAAGTTGGCTAAGAGATAGAGGAGTGATGAAGGGCCATGCTAACCAGATGGAGGCTGGTCAACTCCATCAATTGCTATGGCTGCCAAGCACTTTTTGTATGCAAGAAAGGACAGCTGTGATGAGGGAATGTTGCCTCTTGGGATGGATGGGATTCTGTTTGAAAGCTTGGTTTGCAGCATATTTCATGTTATCCAGTGACTGACCGGGTGAGGTTCAAGCTCACCGTTTGGTTTTCCATACACATTCAGTTTCAGAGTCTATCAGAAAAGGTGTCCACATGCACATTTCCATGGACGCTTTCGGAACCAAAGACTGCCAGTCCTTTGATAAACCAGTACCTAAAGAAATTCACTTTATTTAAAAATAGCTTTCTTAAAATTGGGGGATTATTAAAATCACAGCTGTCTATAGACCTGAGACCCATACAACATGGCTGGCAGTTTGAGGCTGCTGAGTAGGCAGAACGCACCTTTGAGTGAGTAGTGAGACGGTGGTTCCTGTGGGAGTCATGTTCTAGCTGCCCCCTCCTATGTAAAGTAAAATTAAACTAATGATGGATGTTCTCATCAAAGTGGTGAGTCTTGGAATTCTTCGAATTAGAGTTCATCTTTTGACAGATGAGAAACCTGACATGCAGAGAATTTAAAGAGCTTGTCCAGGATCCCGTGCTTGGCTAGGGTTAGTCAGAAGGATAAATCATGTATAATGATGGCAAGCCCATGTTTCTTTCACTGTACAATAACTGGAATTTCATAACAAAATATCCATTTAAAATATTTATTCAAAATAAAATTCAGACATTGCCAAGTAAACCTTAAGTCTAAATTGCAGTTAAATTTAGAGGAATGTCATTTTTATCAAGTAAGAACACAGCTGAGTCCTCCTTCTGCTGCATGAAATACCCAACCCTCTACAACTCCAGTTTCCTCATCTACAAAATGGGAATAATAAGAGTCACCATCTCTGAAATTAAATACATTAATACACATCAAGACTTGTGAAATTAAATATGCTAATATGCATCAATCAACTCCACTGTTAATAGGCATCTCTTTGCATTAGCATTGGTACTACCAGTGAAACCTTCCATTGTTATCTTTATCTGGCAATGCTAAACAAATCCAAAGTTATGGAGACTTCTTTCCAATCATAATAAGCATTTGTGTGGGAGAGCATGGGCATGTAAAGGGGCTACTGCGGTCTTCATGCACACAGACGTGTGTGCCCTGAGATGCATTTTCAAATTCACTTGTGCAGCACTCACATGACCCAGAGTTAAGACTTGAGTATATGTGTAGGATCTTTCCTTACTCCTTTTACATCAATGTCCCACTTACTTAGGGCTAGAGGTTAGAGGAGTCACTGTCACCATCAAGTTCAAACATGGGCACATGGTCTCATCCTTTTTTAAGCTCGAGTGCCTGCCATTGCCTTAGAAAAGGGCTTTGGGATAAGGAAAGAGGTTGCAGAAATATAAGCGAGACTTCAAATTTCCTTCAACTAGGAAGACAGGATACTTAAAATTTTTTTTCTTGGTTTATTTATATTACACATCTGAGTGTTTTCCCTGCAAGCATTTAAGTTGTGAAATGCCTGTGAAAACCGAGAGAGGGTGTCAGATCCTCGTGGCACTGGAGTTAAGAATGGTTGTTAACTACCATGTGGGTGCTGGGAACTTAACCCTAGTCCTCTGTAGGAGCGGCCAGTGCTCTAAATCACTAAGCCACATCTCTAGTCTCAAGACAAGATACTTAAAAAAAAAAAAAAATTCTATTGAACTGGTTTTCTCATAGCCCATACCCTAATATGTAATTACACTTTCTTGCATTTTCTAATGAGATGTTCCCAAATCTGTATTCAAATAAATTGTATTTGGTTTTAAATAGATTTTAAAGATATGTCAGAGATGGGGACTCGATTCTAGAATTAGTTTCAAAGGAGCCAAGTCTAATACTTCATCAACTTTAGACTTCAGTCATTAATTCCAAGCACTGCAGCTATGCCTCAGAGTGATTTTTATTCTACCAATACCTGCAAGCCTTTCTATTACATGTTCAGCTCTGAAAATTCTGTCTGGATAATGTGCTGTGAAATTTGGCCTCCTGGGCTTCCACTGCCCAGGCTCTATAGAATTTAGCTGTTACTCTCAGCATTCTCAGGCGCCCTCTTGTGGTACGGAGGAGGTAATGAGCCTTCTGACGACACTGCGGCTGGCAGGATTTACACACCCAGATGAAATTATTGTTTAACAGTCACCTGGAGAAACACAGCTAAACTCTAAGAATAATGATCAGATTCAATTTTCTGAAAGAAACATCAACAACCATATTTGATAAGTTCTAACCACGTTTTCAAAAAGAAGCAGATAAAATCAATGAACAACCTAGCTTTTGGAGCCCTACGAATTGCAAATAAAATTCACAAGGTAGAACTGCTGTGCTGGTAGCATTCATGGATGAGAAGCTCTAGCTTCCTCTGGGTATGGCTGGTGAAGTTCTGTTCAGCTGAAGAACAGGCAAACCTTAATCATTCCAGATCTTAACTCAAGTTATCGGGACAAAGCAATGAGAATCCCAGGCCACAGGACTGATACAATCAACATATGAGCATCCCATCCACAAGAACTCACAACCTACAACTCATTTATTAAACACATGAGAAATGTACAGAAGAGGACAGACAAATTTACCCTCACTCTAAGGGGAAAAATAGTACACATACCTTTGCAAGGCAGCCCCGAGAAATTATCTTTGTCACAAAAGCAGAGATAATATAAACTTGGAAAGAAGCAGGTTATGAAAACTGAAAATTTATGTTCAGGCTTCCAAGCAATGCTCTCTTTCACCCTTCTCCCCTCCTCACTACAATGAGACACAAAGTCTGGGATTTGAGAATTAAAGCTGTGATCCACGCCAAAGTGACCAAATTACAATGAATGCTGAAGGATTTTGGCACCAGAAAATTTCAACAGACTAGTGATTACTGAACCTTCATAACCCCCACTCCCCTGCAAAGGGGGAGAAAGTAGCCAGTATCTCATTAATTCTTAAGAAATATCTACTAAGGAGACAGAGGGAGAAGAATGCTTTTATACATCTTACAGAAGAGGAGACAAACAGAGATGATTCATAATTCAAAGTCAGATCACGGCATCTCAAGAGCAGAGGAATATTGGCAGGTTTCTCTGACTTGTCAGGCAAGTTTAGAACACAACTGGGAAGCTTATCAAAGTAGCGACCTCACTGATAGGAGGCAAGAGAAAGTGCCTCAGACAATGGGGGCAGAGTTTTGGATCCTTGTGAAGGCACTGACCTTCTTGCTCAGGAACAAATGTAACTCAGGGACCGTGTAAATATGGGCACAATGACAGTACAAGCACTTTATAGAATAAGGAGCCTACGCAAGCCAACCTGAGGTGAACTATTAGATGTTGGAATGCATCATTAAAGGAAGTTGTGGAATGCTTCTATAAATATGAATGGTCCAGAGATTACCGGAAACTATTTGGAAATAGTTTCTGGAATGAACACACTGATGTTTTCCAACCACTTCAGTGATATTGTAGATTCTTCTTCTTCTTCTTCTTCTTTTTTTTTTTTTTAGGACGGTCTCATGTAGTTCAGCCTAGAACTTGTGATCCTCCAGTCCTCCAGCCTCTGCTTCTACGGTACTGAGTTTACAGGTGTGTGTCAACACATCTAGTAAGACTTACTTTCCAAAGCTTTCACAGTAGTTTATAAACTAAGACTGATGAATACTTTAGATAATCTAATGTATGAAATTCTTCAGATTTGATTAAGTATAATGGTGTTATTTCCTATAATGATGGTTGTTCTCATTCAGAAACTTCCAATCAAACATCTCAATAAAGACTATGACTACCAACAGTGTGGTGAATTACCATCTAAGTAAAATGAAACCACACACATATGCTGAAATTTTTGTACATTAGCATTAACATCCTCCCAGTCAGAGATGTGCAAACCCCTAGAAGTCACTTCTTTCTAAGTCTCCATTTCTCTGTGCTAATGAGAGAGCAGAGCTATATATGTGAGGCTAGAGAAAAGGCTCAGCAGTTAAGAACACTGGCTACTTGCAGAAGACCTGGGTTCAGTTTCTAGTACCCACATGGTGGCTAACAACCATCTGTAACTCCAGTTCCAGTTGAGTATATGCCCTCTTCTGGCCTCCATGGGCATTTCATGCACATGGTGTACTTACAAAATATGCAGACAAAACACTCATATATACATATAAAAATAAATAAATAAAATTTACAAAGAACTACATAGGTGATGAGTAAGGTTCCTCCTTAGACTATGTATTATAGAACAAGATTACTTCTCAGATAGAGAAACCATATGTATATATGGATACACACACACACACACACACACACACACACACACACACATATATATACATATATGGATTAGTTTAAGACAGAATCAGCAATGGGAAATGTAAACACCATTATAAAGGTTGAAACTAGATGCTCACACCTGAATTTAGCAGCCTGGACAATACTACCCATTATTTCTGGAACACTCATGTGGAATATACCAGCTCTATGTCTCAATGTTGGCTCAGCCCTTACAGCAAAGAGTCAGATGCCTTAATATCCAGCATACATAGTTCCCTCTTCAGTTCAGTCATTATGAAAAGGACCATTTGGCAAGTGTTCTCCTAGTCTCTTCTTTGGAATTCATCTCTGGGAGTATGCTAAAGAAGTTGGCCCCCAAAGCCACAACTCCTCAGTGCTATACAAGCTCTGACAACCACTTTCATTTTTATTCAAGAGAAAAGAAAACAAACATCTGATTTTCAAAAGAGACCAAGGATCCCTCTTGATGTTTGAAATCTGGCCACAGGCATGAGGCTGTACAGGCTCAAAGGGACAGGTCTGTGGTCTTCTGGCAGTGATCCAGCTTCCTATTTTCTGTACAATTTAAAATCTCAACTTAAGGTAAACTACAAAGCTCACTGAAAACTTCAAATGGCATCCCTCTCATTAGGTTCAATGGACCCACATTTTTTACTTTATTGGTCACCAACAGTAAACACTACACACCATGTATGCAGAGTCTATGGGGTGATGGAACCGCACCATGCAGAAAGCTTGAAGGGTTCAAAGGAAGGATACTTCTCCTTCAGACAGAGAGGCTAAATAATCAAGTTTTAATTGCCTTAATTAAAATCAACTGCTGAAGAGGCAAACAAGAGATAAGAAGCCAGAATGAATGACCAAATGCTTCCATATTTTAAAACAAATATTCATTTACCAAATAATTCATTTTAGGAGGAAATAACATGTTACCAGAACATCTACTCAGGGAAAAAAAAAAAAGGCAATCCCAATCCAAGAAGAAACAGGAAACACAAAGGAATTATTTGGAGTGTCTCCTTAAGGAAGCCTTAGTAGCAGGGGTAAACTAAGGTTGTCTTTGGAAAGAATAGATTTTTCTTTGATCATTCATATAGTGATAGGTCACTTTTAAAAAGCCAGCCTAGGGGTTGGAGAGATGGCTAAGTCATTAAGAGTACTGGCTGCTCTTGCAGAGGACATGGGTTCAGTTCCCAGCACCTACAACCCTTTGTATTTTCAGTCCCAGGGGATCTGACAGTCTCTTCTGCCCTCCTTGGGCATTGTACATGGATGCATTTACATACATGCAGGCAAAGCATTCATACATGTAAAATAAAAATAAATTTAAAAAATTAAAAGCCACCTGACTCCAGGATACACACACATTCCATCTATAAAAACCTAACTGCCCCGGAATACATTTTCATGGCTTGTCAGTTGACTTATCTGCCTGTACTGAGCTTTCAGAAAAAAACAAAAAACAAAAAACTTGGTCTAAACTCAGTTTGTTCCACACAAATGTTCTCTTAGAAGAATCTTTGTGGCTGAATGTGTTGGTACATGCCTTTAATCCCAGCATTCAGGAGGTGGAGGCAGGTAGATCTCTATGAGTTCAAGGTCAGTCTGGTCTTCATAGCAAGTTCCAGGTCAACAAGAGCTACATAGTGAGCCCTGTCTCAAAACATAAAACAACAGCCAAAAAATAAGTTAACAAAAAGGTTCATCCTGATATCTAATTACTATTGGGATCATTCATAGCTTTCACATCATGAAACACTTCTAGTAAACGAGGAAGCTGAGAAATGTTAATCATGTATTCAAGCCAATGGGAAAATTATGTGAATAAGAAAACTGTCTTCAGACCTTTCCTGTTTTTCTCCTGTAAGCTATAGCAATTTCACAATAACACTGCTATGTTTGCAGTGGCAGAGGGAGTATGAACAGATGGATGAAGACCACCAACCATATAATCTAAGAAGGACGTGCCAATGACAGTAAAACCACCATTCAGTATACAACTTTGTTTTACTTTTTCAAATCTTTGTAAGTTCGAATATCACAACACCCTGGTGACTCAAGTAGACTTGAAATTGTTAATCTTATATTACAGAAAAGAGAAAATAAAAGGAAGAAGACCATCACTGCAGGTCGACATAGCCAATCAACAGCAGAATTCTGTTCCCTTAAACTATCTCTGCTATTAACAAAACACAAATGCAATGAAACAGTAGCAATTGCAACAGTAGCAAAAATAATCAGCTATGGTAGAATGAGGGCTGATCATGTATTGCAAACTATGCTGAACCTGACATACATATGAGTTCATTTAATAATCACAGAAGAGCATTCTGATCAGCTGTTGGGCAAGTTACCTTTCCAGCACTATAACAAGATACCTGAGGCAAATACCTTAGAAAGATAAAAGGTTTACATTGGCTCATTGTTGTTCTGGATGTTCCATTTAAACATCAGGTGTCTCTTTGCTCCAGGCCTTTGGCAAGGGCAGCATATCATGGCAGGGAACATAGTTAAACTACTTGGGCTCTGTTCACCTCATAAGCCAGGAAGGGAGCAAGAGTGAGAGGAAAGGGAGGGAGAAATGGAGGTAGTCAAGGTCCCACAGTTCCCTTCAGTGCATGTCCCCAGTGACCTAACGCCCCTCCACTAAATGCCCTATCTCCTAAATGTTCTAGAAACATCACCCTGAAAACCACAGCTTTAACAGAATGGCCTTTGGAGGACTTATTTGACCACTGTTGATGTTATGTCCTGTTATGGCTAAGGGATTCTGAGCGCGCAAAGGACCGGTAGCTCTCCTTTAGGTCATATAGTGTGTGGCTAAGGTTAAGATTCAGTCTAACTCCTGCTTGATTCCTTGATCATACAGTCTCTCTACTGTAGTGGATGATTCTGGTTTGTAAGCCCTCGACTATCTGCACGGAAGTCATTCTCAATGAGACCTTGTCCACGGGGATCCTCCTACTCTGCTCTACTCTGGGATTTTCAAGACCTGATTGTAATGCTGTTAAAATAAGCTCTGCAGGGCAACACCCATCTCAGGGTTTGTTTTCCCTTCAATATATCCCTAATATTTTCACAGTGCTGTCCAGGAGAACTTACTGTGTGACTGTAGGAATCCAACAAACTCCATTTTGTGATATCCTTCATTTTAGTTTAGCCTTAGGTTTTGCTTCTTGTTAAAGTTTCGTTTCTCACGGAAAGTTTCCTTTTCTCGGAGAACAGCCCACCCCCGGCCTTGACTAGTCAGCAATTACAGTTTAACCACAGGAAACCTATCTTAGGCAAACATCCCCTCTTAGGGTCGAACCTGTTGAGCCAGATGGACTAAGGACCAATCTCTAAGTGCCCCATACATCTGCTCTAACCATTATCCAGTCCTAGCCTGAGTTTCCCAATACCCATTTGAAAATCCCCCAACTGTGTTTAAAGGGCCTGCAACCTACTGCCTCACGGTCGCCATTACTCTGAATGGTAGACCCCAGCATGCTGGTTGATTCTTGAGAATAAAACTGCTTTTGTCGTTCGCATACTGTCTCAACTGTGCTGATTGCGGGCTGATTGCTGGACCTTACAGTGACCCTATTCAGTAGTCACCAGTCACAAGAAGAAGACTAGAAAACTGTCACTCTAAAGACTGAATATTCTATTTCACTTAATCTTCTTATTTAAATGGCTACATGATACCATAATCTAGAACATGGTCCTATACCATAAAACCCTAGTAAGTTTTTTATAAAAATGATTTTGTGAATGAGATTCATATGTGTATGTATGTGTATACATGTTCACATATGTACATGTTCATGTTTACATGTGTATGTGTGCATGTGCATGTGTGTATGAGAGAGTGTGCATAAATTTGGAAGCCAGAGGTTAACAGTGGATGTCTTCCTCAATTGCATTCCATCTTATTTTTAGAGAGAAGGTCTGTCACTGAGCCTGGAGTTTGCTATACTGGTGGTCCAGCAAGCCTCAGAGCCCTATCTTTGCCTTTCAGTGCTGATATTGTAGGAATTCACTTTTCCACCTGGCTTTTTTCCCCTTAGTGTATGATGGGGAAATGTCTGCACAGCAAGCACTTTATCAAATGAGTTATCATCACTGCTCCAAAAAGATCTGTTTTTCAGGTAGGCTACAAACTACTTTCACTAACAATTTAAATACATAGTTTTTTCCAACAGAGTTATGGCAATAGTCCAGGTTAAATTTTGGAAATCCAGAAGATAGAACCAAAACAGTGATCCCAGATTTCTTGAACCACTGGGTACTTTTGCATTTGAGACTTAAAAGTATTTTCTGAAAAGAGAAAGTCAACCAGTAGCACATAGAGATAATCCATATATCTCTAATTACAATAATTGATCACACAATACCTTTTTGACTTTGTTTTTTTTCTCATAAGTCTCTGACAGAGGTTTTTTCTTCTGTTGAGTTGTGTCTTTGGAGAATAAATATTCAAATTCACTAGTATCCTGAATATGAGGTTCTTCTAAGGAGTCCCATAAAGTTGGTGTAGCGTTTTGGCTTAAAGAGAAAGCAGTAAGTTAACTGTAAGAACCAAAGCAGAAAAGAATATAATACAATGAAATTTTCCTCTAAGTCACTTAAAAAACTAAAGCACTGGTATAAAAATTTTCATACCATTCATTTTAAAAGTCAAAATATACACTAAAACATTTTAACCCACAAGTGCACAGATACTTCCAAGAAACATTATGGTCATTAGATAAAGTCTACAAACTGTGGGAAAAGTCCTAGGGACTAGAATTCCTGGGTCTGAAGACTGGGGCCATGAAAGATGCTCCTCCCTCAGCCATGACATTTCCAGTGGGCAAAAGTGGACATCACACAGAGGCAGAAGAGAAAATCAATTGGCAAGATGATTCTTTAAAAATTGTTTTTACTACATTTATTTATTCATTGTGTGTACATGTGTGTATGTGTGTGTCTGCCCACGTCACTAAGTATGTGTGGAGCTCAGAAGACAGTTTTCAAGACTTGATTCTTTCTAATGTCTGGATCCCCAGGACCAAACTCAGGTCACCAGGCTTGGCAGCAAGCACCTTACCTCCAGAGTTATCTCACAGGCTCAAAGTAATACTTGAGGAGACTGAAAATGGAGAAGTAAGGTCAAGATGTGCCTCATCTGGGGACTTTTTCTACTGGTTTTAAATACAGTTTTCAGGATTAGCTCAAGTAATCTCAAACAAAGGACTTTAATACATGAGCTATCAAGTGCTTTATAACACACCACCTGACACCGTCAAACAAAACTATGAAACTTCACCAGGGCACCAGCCCCTACATGGGGATTCCACTTGAAGCATCCACAGGAAGTTTGTGTTTTATTCTCTAGAAACAGGAATTTTTTTATTATGGAGCAGAGAAAGACAAGCTGCTGAAAATCAAGGATATCAGAACTACCTCTGAGAGCCAGCCTGTGTGGACTCGTCTATAAGCTCCCCCATTTAGAATGTGCCCTTTGCTTTCTTTACACGGGTGGAAGCAAGATACTATCTCAAGTTATCTTAAATCTATAGAGTAATTAACATCACAGAAAATAAATCTCTTCTATACTGATTTTTTTTTAAGTATATGAGCACGCGTGGTCTGTAACACATAACAGGGTTTAGTTCTGTTTCAGTAGGTCTTCTTTCAGTTACAACTAAAATGAAAACTACTTCACTATAACATACTATATATTTTAATTTACATATAATAAACATTTACTTATTTAAACATTTATTTATTTTTATTTAATGTGTACTAGAATTCTGCCTGCAAGTATGTTAAGGGCACCTGTGCATGCAATGCCTGTGCAGGTCAGAAGGGGGCTTCAGATCCCCTGGAACTGGAGTTATGGTTGTTAGCTGCCATAGTGGGTGCTAGGAACTGAACTCAGATAGATCATCTGCAAGAGCAGCCATAGCTTTTAAAGGCTGAGCCATCTCTCCAGTCCCATAATAAACGTATTTATTAATTAAATAATATTAAACAATTTGATACTCAGGACAGTATTCAGTCCAGGCTGCTCAGATCTGCTGGTCCAGTGCTTGCAGGTCTGCTTTTCCCCAAAATAGGACATTTGGGTTCCGGTCACATTCACTTCTTTCATTTTCTTTTAATCACAACTGAGGATTTATTTATTTATTCATTTATGTATTTATGCATTTATTTGTATGTGTACACATGTGCATGCATATGTGTCTGTATGCTATGTGTGGGTGGGTGGGTGGGTGAGCACAAAGGCCGGAAGAGGGTGTGAGATCCCTTGGAACTGGAGTTACAGGTAGTTGTGAGTCACCCAATGTGGGTACTGGGATCTGAACTGTGATCCTCCACAAGAGCAGCAAGTGCTCTTAACTGCAGTCATTTCTCTAGCCAATCATTTTTTAACTATACTTTTTCTAATACAATACTTATATTGCTTCATTGTATATGCATGACCTATGTAAGTATAAAGTATACCGCGCTGGATGTACATTCATCTGTGAGATCTTCCATCAGTGGTAGAATTCTGGTTCTCAGTTAACTTCTGTTAGAAACAGGGACAGCATTATTGTAAGTGATCTCAGCTGCACTAAGGAAAGTGGGCTCCTGACTAGAGAAGAGTGGTAAGGAATCTTGGATTATGTGGCATGTTACATGACACAAGTATGGGCTTCAGGAAACTTCTGGGTAGCTAAGAAGAGGTGTCCAAGGGAAGTGAGCTGTGGTCAGACCATGTAAACCCATTTTTCCTCTTCCATCTGCTTGATGCCATCTTCATGGACAGGCAGACAGCATAACTGATGATACAGTTCACACATACTCTGGGATAAATTGGGTTTAAGAGTCAGGTTGAGCATCTCCTCACCATTTATAGCAGTATTTCTGTGGGAAAGGTAGTTCTAACACTAAATAGATGAATTCTCAAACAACAACTCATTAGAAAGCCAAGGCAGCTGGCACTAGGCAGAAAAATGACAAGAGCCAACTTACAGTGGAAGGCCTGCCATAAAGGCCACCTGGTTTACTGATCACTGAATTTACACTTCCTAAAAAGGTAGGAGGGTGTTTGAGGCAAGAGAAGAGAAACTTACTAGAAAGATGAAAAAGCAATTAAACATGAGAACTTCTTTTTCTTTAAATGTCCCTTTCTAATTCTACAAGTTGGAAAACATACATCAAAGAAGGCAAAATGACAAAGGAAAAAATAATGGGCTCACACAAGTTGTGGAACATAGTCTAGATAGAAAAGAGTAGCCACATACCACTCCTTGCTCCCCAGAAGACCAAGACCAAAATTCATCACATCCACATTAGACAAAGTGTCTATGGCTCTGTTTGCACAAAATAGTTAAGTGCTATCTTATTTGCTTATAAAACTCATCTCAAATATGCTTAATTTTGCTCATGAATGAATACTAGCCTCTAGACCATTTCCACTGAAAAGTAGGTGTGTTCAGAGGCATACAATTTTTGAGGGACCCATGATGAAAATCAGAGGCTGAATTTGCAATGCTGGCAGGAAGCGGTCACACATCACAGAGGAGGAGCTCCCGACATTCCAGGGTGCAGGATCAAGGCTGACATATCCATGGAGCCCTCACTCCCGATGTTCTGTTTGTCTCTTTTTCATCAGATTTAAAAATGAAGCACTAGATTTATAGTGCAAATGATAAAGGCTTGAATCTTTGATTGTTTTCCATTACAAAACGGGAAACTACAAGAGGGAACAATGCAGACATTTTCTCTAGCTTGCACTTAATGCCACTGTGAATGCCTGTCCATCCAGCACGTTTTGTCACGTTATGTTCTGTGGTGCTGGCTGCTCATAAAGTCCTTTGGGGGAGGAAGTGAGGCATGCTAGTGAGAAACAGGTGTGTGACAGTTACATGACCTGCTAGAACACACTAGTCCAAGGTCACAGGTGGGACTCATCGCCTAGAATGGCTACAGGATGAGCTGAGCACATTAATAAAGGACCACAACTCAAATATTCTGGGCAATCACCTTGGGAAACATTTGACTCGTGAATGAGAAATGGGAAGACCAGGTCTTTTGTTAGGGCTAGGAGTTACTTTAGGATTTTTTTTTAAGGATCTCGCTTTTTAAAGCCATTCATTTGAGGAATTAAAAATTACTTTATCAGCATCAAATAAATATATTTAGAAATTCCACAAATAAACTCTTGATCCTTGTTTTTTGGCAAAAGGACAAGGGACAGTATGAGGAACATCATCAACTTTGTTCATCACCTGCTTAGTTTTGTGATATTTCTCCTGCTCTGAGAGTGATTCCCAATTGTTTTATAATTATGAATCGCATGTCATTTTGTTTAGTACTTTGCTTCTTCCCCTAAGCAAAATCCTACATAAACTTAAAAATTCACTACCACATCTTGAGTTGGGATATAAGCTAAGAAATGTGTTTTTTATTATATGTTCTTTGCCAACAAATAAATTTCCAATCTAGAAAGGGTCAAGAAGTAACACATCTCTCTCTTTGTCCTCAGGAAAGATTCAGAAATGAAGCAAGAAATCTAACTTCAGTTTGTTTGGAGACTTCCAAGCCACCCCAAAACTTTCTGTCTTACAGACCCAGCTCAACAACACCTACAAGGGGAAGGTATCCACACCACCTATTCACACACTAGTACTTTCTTTGAAAGTCAATAAGGAAATAAAGCTGTAGGGCAGGTCTGATGAACCAGAGTTCAAAACAGAGTTTATATTTTAAGACTTTCTTATGATCTAAACAAGTGACACACACAACTGTGAAATATCTAGATGCACTGAGAGGCACCTAAGAGATTATGAAGCATACCTTTGCATGTGTCTATAGGGCATTTCCAAAGAAAGTTAACCAAGGAGGGGCAAGATTAACACCTGAATATGAGCACATCCTTCCAAAGGCTGGTGGCCCAGATGGAATAAAAGCAGAAAAGGAGGAAGCTTCTGGTACATTCTGTTTCTCTGCCTCTCGGCCAGGAGGTGAGCTGCTCCACTCTGCCACACCTTCCCTGCCATGATAGGCTGAAAACTTTGAAACCATGAACCACAGAACATTGGTCCCAACAATGCACTATCAACAAAACAACTCTTCAGGTCCTGATGGCTCTCCAATGCCCTGAGCATGGCCCCCTCAAGGAAGTGATGCGCGCTTGGCTTATGGAAATACAACATAATACTATCTAACATCCTACCACCGAGACGAGTATACAGGGGTAAGACCCTTCTAAGGGCTGGTAGCCAGAGACATAAGGCTTCCTCTAGCCTGGGCAACCTAAGAAGGATGAGAATGCCAAGGTACTAATACCAACATTCGTGTTCCGATGACAGGTAAAACAGCGCTTGAGGAACCCACCTAAGACAGGCACAGTCTCAAATGCTGGGCTTCCCTAAGGTGGCGCAACCCACTAAAACTCATCCAAAAAATATAAAAAAGGGTGGATATGTAGGATGATTCAGGCCAGGCCAGGCAGCCTCCTGGCCGGCTGGCCTAAATCAGTTATAACCAGTATTGAGAATGCATGCTCAGTGAATGCTTCCTGGGACCTAACCTGGGGCAGCTCTCAGGCCTTAGCAGCCATCCAGGACCAATGAGAGTGATGAACATCAGACCATCAGAGGCGTTCAGGACCTATCAGAATGAAGCACGTCAGATCACCAGATAAAGACCTCCCCTAAGCCTGGCAAAAGTATAAAAGCCTAGTCCCTTCTTAAAATAAAAGAGATTGTTGATTCCACGTTCTCCCGGAGTCTGTGTTGTTTACTCCACATCTCCTTGCCCCCTCCCCCAGGGATCCGCCAATGCCCACCAACAAGCCAAACATCAATTCTTCCACATTTGCTTTTCTCACGCATTTGTTATAGTGATAGAAAAAGTAACCACAAAGTTCATGATTAAAAAAACAAGAGATATTGTAAAACTCTTCAGGGAACCTACAGTTATATTGCTCTCCAGTTTCCTTATGATTACTCATTAATTACAGTGATGCTGGAAGAGGACCTAGCTTAGACATAGACTCTTTTCCAGTCCATGAAAGGGAACATTTACTTTGGATAAGAATTTGACACATGCCTTCCCCTAGAGGATCTGTCAAAGGCAGATATTCTCCAACAGACACTCTGACCTTGTGTATCTAAGGCATTCACCATATCCCATTTGAGAATAGGTGTTACACAATGCAGACATTGAACTGTCAAGAATAAAACATCACTTGGGGCAGAAATCTGTGAATGGGCCAGGGAAAGCTTACCTCTTATCAATTATTTGTATCCTAGTCCAGTATAAAGGCTTCATGGGACAGCTGGGCTCAATGGCTGGTTTACGAGGGCATAGGCTGGAAGAAGAGTTGAGTCCAAAGGAGACCCCAAGAGGAGGTGGTGGTGTGGGTCCTGTGGGGGGAGGGGGAGGGGGAGGGAGAGGGGGAGGAGGAGGAGGCAGCCCTCCACTGTTGGGAACAGCCAGGACATTAGGGAGTGGGGGTAGGGGAGGGGGAGGGGGAGGCCCAGCACTTGGAGGTAGAGGAGGAGGTGGGGGAGGCGGGGGAGGAGGTGGTGGTCCAGCACACACAGGTGGTAGAGGAGGAGGTGGGGGAGGCGGGGGAGGAGGTGGTGGTCCAGCACACACAGGTGGTAGAGGAGGAGGTGGGGGAGGCGGGGGAGGAGGTGGTGGTCCAGCACACACAGGTGGTAGAGGAGGAGGTGGTGGCAAAGGTCCGATTCCAGGTGGGAGGGGTGGAGGGGGAGGGATAAGAGGAGGAGGGGGGGGAGGTGATGTCTTCTGCTGACTTGATGAGATGCCTTCCACAGTCTGAACTGGTGGGTGGATATCTTTACTGTCCTTTGTTGGAGAGAGCTGGCTTAAAGAGGAGATATTCAGCTTCTTGGGTACCATCTGGTTACTTCTGGTTGTCTTGCTTTCACCTTCACAGGGCTTGAGGAAGGTCTCTCTGTCTGTCTGGATGCACACATTTCTGTAGGCCTTTGGAGGACAGTCATCCTCAGTGGAGATGCACGCATCTCTCATCTCCTCACATCTTCCTCCCCATCGGTGCTCTAATTGTTGTTTGAGATTTTCAATGGTTTCTTCCAGTCTTGCTGTTATCAATGCATGCTCACCCCGGATGTGAAAAGCCTTAAGTTCAAACTGAGTCTGTAGGAAGAATCAGTGGGAAAGAAAAGAGTTTTTTAAAAAGAAAAAACGCTAAATATCAGAAATAGACATTATATAATACCATGAACATACCAGTGAAGAATGTCCCACATAAATGAAGGGAAACAGACATTCTTTCAAGAGTCTGAAAGGGTGCAAATTTCACCTTATGAACTTTCTAGAGAACTGAACACTTGGAAGCTATAGCGTGATTTCATCCAACCTGAGCTCCCAGGAGGACTGTGATGAATTGAGATTTGGAGTAAATTTGCTACTTAAGAACTTTCACCTACTCTTCCTATCAAATGAAAGAGAAAAACTTAATATTGGTGTGAATATATCTTTTATAGCTTTTGGTATGGATTTAGAAAAAGAAAATCTAAGAGGGGATAGGAAGCAGCCTTAGTGACCATACTGGTTTGGAATCGTTGGTCCCAATGTTCCTGACAGTAATGCTTTATTAGGTTGATGCTATAGTAGGAAGGGAGAGCAGCAGCAAGTCCTTTCTAAGTAAGAGAGCTGAGTAGTGTCACTGTCTGCTGCACTTTCTCACCGCTGGCCCCATCTCTGCAAGATTAATTCCAGAAGACGAAATGAAAGGCCGTGTTGTCTTAACTCTGCATCCCATCGGTGAGCACAGCACAGAAGAGATGGATGAAAACCACAGAGACAGCGATATTCCATTCCACGGTCTCAGGAACCTGGCTTATGGCTAATCGAGTCTCATCTTGATATAATCTCAGCCCACGAATATCTAGAACATCAGCTTCAAAAGATTAGAACCCCTTTACATAGAAAGCATAAAGAAATGGTTTCAGTGGCCAACTCAACAAGGTTAAAGACAAAAGAAGCTTTTCTGTCTTTGCTAAGATAATTTTTAACTATTTTTACTAGGTTCAACTTTTTGCTAATATTCATTCTGACAAGTCAATCTCCAAATAGCAATGGTCAGTAGAACTTAAAGACAAGGTTTTTCTATTGGCGATCTTCTCACTCCTAGATAGGGCAGCCCTGGAGCAACTCTGAAGGAAGCAGAGTTCAGGGCACTATTTTACGTGCTGCACGGAGAGTTGAGTACCTGATTTAGATTCACAGTGTCTGCTTTGTGTCTCAGTTTTGCTGCTCCCCAGCTCCGTGACTAGCCAGAACACAATGACCAGAAGCCAGAGTTTCCTCAGTTGTGAACTGAGGGTAACAAGATGCCGTTTCCAGGGGTTTCATAAAGATAAAATGAGATCCTTCATGTAAACAGGAAATTTCTGTTGCTGATAATAATGACAATGCTAGAATAAGAGATTAATAAATTCCTAGTTATTCTAGCAGATTTTCAAATAATGTTGTCCTTGCTGATAGGCATAAAACTAGGAAAGGCTTAGCCATCAAGATGAGCAATATATTATACGTACAAAAGTTTGTCCGAGTTTTCATGCACTCCACTACCAACTGACTGCAATTTCAAGCTTTATTCAACTATATGGTCGAGATCATCCTTGTTTCAGCATTGCACCATCTTCATCATCTCCACCCTTACCTCCACCCTCCACCTCCACCTCTATCCCCTAGCTCCATCTCCCACCTCCAACTCTCATAAATCCTACTGTGATTTCCACTCTGAGCTACTTACCAAAATTTTAATTTCTCACTTAATTCTGTTACCACAACCTAACTCTGTGTTAGTGTTCCCCACTGACCCATCTTCCAATAGGACTGAGTCAGGCAATATTGACAGGGCAATAATTTTACTTAACCTTCAACAAAAAACTGCAAAGACCCACATTCCATGGAGAAAATTCATTTTAAGAAAACTGACCTATGTTTATAAACAAAGGCCCCCACTTCACCTCTCAACTAAAACTACTCTAAATCCATTGATTGGTAATCTTATATATTGTTTAAAAGCTAGAATTTGGAGCTGGAGAGATGGTTCAGCAGTTAAGGGTACTGGCTGCAATTCCAGAGGACCTGGGTTTAATTCCCAGCACCTACAGGGAGGCTAACAACTGTCCATAACTCCAGTTTCAGAGAATCTGACAACCTCTTCTGACCTCCAAAGGCTCTGGACCTATATGCAGGCAATACAGTCATATACATAAAATAAAAATAAATAAATTAAAACAAGGATTTAGTGTAAGTACTTAATGAAGGAGGCAGAAGACATATTGGGCAGGTTAACTTGTCAGTGTCATAGTTTTCTTGCAAGAAAGATGGGGGCATTAGAAGGATCCACTTGACAAAGCAGCCATGATAGGTAAATGGATCCCTATATGCAAAACAAGGTACTGGGAACAAACACTGTGTAGGTGGACTAGCGCTGCTTTTGTCTCTTTTAATGCCAGACACACCAGGGACCAAAAGACTTATCAGTGTGTTCTGGACTCAGCATAGATGATTCCTAGTAAATGTTTTGTCTACCCTGCTCTGTGATGTTAAAGCAAAGGCAAAAATGACCATATCTTTCTTTAAACCCCTCTACATGTCAGGCTTTTCCTCATCTACCTCTTCTTCACAGCAGAGCTTTTTAAAAGAAAAAGAGAGAGAGAAGCACTCCACTCTTACTTTGTTTTCTCACCCTTTTAATTATAGTTAGCTTCCATCTACTGTTCTGGAATTCAGATATCCAGTCAGCATTTTCCAGTGACTTTCCTGACCTCTCTGCCCAGTTGTGTTGACTGCAGGTGGTGTCCTGAAATTCTATTCCTCTGGACTCCTGATTCCACCCCGCTACTCCTCCCGTCTAGGTCTTTTCTTCCTTCCTCTGTTCTTTTCAGCTTACCTTGGACTCTTTCTCCGTTTATCCCTTGAATGTTAGTTAGTCCCAGTTCAGTCTCTCTAGGTGTTGTCTGTGCTCTTGTGACAAATGGTAACCTCTTTTGATTATCTTTATTTTATGTGTATGAGTGTATTGCTTGCATGTATGTGGCTGCACCTGTGTCCTGGAAATCCTGTGAAGGTCAGAAAAGGGCATCGGATCCCCTGGACCTGGAGTTACAGACAGTTGTTAAGTGCCATGTGGGTGCTGCAAATGGAACCTGGGTCCTCTGCAAGAGCAGCAAGTTGCTTTTAACTGCTGAGCCACCTCTCCAGCCCCATCAAATGGTGAGTTCTAAGGGGGTACTGTAATTTCAACTACCTTTTGGATTAATCTTCCTGCATATTTAACCAGCCACCACAGACTCAATGGATCTGAAACAGAGTTCATTGTGGGCAAACCCTCTGGCTTCTCCTCGGAAAGTACACTGTCTGGGATCCATGCACCATGCTGAGCTCTGGGCTTCCTCTCTGTTTCTGTGTACTGCTTTCCAATGGGCTTTACAGATTTCCTTTGTTTTCGTCCTGCAACCTCTGAGCCATTTGCTGGGTCTACTTCATCAGAACAATGCTAAAAGCCACCAGATGTTTTTGTTTATTTGTTTTGTTTGGCTAACTCCGATTTCAGAAAGATATTTTTCAACAGGCAAATTCATATCGTTCATTCCTTAAAATCCCTTGAGTAATTAGCAATTACTTACAGGATGGTACAGAAACATTTTAGCACAGATAGCTCTTCTGATTTCTTTTCTGCTTTCTCTTTTGCCTCTTGGCCCTCCCTGAGATGTGCCCTGGATTCCTGGGTAGCTTCCTGCCTCTCTCAGGACCATGCTCTCTCATGCAAATTTTGTATTCTCTGGATATCCTCCCACTGCAGCAAACATCCAAGGAAGGGGGAAGATTACCAAGTGTAGATTACCAAGCACAAATTCCACAGATGGGTTCTCTACAAACCATATTCACTGATGTGGTGAATGATGAAAATAAGAAAAGCAATGAATTCCTATGCAGTCCACAGAATATGCTGAGATTATGGTAAAGGGATCCTACTGATTACTCAGATTTAATTGTCCCCTCACATACCAATAAAAACTTCCTTTTGCCTATCACTCTTTCAAGGTCTCTTTTGTCTTGGTAGCATTTATAGGCTCAGCACAGCACAGTAACCCAAAGTGATTAAAACAAGCAGCTTCTCATTCTGTCTATACCTATTCGTTTCCTATCAATTGTTCCAAATTGTGTCTGGCTGTCTTATAAAGAAGCATCTCAGGCCCTTGCATACCATGAAATGAACTTATTGGAACACTTGTTTTATCCTTATTTCTTCTTCTTTTATCCTCTTCTTCTTGGCACTCCTCTGCACATAGAAGCTGCTTTCCCTTCCTTATCTAGATTCATTTCCAGAGAGAAAGATAAATGAATTTGTGATCAGGATGCAGATCAGAAGTTTGTCTGATAATCATGCACTTACTAAAAGATTATTTTTGCCCAGGATCCTGGGTCTCTTTATGAACTGTCAAGCCAAGGCTCTACATCCAAAACTATAAATAAAACTAGATAAATGAAACATCAAGCATCCATAATCTGTGCACTCTTCTTTACTTGCACATCGAATGCATGTTTGTAGGTAGTAGTCAAAGTGACTGCAAACTCTCTGTTTATCTTTGGATAAATATTCTTTAGGAAATAAGAAGCTTCATGAATTTCCCTCTCTCTGAGTCTCGCTGCTAGAATTCTTCTGCTTTTCTTGCACTGATTCCAAAAGTATCATTTGAAAGGAGACAGATCGATACCAAGACTTGCGCTCTTTCCAAGCTTCCTCAAATTTTATTTGCTTTCTCTTAGAGCTTACTTGCTTCTATTGTCGTCACATTTAATCACCAGCTCTTCCCACCTGCAAAAGTCTGTTAATCCACACCCATCTCCTTCAAGCTCACAACCACTAGGAGGCGAGCCCAATTTAAGTATTCTATATCTTTCATCTACACTGTTTCTATTGTATCCAAGGAAGGGTTCTCACACTAGCCCTTCAGAGTCACCTGGACAGCTCTGCACATGGTACCAAACAGACCCATTCCCATTCTCCCATGCTCTAGCTTTAAATCCCCTAAGGCACTCCAATGGGAGCCAGAGTTGAACCAACAGCAACCGTTGTTAATCTTAATTCTGACCTAATGCAGCAACTGATACGACATCACAGCACGAGTGCGTTCTTCCCCCAGTGCCTTCCCTATGTCATTGAGTCCCCCAAAGAACACTGCTGATAAAGCCCTCCCCTAATTCTGCAGTGTCCCACTAAAGAGGCTATTTCTTTGTTACCTATGTTGAGAGAGCTATTTTACACAGCAGACACTAAGTTCTTTACATGATCCTCATAGTTTGGCTAAACCTGAACTCTGCCTGTTTTCCACTCTTCCCTATATGTTCCCTGAGTTGCACTTGAATTTACTACCACTTCCCACAAGTTCATGCTTTCTTCTCACATGTGGTTCCCTCTATTTAAAACACCTTTTCTATCCTCTCTTAGTGAAAGCCCTAAGGAAAAAATTCAGCTGAACTTTTTCTTGGTTCTTCTTGACAAAAGTTTTCCTTTGTCTTTGCTGCCAAAGTACTTTCTAGGTTCATATTGCATGATAGTCATTTATGCTTATCTTCTTTGCAAATCTAAAAGCTCTAGGCAGCTGGCAACCATGCCTTATGCATGTTTAAACTTCCAGAGCATTACATAGTACTTGGCTAGTTAGTGATCCACAAATGCTTACTGAATTGATTGATTGATTCACCTTTATATAAAATCTTCCTTGTGCTTCTGTATTACCTGTCCAATTACAACTGAAGCTCTAATAAATAAATACAAGGTTCTCTTCAACTTTGATATTCTTATACACAGCATAAACTGGTAGACCTCATAGTTGTCCATTATTAGCCATTACTTATAGATTGATGCAGACTATTAAAAATAGACATACTGAAAACTCATCTAATCTGTTTCCTGTCTACATTTTTGGCCTAGAATACTCAGTTTTTAAAATTAATGCATTTCTCAAAGTTGGTGTTGACTATGTTTAGTTTCAGTAATTCACAATACATCATGCAGCCAAGCATTCTTTCTCTATGTTATACTCAAAGGCTATTCCCACATGTGTAAGAGAACTGCACCACATTTGTGATCCTAATCAGATTAGGAATTGGGCTCCATGCAACTTCCGCAGTTTCCTCTGGGGCTGGCTCTCCCTTCCCCTACCAAATCCTCATTATTTTTTAATATCCTCTACATTACTACTTCTCCAAGATATCATCGAAGGAACACATTGTCCTGAAACTCAAGCAACAGAGGGAGACTTTTGCTTGTCTGGTCTCCACCAGCATGTCTGTCAAAGAGAAGGTGGAAAAATGCTGGCTGATGACAGACACCAGATTAGAGCCAGCACAGTGGAAAAACCATCCATTAAGCATTCTGTTGTTTCAAACTTTCTCTCCCATGGGTGCTGCCAGGCCAGTAAAAAGCCAAGTTATCTGTTATGCCACTGCAAACTAGTCAGTCTTTTCCAGGGACCCATCCAATTTCTACATCCCGGTGCTGGGGAAGGCTAGACAGTTCCTGGGGGTGGGATATAGAAGCACAGTAAAGTGTAACCACTTCAAAGAAGTTCAGTATGAACAAAGTAAGGGGAGAGGAGAGAAGGGAAAAGGAAGGAAAATGGAACTGGAGGACACGAAACACCTTAAAGGGATGGGATTCAGTTCCTACAGAATGCTTAGCTAAGACAAGAAGACAGTGTTCTGTGATTTTGGATGTGGACAACTGGGTTTTCTTTGTTGTTTTATTTTGATGGCTGCACAAATACTTTAATAGCCCCTTATTTAACTGGCTCACCTTTGCCAGAGTAAAAACAAAAGTCTCTATTAATGAAAAGAATGACATTGGGTTTAATGAGAACCTGATAAATTGACAATAGCTGGTTTTAATTAACTATTATCAGTAATTTTTTTCTTCTTATCAGAAGTAAAAGCACATCAAGTTACAATCAAGAGGGCATCTCAGGGACACTCAGAAATACGAGGCACATCTGATCTATCATCATAATTAGAACTTACTAAGAGAAAGAAACAAGCCACAGAAAAAAGAAAGAGATAAAGAATACTCAAAGTGACAAAAGCACATGTAGGTTGATGTGGGAGTAAAATCCAGTATACAAAATTCTAGAATACAAATAAATGTACATTAGCTATCTGTAAAAACAATGCTGATCTTTAGCAATTAGCTGCCATGCCGATGCTCAGCAAAGGCAAGGAGAGTCATAGAGACACCTACATGGAAAGAGTGTGCAGAGCACTGTGCCAGGTGCCTTCATTTAAATATTTTAACTCTTACAACTCAATAAGCTACCCCCTGTGGGGGATGTTCCAACCTGTATAAGATCCCATAGCTGGAAAATGGTTACAAAGAAAAATGAATCCTGTTAGCTATCAAAATTCATGCTCTTTCTACAATACCATTTTGAGTGAATATCAAATGACTGCCTATTTGGTAGTGGGTAAGTTAATCATGGTAATTCAAAGTATAATTATGAATGATTAATAATATGTACAACCTAGTGTTTATAATGCATTTGTATTATATTAATGTATACAATTTTGACAACATTCTGAAAATTCTGACTATGCTTCTTTTTTCCAAATGAAGAAAGTGAAGTGCAGAGACCTTAAGTAAATACCTACTTAGTGAGATGGACTTGAGTCTAATGCATACCTTATCATCCACCTTCATGATTAATATTCTTTTGCATTAAATATCTTTTATCAAGCCAAAATACCAAATAAATATAGCCATACTTTCTTATCAGGGATACTTTGTTGAAAACACCTTTTCCTTGTTCTGAAAAGTAACTAGAGCCATTAAACAATAGACCCAAACTTTGCTGGTCTCCAAATAGTGGAAAAAGCATTGCCTGACGGTCAACAGACCTAGATATTGCTTCTGCCTACTTCTTCCATAAGCGACCTCCCCTTAGCCAATGTTTAAATTTTCTATAAGCTTCGTTTTATTCTTTAAAATTAGAGATTTAAAATATTTAATCCATGAGCATTCCTCTAGCTCTAAAACACTAATAATTTCCACACACAAGACTTCAAATCTCTCTCAAAACATCTTTGAATATAGACAGCTCTAGTCATGAAAATTTCACAATGGTTTAGAGCACAGTATTATGCAATCCATATTATACAATCTATAAAAGGGCCCTGACTCTCATTATCAAAGCAAACGCTCTAATGAGGTCAGAGGGACTCCTTAACATGCTCTGAAAACAACCAAAAGACAAGTATGCAATTCACATAGAATTCCACACATTTTTGAAAGGATAGATTCAGTAATATATTTTCTTTTTTCTTTATTATGTGTATGGTGTACATGTGTGTAAGTGTACTGGTGTGCAATGCCTGTGGAGGTCAGAAGAGGGTGTTGGATTCCCTGGAACTAGAGTTAGATATGGTTGTTAGCCGCCATGTGGGTGCTGGGAACGGAACTCAAATTCCTCTGTAAAAGCAGCCAGTACTCTTAGCCACTGAGCCATCTCTCCAGCCCCTCAATAATATACTTTTAAAATGAGTAAATATAACCATGGATAGTCACCCAAGTAGTAGGGAAGTAAAACAAAACAAAAAGTTGGAATCTGCATGAAGATTCTTACTTGGGACACAAAACAAGGCAAGAGTGTAGTAAAAGTGTATCTTGGTAACATTTTATTTCTAAATTTTTAATATTACTAAATATAGTATAAGACATAGGATGAATATACACACTGGGATACCCATGGAAATTATTTTCAGTCTTCCTTTTTCCAAAATGTAATTCTAAACCTAATGAGCAAACCCAAGTCTGCACATTTTTAGGCAATAAGCCAACACTTTAATTCCTTCTCTAGTGAGAGAAGAGACTTGAAATTTTATGCTGTATTACTGCAATGAAAGCTACAACTAGTCCAATGAGGTACCACTCATTCTAGAATTTGTGTGAGCCAAGAAGCAAAACACCACAAACCCTGGTCCTTAAAACTATGACAGAGTCTGAGTAAGTATAGGAATCATTTAACATTTCTGTCCCAGTTACACACCCGCTATGGTATGGCCAGTGACCCAGCTGTACAATTTTGGAACTGAGATAGCATATCCCTTGGAACTAAATTATGCTTGCTTTGCACACACAGCTTTCTGCTTGAACATTCTTTTCTTCCTTATTGTTATTCTTTTAAGAATCAGAGGGGTGGGAAATAAGAATAATGATTACTTGGTAAGTTACAAAGAATTAACAAATGAGGGTTAATCCATATAAAAAGGAGACAATTATAAGTTCCAGTCTGAAAATAAGATCAAATTTATAGCTAAGATCCTAGGATAATGGGATGGCTCAGTGGGTAAAGGCACTGGTGTCCAAGCCTGGTGACCTGAGTTTGATTCTTGGGACCCATATGGTAGAAAAGAGGACCAACTCCTGCAAGTTGTTCTCTGACCTCCACATGAGCCTCCCATCAAATAAATAAATAAAGTAATTTAAAATAGTTTCTAAAACATTCTGGGTTTATTCACTACAAAACAGTTTTTACACCTTTGCAAATGATACAGATCTCTAGTGGCTGAAGGACACTCAGGTGAATGGTTGTGACAAATTTCCTGCTGATGCTTGTTATGGGAACCAGGGAGACTGTAGACAAGCTTCATTATATCAGAGAAAGCGTCTGCTTCTCTCAATGAATAGTGAAATGACATGGAAAGAGAATCTTGAGTGTATCAGATTTTGAGAAAATAACCATAGAATAATCCATACTTTGGAGAAACTTATGTTGAAGATGGAAACAGTAATGTGTTTACATGCTACTTCTCACTTTCAGGAAACAAGCTGGTATGGCTTTCACAGTATTATTACTATCAAATTGCTATTCAAATAGAAATTTTTCTTTGACAACTGCAGAAAATTGTCCCAACCTGGGGGACAAAATGACAAATCCAGACCCTTTCCTGCTTGTCAACAGGAGGGTTTATTCAGAACAACAGCACAAGCTTATATTCACTACCCTAGCCAATCAGCATGTTATTACCACACAAACAGCAAAACATGGCAGTACTGCACGGGCTCTCCAACCAATCAATCAGAAGCTGACCAATGGGGTATTTCCATGGCCTTCGTCCGGTTACCTCAGTGCCATCCTACGGGCAAGGTGCCATCCGCCATCTTAACTTCAGTATGTCACCCCTGACAGAAAATTAATGACTACTCAAGTTGCATTACCTATTAAAGGCATCTCAGGTCATCTATGATGCTTTTATTATACCAGCTACCAGACACCCCAAGGCCCAAACATTCGTTTACTCTCTAAACTTCATTACTCAGCCAGGAGGTACCTCGTTTTCTGCCTTCATTATTTGAAAAAATGACCAATAATGTGTACCTGGGCCACAACCACCTTCTCCCTGCCATGACAAGATTTCCTAAGGATCAGCCACTTGATAAATCTGCCACCAAATGGGTCTTAAATTATAGGGCAATCAACAAAAAAAAAACCAAACAGGAATGCCTATGTGCATTTTCACTATGATTTGCGTTCTGGCCTTGGATGTTTCCCTTAAAGAAGACTATGAAAAAAATGTCCTAAACTTCCAAATACTGCTTGCTGAGCTCATTCATTGTATAAAGCATAGGTCAAGATGCCAGAAAAGGCCTCCCAAAATTAGTACAGTCTTCAGTCCTTAAGTCATAGACCCCCCAAGAGAAATATTTTCTGCTGTATTTTGAAACTCAAGGTAAGGTAAGGGGGGAAAATGCACTAAAAGATTGGCAAAAAAACCTGGCATTAGTTAATGATAAGTTTGAAATTAAATTTATTTTATACTTCTGGCTCTTATTTTCTTCGTCCATAAAACACATGTCTCAGAATACTGGAGTGGTTTACAAATCAGGTTTTACTCAGGACTCAAGAGGTATGTTAGCAGTTCCAAGAGCAGGTTCACTGTTACTGTACAGGAGTACGTAACCTGAAAAATAGCTATGACTTAAGTCATATGACGTAAGTACTAGGGTACTTGGTTTTTGTGGTTGGTTTATTTTGTGCTGTTTTCAGTCTTTGGAATTCTAACATTTCTATAATATCTTTTCAGGTATGTTGAAAGCAGTTTTGATGATTAGGAAAGTTGTAACTCTGCACTGGTCTCTTTCTTTTGTACTACTTACCTTAAGTGGGATCAGTATATACTAAGAATGCACACTGAAGTAGCACTGGATCACTCGTAAAAAGCTAGGATAGCACATATGCATAACATACATTTATCATTTTGTTGATATTTTTCTCAAGTAATTTTTGTTTGGTTCTTTTTAAAATATATTCACTGCAAAAAGGAAAATAGAAATAATAGTGGTACTTGTCATAACTCAGCCATCAATAAGTTCATGAATAAATGTTGCAAAGGACTTTCAGTTTCCTGTTGGATCTGCAGTTTTGTCAAACCTTTGTACTTTCTCAAACATCATAGTGGCATGAATATTACAGGAGTAACCAACCACCCTCTGACTGGATTTATGGCCTGCTCCACAAGATAGACCCCACACCTGGCACTGTTGTGAGGGCCAAGAACTTGTGGCTAGTTACGTCTTAGGACCTTACGGAGAACCTATTATTTTCTGCTAGATGGACATAGTATTAAAGCAACTCCTACTGACTTGTTGCTATATGCACAGATTAGGGCATATCTTATATCTCATCAGAGAAGTTATTTCTTGCAGTAGAAGGAATTAATACAGAACCCACAACTGGTCAATGTGCAGTGAATAGGAGACTACAGAGTGCTCAGCCGTGAATGGGACATCTATATAACCCCAAAGGCTCAAAAATTTCCATGGAAGAGGGGGGCAAAAAGATTGTAAGAGCCAGAAATGGTGAATGACTACAAGGAAATAGTGTTTTCCATACATCAGGACAGTGGCACATATGAACTCACAACAACTGTGACAGTATGCTCAAGACTTGTACAAACGTAATCCAGAAAAAAAATCCCAGCATGGAGTGGGGGAGAGGTGAACACAATGTCTCACCCCTGGCTGAGAAGCTATTGACATTTGATAGCAGATGGGAAAACAAGAATCAGTATTCTCCTGGGTAGTTGACCATGCTCCAGAGCAGGCCCCATATCCAAGAGTCCTTGGACAACACAAATTGGACTACATAGGTATTAGGGGAAAAAAAATGGGTGAGTAGGAAGGGGGGTGGATCTGGAAAGAGTTGATGGAAGAAGGTTGAATATGATCAAAACATTATTTGAAATTCTCAGGATTAAATTTTTTAAAAATTTCAGAGCTCTGACTCTCTTTCTATTCAATCATAAAGAATCAATGAAGGTATTTAATTCCATGATTCTGGGGCAAGGAAATGCTGTGGTCTCCAAATCCTTTCAGTAGGAAAGACACCAAAATGATGAGAAGGGGCACAGGAATGCCTTGAGCATCAAAAAGAACCAACCTTGAAGGAGCACTTGTTATGTTTTTGCACATGAAATGTGCCCACACGGCTTGTGTGGAAGCCTAGCTTCTCGTGGGATAAGACAGAACTATGTGGGGAGGCCCAAGAAGCTTTACAAAGTGGGGCCTACCTGAAGGAAGTAGGTCACTGGAGGTACTGACCTGTCCTGGCCCCTTTCTGTGTCTCTCTGCTTCCTTTTCACCACCCAGGAAGTGAGCTGCTTTGATCCTATCCCATATTCTTGCCACCAGATGCTGGGCCTCAACTGAGGTTTTGACAAGTGAAGCAGGTCTATTGAGGGCTTTTGAAAATGTAAGTCAAAAATCAATCTTTTCTCTGTTTAATAGTTTTTCTTAGTATCTGCCTTGGTGATAACAAAATGACTAAAAGAGAACCCAAGATAATGTGGGTGACAGATTTTTTTTTCTTTGTGGTGGTGAGAATCTTTCTGAGTTTCTGTACTAAAGTAATTTAGCTTACCAAACATTTACAGTTGAGACTCTATCTAGGGTGAGGCACACGTATTTCTGGAGTTGTGCTTGCTTCATGTGGAATCCTTGCAATTGAGTATGCTCACGAGCTGGCAGATGACAGAAACTCTGAAGTGCATCCACAGCACTCGAGTTTGCAAACAGCTGCAGGGCCCTAAATAGTGGTGTTTTTGAGTCATGGGACAATTCTAAAACTCCACAAAGAGTTCCTTGACCACAGGGCATCAATACCCATCATTTCTAGAGAGGGTTTTGGCAAAGTGTCACACCGATTTATTTGAGCTCACAGAGAACTGATGTAATATTTAAAAAACAGATCTGTTCTTTGTATAAACATGAATTATGAAAAATGTAAATCCCCCATCTAGGTTTATTTTTAAGTAGGGGTTTTAATTATGTATTTATAAATCTAGGGTGCTCAATGCCTTAAACAGTTAAGCTAATAAGTGAGATCTGGCAGAACATGTGTTCTGATTACTACATGTTTGATGATACTTGGAACATCAGGAACCACGTGAAATGCCATTCTAGTAAGATGCAGTCAGAACAACTAGAAGGGGTCAGAGCTCATTTTGACTTTTCTCCTGGAATACAGACAAACCACATTCTTCTTACTCCCTCCTCTCTTTCATTAAATTGTATTGACTTTGATTGATACTCATCTCTATAATTTGTGCTTTTTGAAAAGATAATTGCTACAAGACCGGTCTTTTTCCCTCAGTAAATGGAAGAAATGAATTTAAACAAGTCTTATTTCCTAGCTGATCAAGCATAGAATATAATTTACAAAATATTTTCATCATAAATCTTTATTCCAGACAAAGTTTAACTGTCACTTCAAATTTATTTTGACAGAGAATTAAAGATGGTTATATTTTTCTTCCCTATGACTTATTCTAAACTTTATAACTGCACATATTAATAATGTACAATGACAAGGACAGTATTACCTGAAAACATATATACTTCCTTCACAAGTCATGCAAATGTTAATAACTACATATGTTAATGACAGAGGTCAGCAGTATAGTGTTCTATCAAATCGCATGACAACTGGTGTTCCACATGACTAACATGTTGCTGTTTCACAGAATGGGTTTGTCAGCTACAAGAGATAACTTGCCAATCTTATACTATGCACCCTTGATGAGAAAATGAACTTGTGCAAGTATCCATGCCAATCGTCTGCTCTAAATAATTACAAACCGCTCACACTCTAAATATTTAGATTACTAGGAATTTCAAATTGGACCGTCACCTTTCTTCCACTGCGCATCAGCGCAGAGGAAGGCTTCCTGATTGCATGTCCGCTGACACAATATTAATACAACATATGAAACTGGTTAGGATGGCTGAGGTGTTTGAAAGAAAGGAATTTTGATTTTTATAAAGATTGGCAAGAAGATCATTCTTCTCCATCTAAACATACTTTGTTAAAACACATTTCCATCTCAACTGTAGTTGTCAAGAAGCCTATTTTTCTTCTGTATCTCTTTCTCTTTTGTATTTGCCTTTCATGTATTTTTCAAATTTTTAAATCAGTGCATCATAGGTAAAGGTCATAATATAGAACTAAATCCAAACATGATCTGCTTGTGAGGAAAACATTTTAGTCTGTACTAAAAAAGGAAGGAACCATCTTCTGACGTCTAGGCATGAGAATTTGCTCTGCAAAATTATCTAGCAACCTTCAGCAATGTTCTTTAAAATCCTTTACTATCAAGGGTGCTTGGTTGCAAGGTTTGGAGAAAAAATGAAAACCCACTCTTAAGATATTACTGATATCTGGCATTTCTCTATGTCTCCTCATTATTTTCTAGCTAATTAGGTTGCTAAAAGAGCTATGAGTGAGTGATACTGTTTGAGTTCAATGTTTGAGTCTAAGTTGCAATGGAACAGTTAATCTGAGAACCTACCCATATCTCACAAATCTAGAGAATTCCATTTGAGAGTTATAAAATTACTCACAGGGTCTTATCTATAAACTGTAGATGTAATTCTTCTTTGTAGTAGTAAAGAATGAGGGAGAAGAAAAGTATTAACTTTTTAAACTTAAAAACAATTATTTGCTAAAAATAAAAAGACAAAAGTAAACAATTCAAAGATGTGGCCATATCCTCCTTCAACTGATTTGTACATTCCTAACAGAAATGTACTCATTTTTTTTTACGTGAATGAAAATTCTGCTTTTAAGCATGTTAATTTAAATATCAGACAGTATCTGACAGAATCATCCTCCATTGATGGCTTTTCTTTCCATCATGTTCTTCATCTTCTGAGAGCAGTTTCATATGACAAATATGTAGTTTGTGACTTTTGGTGTCAGTGTTTCAGTAATCTCATCTTGGGCTTTACCATTGCTAACTACTTGTAACTAGTCCAAGACTTTTGAAGGACGGTTGACTGTTTTGTTTATAAAAAATATCATTCCTTTTGGAAGGGTCCCATCACCATTAGAATACCAAGTAAGAAAAGATTTGGAGCTCTTAAGCTATATCCCACAACCAGTTCTTTTAGTCTTTAGTTCTTCATCTATAAAGTTCAAGAATTTATAAATGATCACAAGTTGGGAATCTATGTTACTGAAACCTTGGCTAATATAAATGGTTACTTACAATAAATTGTCTAAATATGGACCATCTGATAATTGTTCATTTAAGATGATTAAAAACTATAAACATCATCCTTCCAGTAGAAAATTATAAATTGTCAAAATATCTTTTTCAAAAACCTTTGGGAAAATAATTTTTCCACTACAGTTTCCCTTTGTCCCTGAAAAACCTGAACTTGAGAAATACTATGAAATCACTTTGGTTTAAATGAAGTTTCTATTACTGGGAAAGGAAAACAAAATATACACCGTTGGTTACTTTATTCACCAATGTATATGTTACTGTGATGGCAGATTTAACTGCTTGCTGTTTATTAAAAGTTTTGGTATATGCTTAGCACTGGAGGCGGGGGTGAGGGAGATGAAGGGAGAGAAGTTCATGTTTATAATGTGAAAGAGTTGTTAGGTGCATGAGTCAGGTGTGAAGAGCCCATAGTTTCAGAGGAAGGAGACTTGAGAAGTGAAAAACATTTCACATGTACTAATAAACACTTACTGGGCTCAAAGCTTGGCAAGACAGGAATGGGTGGTGGGCCAACCCAAATGAAAGCCAAAGGAACAAGAATGGCAAATAGTGGAATTAAAAACTGAAGTAGGTTGGAAGCTGATGTGAAAAGGTTTGAAATGCCTTACTAAGGACTTTAAACTTCACTTGCTAAACAACAATGAGACACAAGAACTGGCTGAGAAAGGGGCAGCCATCTGTAAATAGTCTGGCCTAAATGTGTGCAATGCTGAAGCCCTAAATCATGACAGCATGAGGATGTTGGAAGAAAGTATATATCAGAGGACAACAGAGGTACAACTAGCATCATTCAGCCATCAGGAAGGTGCTGAAGCTGTGGGAGAAAGGGCAGTTTAGGATGTAACTTAAGATTCTTGGCACAGACTTCTAAGAAAACAGTGGAACCTCAAAAATACAGGACCGCTAAGAAAAGATACTGCTCTGTGTCACATTATGAACCCAAAACATGTAGCTCCTTCCACGCCAAGATTAAAAGTTTTCTGATGCTCTGGTTTTGGAAACTTTAGACTGAGATATGGAAATATTTTCCAGTTTTCCACAAAAAGTCAGAAATGTGAGGCTGGCACTAAGGGAAACAAATTAATCCAAACAAATAGGTGTGAAAAGCCCCTGCATAGAGATAAACTTGCAGAAATAAATGAGATCCCTAAGTGTCAAAAAGTCAACTGACTGACCCCACTTTTGGAGAGCCACAAATGAGGCAAAGCTGAGAGGCTGGCAAAGATGATGGCGAGGTACACTCAGAGGAAGGAAAACAGGAAACTGGGGACTCCACTGTCCCAGGTGTCATTAGAGGAGATGGAAGACTAAGACACAGGCATCTGCTCTATAACCCAGCCCAGTAATACTGGGCCAGGATGACCTCATCAGTGATTTTAGGAGCCATTTCAGAGGAATGATAACAGCAGGAAACTGGTAGGAGAATTTGTTGCACGTGGTTGGTGTTTGGGAACTTGGGAACTTTGCCAGTAAGAGCATGGCTAGAAGACAGAGACACTATGACCTAAGGAAGGAATCTACATATAAAAGATGACTGAATTTACTGCTAAAAAAGACCTGCTTAGAATGGAACAATCAATGAGCAGAGTATAGAAGGTTCTAGAGACCCAGACCATGTAGAAAAACATAAGGTGAATATTAAGTCTCTTTTCCTGTGGGTAGATGATGGGATGTGCATACACAGCTAAAAGCCAAGCAAATAAAGGTGGCTGATAGGCCTGCATGCCCCACCCCCACACTTTCTTCCTAGTGCCATGGTTTGACCATCTTATTTTTAGAAACATTGTCTAGCCAATTTACTAATTTCTTTCCAGCTTCCTCATTGATCCACTCAAGCCTCTTGCCTAAAATGCTAGACTGTACAGGCTGGGTTCATTCCCGTCTAGTGAAAGTTTATTTATACTTTCTACTTAGCGGTTTCACAAACCTCACCCTACATATTCTGAACGACCCTGTGCTGAAGGTCCTGTTTAAAACCACAGTCACACGGAATGTCCCAGCTGTGACTCAAGTCTGGATTTTCTGACTCCAAAGCGTCATGATCTTTCTCCTATGAAGAGTTGTTTCCTGATACTGGCTAAGACACAGGCAACAAACTGTTTCTGTCTAAACATTAGTCCTTGGCTTGCTGTCAGAGATTTAGCTTTAAATGGCTGAAATAGCTTGATAAATGGTGTGAAAACTTTATGGTCCTTCCGTCAGACACCATAATTTACTATCACATAATGCATGGGTAGAAGAACCCAAAGGAACCATCCCACAAGGGCAAACGGCATGGAGGCAGTGGCCCCACGACACTCTAAGGCCACAGGCGTTATATGGATCCAATAAGAAAGCTGCTTCTATGAGCCAGAAAACAACCTCTTGATCTTGCAAAATGTTTTTGGACACCTAAAGGCTCTTTTATTACTCTGGCTGATTAAAATCAAAAGTTTAAACGACTAAAATGTTCTTTTTGATGAGTTTTTGCCATGAACTATGGACCTTAAGTCCAGTGGGACTTGAGCCCTTTGATCCTGGGCACTCACATAAATTCAGAGTCATAAAACATCATTGAATTTGATTTTATTGGTGTGGCTGATGTTGCCAGATTTGTAATACAATCTTGTTTTCTCCCCTCCTCAGCTTTGAGCCCATCCACCATTGTTTGATAGCAAAAGGAAAGGAGTCTCCATTGGTCTTTGGCATTCAGACTTCAAGACTGAGCCACTTCTCTGGAATGTTAGGATTTACAGAATAGTCATGATACTGTTTTGAATTCACCAAGACTGGAACCAATGTTATTTTATGTGTTCAAATGGAGTATCAAAGAGAAATCGTACATTATAATGGATCACAGATTTCCACTACTTAAGGTAGTTAAAGATGAAGTGGCTGAGAACAGCACCACAAGCTTGAAGTAGGAAATATATGATCAGATTTAGAATTCCTAAATCTCCAGAAATATTAAACTGGAAAGTGAATGAGAAATAAATTAGAACACTAAGCCTACGTTATTTATAAGTGAATGACAGATCATTTCTTAGTTTTCAAATTTATTTTAAAAACTTGTGTCTATGGGAGAGATAAGGAATTTCAATGAGATACTGATTTAATGAAAAGATAAATAAATATATTTATATAAATAAATGTATTTCCTTTAATTATCTTCTAATTATTCTTCAATATTTGTATCTGTGTCAATATTATATTCTTATAATTTTTAAATAAAAATTTAAAAATTATAAAGGACTTATGAAGTATATTTGATCCACAGCACCACAAAGAGGAGGAGGAAGGGGAGGAGGAGAAGGAGAAGGAAGAAACCATGATTTATGAGAAAGCAAGAACACAAAGGATTTTAGGAAGACCAATATAATCAATAGTTGGTCATAAGGATTTTTAAAGAGTAAAACAAATTTGGGCTCAGTTAGAAAAACTAATGATGCATTTAGCCTATTTACTAGGCGCGAGAATATTAATTTAAGTAAATAGTTTTCAGTAATTTTATGTTTCATGTACTTTCTAAAGGTTGGAGAGGTACCTTGTAACCCTGCTCACACAAGGATCACAAGATACACCAACAATTCCACAGAGAGCAGTGTGGAATGCTTCCATCTCTCCATGATACATTCGTAGCTCCGATCTCCCAGCCCTCACTTGAGGTTTCAGGGAAAATGAAAGGAGATTTCCAATAATCTCTCATTACCTTGTCTTTTGATGTGAACATACTTGATTAAGTTATGTAAAATAGACTGTTTTATCTGTCAAAATAGGTCAAATATTAGCAATTTCATATAATTTGACTCTTAAGTTTCCTCTATCAAATTTGAGAAGTCATTACTGTATGTCTTCTCAATACTCTGAGTTTTGGTTATTTAATCTCTACTGCAGAAAGGACTTTAAGTCATATGCAGTATTAAAAGAAAATGGACTTGTGCTACACAGACACCTACAGATGTCATAAGAAATTCCCACTATTCATGGAGAAACTTGTCCTAGTGATGTACAGATAATGAGTTTAGGTATGGGAAGGACGTCCAACCATTAAGAAAGAGCTTTCTTACTTCAAACTCAGTAAGTATGGCATCCCTTTTCCTCCCTGTTAATTCATTTAATACATATTTAGTGTCTGTCTCCTTATTAGATCCCAGGTACCAGAGGCTTAATCAAACTGAACACTTACAGAGACGGAACAGTACTGACCTGTCTCTCTGCTTTCAGCAGAAGCAGATACCACACAGGTACCATGCCAGCACCCGTGGGCAGTGTGGGCTTTCTTCTTCATGTGTGCTTCTTAGTGGAGGCAGCAGTACCTCCTACCTATACTTTCCTGTACTACCTGTACCTACACTTTCAAGCTGTCCCTTCCATTTCCTAAAATGTACCTTCACAACTATAACTAGAGCTTTGGAAAATGTAGATCTGCTTACCTCTCCGCTCAAAATCAGTTAGTAAATTCTCATTATTCTAAGGATGAAATTAAGAGATTTGAACAAAGACCCACAAGGTCTCTTGCCATCTTCCACTGCCTGTTTTTTTAAAACCACAGGCCATGATCAATAAACAGGATAGCAAATTAAGAAGCTAATCTGGGCCTTGTTACCCGTGGTTCCTTAGGAGTTACATCACAGACAGTACACCACATATAAAGAGTTCTGTTTATAAAACTCTTATTTCTTTCACATACACATAAACATTCAATATAGGTCTCAGTGTAAAAAATGTATTTCTCACTCTAGAATAGAGTTTAAAAGATTTTAAACTCTATTTCAGAACATCATTTCCAACTTTTGTTCTTTTTGCCTTTCATTGTGCTTTAGCAACACAGGATCCTCTGTGGTCCTTTAAACAAATCAATCTCTTCTTCACTCCTCAGGCTCTGCTTAAATGTCCCTCCCTAACAGTATCTGTCTCTGCCAGCGAAGTTAAATTAGCTAAATTATACCCTCTGCAGCACCTCCAAGGCAGCAAGGACCATTTTATGACAGAGTATTCATTTTCATTCTCTCTCTCTTTCTGTCTCCCCTCTCTCTCACTGGATTACAAATTTCCAGGGAGTGGGAAACTGTTCTGTTCTGGTCTCTCCGTCATCTTCTGTACAGTGCCTGCACTAAGTAGGCACTTAATGAATAGAGACTGAATAAAAAAAGAATGAACGAAAGAGAGATCTCTAACTCCTTTTCTGTTTCTAATTGAAACAGATGACTCATTTCTTAAGGAATTCTTTAGGTGACCTTTTGATGTTTGCCATTTGGAATGGATGGACAGATAGGTAGGTAGGTAGATAGATAAATGGATAGACAGATGAATGAATGACAGAGCTGTACTGCTTCTATAAAGAGATTTAAGCCTTCTCTTTTTGCTAAACGCACATTTTTATGGGTATGTTTAGCTGTGAAGTAACTAAGTTGGACAATTTTTTTTTAATTCTAATTTTTTTAGAGCAATAGTTCTTAGTGTAAAATTGGAAAGAGGCTTTAATCAGAAGAAAGTAATTTGGTTCTAAGAGAAGAAGAGTTAAGCTGACCCCCAGTGGCAAATCTGGGAATGACTCCTTAAATAAAACTAGAATGTAATATACATTTCTCAGCTAAGACTTTGTTTACTGTGTATATTTATAACCAATAAAGAAAATGTAATTTTTATATTAAGATAAAATGAACAGAACCGTACCAAACAGAAGCATCAGCTTCTACAGACAGTGTAAGAAATTCCCACCCATTTATAGCAATTAGAAAAGCTTAAAGTTTGACAAATCTCTTAGTTGGTTCTAATATATTAAAGAGCAAATTCCATAAAACACATAATTTTAAAAGGTGAACACTTAAACAGGCTTTTGTTTCATTAGCCTCTGAATAATACCAAGTTCACAGTTTAAGCTTTCTGTTGTTATTCAGACTTCATGGTAAAAAGTTCTGTTTTTTTTTCCAACTCAACAGGAAGTCCACTGAGAGTGGAACCCATGTGGGAAGTGAATAAACCACCCCACGGTACATGCTAAGAACAGTGTCTGCCACACAGTGCTGTATCATAACTGTCAGTAGCTGTCAAACATCATTATTAAATGACATTTTTGTCCCTATCACACCTCCTACTGGACAGATGCTCAATTAGTGCAATCGATTATAAAAGACATAAAATGAACTATAAAAAGCATATGTACACATATATATTTTAGAAAACTTTTCTTCTTAACAAAAAAATAATTTTTGTTATGACTTCATGTTTGAAAAAGTGATGGACACATCCTTTTCTCTACCCTACCTCACTCTGTCAGCGGGTACAACTTGACAACATCTGAGCAAGTGCTCAGACAAAGGCACCCTGGCTACTAAGGGAACGGACAACTTCACAGCCTCCATCAAAACTGAACTGAACTCCTCGTACATCCACAGGCTTAAAGCCAAAGGGTCTCAGCCCCAACCCCATATAAACAAGCAAATGCATAGAATTTCATTCTGTTAGACTGGTAATATTTTATATGTTCACAATAAAATGATGAATGAAAATTTTCCTTAACACATTCCTTTTTTGTTTTTCTTTGTTGACATCTCAGTAATAAATTATTGATATGAGCACTTAGGGGAATACCAAGAAGGTTTTACAAAATTGTCATATTTCATGTTTGTGAAAGTTATTTAACAGAGCAAATTACTCCCTTGCCCTCACAGAAATTCTCCAGAAATTAAGAGATTTAACTGTGCTGTGTTGATAAAGACAAATATACAGATGAATTAGGCTCGAGATTTATGTCTTTACAACCTTAGCTCTATTAGCTAAAATGTAATGTACATGCAATTTTGTTTTAGCATACACACAGCAAAGTGTTAACTATCAGGAAGGGCCAGTGACGTAGTTCAGAAATGCAGAAGTTAGGGACACTTACAAGTTTCTCTTAATGGAGGTCAACATCTCATTTGGTTCTCTTGGGGACAACGTATAACCTAAGTTAATTTTCCACTTGGCAGCCATCCCTGGACATTTCACTGTGGGAGTTACCATAAATGTAACTGCGTTGCACAATGAACAGGAGCCTGCCAGAGGCCACTGCTCACTAAGGCTTCCCCTCACTTAGGAACTGAGCATGTGATGAATGGGGTAAAGGAAAACACTTCCCGTAAAGGAAAAGTCAGCTGATGACTGGTTCATTTTCTTGTATCCCACAACCCAATGAATATTAATTAAGAACAGATAAAATAATATGTCATTTCTAGGACACTTCCAAACTGCTTAAAAGCACGGACCCAAAAACATGACTGCTAAATTATCAAGCTCCTCACAGGCAGACCAAGGGCATGCTTTTTTCCCCTCCCTCTTTCACCTTTAAACATTGAAGAAGTGGAGATCCAGATAAGTGCTCACACCCTACATTCACACCCACTTCCTGCTCTCAGGAAAAATAGAGCCTTCCATAGACTGTTCTTTATTACTTGCCTCCTCCATTGAACAGCGAGCCTGATAATACTCCAAGGAATAGTCTCCAATGAGGGGGCAACTGAGAACCTAAACACACAGCTCCACTCAGACCAGCAGAACGGAGAGGAGCCCACTAGTTAGCAAGAATAACCCCCAGAAGTAGCTAAAACCTTTTGTTTATTTTAAAGAGTAAGAATTTAGAGATTATGAAATAAAAATCCCAAACTGAAATGTGGTAGATAAATCAAACATTTTGAAAGTATGAAGAGGCCAGTTGTAGAATTACAAGACTCTCTTATGGATTACAGAGTCCGAGTCTTCATTTTAGAACCTGGGAAAACAAGCCCAAAGTATTGCTTCAAGTTCATGATGTTCAGAGTACCGAACAAACCAGAATCCAGATGTTAAGACTAATGTTCTTTCAATGAATGTGTCACTGCTTAATGAAAGAGCAATGTTTTCAAATCACACCTACCTAGCTAAATAAGTTTCCTACTTACTGATCTGAAACTTTTTACAAGTCATAATCTCTAAGGACTTTATGTTTTATTACCTGAAAGTTGGGGACAGATTTGTTACTTTGCTCACATTTTGACTTCATTCTTATTTCAACAGTTACTCTTTATAATTATAAAACTTTCTAGAGCAGATATTAGGAACACAGTAAGGAATTCATGAATAATTAGGTACAATTATTTTCATTCATAAATTATAAGAAATACTTGTGTGTAACCTATGGCCAAGAACTTTGCTAGGTGCTCATCCTACTCAGCTTTAACTGTCAACTTGACCCAGCCTAGAGTCACCTGAGAAAGGAGTCTCAACTGAGGAACTGACCAGATCAGATTGGCTTGTGGGTATGTCTGTAGGGAATTGTCTTGATTATTAATTAATGTAGGAAGGCCCAGGCCACTGTGGGTAGCACCATTCCCTGGGAAGGTGGTCCAGGGCTGTAAGATAAGTATGCACCTGCAAACAAGCTAGCAAGCAGCATTTCTCTATGGCATCTGCCTTATATCCTTGCTTGAATCTCTGCCCTGACTTCCTTCAATGATGGACTGTGTCCTGGAAGTATAAGTCAAAAAATCCTTTCTTCCCCCAAGTTACTTTTGATCAGAGTATTTATCATAGCAACAGAAAAATATCCTGCACACCAAGGTTGCATGAAAATTGTTTTGGATAAAAAGAGGTTATGAGTGGAAAAACTGAAGAAGCTCTGAATGAGACCATCTTGATATCTAGCACAAAGGGTAGAATGGTCTGAAGTGCATGAGAAAGCTACATTCAAAGAGTAACTCAAATGTTTCAAATCCCCAACCTAAGACCTTCAAAAAGACTGAAGACTGTTCTAAGTTCAAGTTGCTTAGTTACAAAGAGACTTATCCAGGGAAGAAGGAATTTACTGAGCATGTGTTGCAGAATGGATGCCATCAGAGAACATCCTACTGAATATCCCTAGGGAGGAGTTAGCCTCACAACCAACAGGATTCAATAATGTACAGTAGCTGAAACTAAGGAAACTGAGCCTCAGAGAATCTCACTCTTTTTTATGGTCACTGTGCAAGAAGCTAGAGCCCTGATTCCAGAACCAATTTCTCCTGCAGTACCAGAAAATAATTTCCAATCCTCAAGTACCAGAAGTGCACAGATAAGCTAAGAAAGAGTGGTGATAGTTACTTTCAAATCCAAGCTCCAGGAACCCCAAAGAAACATTGTATTTGTACTGTGAGAGGATAAGTTTTATCATATACCTGAAAAGGTCTGAACTGTCTCCACCCAAAATTATGAACTTGCTAAACAATGTTTCCTATGAACCCTGAACAGAGGTTCCTCAGATAAGAAACTGAAGAAAGCCTTAAAGGGAAGGTCCTGTCTTTCCAAAACGAAAACCGCAAAACATTAAATTATCAAAACCTGAACCTCATGATACTAAGTATCATGAAGGAAAAATAAATTTTCAAGGCAGAGCATGCTTAACCATGCACATATTTGGGAAAAAAAATGAAAGAACATTACTGTGGTAAATTAACAATGATATGAAATAATGACATCAGCTAAATGTCTGAGTTCTAGGTAGAAGGCTTCCATTATTCCTACAAATCTCAGATCAAAAACAGAATACAAAGGCATGCTGAAGGGATTCTAAAACCCTTCTCCAAATCCTATCAATGGAAAAAGAATACCTAAAGGCACTGAAGACTGCCAGTGGGCACCACAGATAAAGACATGAGCACCAAAGCAGCAGCCCTCCCACCTGTGATCGCCCTCCAGTCCTGAGGCATTTTGTTACATGGTGGAATACCATAAATAGGGGCGATTCTCTGAGGGTATGCTCTAACTGGCTGCTCTCGCCACTAGACTAATTGTTTGCTTTCATTTTATTTTTAGTATCATTCAGAAAAGGAGGCTAATTAAAGCACACAGGAGTCAGGGAGGTGAACTGCCTAGAGCAGACAGTGGCAAAACCAGAGAGAACCCGTGAAATGGACATGGCTACCATGCCAAACAGCCTGAAGTTTTGCAGAACAACACTATTGCCAAATTTTCAAATCTTTAAAAGAAATGACTACATTTAAAGTGCATATTTCTAGTATGCTAGGAAATCTGAAATGTAATGATTGTGAGGCACAGGCCAGAGACTGCAGATTGACTGCCTGCAATTGTAGAATGTTTCAAGTGATATTCAACTACAGAAACTGGGCCTACTACTCAGGTAGTAGTTGTATGTCATGGTCACAGAATTTTATGCAAAAATATTTTAAGTAATAAGTTTGGGGCATAAAAAGTTGAAGTTCATTAATAGCATCAAAGAAACAAATAATGCATTGAAGAATTAACTTTTTAAAAACCTAAAGCATAGGTAGGTATAGTGGGGTACACCTTTAATCTTCGCACTCAGGAGGCAGAGGCAGGCAGATCTCTGTCAGACTAAAGCCAGCCTGGTCTACATAGCCAGTTCCAGACCAGCTGGGGCACAGGGAGACCCTGTCTTAAAACAAAAACAAAAACAAATAAAGAAACCTTAATTATAATTATGGAAACATGCTCATTTCTACTACTGCCAATCACACAGTAGTCTAACTCAACCTCTTAAGTGGGAATCAGCATCATACTACATTTTCTTTGTCATTTACTCTTCTCTTTCTCACCTCCAATTGTTAGTTTGGATGTTGAATGTCCTCTAAAAGCCCAGGTTTTAAGAGTTTAGTGTCTAGCCTATGACACCACTGGAAGATGATGGGGCCTTGAGGAGGCAGCACCCAGTGGAAGGAAGCGGCTGCGCCTCTGAGGAGAACAGGGGGATTCCAGGCCATTCCTGTTTCTCCCTTTGCTTCATGAACTTAATGAAGCAGACAGGTTTTCTCTGCTACACATTCCTGCCAAAACAGGCTGGAAGCAATGGGGCCAAATGATCACACACTGAAACCTCTGGATTGTGAGACAAAACTAAACCTTTCTTCCTTTTTGTCTATGACCTGAAGTATTTGTGACAGTGTCAGCATGCTGACTAATATGCCAAGTTTCTCTTGGTTTTAAGAAGTAGGATCATAAGCATAATGGGCTACCTCAGTGCCCACTGGAGTAAGAAACCAGAAACTAAGCATTTCCTGAATATTACTCAGCTGTCACAGGCCTCCGAGAGCTCATTTAAAATGCTGGGAAAACTCACGCTAAGTCGTACTACTTGATGGTTAATAAATCTACTCACAGAATCCCTTTTTCTGAATTTTTGAGAATTTTATACAATATATTTTGATCATATTTAGACTCCTTCTCCTAGCTGACCCCTCCAACAGCCCCCTCCCTTGCAGGATTTCATGTTCTATGTCATATATATTAAGGTCTAGTGAGTCAAGTTTGTGTACCCAAATGTCCTTGGGTGTGCGTGCATCCACTGGGGCCTGATGAAACTACCTGGCATCACACCCCTCCAGAAAATCCACCCTCCCTCTCCTAGTAGTTATCAGGTGCCAATAGTTCCTGGCTAAGGTTGGGGCTGCTTACCCACTTCCCTGCTTCTACGCTGGTGTTTGAGTCTAGCTTGCGTTTACATGGGTCTTATGCATGCTGCTATCATTGCTGTTTTGAGTTCATATGAGTAACTTCCCAGCTGTCTGGAAAACTCTTGTTTCTTTATGGTCATCCACTACCTCTGGCTCTTATAATCTTTCTACCTCCTCTTCCACAATGATACTTGAGCCTTGGGTGGGAGAGGTTTAATATAAGAGTCCTACTCAGGGATCAGCACTCTGCTGTCTCTTATTTCTGCACTTTGTCCTGTTGTAGCTTTCTGGCTTAATCACCATTTATTGCCCGAGGAAGCTTCACTGAATGAGAGTGGAAAGATGTATTAATATTCTTTCTGCATCCTGTTCTGCTATGTTCCCTAAGCCTTAGGTGTACAGGTTGCATTGCAGATGTGTCACTTAGGGCTGAAAACCTCACAGACACTTATTCTCTGCATTTGACCACTTGTGGAACTTTGTAATGGTTTCCAGGTTGTAAAAGAAGCTTCTCTGATGAGTGGTGAGAGATACACTTGTCTGTAAATATAAGGATACTTATTTAGAATACATAAGAATTTACAATGGGTCTACAGATGTGACAAAAATAGGTTTTTCTCTAGGATCTATGATCTCCTCAGCCTTGTGTATTTGGGTATGCTGACAGTACCACAATATGAGTGTTTTGCCTGCATGTACATAAGGGCATCAAGCACAAGTAATGCCCACAGAGGTCAGAAGAGGGCATAGGATCACCTGGAACTGGAGTTACAGAGAGTTGTAAGCTGCCGTGGGGGTGCTGGGAACCAAACCTCAGTCCTCTGCAAGAGTAGCCAGTGCTCTTAACCACTGAGCCATCTTTCCAGTCCCCAGATCTGTTTCTTAAATTATCCCCCATCAATTTCAAATCATCTAAGACAGCTGAGAATCTTTTTTGCAAAACAAAGAAAAAGAAAGAAAGGTAGGTGTCAGTAGGTCATTTTTACAACAAAAGAGTTAAGGGTTTCCATGTCCCTTCTCCCTAGGGCCAATAGTACTTTTCCACTTTGTTTCTTTGTTAAATTAACTTTCTCATCTTCCAATCTATATAAACCTGTCAGGACACGTGTGACATGCATTCACACTTTGCTGCTTATCTGATAATCATTGTTTCATGACCTGCAATAACTTCACATATAAGCTAATATTTATTTATTTATTTGGGGTGTGTGTGTGTGTGTGTATGTGTGTGTGTACATGTGCTAAGGTGTGTCTGTGCAGGTCAGAGGAAAACATACAGGGGTTGGTTCTCTCCTTCTATCATGTGGGTTCTGGGGACTGAATTCAGATAATCAGCCTTAGCAACAAGTGCTTTTACCCACTAATCTATCTCTCCAGCTCCTCAACTGCTTTTGAAATCATCTTATCATTTATTGAAAAGAGGAACTTATGCATATTTAATAAGAAGTTAATAACCAAAATATACAAGAAACACAAGTAGCTTATTAGGAAGAAAACAAACAAGCAGATGTAAAAACAGGCAAAGAAATGAATAGTTACTTCTCAAAAGTACACACAAAATAGCGAGCAGGTATATGAAAATATGGTCAGCACTGCTAAACTTCAGGGAAATGTAAATCAACTGCAGTGGGCTCTCACTTCGCAGAGGGCATAACAGCTGTTACCAAGAAAGACAAAAACACGTGCTGGCAAGGGCATGGAGAAAGGCAAATCAGTGAACTCTTCATGGGAATGTAAACTAGCACATTATTAAAAATAGAACTACCCTATGATTAAGCAATTCTACAACTAGGCATAAACCAGAGAGTAAAGTTAGGATGTTGAAGAGAGAGTCGCAGTTCTAAGTCACTGCAACAATATCCACCCTCCCCGACCCAAAGCCAAGATATAGACTCAGTTTGTATTGTCTATATAGGGATGAATGGATAAAGAAAAGGAGTTCCAATCATATGTATCATGAAATACTGTTCACCCTTTAATAAAGGGATTCCTGCCATTTGCAATATGGATGAACCTACAAGATATTAAGTTAAGAAAAATAAGCCAGCTACATATGTCAAACATATGTAAAAGTTAAGAAAGTTGAACTCATAGAAACAGAAAGTCAAATAGTGGCTACCAGGGTTAGCGGGTGGTGGGTAGGGGAAGGTTTAGGGAAAGACTGATCAAGTGATACAAAATTTCAGTTAGCTACAAAATAAGGAGTCAGTAAAAGAGATCGGTTGTGGTGACCATTCTAGTATGGTCTATTATCTCCCTGGACATGGCTGAGACTGGAGTTAACTTACTAAAAATAGACGATAAATACATAAGGCAATATGGTTAGTTGTAAATGAACTCCATTTGTACTCTACAATGTATGGTGTTTCAAAACACATTACGCACTGTATTTGGAACACCCCCTCCCCAACAGCAACAAAAAGAAATACAGTGTGAACTGTGCCTGAGTTCACATGCGCAGTTCTGCTTGTCGTGATCTCATAGCACAGAGCACTCAGTCAGGATAGGCGTGTTATCATAGACTGGAGACAAAGAAGCTGAAATGTAAAGGGGAACTAACAGATGGTATAAAAGGCTGGTCTTTCTTTGTTCAAGGCTCTGCTTTGAGAACACTCTCATGGGGCCAGGTGCCAACACAATGAACTTCCTTTAGGAAACAGACACCATGGTGTTTTGTCTCTCTGCACATTAGCACCTGTAATAGCATGATAAATTATATACAATTCCTCTTTCTCAATAAAATTAATAAGAAGAATACTTGATCTACAAACTCATTAAAATAATACGTGGACTCAATTTAGTCACTCTAAAATTCAAACTATTTCAAAATATGTCACACACTGTACATTATACACAATATCTATTCGTTAATAAAATTTATAAGGAAGAATATTTGATCCATGAATTGATTAAATTAGGAAGTAATGAATCAGCATTAAGTGTGAAAGGTTTTTTATTTTAAATTGGCTATTCTTCTCTACTGACTAATAGGGCTACCCCACCCACTAATAAACTAGATTTAAGGTCTGGTTCAGTATCTAGAGCTTGAAACTCAATTCTACACTTCCTGCTAGAAGTACTTACAAGCAAACACCAAACCTAGGGACTGACAATTAGATGGCAAACAGAGGAGGTTCAGACTGGCCATCTCCCAGCACGCCCTGTGGACACAGAATGACTCAACACAATGTTCCTTTCCTGGGAATCTCTTCCTTAAGTGCATACATTTGCATGGTATCATATTGCAGGGAGATGCTGAGAGACACATGCTAAGAGAATCTCCAAAGGAAGAAGAAAGTAGAGCAAAAATGATTCACAGGGTGCACAAGAACAGCAACATTCAAAACACTTCCCATAAGCAGAAAGAATCTATATACTCTACTTTCATTCTTCACTTAAAAACAGAATCAGAGGCTGGAGAGATGGATCAATGGTTAAAAGCACTGGCTGCTCCTGCAGAAGACCCAGGTTCAAATCCTAGCATCCACATGGCAGCTAACATCTGTCCATAATTCTAGTTCTAGGGGACCTGATGCCTTCCTCTGACCTCCACGGGCACTGTATGACACAGGTGCCCTTGCATATATGCAAGCAATATACTCATACACATAAAAATAATAAATAAATATTAAAATAAAAACATAGACTTGGAGCTGGAGAGATGGCTCAGTGGTTAAGAGCACTGGCTGCTCTTGTGGAACACCCAGGTTCAGTTCCCAGCATAGATATGGCAGCTAACAACAGTCTATAACTCCAGTTTCAGGGGATCTGAAACCTTCTTCTGACCTCCTTGTGCATAGCACAACACAGGTGCATTTACATACATGCAGGCAATACACTCATACACATAAAACAAGAAATAATAATTAAATTTTTTTAAGCCAGCAGCATCACTCTTCCAATCAAATCCAAAGGCATTTATGGTTTTTTTTTTTCCTCAAAATTAGAAGCCAGAGTTTATCAAGAATAGAACCCAAAACTTTCATCCCAAAATAAACTGCCCACTGGCAGCTGTGCACTGCAGATGCGATCCAGTTAAAAACTCCCTACACAAGAGAAATACTGACATCAGCACATGAGGAAAACGAACCATTAGAAAACCAGTTCAGCAGAAACAAAGACATCTACCTGCAAGTTTTCGATTTCTTCTTTGTGCTCCCTCTTCAGGTGTAGAATAGCAGCCTGGTATTCTGAAAGATCACAAAAGAAGCCAGTTACAAAGAAGCACAAACAAATCAGAAAATTCAAGGGAGCACCTCCTGAATCCCAGTGGCCTTCTTACAAATAAGCAAAAGTAAAAGGAAGCCCAGCAGAGACAGAAACCCAAGGAAAGTTGTTAGACATGATGGCTGGCTATGGCAAGGGTGAGGTGTGATAAAAGGAAGACATCTTCCTTTTGGTATAATCTGGGTTATAAAAAAGGTCAGATTAAGCAGCAAGGATGGGGTTAAAAGGAGAAAGGCACATGTAAGTATGCTCCAGATAAGGGCTGGGTCAGGTGTCTATCTTTAAGGAGATGAAAGTTCAGGACCCACAGAGAACAAACACAGATGTGTTGAAAGAAAAAAAAAAAAACCACAACCATTCTATTTGAGATCACAGAGCTCTATTTTTAACCCTGTTAAAAAAAAGAAAGAAACAACCCTTCATTTAAATGCAAGGCTGATTTGAGTCTGAGATCACCCCCCAAAATCAAGACCATTTGTCATTTGAAAGAAACATTCTAGAGAGAATTAGGCTGTAAAGAGGTCAAAAGTAAATTTCTAATACAGTTTTCATCTGAGCCTGATGATACTTATTCCAAAAATAAGTGCTCAGTGTAGAGAAGAACTCCAGCCAGCTACTAAAACTACTACCCCGCTGGCTGAACTTGCACATACTTCTAGGAGAAGACCCAAGCATGTAAGGCCACAGAGCTATGTGCTGCAGAGAACCACAAAGCCAGACATTGTGACCACATACTTTTGTGGGACCAGCCAGTTCTTTGCAAGTTTGCTCAGGGTCATGAGTACGAGTAGCAAAACTGTCACTCAGAACTCATGTAAAACTGAAAAGACAGATTGGAGAGATGGCTCAGTGGTTAAGAGCACTGGCTGCTCTTACAGAAGACCTGGGTTCGGTTCCCAGCATCTACATGAAGGCTAACAACTCTCCAAAACTTCAGTTCCAGGGAACCTTAGGTCCCTCTTCTGACCTCTTTAGGCATTGTATGCACATGGTACACTTACATACATGCTCACAAAAACACTCATACACATAAAATAAAAAATTTAAAAATAATGCAAAGACAGGTTATTTCCCCAACTGAGTTTGGTAAATCAGACATAAATGCTGAGGTTCCAATTCAAAATTAGATAAGGAAGTGGTTTGTAAAGCCCTGAAGAGGGATGCCGCTGTTGTCGCCACACCGTTGCTCTGTGGGGAATATGTCTGTGCAAGTGGCAATGTTGTGGATTCTACATCCAAACCATACCACAAATCAAACCACTTGCTGTTACCCCCACTGACCCCAAAACACTCATCTGGGCCTACCATCTTTCCACTGTCCTACTGCATGAGTTCCTTCTTACAGCATGCCTGATTCCACACTTAGCAATACTCATAACAGTCTCTTCACATCAGCAGAATAATTGACTAAAGATATGAACCAGATCACATCTCATTCCTGGCTTTCCATGGCACTTAGAATGAAATGGAAACTCCTATGTATAAGGGACTTGGGGGATGGCCCAATAGGTAAAAGTGCTTTCTGCCCAAGTATGAGGACTTGAGTTTGGATCCCCAGGTCCCACAAACATGCCAGGTACAGTGGCATTCATCTATAACCCCAGCACTGGGGCCGATGAGGGACAGAGACATGTGGATCCCAGGGGTTTTCTGAGCAGACAATCAAGCTGAGAACAGGGAGCTTTAGGGTCAATGAGAGGCCCCATCTCAAAAAATATGGTGGAAAGCAATTGAGGAAGACACATGTCATCAACTTCTAGCCTCCACAATTGCAGGTCTGGGTGAGATCACCTACACATCACAGACACACACACAGACACACACACACACACACACACACACACACACACACAGATCTGAAGCCCAAGAGAGTCTCCATTCATTGCCTGCATTCCTCTCCCTGTCGTCTCATGCTCCTCCGCCCCTTTGCCCACTGGGCTCCAGGAACACTGGCTTCTTGCCATCTCTTAAACTCATCAAGTACTTTTCTACTTCAAACTCATGGCTAATATGAGTCAATGATGGTTTATATTTATTAATCCCTCACTGTATATGAGGCATCATTCTGAGCACAGTTGCTGCTCAGTATACATGGCATATTTACCTTGGATCCCATTAGGGTACAAAATCCACAGATGGTCAATTCTCTTACATAAAATGGCAAAGTGTATTTATATAACCCACACATAGCCTTCTGCATACTTTAAATTGTTTCTACATTATTTATAATATACAATGTAATGTAAGTAATTAGGCTGCATTACTTAGGGAGTATGGACAACTTAAAAAGTATCTGCATGCTCACCCACAAACATGACTTTTTCTCATTAAATGCCTTTGGCCTGTGGTTGACTAGGTCCATGAATATGAAACCCACAGATACTCGGAGCTGACTGTACTTTGTGTATATTAGCTCATTTCATCCCCATAACCCTACAGTGCTGGTATTATTTTCACAACCATTATAGATAATGCACAGAGAGGTTAAGTAACCTATCCAAGAAAGTAGAATAATTTTCAGAATAATAAAATACTGTTAAATTCAATAGACAATTATATCTTTAAAATTGGTGGTATGGCCACAGAACAGAATACTAATCAGCAATAAAAATGAATACATGAATTAATATGGATGAATCTTAAAGTCATGGTGCAGGATGAAAGAAGTCGGTTAAGAAGGCCAACCACTGTTTATTTCCATTTATAGATTATCTGGAAAAGGCAAAACCAGAAGAATAAAGAACAGATCATAGGTGCAAGGTTTGGAGACATGGGATGGTTTGGGTACAAAGCCATGGAATACAAAAATAAATCCATTCTCTATCCTGATTTATGGCAGTGGTTTATGAATTTGTAGATATGCTAAAAGTCAAAGAACGACATACCAAAAAGAAAAAGTTAATTTGATAGTAAGTTTTTCAAAAACTGTAATGTTTTCTCTTAGGGGTTGGAGAGATGGTTCAGGGGTTAGGAACACTGCTTGTGTTCCTTGCAGAAGACCCCATTTGAATTCCAGCATCCACTCTCCGGCTAACAACCATCCACAGCTCCAGTTCCAGGGGTTCCAACCCCTCTTTTATCCTCTGCAGACACTGCACAACACAGGTGCACTTACACACATGTATGCATAACACTCATACACATAAAATATAAAATAAATACATAAATAAAATGCTTTCTCTTGGAGGATCCCTACTACTGGCATTTAGATTTGTCAGTTTTCCTAAGGTGATCATCAGATACAATACACAAGACAAAAAGACAAAAATTATAAAGTGGAAAATAAAAGATGATATTCACTATGTGCATTTATAAAAATATACAAGATTCAATAGATAAAATATTAGAAAAATGTGTGAATGGAGCAGTTGATCAGTTGATAGATATAATGAAAATATACAAAAACTCTCAAACTAGGAACAGATGATTTTAAAAAGTAAAACCTAAAAGATAACACTTATAATATCCCTGAAAATACAGATGAGGATAAAACATAAAAATATATAAATATTTTAATAAAATATTATAAATATATCACCTCAAGTGATAAAACATCATTTTACTGAGACAGTCTACCAAGAAGGCCAGAAATGGGGACACAGCAAGTAAGAATGCTCCGTATTTCTAAGATTCACCATTTGTAAGGTGCTGAGGCAGTATACTTGGAATACAGATTCAGTACAATCCTTCAAAATTTCATGAGGTTTTTATTGTTACTGCTGCTGCTATAATTGTTTCAATCTAAGGAGTAGATCCTAAAATGTATAATGGAATCCCCAAATGTCAATTAGAACCAAGAAGTTCTACCTAACAAGAATTATTAATAAGATGACAAGGTTCTGACACAGGGCTAACAGATACACAGGTAAGAGAAAACAACCATGAGTTTATGGCCACTTGACAGGTGCCCAAGTGCCAAAGTCACACAAAGGATCTTTTTTCTCATTAATAATGGTCTTTCCAGTAAGGTCTGGTTGGAAAAATGAGTATATTTGTGGGAAAAAAAAAACAAACACAAAACTGGAGGCCAACTTTACAGCACAAACCGAACTACTCTAAGAAGCAAAAACTGTTTTTAAAAATGATGTACCATAGTATTTTTATAACTTCAGGGTAGAGAAGGGTTTTTCAAGACACAAGAACCACCGCATAAAAATGGGGCAAAGACCTGATCATTTAGAGTGCATTAAAATGAGGAACTTCTTTCTTCTCAAAATACACCATGGACAGAAAAATCAAGCCACAGAAGGAAAAAGGCAAACTGTGTATTCTGATACAACTGAGGATCCAAGAAACAGTCACCTGAGAGTACCAGGGGGCAACTGTATCTTTGACTATATTTTCAGAATGGGTGCCTTTTTCTGTGATTATTATTTGATGTCTTTTTCCTGTAGTGCCCATTGATTGTTTTTGTCTATTTCTTTAAGATGGGCCTCATGTTCCTTAATTTTGTAACACTTACTTATATATTTGTACCAGGTACTAGTTAGTTTCAAAAGAATTTTCTTTCTGTGGCTTGATTTTTCTGTCCATGGCTAAAGCAACTTGGAAAAAAAGAGGCTTAAATATGTGAACACTTGAGTAGTTGGTGTGCTCTTTGGGGAGGATGATGGAACCTTTAGGGTCAGACCTTGCTGGAGGAAGCAGGTCACTGTGGATGGGCTTTGAGAGTTCATAGACTTGTATGACTTCCAGTTTACTCTGCTTCCTGTTTGCCTTTGAAGATGTGAGCACTCAGCTTTCTGCCCTGACTGCCTCTTGTCTTGCCTAAGCTTCTGCCATTATGGACTCTCCCTCAGGAACTTTAAGTTAAAACAAAACTCTTTTTTTCTAAGTTGCTTTGGCCATGGTGTTTTATCACAGCAACAGAAAAGTAACTAACACAAAGGGTGTGACATATATATGACTAACATATATATTAGCAAACTGACAAAAGAGTTCACTACAAAGCCAACACCCAACAAGGCATGATTCATCTCCTCCTTAAATATTTTTGACAAGAATATCACCATTACAGGTGGCAGGAAAACACATCATCAGTCCAATAAGAGTGATAATAAAATCTTTGGGCAGCAGGCAGAAAAAAAGAAAATGTTGCTTTTATTGACGAAATGTTCATTTTAGGAACACACAAGGAAATGGAACAGAAAATACACAATCCTTAAGGGGCCAGCAAGATGGCTCAATGGGTAAAGGCATTTGTCACCAAATCTAACAACCTGCGTTTGATCCCAGAAACCAACATAGTATAAGAAGAAAACCAACTCCAGTAGTTGTCCTCTGACCTCCACACACATGAGCACTTAAACACACACACACACACACACACACACACACACACACACACACACAAACAAACAATATATAAAATAAAAAACAAAGGTTCCTGACTAATGTCCAAGGCTAGGTTGGCAGTTTCCACTGTGCCTTGCTGGGGGCAACCCTCTGCACACTGCATTTTTAGATCAGCAAATGCATATTTTGAAGATGAGGACAGTGAGGAAGAGTTGTAAAACTTAAGACTAAGGATGTTAGTTAAAAAGAGAACTTGACCCTGTAAATATGTGAACAGAGAGAGGGAACCGATATTTCAAATCTAAAGACTTGACAATGGCAGATCCCTCAGCAACCACCCGAGCCCCAGCGAAAGTTAAAAATTAAAATATTCTATACCAAAAAGTCCAAAATATGTCTTTTAAAAAAGAATATCTTAGGTGACAGACAGAAAATGTAAAAGTCTCAGGGCAGAATTAAACATTTAAAAAATATAAAAGAACTTCCTCCTATTAAAAATAAAGCTCCTTTTAATCACGAATTTAATCTAACTGGAGGATTTCCTTTGTGTGGCATAAATCTGACTTTTTGATCAATGTAACAAGACATCTTTTCTGCCAAATGTTTGGTCTGTGTCTTCAATTTCCAAGAGCAGAATCAGAAATGATTTCACTAACCCAGAAGGTCTGGATCCACTATAGCTGTAGTCCATCACTGACTGGACGGCTGTCTTAGTATGTGTAAATACTGATGGCATTCTTTGAGTGTTATTCCTCAGGAAAAGTTCTAAGCACTCACTTCAGACTTCCAAAGAAGACCCTATCCTTCAAGTCCATCTGGCAGAGAACGTACCTGAGATATTCAAGTTGAACAACTTCCCCAAAGCCAAAGGCCATAAGTACCAATGACAACATTTAGCTCCAAAGAAGTTGTGCCATGTACTCTGGGGACTTTTTGCTTGGTGATCGCTGCTATTACTTTGGATGGGTAAACACCAAATACAAACAAAACTCAAAAGTCCAAGAAACTTCAAAGTTTCTAGCTTTGTCAAAATACTAGCATTACTTAAGAACTTGGGAATTTTACCCAAGAAGGCCTGGGCCTTGCATATATATATTTCCCAAGAAGGCCTGGGTCAAAGTAAACAGCAGGAGTTCTAATGTCCAGTACCATCATGTATCAAGGTATGTGGTTAGAATTCTTCCCATCTTCTCGCAGAGACTTCCAGGCTTGTAGTCAGCGATCAGTCAATTGCATTTTACTAACAGTCTCTCTTACACATAGATCCTAGTCTCTGTCCTTCACAAACACAACAACACACACACACCCCATAGTTAGAAAACTTCCGGTTCCCTGAATGTTGAGAATCATGGCTATATTCCTGTCCCAGGATTCTAGCTTATCTCACTTGTCCTCCTGTCAGCCTCTTTGGCTGCTTTATGTCACTGCATCTCAGATTCATCTTCAGTATTCAAGGGAAAGGATGCTTCCTCTGAATTATAATTGAAGAAAACTCAATCAGTGCTTCCAAAGTTGAGAACAAACATACACCAAAAGAGTTTGTTTTCCTTTGTAATAGACATGTGGAGTTGGACAGTTGGATGTTTAATAAACATTAAAGAAGAAAAATCAAAACAGTGCATAAAATCTGTTTTGTATATAATAGAACTTTAAGACAACGTTGATGAATTTGGTTCCTGAGCGAGCAGCATCAGGACCACTTGTACTGCTCAGAAGTGTCCATCCTTACTCCTGTGATGGTAGTGTTTACTAACTTGGAAACTCTGGGTGTTTCAGTTAGCATCTCCATTGCTGTGATGAAACCAACTTGAGGATGAAAGGGTTTACTTGGCTTACATGTGCCGATCATACTCTATCATTGAGGGAAGCCAGGGCAGAAACCCAAGCAAGCAGGCAGGAACCTGTGAAGCAGAAACTTCAGAGGAACACTGTTTACTGGCTTGCTCCTCTGGCCTGTGCTCAGCTTGCTTTCTGAAAAGACCCAGGACCACTTGCCCAGGGGTGGCATCATCCACAGCTGGCATGGCCCTCCCACATAACTCAAGAGTCAAAATAATGCCATAGACATTACCACAGGCCAATCTCAGGTGTGTCAAGTTGACAACTGAAACAATCCAGCGCACTGGGGATACTACAAAAGGTCCCTAAATGTCTTAATACACAAGATTTTGAGGCTCACTCCTTGAGGCATCCATTCTTAGTCATTTTGAAATCTTGTTTGTTGGCCTGTGTACACATGTGTGACATAGCTTCAATTGACTATACCCAACAAGCAACTCAAAACTATAGGGCCCATGCTACCCAGACTGGGCAGAGCTTTTTCGAACAGAGCCATTAGCCCTATGGACAGCAGAGTTACAGTGGATATGGTCAGTCAGTCAACACCTCAGGATATGGTCAGAACAACTTAGGAACAGACCCAGTCAGCTAGCTCCCCAGGGATGTGGTTCCAGGGGAGACTATGCCAGTAGCCAGACTTCCCCATCTTGTTACGTATAGGGAGCAGTCTTCTTATGGTGGCTATAGCCAACAACCAGGTCCAAGCATCACTTAGAGAAGTTACAGTGGCAGCTCTCAAAGGAGTAGCTATGGGCAGCCTGGGACGGGGGAGGGCGGTGATGATCTGCAGTCTGGCTATGGTGGACAGCAACAAAGTTCCTATAATACCCCTCAGGCTATGACCAGCAGAACCAGTATAGCACTAGCAGTGGAGGTAGTGGAGGCAACTATGGCCAAGATCAGTTCTTCATGAGATAGGTCAGTGGTTATGGCAATCAGGATCAGAGTGGTGGTGATAATGATAGCTGTGGGAGAGGTCAGCAGGATTGCGGGGTCCATGGCAGGGATGGTGGAGGTAGTGTTTGTTGGGCCTCCAGGGCTGCTGCAGCTCCGGAGTGGAGAGGGGCCAGGTCGCGACACTCACCATCCCACTCAGCCCCTGGAGGAGGCCGGCTGGACCAGCTTCGCCACCGCCCTACCTGCCGGCGATCCCGGCAGTCTTTGTGAAGGTGGCCATGAAGGCAGAGGTGACATGGCAGAAGTCACTATGGTGGCTTCAATAAATCTGGTGACCCCCTGGATCAAGGATCTCATCATGATTCCAAATAGGACAATTCAGATAACACCACCATCATTAAGCAAGGCCTGGGCAAAACTGTTACAGTTGAATCTATGACTGATTACTTCAAACAGACTGAAATCATTAAGACAAATAAAAAGACCAGACAGTCAATGATTAATTTGTACACAGGCAGGAGACCTGGCAAGCTGAAGGGCAAGGCAACAGTCTCATTTGATGACCCACCTTCTGCTAAAGCAGCTATTGATTGGAGAAATTAGTGCAGTCCCTGAAATACATGGCTTAGCAGGGGACCGGGAGGCTCTCATATGGGAATGACTAGGAAGATGACTAATGCGGCAAAGGAGGATATATAATCAGATTCAGGGTAGTTCCCAGGCCTGAGCTGGATTTCAGGAACTTCTGGGGATGTAGAGTAGTGTAGCCAGAGGTTGTGCTTTGACTGTGGCAAAATGGACTGTGGAGTGAGCAGATAGGACTACAGGAAGAGGCCAGTCTGGCTCTTGAAGCTCTGGAACAGGTTTCCTTTGTATTCCCAGTTAACCTTGTTGTTGTGTAGCCTTCCAATCCTGTACTCATTCTCTCTCTTTCTCTCTCTTTCCCTCTCCCTCCCTCTGTAGGTGTTTGGTGTTAGACTACCATAACTGTAACTATATTGTTCCCACTAAAAATTATCATTTTAAGCCAGGAATGTTGGCACATACCTTTAGAACCTGCACTCAGAGGGAGGGTGGAGGCGGGGACAGGGGCGTTCTCCTCTTAACCATAGTGGGAGAACTAGATCACAAAAACCACACAGTTTCAGCATCTGAATCAGATCAGGGGTAGAAAGTTCATCTTGCCCCTTCAAGAAGTATGAAGCTGTATGGATTTTGAGTGAACAATTAATGGGTCACTCAATTATTGGTCTATATTGGATTGAAAGGATAACAGTTTTCATACCCAAAATTATAGTAGTGGACAGCAGAGAGGAGAAATACCATACCTCAGAAAATATAACACTCAATATCTAACCTTGTTCAAGAATATCTGTGATTACCATAGGCAGAAATATAAAAATTACTAATATTAAAAGATGGGGAGAAAGATGGGCATGGTGGTACATGCCTTTAATTCCAGCACTGGGGAGGCAGGTGGATCTCTGGTATATACAGAAAGATCCAGGCCAGCCCGGGTGACAAAATGAGTCCTTGTCTTACAAAAAAAAAAAAAGAGAGAGAGAGAGAGAAAAAAGAAAACAAAGTTCTTCAAGCTCACTAATTTCCTACTGTTATGTCTAACTGCTTAGGAAGCCCCATTTATAGAGTGAAATACTAACCACCGTAGTGATGATATTAGGAGGTCAGGGTTTGGGGTGGGAATTAGCTCATGAGGGTAAAACTACCATGAACCAGTGAATGGAATTAGTGTCCATATGAGAGACTCCTAAAACCTAGCTCATCCTTTTCACCATGGGGAGACATGCCAATATGACATTATCATTTGTGCTGGAGAGATGGCTCCCACTCAGCCTGGGGCCGCAAGATGCACAGGGCCAGAGCCAGAGCAGCTTGGAAGAGTCTAACCTAGCTCAGCTAGACCACAGTGGATCTTAACACCTATGCAAATAAATGCTTGCTACTGGCACTGTTGAATTTTAGCATGGTTTGTTACATAGCATTGGTGCAGCAATGGAACATGTGGCAAATTTTCAGTCAAGTTTAGTAGTTACAGACTCTTAGTACTTCAGAGGCTTTAAGTAAGTGAGATCAAATCTTACCAAATGACCTAGACAGGAATGTGGAGAGGTTTGTGGATGGAAATGAACATATGGAATTGAGCTCAGAATAGTACTTGAGTCTTCAGGCTCTAGGATGATGACATAAAACAGATACAAAGGTCTGTGGATCCACAGCTCTCACTCTGAGCTTTACCTGTACTCCACAGGGAGGAACTGAGGGCCTGAGCCCATTGCTGGACAGCTTGCCAGGGGAAAACAGTCAGTAATCTAATTCTAGCTGCAGATCCTTAGATAACTTGCCTTTTCTCTCTATCCTCTTTCTCCTATTTCCCATTCTTTTAGGACAAAGGTACCAAGGAATTTAGAACTACCGAAGCACAAGAGCAATAAACAGCTCTTTTCCACACTTCTCGAAGGGACGTGCACTGTGAATAAAATGTTAACCGTGGCTGAAAGTACCTAATTCTGGTCACTAGATGGCAGTCACAACACTGCACTAGAACCACCAGCCACATAAACAGGGCTGGAAAGTTTAGTTTCCCTGTACTGGGGGAGGGAAAGCAGGAGGCTATGCCAAACATAAGAAATAACCCTTTTCACTCAAAAGATGCAGCAATTAAGTGAGAAAAATCTGAACAAGCACAGGGTATTTCGAACAATGTTTCCAAGAAAGGCAAAAGTGACTCACTTTTGAGTCCCCTTCCCAGTCTAAACATAGCAATGAAATCTAAACTCTAAAGTAAGAAAATCAACAAATCCCAGGTGAGTAGCAAAACAGAACATTTTGGAGAGACAGCAGTATGATAAAGCCACCCAGTGGTGTCTGAGGCCTGCAGCTTTGGGCCTGCTGGGGCCTAGTTCCAAGGGTAGGCAGGACAATGGGAGCCTGGAGTTGGGTTTCTGCAGAGCCACAGGATTAACTACCCCTGCAAGACAGGAAATCTACTGCCATGTTTTCAGTTCAGTAAGCAACTAGGTAGGCTTCCCCAGATGGTAAAGGAAAACTGAACAAGCCTTCAACTGGGGCCTAAACAGGGATAAAAATGTGGGTTCAAACCCTCAATCTCAGCTTGTTCCAACAGGTTGGATTTACAGCACCATATCAACTCAAGTAAGGAACCCTAAAACACCATCATAAAACCTACCTCTCTTCTGGGGATCTTGCAAAGACCAGGAGAGACAAGTTAAAAATGCACAAGAGTAAGATGAAGGTAGACCTCTTCTTAAGTCATTCTATAGATTAAGAGCCTTCAAACCAAATTTCTAATCTAAAGCCTAAGGATATCGAAATATCAAGGCAGATGACAAAACCAACAATGTGAATGTGAAAACCACTCAATTCAAATTGTGCATGTCAAACACATTGAAAATGTTTCAGTTATTTTCAGAATCCCGACCGAGGGTAAAGAAAATAGACAAACACAAACAACCATTGCTAACAACAACAAAAAAAGACACTACAACAGTCAAAAACAGAAGAACTGGAAAACAAAAGTAGGTCATCACAAACATAAAAATAGTCATTGAAATGAACAACTGAGGAGTGGTATAATCCAAAAAGCACTTTTGAGTAAAAGATACTGAATAATTAGAAGTACAGCATGGTATAAGAAAAGGAAAATGAGAGAACCACATGTTTGGGGAGATGGCTCATAGGTAAGGGCACTTGCTGTGCAGGCATAATGAGCTGAATTCAAATTCCCAGCACTCATATAAAAAGCTGGGTATGTAATGCTCCTGTACCTCAGCCCCATCAGAAGAGGGGACAGGAGGATCACTGGGGCTTGCTGGCTGCCAGACTAGCTTCAGGTTCCAAGAAACCCTATCTCAAAGGAATAAGGTGAATGATAGAGCAGGACACCCAACATCCCCCCACCCCCGTTGCCTCTGAGTACATATAAGCATTCATATATTACACACACACACACACACACACACACACACCCCACAAATAAAATTAAATTTTAAAATAAGCAAATAAATGAAAGAATCATAATTAAGAAACTTGGGCAACTGGGAAAATTTTTCACAAGGTTTCACTCCAATAAATGGCTGCTAAGAGACAGTGAAGTAGTTTTTTTCCAGAGACAAGCTCCCTGATAGACTGATCAATTCTAAATGATCAGCCCTAAACACATGCACATAGGAACAATACTAAATGGACTCAGTAGATTGTATATATATGAAACAATAATAATTAAAGAAGAAGAGGTCACAAATTTGAGAGGGAGTTGGAGGCAGACATGGGAGAAGCTCAGAGGGGAGAGGGAGAAATGTGAATACAGTATTCACATGCGAACTTCTCAAAAAAGTTTTAAATTAAAAAAATAAAAGCTTATTACATAGGAAAAAAGAAACAAAAGAAACTTTGACATTGATATAGACATAGCAAAATAAATTATAAAATAAGAAGAGAAAAAGAAAGCCTGTAAATAGAATGAGCAAAAACATAAGACTCCAAGTAGGGAAGGATCAGCTATTTTTTTAATGTACACTTTTTAATCAGTGTATATTTATTGTACAAACTAAACAGTTTCGTTATGACATGTTCATACAAGTGTAACATGTACTTTTATGCTTGGATCATATTCCTACCCCCTGTCCTGTTCCTCCACACCTTGGATTTGACTGACTGACTGATTTTGAGGCAGGACTTCATCATGTATTTCTGGCTGCCCTGGAATGTGCTATACAGCCCAGGCTGATATGAAACTCAGTACCTGCTGCCTCAGCTTCCCCACTGCTAGGGTTAGAGGTGTGTACAACCATATCCAACTAGACGACTTTTTAAAAAACATAACTGACTTTTTAAAATGTTCATCCCTCAAGCAGGGCTTGTTAGTATACACCTGTAATCCCAGTCATTCAGGAAGCTGAGGCCGGAGGAGCATAAGGCCCGGCAACTTAGTGAGACCCTGTCTCAAAATTTAAAAAAAGATTAATTAAAAATATAGCTCAGTGGGAGAGCAGTTCCTGAGCACATTGCCAAACTCAGGTCACAACCTGTGTTCCAATAAGCCAGGTACCTCAACACCCATCCTCAATAAGTCAATTTAAAGAGCTAAGTTAACAGTGAAAGAAGAGAAAAGGGAGATGTGTTCAATATGGACATATTGGAGGTACGGACAAGAAGATCTAGTCACTCCACTACCACCCCAAGTCCATTTAAATAGAAAGTAGAAGATAAGTAAGCAATCCAGACAAGGTACGGTCCCCTGTCCATCACTGTCTCAGTTGTAGTGGCTCCAGCAAGATCACCTGATAGTTATGAATCTTTACCCAGGAGACAAGCTTCTCCTCTGGTTGCCCAAGGGCTTCAGTCTTTCCTTCCTCCAGCAGGAAATTCTGAGGCCAATAGTTGAAATAGTCTGATAGCCAAAGAAGAGGCACAAATGTTTCTCTAGATCATATGTAGTCCTGCCAGTCAAGCTGGTCCCAAGCATATATGAAGCCCTACGTGCAATTACCAGTCCTGAAAAAAAATATGTTCACATTTGAAAGCATACACAAAAACCATTTCCAGTGGATTAAACAAATATAAATGTAAAGAACATAACAAAAAAAAATCCTAAGAAGGCTATAGCATCTTTATGCTATTTGAATACAAAAAAAAATCTCTGAAGACATTTATTTTAAAAACATGAAAAATCAAAATTCATTAAATATTAAATGTTAACATACTACAATAATATTAATAACATTAAATATTAAAATTAGCAAAATTTGGTCAATTAACAGATGAAATTAAAAAGCAGTAAGCTGTAAATATGGGGAAGAATTTGCAGTGTGTCTGACGAACACAGAAACCAGGATAAACAGGTCCTAGAGAGCAAGGTTGTGTTAGTCATGACTTTTATTTGCCTGACTTAATTAATTTATAGGCAAATGAACAGTAAATTCATGGAAAATGAACTCCATATAGCTAAAAAGCATATAAAGAGATACGTTCATATGTCCCTAGGACAATGCAAATTAAAACTACAGACTTTTAAAAACACATAAATACCATTTGGAATAGTAGTAGACATTACTGATGCAAGTATGAAGAAGCTCCCTGGATTAATAACAGTCCCACAAAAAGGGAGGTGGAGGCCACATAGGGGTTCAAAGGTGCTTATACCGGCTCATCTCTAAGTTAGGTAATGGCTATAATCATGAAGTTGAACACAGATAGCCTCACAGACTTACATAAAACAAAGCTGACAAATTTAATAACAAAATTCATCACTAAAATGCTGAGCTAAATAATAGATTGTTCTCAGAAATAATAAGCTAAACAAATCAAAAGAGTGGCTGACACATAAATCAATCCCATTTCTATCTCCTCACATTGATAAGGGATCAAGGAACACCCTTTTCAAGCACAAGCGACACACTTGCAGAATCGAAAGTTTCCTAAAGAAAATCTCTCAAAAAAATTGTCAAAGTGATATGGACACACATACGCACATACACATGCCATGCATGATCTACTTCTGTAATGCAACTCAATTAAAATCATTACTAAGCAGGCAGCTAAAAATCAATAAGAGAAAAAAATTTAATCTAAAATCAGGAAACTAAACTTAACTATTACAAGTCATGAAATAGTGTTTTTTTTTCTAAGAATGAAAATTTTTCAATGATATTTACCATATTTACATATCAATGGAAAAAATTATCCCAAATCCGAAAATTATATAGAACCACAGAGAAAAGCATTTCAGTAAGGCTTAACACCATGAATTTTAAAAAGAAATTTTCCTGGCTAATTCATAATAGAAGGAAATTAGACTCAAGATTTTTTCTTACATTATTTTATTTACTTATGAGAGGTGTGTGTGTGTGTGTGTGTGTGTGAGAGAGAGAGAGAGAGAGACATGTGCACACCATGGTGCATGTGTAGAAGTCAGAGAGCAATTTATATGCATCAATTCTTTCTTCCCACCATGTGGGTCCCAGAGATTGAATTCTACTCACCAAGCCTGACAGCAAGAACCTTTACTTACTAAGTCATCTCCCTGGTCCCAGATTCAAGATATTTATCAAGAAGTTTTAGCAAACCTCAAACATAACATTGACATTTCAGGCAAAATAAAGAAGACCATCCTCTATTTGTATAAGACTAATATAAAACCATTCATGCAACATTATTGTAACAATTTCCACACCTACTAATGACAGTCAATATGTGAAACTTACTTAATGTCATAGAATAGGTATGTACTGTATCAATAAACCATGTACTGAGCTTAAGCGAAAAAAAAAAGCATGGGGGAACAGCTATTCTTCAGTTAACTATATGGGATGCATCTGTTATGCTGCTTTTTAAACATCTATTTATTCCCATTGACTATGGCAGCTGCAGCCCTGGACCAGGAGGGGGCTATCCTTTTTTTCCTGTAGAAGTAGATGGTGACTTCAAAGACTCATAACCAGTCAAGCTCCCAAGAATAAATGGCTTTTGCTTTGGTATAGTGTTCCAGTGCCCAGATGTAAGTGAAGAAAAAATAATCAGGCATCTATTTTCACCATTTCCATCCTGTTCCCAAGGCTCGGGGAACATTGTACAGACGGGGGCTGAAAGGATTTAAGCGCTAAAGGAAGGGGAGGAGTGCTCTTTAGCTATTTTCTCCCAATTGAAACACTCCCTTCCGAAGGGAGGAGGAGGCAGGTTCAAAAGATCAGGAAACATACAAGATTCACAGACCCCTCTTCAGTGCTGTCTAATTAATTAGTTGGCAGTGGCTGAGAAGAGGAGATATTCTGATGCACTGCAGGATACAGATCTTGTGAGTTACCATCCATGCCCAGAAAGCTTTGTAGTAATGTAGCTGACTTTGAGTCATCTTCCCACCTGTAAGTAAACCCAATAAACTGACTGGTTCACTAAGATGAGAAAGAAGAATGCCTGCCCTCAATCATCATTGCCCACACTTTCCTATATTAATAGAGCTTTTAAAATAATGGAGTAAAGGAAGAAATGAGATATGAAATTTCAAAAAGAAGATATGAAGCTAGCATTTTTTAGCTATTAAAAATACATACTGTGATAACATTTGCATAACCTCAGAAGACCCATGTTCTCTGTCCTTTACGCATATATAAAGAGGTAGACTGTGAAGCACACCCCGAGAAGTTCTACCACAAACTCGAAGAAATGTGGGAAGAGCTCATCATCTCTAGAGGAAGCAACAAAGGAACTAGATAAAGCATATAGCAAAGGCGGCTTCAATACTGCTTTACAAATCTAAAACAAAAAGGACTAGAGAGATGGCTCTGCAGTTAAGAGCACTCGCTCCTCCTTCAGAGGACCCAGGTTCGGTTCCCCACACTCAAATGGCAGCTAACAACTATAATGCCAGTTCCAGGGGATCTAATGCCCTCTTCTGGCCTCCATGGACACTGTATACATGTGATGTACTTACATACATGCAGGCAAAACACACACATTAAAATATAATTTGCCCTAAAATATAATAGTTCCCCTGAAATTCTAGCATCTATAAATAAATAAATGGATAAATAAATAAACAAACCTAAAGAAACCATGGTGAAATATTTAGTAATATACAAGAACTAATTCCACCATTCTATTATTTTGAAATACTTTATGGTTTCCTTCTATAAACAGCAATGAATATGTTCAAAATTTATATTACATATATATACATACATATAAGACTAAATATACATGTATAACCAATGAAGACAAAACTGAAATTCAAATGGTGTGAGAATACAAAATATTAGAAGAAAATTTCATTCTCCATGTGGCATATACCAGCATGAGCTGGTTAGATTCAAAACTTTAGGAGGAACTGCCTGTTTTCACTTGTGTTTTAACTGGATCACTGACACAGCCCTTTATTTAAGGCTGACAAAATGAACTTCAGAAGACAGAGCTAAAGGTCAGTCTCTGGAGAGGCAGGTGAAAGTCAGCCAGATTTAACTGGAATGAGAGTGGAATTTTCTCCTAAACCAGGCCAGGCAAGTACCCAGGAGGCCAGGCTACCTGCCCAGGTTTCTAAGGGAGACGAGACACTTGTGCCTCTCACATGGTGGAAAAGTACTCCAAAATGGAACCTATTGCAGTTGTCACTGGGATTACTTCCTGTAAGTATAAGGCTTACCTGGCATCATTTCTAGCATTCAAAATTCAAAAACTGAATTTGTGTGTGTGTGTGTGTGTGTGTATGTGTGTGTGTGTGTACTAATTTATGAGCCTATTATTTTTTATTCCTAGTACCAGATGAAAAAACCTATACGACATACAGAAAAAAAATCAGCTTAAGTGAAAATTTAGCACACAAAGCCAAGTGGCTTCTCTGTAGGACCCACCCAAGAAAGAACACAGCACTCTGGTCTTTCCTCCAGCCACTACAGCCATAGTGCTGTGGGACAGGTAGAATAAAGGCACTCAGTGTTCGTCTATGCTCCCACAGTAGACTTACAGGAACAGCAGATGAGGTTTTAATGTATGTATTCCTCATGGAATAAGTAACACATACCTAAATAAATACTTATTCATTGCTTGCATATAAAGTTCACATGTAGACATTTTATGTCTAGTAAATTTAAGACCTACAAGGATTCCATGCAGTGGGAACTGCATGGAGCAGGCCAAGAATATGTGCAAACTAATGACTACACATGCACATAGGTAGAAACAGAGTCAACAATAGTCATTTGGACAGCCAGAAATATTGATTCTAGATACCTAACATGCCTTTAAAAAAATCTTCTAGATTTTGTTGTTCATTATGGTCATTGTTTCAGGGATTTTTTTTTTCTCTCTAAGTGATAGGATCCTTATAGATAACTGAATTCCTCATGGCTCATGCAGTGTAAAATTTCTAGTTTTCCAAGAGAACAGAATGAACAATAAGACACTAATGAAAAGGAGACACATACACACACACACACACCCCAGGGTTAGGAATACATGAGTAAGAGCATATGAAGAAGAAATTCACTGATTCTATTAGAATAAACTGTAAAATAATATAGTCTTAAAGGCTGTAATGAGACAAATTAGGAAAATCTGATATGACCAGCTGACTAACTATGGTCTTGCTATAATGACATTAACCACAGAACCAGGAATATAAATGAGATTAAATTAGGAATCTATGAAAGTCAAAACTGCTCCATCAGTCAACCGATTCCACTCTCCCACAAAGCCTTTGCATCTTGATATTCCAGTGTTTTTCGGGGTTGGCTTTTATTAGTCTAGTCTATGGAGGTTGATCCAGGCTCATGCCTGGACCCAGCCTCAAAGATAGAAATCCAACTGTTATGAAATGAATGTCAGGCACTGAGAATTTCTTGAAGCTTTCACAGTGATTTTGATAAGGTAGGCAGCATAAAAGAACCCATACATCTGTTTGTTTGTTTTTTTTATTCCCATACAATGGTGTCTAGAAGCTACAATTTGCATCTCAACTTTAAAAGCTATACTCTATACTTCACAGCATCAAGCATCCTTCTCTCCCACCTGTTGCAGTGACAAAGCAAACTTTGCCCTGGATCAAGGGCTAATTTAGAAGAATTGATTTCTTTTTGCCCTATGGTATGCAGTTCCCCTGAAATTCTAGCATCTATAAATAATGCTCAAATGCTGGAGAGGTATAGATGGGACCAGAGATGGGAAATGTTAAACAGTCAAGACCTTTCAGTCAATCCCATTCTATTGGCAGATCCTAACTTAACTCACCAAATGATCACTTTTAGAATATACCAAGTAAGCCACATGCACACAGTGTGCACATTAAACAGACATGCTTAGTTTTGCCTGACAGCAAATCCAGAGGTGCTGCTGGCAGATTCATGCAACCCACTCTTCAGGAAACACCACATTCCTCAGAACTTCAATCAGCTGTTTAAGCAACACCTTTACACTCAATTACAGAGAAAGGTACTTCTTAGGTGTCTTCAAATGCCTCCCCATTCCTGTCGATGCAATGATAGGCCAAATCACAAGAAGGTATGTTCACTAGTATAAGAATATGCAATAGAAGAAATAAATTTTCCATCAAAAACACGACTTCCTCTTGCCTTAACTAGTAAATGACATTGGCAAAAGGAATCTCTAGTTGCAAATTAAAGCTAGCCATACACAAAATGGATAAAACATTAGATCCCAAAATTAAAGGGAGACTCTCTGAGGCTACTTAAGCTAGTCTTTCTCCTTCAAAAAGAAATTTAGAAACTAATGCTCAAACAAGACTCATTTGATTTACAGCACAGAAAATCTCAGATCCATATGCATATGGAATCACATTTTTATGGTCACACAAGAAGGAAAAAAAAATCACATGGTTGTTCAGCTGAACACAGGTCTCTTGATCACCAGCCTAATATATTTGCTGTCATACTCTGAAGCCTCATTATGGCTCGTAAATGAGGTCAAATGTTCAGAGTCAAAGGAGAGGAAAAGAACTAGATGTCTGAGGGGAGGTAGAAAGCACTTAAGGCAACAGAAGCTGAGAGTGAAGTGCTGACTAAGAACACATAGAGAGTCAGTGGACAAGGAGGGTCCATATGGAAGCAGAGAACAGACCCACAGTGGCAGCACCTGAACAGTGTGTGTGGTTCAGAGTAAGGACAGTAAGAGATGAACACTGTATCTCTCCGAAGATGGGTTTGTCAGACACTTGATCCTGAAAGAAATTAAGGGCATCACTGAGAATGTGACATCACAGATACCAAGGGGGAAATGTAGACAGGAAGTGCTGACACACAGGAGAAACATGCATGGACTCCCATTCTTAAGGAAGACAAGGGACCTGTGGTTTTGGAGAACGAAGGAAGAACACTGGAATGATGGAAGGTGGTAAAGAGAACTGGAATGTTATAATTTATTCCTTTTTTTAAAGTCCAGGAAGTAGACACACAGCATTAATTAGCTGACTAAAGGGAAAAGAATATTCCAGGAAGTGAAGGGGAAGCCTAGATTCAGAATGGATTCCAAGTGTTCATCAAGGGAAATTAGAGACTAGAGATGTATGATGAGGTTGAGAGATGACTGTACCATGAAAAGATACCCTTTGGTAGTCATATAACAAGGCCCCTTCAAGGGGCCTGCAAAGCCCCAGAGAACCCAAGGTTCACAACTCTATGTATCTACACTGGTTCTTCATGGGTTTTGTTTCTGCTCTTATGGCGTCTCTCACAAGGGTACAAGGGGCTTACAATAAATATATCTTTAATAGTTTAGTGCGACTGTTGTAGTGTGGTTATGATTATAAAATCAAATGAATGATAGCTAACACTTCTGTAACAGTTTATATCGCAGCACATATCTTAGTGTTTACAAATGCCATGATTCTATAAATACAAGCCTCCTTTCATTCTCAGGTGCATCAGTGTTTACATCCCAAAAGAAAGAAAATGCTGCCAGTTATAACTGTAAATTGTAGTCACTCCAATATCCTGATGTCAGATGTAGAAAACTTATACCATACATTACATGAAATACATTACTAACTCATTTAATCCTCACAAGTATTTTATGTGGAAGATATTGCCACTACCACCTCCATGTTGAATTTTTTAAAAGGAGATGGGAAACTTAACTAGTTGCTGAAACTCACATAGGTAAAATCAATCAAGCCAGGATTTGAAGCCAGGAAATCTAGCTCCAAAAGTTAAATGTGCAGAGACGACTATCCCAGCTCAACTAATACTGAGGCAGAGAAAAGAAAGATGATTCACAAATCCATCCAAACTTTGTTCTAGTACAAGGAACCAGTGTTGGAGAGTCTGTGGCTGATGTAACTGAAGACACAGGCAACCAAGAGAGGACTTGCATTCCACAGGATAGATCCGACTCAGTCCCAGTCTTCTGCAAAGATCTTCCCCAATGAGTGGTTTCTTGAAGTACAGCCCCTCGGCACCACTAGTCAGCAGGAATTCATGCCTGTGTGTCTTTTCCACTTGGCCATTATATATGTCTAGCAATGCATACTCTTTTGTTTTACCAGTTATCATCTATTTCATTTCATGAAGGCAACTCCTGCAGTTACATTCCCAGCTGCCCTTAACAGAGATGCTATAGCTGAATAAGCACCCAGATGCACCCAACCATCAGAACACACAGCCTGAGGCTGCTCCTGTCTCTCCTCTCTGACTTTTATAACCAGTAAGCTGGAGGCCAGACTGACTCATGAAATGTATTCACTTCCTTTATGGCTCACTGCCTTAGTTACTATAGTTACAATGCCACAGAAATAGAAAGTCACGGTCATGGTTTACATTTCCTACTAACAAATGAACAAATGCTCAACTTTGCTGGTTATCAAAGATATATTAATAAATTAGTAACATACCACTTTATTGTTTCTTTTTCAAACCACTTTTTATTACTTTTATCTTTTATTTTTATTTTTTGTTTTGTGAATGAATAGATTGCCTGTATGTATGTAAATGCACCTGTGCTGTACAGTGCCCAAAGAGACCAGAATAGGGTATTAGATCCCCTGGAACTAGAATTACACATGGTCGTTAGCTACCATGTGGGTGCTGGGAATAAAACCTGGGTCCTCTGTAAGAGCAGTTAGTGCTCTTAACTTCTGAGCCACCTCTCCAGCCAGCCCCTCTTTCAAACCATTTTTAAATCATAAAACCCAATGTCTAAAATTCAATAAATATAATCGTCATTATCATCATTATCAACAATAAAAATGGCAGTTACCTGCTGCTAGGACTACAACCAGTACTTAATAACATTTATTGTGTTCTACAAACCAAGCATTTTATGTGACTTCTCATTTCTAGTATGGAAGACACAATACTATGATGCTTTGTAGGACACTCAGGGTGACTGGCTAAGGAAGAGAAATTGGTGCCATATTGGCAGAGGTCAATTTGGAAATTATATCAAAGACTGAACAAGTGTATGATGGGTTTAATTAGTAAGTTTTCCTTTGAAAACACAGGGCCATGTAAAATCTATAGAGTTCATGCAAAGAGTTAGATGCAGGTATTCATTACAACGTTGTTACAATGATAAAACAGTTATTATCAACTCAGTATGTTCAATAAATTCAATGTTTTAAACTTTTACCAACTACCACTAGAATACTCCATTGTTATTAATATAGCTAATAGGGATTTTTGTTTCTCTCTGTTGTGTGTATACATCTTCTAATTTTTCTAAAATTAGTCTGTGTTATCTGTGACATGAAAATAACTTACACAAAGAGTTCAGGTTTACTAGTGTGGCTGTGGTTCTGATCCAGTGTTGAAAAGTTGTTTGATTCACAGATTTGAGCATTGTGACTGAGAGAAAAGATTATGAACTGAGAAGGCCTGGTTCCAATCCCAGCTCTGTCATCCACATGCATTGGGAACTGGGGAGTTAGTTTACCTGTTGTATTTCCTATGAGCAAATGAACAAATGCTCAACTTTGCTGGTTATCAAAGATATATTAATAAAATGCTAACATACCATTACTGTGTTTCTTTTTCAAATCACTTTTATTAGTTTTATCTTTTTATTTTTATTTTTTGTTTTGTGAATGAACTGCCTGTATGTATGTAAGTGAGCCTGTGTTGTGCAATGCCCACAGAGATCAGAAATGGGGATAATTCTGATTTTCATCTCATAGGGTTTCCAAAGCCTTAGGGTGGCTATTTATACAGTGCTCAGAGCAGTATCTGGCACCCAGACATATAGCATTACATATTACTAGTTGCTGACCAAAGCCAGCTCCTTCTTCAGTGTACAACACTACAGTCCTTGCCATCACCTGAGTGACATCACTCCAGTCGATCTTCCCTCTTCCCACATCACATTTCCCCTCGTATTCAGAGTCTTCCATCTGCTGTTCTCATCTTTAGTAGTGTAAAATGAAATCTTTCTTTTGATTTCACTTGCCCCACCAACATCATCTCACTGTATTTTGTTTCTTTTGTGGCAAAACATTTGAAAAACTTACCAACATACTACCTTCAACTGCTACTGTCTCTTAAGCCCCCTCTAAATTAGACTCTGATCCTGACACCCTCCATCAGTCCTTCAATATGAAGGTGACCAGTATCCTCCACACTTCAAAATTCACTGGTTAATTCTCAGCTTTTATTTCATTGGTTTTATCATGTGACGTACTTCCTCCCTCTTTAATATTCTTTCTTAACAGTATTCAAGATTCCATTGTCTCCTTGGGTTTCCTCAGGCCTCACTGGAAGCTCTCATTCTCTGTTATCTCAGTCTGTTGCTGCTTAGGTCAGTCCTGGTTCACTTTCTCCATCTGTTAATTGCACCTTATCTAGTCTGAAGTTTTGAACACTGACTTTTACATAGGCAATGACTCTCCAATATAGATCTACAATTCAGAATTCCTCTTCCCTATTCCACACTCATACATTCAAATGCTTGTTCAGCCTTTGCTCCTGTGTGTCAAATCATCATCCCAAGTTTATCAATATACACATGATCCATCCACAATTTTCTCCTCCAGTCCACACTGCTGATGTTCTGGTCAAAAGCCCCTGACAATGTCTTTGACTCTTCTCCCTCACATTCATTCTATCCGGAAAATGTAATGGTGTCTCCCAAATGAATCCAGAATCCAGTTCCTTTTCACTGTCTCCATTGCTATTGCCATAGTCCAAACTGCCATTTCCTGCATAAACACATTCTCTTTCCTGGGTTATCATAATTGTTTTCTGATAACTGTTTTCCCTATGATTGTGTGCCTCCCAGCCTCCCAACCTCCTTCCTCGAGTCTCCAGTTCTACATAGCAGCTACAGGACCCTTTCCACATATAAGGAGTATCATGTCACACCTTGGTTCAAATACGTCTATTTGAACCTCAGCAAAGAGCCAACATTCAACAAACCTCAGGTAGGACTACAACGTTCTATATGTAGGGTTTCTTAATCTTCCTGCATCACAGAACCCTTTGACAGTGGACAGAGTCTGTGGTCCACTTACAGAATAATGCTTTAAAGTTCATAAAGTAAAACATGACAAATTAACAGGGGAAATCAATCCAGTTTTCACAATATTTTAATATGATGTGGTAACCTCTGTATTTCATTATTGGTACATTGAATAGCAAGATCCAGATGCAAGTCTAGTAGTTAACTCACATTCAGATGTTCTAAGACAGCTGCAATAGCTACAGTATGGTGTGAACATGGGTATATACTACTAAGGTTATAGTTTCTATAACATTACTGACCAACATGAATGTTTCTAAGCTCCAGTCTGGCATTACACAAAGCCAAAATGATTTTTTTTTCATATGGTAAATTAAAAGGCCCCTGAAGTCAATCTATGACTACCTTAGAAGTTCTCAGAACCCAAATAAAGATTTTGGCCATGCACTACTTCTGGAACCTTCTCCCTAGCTAACTGCTTAGCTGCTCTAGTGATGGAAACCATATTGCTTCCACTGTGCTTAAAGCCTCTGAACCGATGACCCCTTTCCCCGTATTCCCTTTATTCCTTCTTTCCCTGTTCTTGTTTCTCTGTTCAAATGCCAACTTCTCAACAGGCCTACTCTAATCATTCCACTTTTTAAATTTTATGTACACGAGTGCTACACCTGCACGTGTACATGAGCACCTGTGTCATGGAATGCCCTGGGAAGACAGAAGAGGGCATCAGATCCCCTGGAACTGGAATTACGGATAATTGTTAGCTGCCATGTGAGTGCTGGAATCCAAACCCAGGTCTTCTGCAAGAACAGCCAGTGCTCTTAACCTCTGAGCCATCTCTCCAGTCCCTAATCACCCTATTTTAAACTGCAACCTGTTCTGCTATCACAGCATCAATTCCCTGCATTCTGGTTTTCTTTTTTGTACCATTTTTCTCCATCTTATTTGCTAAACAATCTGTTTACTGCATTTCTGTATTGTCTTTATAGGGAAGAAACTTTGCTCTGCTCTGATCTACTGATGTAAATGGAATGCCTAGATCAGAGCCTGGCATTCAGGAGGTGCTAAAAATTCTTCTTACATGGATGTGTTTCAAGGAAAATGATTTGCTGAGTGTTCACTATGTGAAATACTTCTTCCATTCATAATCTCTTACAGGGACACACTGGTACAAGGCTTTATCTATTCATGTTCTTAGAAATACCACAATGTTAATTCTGAAAGGAGTTAACAGAGCTTCCAGTGTGAATGTATATATTTATCATTGTAATGGCCAAAAATAATGGTTCTGAAGCGAGCAAGCAATATTCAAATATTGGATCTTTACTCACTTTGTAGCCTCACAAAAGTATGCAATTTCTGTAAACTGCAATATTGTTATCAGTGAAATACACCTAACTCATAACACCACAACAAGAATTAAAGTTTAAACTGTTTAGTCGATGTCCAGCATTCAGTTCATTTCCCAGGACTTGGTAGATACGAGACACATTATCCATCACTGGTCTTGTCAGAGCCTGAAAAACCCTTTTGTATTGTAAATGGCAGAGTGACCACATGTGTACTGCTAATATGCATGCACCTAGTGTCCCTTCTCTCAGGAACAGAAACTCAAGAAAAAAATGCAATCATAAAAGCAATAAGAGCATAGTCCACATAATTTTGGAAACAAAGGGAAGTCTGCCCCTAAGAGAATACCATGACCTCTTCCTGCATTTACCTCTTGCTCTGTCCTAAGGGTCTATGCCAGAAATTCACATCTAACTTTTAAAATGGCTTTTAACCCTTCACTCACTTTAGTTCAACTTTATTAAAATTGACAAATAAAATAAACAAGACAAAAACTCGATTTTTTTCTTATGGACCTTCCAGAGGCAACTCAAAGACTAGCAAGCTGAGTGGTTTTCTGGATACATTCCACAGCAGGACATAGACTTTCCTGGTGGAAATACCTGGGGAATACCCATCATTCCTTAAATACTCCAGAACTGATCTGAGCTTTGTGAAGGGAGGAAGAGACTATGAGGGATGGAGGAGATGATACATAATTCTGTCTGAGAACCTGGGTATGTTGGGGACTCTGGACAGATGTAGGACTGGGGTTGGAGAAGGGAGTTAGTTCTCTGAGCAGACTCAAACTAGGGACTGGCTGTGTCCTTTGTAAGCTCAGGCTCTGGTTATAACCACTGAAAACCAGGCGGGAAGCCACAGTGAAAGGAGCTTTGCCATGCCCTCAGGAAAGATAAACGGTATTGATACTTCTACAGAAATGACTGGCCACGTCCACTGGTTTTGGCACACAGAATTGATCCTAGACATGTTGGTTAAAATTATGCACATTCTCATTCCTAGATTAGAGCCAGTAATGTGAGCCATATGTTTAACAAGGTGGATTCAGTCCATATTTTTCAAGGTGCAATCCAGATCAGTGTCCTCCAAGCTGTTTGTTCATGCACCCAATGCATTTTGTCCAAAAATTGACATGCTCCTCACAAATTAGTCATAAAACACAAGTTCTGAAGAAATTATGAATGCTGATACCTTAGAACAATTCTACTGCAGTCAGATGTAGTTAAAAGAATTGCATAAACACCTTGATTTGCCACCCAGTATCATCTGTTTAAAAAAAGGTATGAATAAATTCTGCTTCAACAATCAGTAATTTTATATGGCTTCTTTTTTAACCCATAAAGCAATTAAAATTTATTTTTTCACATCATTTATCCAAGAATACAGTTTTATGGCTATAGTTTCCATGGGATAAAATGTACAAGAAAATGATTTTTAAAAAATATTCCTGATATCCTAAGAATGGCAATTTTAGGCTTGCTTCTGGGTGAGGTTTTCATTTTACCAGGATGGGTAGGATGGGTTTGGGGATTGTAATAAAGAGGGTCTCAGATATCATCATTTGGAAATGTCCTTCCTTTAACACCCTGTAGCGTTGTCCATACCTACTAGGTACATTAGAAAGAGGAATGGCTGATTTAATGCCTTTCCTTAGATACTGGATAAAAGGTCTATTTAAATTACTAACTCTAATGGAAAATGGTGATCTGGGTTGAACATTCTTAATTTGCCTATGACCCCACTGTACTCCTGGGAAAGGCCTTTTGTGCCCCTGGGTTTAAAGACCATTCATGACCCAATATGCCTGGGCTTAACTTGTTATTAAAAAGTAGATGCTTGGACCCCACTCCAAATATCTGAATAACAGGATCCTAAGACTCCTAAGACTATTCAAAAGTAGAAGCCAGAATGGAGGGCTCAAACAACACATAAAATGTTAAGCAATATAAAATATAATAAAAATTTAACAACAAAAAAGTTATTGCTGACAGTATCTGATGGTCAAGGGATTCAGAAAAAGTCATGAGTGGGACAACTGACAGCTTTGTAAAGAAAACAAAGCTAGAACTAAGAGAAAGTGGGTGGAATTTGAGTGATAAAGGAGCCAAGATAAAGAACTAGCCAAGTCTAAACGGTGTAAGATAATTTTCTTGGCTTTATGTCCTCCTCTAAAATATATGGCACATGACAGAGATGCTATTGTAATAAATTTTTTGTAAATTTTAATTGAATTTTTGTGTATTTCAAGCAGAACATCTTCATAGATCCTGATCATCATTATATCCCTTTCTCCACTGGCACACTCCTATTACAGAACCTCCCCACCATCCCCTGGAACTCATACATTCTATCATTTGTGTTAAGGACGATCATTGAAGTTAGTGTCCCCAGATGTTCCTCAGTGCAAATTCATCCACTGGGGTCTAGTCAGCCTATCTAGAGTCCTTCCCTTTAAGAAGATCAGCTCTTCCTCACCCATCAGTAATCAGCTGGCAATAATTCTTTGACTAAGATTGGGGTTTATTGCCCATTTCCACAGTTCTGTGCTGGGTTCTGTCTGCTTGCGTTCGCACAGGTCTTGTACATGTTGACACCATTGCTGTAAGTTCATATGAGCAGGGTCTCAGGAGCTTGTAGGACTCTCTTTCCATATGATCATGTACTTCCTTCCTGACTCTTACAATCTTTCTGCCCCCTCTTCTGCAATGGTCCCCGAGCCCTGGGTGGGTGAAGTTTAACATAGGAAACCTGTCCAAGGACACACACTCTACAGACTCCTACTCTGTATGCTTTGACCATTTGTGACTTTTTGTGTTCTTGGCCCTCTGTTGCATCTTTGATGAGTGGTGACTGGGATGCAATATACAAAGATACATATTTTGCACATAGTAAGAAATATTAGTTTATAGATATGGTAGCTTTGGGGTGTTCTCTAAGATCTATAACCTCTCCAGCTATGACTATTTGGCTATGTTTACAGTACCACACATGAGTTTCCTGCCATTGACTGGGCTTTAAGTTCAATTAGATAGCTGTGGAATTCTCCCAAGATAAAATTGCCACTATTGCACAAATGTCATTGGCTGTGCCAATTACTGATGTGGTTATTTGGCCTAGAAGCTGGGATTGGACCACTGACTGATGTTCTCCCTTAGCAGCTTTCATAATGTTCTCCAAAGCTATGAGAGCTAGCCTTCAGGGGAAGTGGCTCTCAGGTCAGTTCCAGTTTTATCTGAGCATTGCAAATATGGTAATTATTTGCTACTAAAAATAAGTTATTAAGAAAAATAATGCTTAGACAAGTTCATTTTAGACAACTGACTTTATATGAGTTCATTGTAGAAGAAACTATTTAGAGTTAAATGTATGTTTTATCCAAGAATTTTATAACTGCCAATCATGGCGGCACACACCTTTAATCCCAGCACTCCAGAGACAAACACTGGTGAATCTTTGTGACACTGGGGCCAGCCTGAGATGATCTACATAGTGAGTTACAGCCTAGCTCAGTCTACCTAGTGAGACCCTGTCTCAAAACAAATAAAACAAAACAAAAAGAATTGAATAAATTATAAACAAAATAAAGACTATACACACACATACACACATATAAATCAATTTTTAGTTCCATATTCATCCCAGGAAAATATTGAAAAAAATATTCATGTTCAAATGACTTCATTTAGTTCTTATAGTAGCCTAGGAAATAACTTTAGTATGAAAAAGAAGATGAGTTATCACCTAAAATGAAACTAAAGAGTATCTACCAATTCATGTTATCTTGATCCTGTTATCATACCATATCATGAGTAAAACTTAGTGTTCACAAGACAATGGAAGTCACTAGTTGTCACTGCTATTCCCACAAGGAATTCCAGACATGTTTACCTCCTCCCCGTTACCTCCCTCCCAAACTCACATGCTTTCTTTATGTCCCTAGAAGATGCTTATAAAATCCATATTTGGTTCTGTTATTCCTCTGTTGTGTCTAAAACTGCTCAACAACTTCTGCCATGGTTTACAGCCCACAGTCCTCAGTACGGCATGCCACATATTCCTTATCCTCCATAAGACCGATATCCTCCAAGTCTCTAGGCTTAGTAACCTTACACATGATTCTCTTTGTCTCTTAGAATGGGATCCTCCTGCTTCAGGCCTCTAGAGTACCTGAGATTATAGGCCTATGCTTTCAGGTGTCTGTCTAGCTAGCTAGCTAGCTAGCTATCTTCAGCACAAGAAATGGTCATCTCTGTGTGCATGCTATTCTTTCTGGGTTTCATCCGACTTACTCCTTCTTAATGTTTAACCAGAGGCCACATTCCTCTATCAGAACATTTAGGAGGCCTTATTGAACTTACTTATACCCTTCCCTCACACCTATAATCCCCCAAAACCATGATACGCTTGAGAGCAAAAATCTTATAACTATATTTCTCTTTATAGTCCAATCACCTATTGCACTTATCAGTGCATAGTACATGCTCAATTAATATTTGCTAAATGAATGACTGTATTATTGATTGTACTAGAAAATTTAATAACAGCACCAATGAATTTGGAACTAATAGTGTGTTAGTGTCACTAAGTAAGAGTAAGATATAATTTCAGAGCCTAGGGACTCTGATGTCACAGCCTACAAGTTCTAGGATTACCATATGAGATAGAATTTGTATTCTAACAAAGTCAAGGAAAATCCCCTAGGAGTCACCCTAGCCAAGCCATGTAGCACAACACACAATGGCACCTCTTTATCTGAATTTACTTCTACTTATCGTGACTACTGGTACAATGAAGGAGTACTGGTGTTAAGGAAAAAATAGCACAGAGGACAGATCTGAAAACCACTTGGTTGTTTCTTTATTAACAAGCTAGTGCTCTGTCATACTCACTGTATTCTTTGTTATTTAAAATAACAGAAAAAAGTCCTAACTTAAAGTTACACGGTTATTTTTAGTAAAGATTTTTCATTATTTAAAATGGCCAGATTCAGGAGAGAGGTGTACACAATGACATGATCAATGCAATTCTACACAATCATCTTCACATATATGAAAATGCATAATTAAACCCTTTATTTTATATAATAACTATACACTTAATGATATTAGTTACTTGTTTCTTATTACTGTGAAAAATTACCATGACCAAAAGCAACTTAAGGAAAAAAAGGTTTGTTTTAGTTTATAGTTCCAGAGGGAGAGTCCATAATGCTGGGGAAGGGATGGCAGCAGGTCAGGAAGCAACAAGATTATATTAACTTTGCATACAGGAATCAGGGAGAGAGAGCGACAGAGAGAGAAATACAGAGAGAGACAGGAGGTAGGGTGAGGCTATAGACCCTCAAAGCCTGACCCCAGTAACATATTTCCTGCAGCAAGGCTCCACTTCCAAAAGGTTCCATAGTTTCCCCAGGTTACTGCTAAGGTTCCCTAACTGGGGAACAAGGGTCAAATACATGTCCCATTCAGACTACCACACTAATAAAAAATGGGGGAAAGTCCAAATAAGATAACCAGAAAATTATCAAATAAAATCCAGCATTACATCACCATCACATGAGTTCCATCTCTAGAGAAGATAGACATGGTTCCATATCAATGAAGCTAAACTATCAACCATCAAGCAGACTGAAGAACATTACACGAATCACAAGTATATGCTACTGTAGTAAAGTACAACACTTAGACACCTACACCTATAATAAAATGAAAAAAAATCCTAGCCAATAAAATCATGAACTGAAGAATTTTGAAAGGAAACCTTTGACATAAAGAAAGAATGACATCAACATGTATACCAGTCACCGTTTTCAACTTTATTTCAGAAGTTCTGGTCAGTAGAGAAGATTGTGGAAAACTTTTTTATTTTCTAATGTTAACAACCTAAGTCAAAAACAAGGACTAGAACAGATAACTCCCTCAACAAGATATACACATGTCCAACAGACACAGCCCCACTAATCATTAGAGAATACAATCAAAGAGATATCATTTCATATCATTAGGATAGCTAGTATGAAAAAAATTAATGCTTGCAAGATATGGAAAAACTGGAGTTTGTGAAGTCCTGTTGAGCCCTGGAAAACTGTATAACTATTACTTTTTTTTTTAATATGGAGGGATTGGAAAGATGGTTCATTTATTAAAAGCATATACTGCTCTTGCAGAGGACCAGAGCTCAGTTCCCAGAACCTATATTGAATGGCTCATAACTACCTGTAACTCCAGCTCCAAGGGATCCAAAGCCTCTTCTGGACTCCTTGGGCACCGTACACATGTGTAGAGACACATACACTTAAACAGATCTAATTTAAAAATAAAATCTTAAAAAAGGTATGGACAGTTCTCTACAAAAGTCATCTAGCAATTCCACTTCTGGACACGGACAGATACACATACACCAAAATATCGAAAGCTTCATGAAGACAACTTTGTATATTCAAGTCTACTGCAGCATAATTCATAACAACCAAGAGGCGTGAGCAACTCATTCCACAGAAGGACGCGTAAACAAAGTATAATAATATGTATTACATAAAGTGTATGTATTCAACCTCTAAAGGGAAGAAAATTCTTCACGAGCACCAACGTGAATAAAACTTGAGGACATTTTGCTAAGTGTAAAGAACAGTTGTTAAAAGATACAATGTCAAATCATTTCACTTAAAGATGCATCTAAATGAGTCAAATTCTCTGCCAAGATCAAGGGATAGGGGGATAACAGGGAATTATTATTTGGTGGGCACCCTGCACAGACATTATACAGCCATATCTATAACACTGCCCAATCTACTTCAAATTGTTTAAGATGGCAAATTTTGTGCTGTGCACATTTCACTACACTAAAAATAAATAAAGGGGATTTGGGAGATGGCTCAGCAATAATGTGCCTGTAATTCAAATATAAGCTGCCTCAGTTCAATCCCCACTGCCCACATAAAAACGCCAGGTTTAGCAGCACATACCTGTAATCGCAGGCTCAGGAGATAGACAGGAGGGTACCTCGGGGCTTACTGGTCAGACAATTTAGTGTAAATGGTAAGGTCTAGGCCAATGAGTGCTTTCTCAAAGGAAGCAGATGGCATTTTTTGAGAATAACACCCAAATGTATCCTCAAGCCTACATACACAGTGCATGTACCCATACTCCTATGTGTACCCCAGCATGGAAACACTTACACCCATGCATAAAATGTGAATAAATAACAAATAAGCTTGATCTGGAAGCACAGGACTATAATATAATAATATAATAGAAGCTGAAGCAAGAAAATCCCCAACTTCAATGCCATCCTAAACTACAGCATGTGTTCAAGGCTGGCTTAGGTAACTTGTCAGTCCTTGTATTAAAACAAAATGGGAAAAATAAGGCTGAGGCTATAGTTTGATGGCAGAACACTTACCATGTACAATACCCTAAGTACAAGTTCTGGTAGTACAAAAGAAATACGCTCATATGCAAATGCATGTGTGTGTACACACACACACACACACACACACACACATCATGATTTGTCTACCTAAAAAAAAATTCCAAATGCCCAACAATAAAACTATTAGAACTAGTAAGATTATAAAGTAAAATTAAAGAAACAAGAAAGTCAAAAGCTTTGTTATATCAATACCAACTAGAAAAAAATGATGGGGGGAAAATCCCGTTTAAAACCAAGCATCCAGAAATAAAATTAAATGTGCAAAAGCTACAATAAGAACACTGCACAAGCCTATGAAAACACATAAAGTTACAGCTGGAGAGATGGGTGCTGCTATCAAAAGGCTTCCTGTTCAGACTCAGAAGAGTCCTTAATCAAATACAATATACAATGCCAGTTAAAATTCCATTGGAATCATTTAATAAATGCTGAGAAAAATAACTTTATTTGTGTGTGCATGCACATGTGTTTCCACGTGTATAGGATAAGTATGTGTGTGTACGCACATGTATCCCCATGTGTATGAGGATGAGTGCAGACATGTGTGCATGTGGAGGTCAGAAGTCAACACTGGATGTGTTCCTCAACTGTTCTCCACTTTATATTACTTTAGAATTTTCAGATTGCTTCTTTCCTCTATCCTTCCTAAAATCCAAGTGAAAATTCTAAAGTAAAATATCCCTCAACCTTACTTACCATAGAGATGATGCGAAATTTTCAAGACAAGAACAAAAAATGCACTCTTGGGTTGTCCTGCCTTCTTAATAAAGATTACTATGAGGTTTTGTGTGTGCGTGTGTGTGTTTTGTTTTGTTTGAGGGGGAATGTTTGAGTAACTTACAACTGGACAGAGAGAAAAAGGGCTTTAATGTTCCTATCAAATGGAAAGAAAAATAAATAATAAATCACTACACTGGATGTCAGAAGACCTGATCTCTCACCCTGGTTCTACCACAGATTAGCAAATGTAGTAGCCTTTCTGGATGGCCACTTCTTCATCTGAATAAGGAGGGATGTCAGCCCCTGTTCCCCAAAGTTAGAAGGATGGCTCAGGGGTCATGAGTGCTTGCTGCTCTTCTAGAGGACCAGAGTTTGGTTTTCAGCATCCAAATCAGACAGCTCACAACCACCTGTACCTCCAGCTTGAGGGAATTCAATATCCTCCTCCTGCCTCCATGGGAGCCCACACAACTGGCATATACTCACACAATATACACATACACATAAATTAAGAAGGAATTTCCTTACAAAATTATAATCAACATATAGCCAATAAAAATGATTACTATGAATACTGAAGAAACATAAATAATGTTCACAAGAATGAATTTACTAATGTTGGCCTTAGCATTATGTATGACATAAATTGGTCCTCCACCCGCTAAAGCCCATCAAAGCGCATTCAACCACAACACAAATGAACTTGACTGCTGGTGCTCCACACAAAGGAAAAAGCTGAGAGTCAGCTACCCCTCCCAACCAACCAGTGACCTGAGTTGTATGTGGGGGGAGGATTACAGTGTGAGTGGAGGAAGATGGGAGGAGATTAGCCCCTTTGCCATCTTGGGCAACTGGCAGTGGCCCACCAGGTCCCCACGGGAACGTAGAATTTGCTGCTTGGCCTCAGTGAAGAAACCCTCCTTCCCTGCTCATTGTTCTGTAAGTGAGCCCAAATAAACTCTGCTTTCCCAAGCTGTAGCTCATTTTGTTGTTTCAGGACCTAGAGAGGGGGTCCAGGCTGGGCATGGTTCATGCCTCCTTTTTTTATGACAGTTGCTGCTGTGAGCAAGATACGACAAAACCAAGAATGAGTTTGAAAGGAGCAATTATGTTCCCTCGGATATGGGGAAGAGAGCAGCAACCAAAGGGAAGCTGGGTGAGGGAGAGTGAGGCAGAGGAAGTTTCTGCATGGTGGACTCTCCCCATAGGGTTGTGTGTGGAGGCTGTGGCATGGATAGTGCAGTGGACAGTGAAATGCATGACTAAGGTGAAGCCACCTAGGCAGATGAGGTCGGTGAGGGAAATCTCAGGATGGCAATCCACTTGTAAATGTATGGAGTAGCACACCTGCTTGACCAGCGGGACCCACTCCATGAGTATGGACATGCTTTGAGAACAGCAGAAGGTCTAGAACAAACTCTGTAAACCCTGGGATTGGTGAGCAAAGGAATCATCAGCAAGCAGCTGTGGAGATGGCCTGACTGCTGCTATGAGTGATAAGAAATATGTCCCAAGCAGGGGCAGTAAACCAGAGGGAAAATGATGGTTTAAGAGAGGAATTAGAGCGAGAGAGGGATGAGGCTAGCCTCTTCAGTACTAGCCTCTGACCTTACTGATAAATTAGATAAAAGAGAAAAAGAGACGGAAGTTTTAACCTGCCATTTTTTATGACTAGGAGATCAATAGGAAAAGAAAGCCCAGATTAGGTCAATAATACAAGGCTTATCCTGGGACCCCTCAACCAGGAAAACATGGGAGAAGGCAGATAGGAGGAGGAAGGTCGAGACCCAGGAAAAGCTAAAGATGCCCGCTGGGTTTGACCTTTAATACAAAGAAGGAAAAAAATCCATGTTTCAGCAGGCTGATGGAGGCCTTAACAAGCAAGAGACTGGCAATCAGAGAATACTCAGCACTGGAGCTGTTGGAATTAGAAAAGACATTCAAACAAACAGTGAAGGAGTACCTTAGGACTTGGCTTGTGAGGAACAGATGATATTAGTTTAAGTGCTGCAGAAGCAGAAAAGCTGAGTTATATAACCACTCATCCCTCCTTGAGATATAAGCTGCAAACCTGAGGCAGTACAGAGGGAATCAGTCTCTGATGGGCTGCTCTGTACAAGTTGTTAAAGATACTTGGTTTTCACCAGTGGAGGTGCCCGTGGATACCAGGGCCTGGAAGACAACAGAAGCGGGACACGCACTACTGAGAGACCTAGGTGTGAGGAAAGCAATGTATGGTGCCCCGTTCACGGGACCAGATAGGACTGTGTTCACTGGAGGTTTAAAGAAGAACCTGATTGAGCAAGGACCTCGAGACTGGTGTGGAGCTTTAGTGGCTGTGCTGAAGCCTTTAGTGGGGCAGGATCTTTATAAGGTAGGAGAGGCTTTGACGGATTTGAGTAACTTAGACCAGCATGTAAAGTGTTGTCTGTAGAAGAATAGAACAACCTATAAAAGGTATAAAAGAGACAAAACAGAGAAAGAGGTCTTCTTGGGTTACTCGAAGGCAAATGTGATAAAACTTGTGTCAAGCCCAAGTTCCTAAAGAAAAAATTGACAAAAAGCCAAATTCTGTGATAAAGAGCTTTGGGAAAGCTTTAGAACCTGAGGAACAGTTCATAAAAGATATACAAAAGATAAACACTGGGTCCCCACAGGAACGTAGAATTTGCTGTGTGATCACAGTAGAGGAACTCCCCCCTCCCTGCTAACTGTTCTGTACCTAAGTCCAAATAAACTCTGGTTTCCCAAACAGTAGTTGGGCAAAAGTATATCTCACTCTGTCGTTTCAGACCTAGACAGGAGGGCAGAGCTGGATGCCGCTCAGGCCTCACAGAAAGAATTTTTACATCAGCATGGTTATAACATATCTGATACACAGGTAGTACCAAAGACGAGAGCAGACACATGAAAAGAGAAATAATGACTTTATCATTACATCTGAGGTCTTTTCCTGACACAAGCCAATTCTCCAGCAACAATACTGACTCTGACATTAATTAGGTACTCTAAATTTAGATTCTGTTCTGACACTATTACCCAGACTCACCCTTCAATTTCACAGGTTTAGAGGCTCAGTCCACGAGTAAGAATGCCTCACTTCAGAGGCCAATTCCAATTACTGAAACCCCATCTCACCAAACCACGCTTCCACTCAACATGGCTACAACTGCAGAGGCTTCCCTAACAGCCACCTCAACTCCAATGACTTTTTATAAATGAATACGTGGACACAGAGTGGTTAAATCTCTTGTCCCAGGTCACAGCTAGTATAGGACAGGGCCAAGCTCCAAAGTCAAGTTCAGCTGCTGCTCAGACCCAGGAAACCCGCAATAAAGGTTACACAACACTTAATGTCGTTCTCAAGATCCCTCTGCTTCTAGTCTCCTTTCCTTGAAGGTGGTTTTTCTCACACTCTCAACATCTTCATCCAGTGCATCCCTTTGCCTTGGAAGGAAAATGCTCTAGAGTTGACAAACTGAAACTTTGGGTATTTCTCAGGAATAGATGAGTATGTTCTTTCTATAGACAAAAGGATAATTGTTATGTACAATTTCCTTGCTGCTGTCTATGAAGAGGAGAAGAGACTGAAAGGAGAGGAAAGGGAGACCAAGGGGAAGGAACTAAATGACAAGTGATGGCATAGAATGAAACTGATGGTTCAGGAAGCAGAAGCCAGAAGGTGGAGGGGCTGCTTAGAGGAGAATCCAAAGCTACCCTTGGCAGCTGGCAACCAAAGATATGTAAGAGAAAAGAAAAGAGGGCCACTTGAGAGGAATTTTGAGAAAGAAGACAACTATTTCCAGGCAGAGAAAGTACACTCTCATCCCTAAAGGAGGATGCAGCAGAGACACAAGACGATGCTCTAAAGTCCAAGTTATCTTCATTTTTTTCACTGAATTTTTGTGAACTTCATACAATATATTTTGGTGACATTTAGACCTTTCCCTCTACTGTACCCCCTAGTGCCCCCTCCACCTAGTCTAATCCCATGTGCTCTGTTTTACATATATATGCCTATAGAGTCAACTCTGTGCCCCCAGATGTCCTTCGGTGTGGGTCCATCCCCTGGAGTCTGATTAATATACCAAGAGTTACACCCTTAAAAGAGACTGACTCTCCCTAACCCAACAGCCTTTGGTTGACAGCAGTTCTTCAGGTAGGGCTCAGATAAGAAATCCACTTTTCCAAATCTAGGCTGGGATTCTGTCTGGCTTGGGCTTATGTGGGACTTGTGCATGCTGTCACCCTTGCTGTGATTTCATACAAGTTACTTCTCAGCTGTCTGGAAAACTGTTTCCTTGTGGTCATCCACTACCTCTGACTTTTATAATCTTTCCACCCCCTCTTCTGGAATGATCCCTGAGCCTTGGGAGGCAAAAATTTGATATTGGTGTCCTATTCAGAGATAAGCATTCTGCAGTCTCTTATTCGTTATACATTGACCAGTTGTGGATTTCTGTATTAATGATCTGCTGTATAAGGAAATTACTCTGGTGAGAGTTGAGACACACATTAATTATGGTGGATCTGGAAGAGCGTGAAGGTCTGGGACATGCAAGGGTCCTAGCAATCAGAGCAGGCCTGAGTACTGAGATAAAATGATAGTTTTATTTTCTCTACAAAGATTTCTAGTTTACTAAAACGAAAATGTTGGTTCATATAACTCCTAAAGTCAAGTGCATGTACACTACACATTTTACCACATTAAGAGGTCAATGTACCTTAACTGACTGGGCCTCAGCTGAACTTTGCCAGAATCTAAATGAGAAGGACTTTGCTGAAAATAAACCTTATAGGGGCTGGAGACATTGCTCACCAGTTAAGAGAACTTGCTACTTTTGCAAAAGATCTAAATCTGGTTCCCAGCACCCATATGGAGGCTCATAACTGTCTGTAACTCCAGTTCCAGAGGATCTTAAGTCCTCCTATGGCCTCCATGGGCACTGCCTGCAACACAGTACACATACATACACGCAGGCAAAATATGTAGACACATAACATTTTTAAACTTTTAAATATTTTTAACCAAGAGTCCAACATAAATATAAATAGCTGCCTATCTTTGATTTGTATACAAGGTATCAAACCAGTAACATGAACTGATCATGCCATGTCTGCACATGTCTAGTGCAGCCCTCACATGTTCATCATTATTTAGATTCACTCCATTTTATTTATCAACAAGCATAGTTCCTAAATGCTTTGTCTTCATGTGCTTTCCTTGTTGATCATTAAACACCAGTATATTGTCAAGAAAACAAAATCCATTGCTCTCTACCCCACAATGTGCAGTTGTCACTCCCTTCAAACTGTAATTTCAGCTCATCTATTATGTGTCTCTTTTATAAGACTATCTATAAAAATGTATGGATGAATTATGTAAGTAATCTCAAGCGTGCACATGTTTCCAAGATTTATTAATCTAAAAACTAAAATTCTGTACTTTAATCTCTTGCTTTGGCTCCACCATGAGTCAAAGAACTTTACTAATATTCTTTGAACACATGACTGAAGAGATGTCTCAACAGCTAACAGCACTTACTACTAAGTCTAAAGATCTGAGTTTAACTCCCTAGAACTCAATGGCAGAAGGAGAGAACCAATTCCTTCAAGCTATCCTCTGACTTCCACGTGCTATGGCATGCACCTCCTCAATCCATCAATCAATGTAAAAAAGTGAAAATAAAAAAACTATTCCATGAATACAGCATGCTGGTCCACACTTTGGAATTCCCTTGCTAAGTGTCAAGCTTTAGCTACAACTTAGGTTGGGGGAGTTGATTTCATCTTCACAGTTCCCAGCACTACAGAAAATGGAAATTTAGTGTTTTCCCTTCCTTTCAGCTTCCCAGTATACCTCTCTTTATGTCCAGGTCTCTAGCCTGTACAACTTCACAATTTATGTGTTATCATAATCACTTCATGTAAGGGATTTTAGGAAGCATGATGCAAATGCCTGTGGTACCCTGGATAAGCAAATCCATCACCTAGACAGTTAAAGTGCACACAGGACAATTCGTCTAAACATAGGACTTCAAAGGAATATCCACCATGATTAACACACTAATAGCCATGCTTGGAGAAATTAAAATTCAAACCACAGCAAACTAATAAAATATTTCAATATTTATAGCTCTCCCTGGTTGACAGAGCAAGGAAGTCTGACTCACCAGGAAGAGTTATCTCACTTTAGAAGGATGCAAAGTTAAATTAGAAGTAAATCAGAAGGTAGGCAGATCTTCATTTAGTTTGAGGTGGGTTAACCCATGGTTCTCTAGAAAGGAACATTTCCAATCTATTCCGAGCTTCCGGGTAATATAGGTCCCAGGAGATGCCACTTGAATTGCCTTGCTCACAACAGCCACAATACCCTGTGCGCTGAGAGCTCTCTTTCCTACAGAAACCATGGCATTCCAACCCAAGCTCTGAGGTGCTTCCAGTGGAAAACAAAGTCTTCCAGATGCACACAGGAAGAGGAACCAAGTACACAGTTCATGTCAGGAAACATGAGTGCTTTTCTTCTTCATAATTCCTTCCTCCTTTCTATAAGCAAGTAAGAGATTAATAGCACCATTTTAATTCTACACGCTTTAATCTTATTTCCTCTCAGGATTTTGAAATATACTGTTACAAAATACTTTATTAAATTTTTCTTTTCTTTTTTAAAATTTTATTATTTTTATTTTATGTGTATGAATATATTGTCTGTATACCTGTTAAGAACACCTGTGTCATGCAATATCTGCAAAGGTCAGAAGGGGGCATTGGATCCCCTGGAACTGGAGTTACAGGTGGATGTTGACCGCCATGTGCTCTTAGCAAACTGCTGAGCTATTTCTCCAGTCCCCAAATCTTTCTTATTAATGAGAAATTCTGTTAATCCTCATAGAATAAACATGAGATGTACAAGAAAAGGAAATCTGATCTGAGCTGAGTATAAAGAACAGAGGTTCTTCATCTGAATCTGGGGACATGAACAGGTGGCTGACTGTTAGAAATACGATGCAATATTAAACACAGTGTGGCCTTCAGTAGCTCTGAGCACTAGATTTTTAAAGGAATCTGAAAATATTTAGAATCACTAACCATAGTAAGACTTAGAAAAGGTACCCTTGAAGTCAGTGAGTCTAAACATGTCTCTCAGTGATAAGCTCCTGGGTTGGGAAGATAGTCTACAGAAGTCATCATGTGTCTGTCATTAGACTCTGGGAAATACTCTAGGAAAAAGAAACAGATCTAAGAAAGAAATTCATATGATGTGTTTTTAAAAAAAAATAATGTATCTAGAGATATATTTAGGTAAAATGCAAGGCTTATACATATGTAAATATATGTTAATACATAATTAAATATTCTTATTTATTTCACTAAAAATCAAAAATATCTCTGAATAAGTAGTTTTCTATGATATGTGGAAACATTAGGTGTTTTCATTCCCATCTCAAACTAACATAAAGTAATGCAATTTCAAAGAGACTCTTCTAACAGTCAAGAGTGTCAGAAGAACAGATACATGAGGAAAGTAAGAAATAGTTTTCAAAGTATGCAAGAGAACTGGATGTACCACACTGTAACACTGCAGAACCGAAGACACTGATGTACTTACCATACAACCACAGCAGAGAGTGGAACAGAAGTCTAGAGCAGATGTAAACTTAGTGTACAGAGGGGTCAGTTATTCTAAAACCCTGCTGTGAAATCAATTCACAAATCAGAAAGAAAGAAAGAAAAAAACCTTGTAGCTTTTACTTAGGTTATATACCAAATTAAATTTTTTGTTATAAAATGGAGAAAGAGGAGAAGAAAGAACTCATTAAGAAAGGGCAGACAGCATAACTGTGTGGAGATGATCTATTTGCCTTTCTCGATTTGCTGTCACCTTCCTTTAGGACCAGTGGTCCCTAATGCCCTAGCTTTTCTTTGAGTCTGGTCATTAGAAAACAGAACAGAGGAACCTATTTTTTTAAAAAAAAAAAAAAGACTGGGGCAAGAGAGATGGTTCGGCACTTAAGAGCACTGGTGCTCTTTGCAGAGGACCTTGGTTCAAATCCCAGCACCGTTGCAGAGGACCCAGGTTCAAATCTCAGCACCCATATGGCTGCCAAAGATTGTCCATAACTTCAGTTCTAGGGTATCCAAAGCCCTCTTCTGACCTCCATGGGCATTACATAGCATGGGTACACTTACATACATGCAGACAATACAATAATAAACATAAAATAAATATAATAAACAAAATAAAAGACTACTAACACAGGACCATCCATAGCTTGCATTAACAGCAAAGTGCTGTACCAGGAGGAAAACATGAAGTTCTAAAGAGAAGTGTGGCTTGTCATAGTTTGTCATATAGATTACCCCAAGAAAAAGGAGGTCAAAAATGCTCTTTGCACTCAAAACTACTGTGAAACATTCAAAGCACAAGGCAAGATCACATTCATAACATAGGAAACCTCAACACAAGAGACAGGGGTGGGAGAAGTTTTGTTTTGAGCTGAGAACTTTAGAAGAAATATGAATTAGCATTGTGAGTTCCCAGCTCAACCCCTGCAATACAGGTCAATTCTGTGGCAGTCCCCTGAGTAACAGCTCTTGAGGGTGCTAGAGATCCTCCCAACTGGCACATTACCAGGCTCTCAGAGCTCAGAGACTGGCAGTCCCCTTGATGTGTGCACACAACAATCTGAAGTCAATGGAGACTCCAGCAGAAGTCAAAGGTTTTGTTGCCTGGGGAAGTGGTTACAGTGTCAGGAGCTGCAGACAACAGTGACAGTTGTATATGGCAGGATGGAGCACCTTGGCAATAGGCTTGAGCAGCCACTGTGAACTACCCTCATAGGAGGAGAGGATTCTAGAAATGACAGCTTCTCTTATTGGATCTCTTTCTTCTTGTCCTGAATGAAAGTTTAGCATCAAGTGATTCCTCACTCAAGCCTCCAGAAAGAGTACTGAGGAAGAAGTTCTGAAAAGAAGAAAAACACAAAAGTGGCCAAGGACAGTATAAGACTCCAGGAGCTCAGGGTGAAAACCTGCCTCTTTGCCGGCACTGCAAAGACCAGCTGTGCATCTCTGCAGCACAGAAACATTGGCATTTTTTCTCTCACTTCTTTATATTAATAACTAAGAAATTCTTGGAAAAAATAAAAAACACTGAAAACATAAAAGCTCAAGACTCTGAATACCCTGAACTGCCTTGAATCAAATTTATGTCTTTCTGCTCCATTTACTGTGGCCAATTTTCTGTTTTCCCAAGGGCATGGTGCTAGGGAAGATCCCACAAAATGTGCTCAATTGTAAAACAAATGTTTCTAAGAAGTCAGTTTCCTGAACAGCAGGGCATAAGAAAAGCACAGAGAAAATATTCACTTTCACAAAATAACCATAAAAATGTTTTCAGCAAAGCATAGAATATCTTACTCTTCTAAGGAAACCAGGTCCCCTAAAATATAACAGCACCTAGAAGGCTCCCAAGCAGCTAAGCACAGGCACAGAACACAGCAGATGCCACAGTACTGTTACCACCCACCCCCTCCACATACACACACCCAGCTCTTGGGGAGTAGATGGCCAGCTCGGTCTCACTGCGCCACCCAACAGAATTATCACTATTCCCCTTCTCATCTTCCCTTCTCCCCATCTCATGTAAGACCTTAATGGCTCTGACAACAGATATCAGAAAGACCAGGGAAAGCACTGCCAAGGTAGACTGGGATGTTCCTGTGAGCCTCCAGAAATGGAAGGCCGAGGAATAACAGAACCCAAAAACTCAGGAATAGCTCAAAATAAGACTCACAGTAGATTCAAGAAGGATTTATAGCATTTATTTCCTTCTCTACTCAGCAAAGGCCCATTGTGACAGGGAAAGTCACCATGTTATACGAATTAGGACAGACCTAAAATCTCTACTACACCTAGGAATAAGGACTCATTCATTGTATTCTTTTTTTCCCTTTAATTAAGGCAGACTTGAGGAGATTTGATTGCTCACACTCTATCATGATAAGAAAATAACTTGATAAGTTTTTCAGTATTGTAATCACAGCATTCTGTATGTGGGAAAATTGAAGTGACCTACATATTTTCATTAAAGATATGGTACTTCTCATTTCATAAAAAGAATGTTGCAGATGGATAACAGACTATGAAGCAGTTAATGTCCTGGGGAAATCACAAGTTTGTGACTGTATGTGGAGGTTAGATACCATCTCTAGACTCCCTTGTCAATGCGTGTGTTCTCAACTCCGATAACTGATATCACAGAAAAGCCTACTGAACCACCCAAACTTTGATCTACTTATGAAGAGTATTTGTCTATAATTATGTAGCTTGAACTTAATATGCGTGCTTACCAACAAAGGAAGAAAGCCATGTGTGGAAGAGGGGCAAAGGAAAGGCTTCCCTTCACCTGAAGATTCACTGCAATGAACTAAGAACACAGGGATAAATTAGGAACAGACACAAATGTCAGGCACATGGAGGAAGTCATAAAGTGTAATTATCCAACAGCCTTGTGGTTCAGCAGTGAAGATTCCCATCTCACAGGGGACAGAAAAAATGGGAAATGCAAAGACCTTGGACTCACAGAAGAGACAAAGGATCATAAATGAGTCATTTTTACAAGGGAACTTATTTTCCTGAATATTGACAAGAGCTGAAATAGAAAACAATGGTGTTTTAAGTCTGTCCAGGTATGTAAATGGACTTCAGTTTTTCTCCCTGACACATGAGTTTAGATAAGTAAAAATTCAGCAAACGGACTTGAGGTGACTGTTTTCTCCCTAGAAAGGCACAGACTTTTAAACTGAAAGGGAGCTATCAGAATGAGTGAAGCCTCTTCCAACATCTGCCAATTTCTAAGTCCCTTTAATTTAAAATAAGATGAAAGCCCTGTCCCCATAATTAAGAGTGACAGTACCTTGGCTTCTTCAATAGGTAAGTTTCTAAATGTCAGTAATAAAGTAAAGAAGTTTCATTAGAACCTTCTCCCCTACACAAACACAATTAAAATATCCATGTCTAATTCCACAGTGACTTTTAAATTTTCATGTGAACTTTTCACTTAAAGACTAAAATATCTAGAGTCCTACTCCATTTAAATAGATGCAAGTTAAGTTCCTGGGAAGTTTTCCAGAGAGTTAGATTGCTTTAAAATTGGACATGCATTAAATGAAGCTTTGTCTAACAAGAGTAAGCGAGTAACTGATATGGCATCTGTATGTTCACTCTGCACAAGGTTCCTTTATCTAGGAAGCATTACCCAGAGACAAATAGCACATCAGATTACAGTTCTGGAGAATCATACTCGGCTTCTTCCAGCATTACTGCCAGCTCACACAAACATTATATGAGCACCAACCACCTGCTTCCTGAGGAATTTGTAATCTACCTGCTCCAATGACTCCCCAAAGGCTCTCCTACTGACACATTTGCCCCCCTCATTCCATGGCAATCGCCTTTCATCCCTGAGAGGTTCACTTGCAGTCATTGTGCCAAGTGGCTCTCTTTAACAGAAAAACAAGAACACAGAAGAAACCTTCAGCATTACGTTTTATAATGAAACTGAACCCCAAATCTGAGTCCTCTGCATTAGAACTAAAATCCATTTTCAGAGTTTCATTCCTGGTGCCTGGCTTCCTTTTACATTACCTGCCTCGGTGTACTTCAGTCCCACTTTTTCTTCTGTGTCTTTTGTCTTTGGGGGTGGCCAGACAGCTTGGAGTCTGCCAGGAGTCCTGTCGTCCTGCTCTGTGGGGCTCTGGTCCGGCTGCAGAAAAACAGACAAAGAATGATTTAAGTGAAATGTGGCCACAGCCAACTGATTCTTGAAAACATGCATCCCAACACTAATTCTAATACCAATTTTAATGGCCAGTTGCATATTGCTTTCATTATTTGAAATTAAGCTGTCTTACTATAGAATGAAGCTTTCTCCAGAAGGGTAAGGGGTTAGTTAGGGTAAAAACTAAAACACAAAAAATAAAAAAAAATCAAGGCTATGTAACACTCAATACTTAATATAGTATTTTTATTATTCAACTATTTTAAAGAGTATTAGTAAATTTTGAACTACAGATACAAAAACAAATCTATCATCTAGCACATTTATAGGAATATTTACAAATGTACTCCAGACAACTCCAAGACTATTTATACAAAGGACTAATTTTGCATTTTCCATGAACATTAGCAATAATTAAAAACAATTATTTAGTAATTCCACACTAATTTTAATTCCTTCCTATTACAAAATGAATGAGATTGATTACATATTCCATTATTGTTACGGAAGCTTATTTTTACAACTAGAATACTAAATTGCTGAAAAAATTTTTTAACTAAATCTATGATAATTAGTCTCGAAGCTTTAATTTTTGTTTTAATTGAACAATACTCAATATATAAGCTGACATATATTGAGCTGATGTTAGACAAGAAGTTGCCAATGAACCTCCAATGCCTACTGGACAGGTGCTTCCTAGTCTTTATATATTAATTTTCTTTGAATAACAACATCTCTCATTAATTAAATTCTCCTGTGTTCTAACTTCATTTATTACTTCTTTAAGCTTATAAAGACAGAACTGTCTTCTTCATTTTGTATGTGAGGAGACAGGCTCAGAGATTATCAAGGTCACCCAGTTATAAATGGCCAAATTAGGATTCAAATCCAGTTCTCATCTTACATGCAGTACTCAACCAGGAAGGCATATAAACAACATGGAACATTTCAATTACATCACAAACATATATTTTGTTAAATGGCACACTTCCAAAGGACAGCCTAGTGTTTGTAGAGTTATAATTGAGTGATGAGGAAATCCTTATAAATCAGGGCTTTACTTCTACCTTCCATCACTTCCCCATGCTGCTAGTGTTTTGGAAGTATATTTATTAGCGATGTTAAACTCAGAGTACACATCTTCCCTTCCTTCCTGCACATCTTTACATGGATGACACTTACTATATTCAAGAAAAATAAGAGAAAGAAAAGCACATCTGTTGTCCTGGAAAGAAAGATTTACTATCATTATAATCATGTTCGCCCCAAAGAGAATACCAATAAAAAGCAACTACGATTCATTTTAATGGGAAATATGGATAGGAAAAAAAAATTATGGAAAAAAATACAGAAGTCAATTCTACATACGCTTTTGGGATCCGAGGGGCTGTCTGCTGGCTTTGATTTCGACCTTTCAAATACAGCTCTAAGTGATTCCTTTTCATGCCTCATCCTGCGCTTGAGAGCTTCCAGCTCAGAGGTATCGGCTGTGGTCCCCTTTTTGGGGGGACGGATGAATAAAGCCTTAAAGGCTTCCAGGGCAGTCTCTGGTGGCTTTGACTTCACCTGGTCACCCTGGCCTTGGGCATCTCCAGAGCCACTCCGGCTTTCCTGTTCAGTACTGTAACCCATCTCGTCCACCCCAGGCAACTCCGGGTCTGCAGTCTTCGGTTCAGTTCTTGGCATATCAATGTTAAGCAGCTGAGACAGCTGCTCCAGGAGAGTGGGAGTGGCCTTTGGATCAGTTCTCTCCTGGCCCTTGACTGTCTGTGGTCCTGCCTGCACCAGAGACTTCTGAACCGGCTGGGTCAACTTAAGCAAAGCCAGGTCCCCGTCCTTTGGCTTGATTTCGGTGATGGTCTCCCCTCCCTCTGCTGTAGCCCCCTTCTTCAGAACGCGAAGCCCACTGAAAAAAGCAGGAAGCTGGAATGTCTTCTCTCCAGAAACTTTTTTAGAAGCAATGTTCTCAGAGACTATCTTCTCAGGCACACCATCACTCAGATTCTGGACTGCTTCTGGAGGTGGGATTTGGGGCCTTTCTTCTGCATCCTGGCCAGGGCTGGGGCTGGGCTCTCCCAGGATGTTATCACCAGCGCCACCAAGTTCCAGTTTGTTATTTGTCTTAGGCAGAGTTCTCTGAGAGTCTCTGGCACAAAGCTCTGCATCATGAATCTCCCCACCAGCAGTATTTTCTTCAGAATCTCCCCGTGTTGCTTTGGGCTCTTGATATGGCTCAGATAAAACAAAAGTGGGTGACTCTGGGCCATTAGTACTGTTTCCCTCTTCTGCCTCCTTGCCTCCATCGTCAGAGTCAGAATCACTAGTAGTGTGAACAAGGGTCCCACGGACGCAAATGGCATCCCCACTTTGCACACTCAAAGCGGCAAGTGGAAGCAGCTCTCGACCAGGGGAAGAGATGCCTGATTCTGCTTTCCCCTGACATCCCTTGGATTCTGTCTCCGCCGTTGCCGTCTTCCCATCACTTCTAAGATCAGGTGGAACTGGAGCCTCTGCCTGTGGCTGATCTGAACCCTTGCTGGGGTCACCCTGCTCAGGAGTGGGATTCACCTCTAAACTGTGGAATGCCTTCAGCACAGCATCTTCCTCTTCAGGATTCACAGATTCCAGTTTACTTGTAAATCCAAACAAGGATTTCATTGAGAACTTACTCAGGATTGACTGGGCCATTTCAAGTCCCGCTTCGGATTTTTCCAGTTCCTGCACATTGCTGCTGAGAGAGTTACCAACCTCTTCCATGTCCCCGCGGTACCCTCGGTAGAAGATCTGCCTTGTGTTACCTCCCCTGCTCTCAGTTTATCCGCTCCATCTGCTCTTGACTTACAGGACAGGGAGAGACAGGCCTGGGGAGGGAGCCAGGCTTTTAGAGAACACACTTGGTCTGTTTCAGGTCACTGCTCTCCCTTCCGGTTTGCCTGATGACGGTGTGCCCCGGGCAGCTGTAAAGTCTGGGCAGCTCTATGCCCCAAAGCAGTTGGGCTGTACACCTTACTACACACGGCCCGGCAGGCTGCTCTTCTGGGACTTCCGTATTTATTCTCCTGGACAAAAAGCTTTTTGTCACAGGCAAAGTCAGCTTGTCCCTTGATCCCAGCCCAGGACTTCAGGAGGAGCTCCGCCCAGTGCCTACGAGTCTCCTGGTTGCATTCAACTTCCTCATTGGTGAGCAAGTTGAGGTTCCTGAAAGTGCTGAGCTGGCAAGCTGGTCCTGACAGCTCTGAACCACCCCCTGGGGCAGCCCAAGAGATTCTGGAGTGAATCAGCAGAAAATGACTGAAGTACTTCTCAAATGAGCCCTCGTTTCCATCCAGGCCAGCCAGGCCAAAAACCCAGCAGCACACCACTTAGAAAACCCTCAGCAAAGAAACGAAGAAAAACCGCAGATCCCCCTCAAAGAGCCCAGAACTCACAAAGTGGTTAATTTACTGCCCTTGAAACTTTTTTGTTTTAAAAGCTTTCCTTCAGCTTGCCAGCAGGTTTCATCTGGAATGCAGATTTTCACTAGCTACTGAGACAGAAAACCAACAAGACTGGTTTCAGATTACTGCTGTTTTAGCTCTGCCCTGCCTAAGTGTTTTACAAACAGGTACTTAGAGAAGCACACCCACCACACCCTGTGTCCAGCAGCCTTATGAAGAGAGTAAACAGCCCCAGCCCTACAGAAGTGTTTACCCTCAGAGCTCTCCCAACATCCTCAAGCTTCTTTCTGTGACTTCCTCAATTAGTTACAAACCCTGGGGGCAGAAGGCCCCCTCTCTGCTTTGGTGTTGTAACCAACTAAATGAACCTGGCAGGACACAATTTTAACATACAACCTGCCTAGTTGGTCAAAGTCAATCATCAAAGATCTCCAAGGATTTACATTTCTCTAAAGGGTTAAATATTTATCAGTCCGATCTCTATCACCTATTTTGCACAAAGTAAAACCAGGGCAGACAAGACACCATTCTGATTCTATGCTGCAGACCTGACAATCTGAGGATATGTGTGGGGAAGGCTCATAAACTTGTGACAACTTCCTGTCCTACTGAAAGCCTGAGGAATTTCGATTCCAAGAAAGCATTTTAAGCAATGTATTCACAAGGAATATTTACAAAAAATAAAAGACATATATATCCCACCAAATCTATGAGAAAGAGCATACCATTCTAAACCCTAATTTGTTCCTGTGGCTAAATGGGTGCTTCCCCTATGATCGTGACCCTGACATTTTGGGAGTACTAACTGAAATAAACTTAAAAACCTTGGGGCTATATATGTAGCTCCATTGGTAGAATGCTTGCCTACCATGCTCACGGCCCTGGATTATTCAATCCCTAGTACAGTAAAATAAATAAATAAATAAATAATAAATATCAGGGTGGCGTGGCGGGGAATCAGTGGTTCCATTTACATCACTGAAAAAGCTTTCTCTCTAGAGGAAGTGTGTGTTGATAAAAATCAGACCTCTTTAAAAATGGACAGAAGAGATTATTAGATCATTCTGAAGAGATTCATACACACACAGGGCTGAGGGGTGGAGACACAGCACGTACTGGGTGTTTTCTTCTCACTGAGAATGCTTCATTTGCTCAGATATGATATATGACTGATTTCCAGAGTAAGTTTCCAGGCTCCTCAACAATTCTGGGTAGAAATATAAGCTGGAAGGGTTTGTTGGTCTTCTCCTTCAGGGCATAGGGAAGAACTGCAAGGTGTAAACAGCTCCTCATTACCCACAGGTACCCACATAGTTTCATAGAAAATGGAGCACACTACTGGATGGAAGCCTCTTAGCTCTATGTAGATAAAACTTTATTAAGCCTATTTTAAATTAAGAAATCAGTCCAGAGAAGATGATTGCTTAGAATTCTACGGCCTTGTGGGTGGGACAGGTAATAACAATATCTAGAATTTGAGCATTAACTCTGTGCCTGAACACTGTATTAAATGCTTCACACGTAGTAACTCTATTGATACAGGTAGCCACTGTATCTTGTACCTTATTCTATTTTTCCTGCTAGGAAACTAGACACAGAAAGATTAAATTATTAGTTCATGTTTACAGGGTCAGTGAACAACAGAACTGCAATTTAACTCCAGAATTTACCATTAACCACCTTAAGGAGCCCAGAGGTAGGCTTCCTGCCCTTCAGAGACATCATACAAAGATATTTCGTTCCAGCTTGGGGGGAACTCTCATTTAGATCTGAGGTGCACTTTCTTTAGAATGACACACAGACAGATTACACAAACACTAATTTACTGAATAACTACTTTCCAAAATCTTTAAGTCCTTCTTAGACTTGGAAAAAAAAAATTAAACAAAAATTTTAGCACTTAACCTGGCCTGTCCATGGATCGCAGACAAGACAGAATCCTCTAGATTCAAGGGGTTTTCCAGTTTATGCTAACCATTCTCTTTCATTAATGAAGCATAATTCTTCCAGGAAGGCTCATTCATCTCACATCATGTATGAACACTGATGATGTACCAGATGCTAGAGTTACAGAAAAAATACCCAGGCATGTGTGCGTTGGTGTAGTTTGTAAGGAACCTAGCCAGCAATGAGGCAACTCTTTGCTCATAAAGTATAACGAAGTACTTTATATCCCAGGCTCAGAATAACACATAATAAATTCATAAGCTTTACCTAGGTTGTTTGGTCTTGAACCATTAGTCTAGTTAAAGCTAACATTTTCACTTCTCTCAGATACTATTTATGTCAGGATCTTATCCTGTGATGGACAATTGACATGCGCTTATTATATAAAACCAGCAGATATCAAGATGTCCCTTCTTAACTACTATAACCTTAACCTCAACTGACTCATTTTAACTATAGGACACATGAACTCTCTACTTGGCATATGTGTGAAAATGGTCTCTCCCAGTCAACTAAGTCAAAACACTTGATCCACATGATGGTCTTCATGATTGCTTTTAGAAACAATGAACACCCAGTTTCCTAAACTCTGAACATAATATTTCTTCAAAATTTACTACAAGCAAGTTCTCTGTTTTTGCCCTCTTACCATTCTCTCAGCTGTACCTACAGAGTGACTGGAGCTAAATGTAGCTTGTGCAGAATATCATTCCAATAGTTAATCCTAGTGATCCAGGCCTGAAAAGAACAATGCTAACAACAGGCACATTGCCACCTTGAGGCAATTCAGCTTAGTTCCTTGACCTTCAAATTATTAGAGAAGTCAGCACCAGAAAGCACATGTCACCTTGCAAAGTTGGACACCACCAAAAAGAAAGCTTTCTAATGCCCCCTTTTTCTTATAGCCGTATGCCTGTCATTCACCAAAGAGAATTCACTCCAATCTTTTCCTAAAACTCCAGAAAGGAACAGTGAAAGTAAGGCAAACAAGACTGAACCTCAAGGTTAGGCTACCTGAGTGTTAGCTTTCTCCTTATCTAACTGATCTCAAGTCTAGCCTGATTTTAATGACTAATTGCTTCCAATGTCCAAAAGTACTTCAATGAGTTCATGTGAGAACTACTTGAAACAAGTAGAAAACAGTTAATATGAACAAGGGAAAATAAGAGTATAGAAACTATTTCTGTGGAAGAAAATGGTTTGCAACATTGGACTAGGAAAAAGCAGTAAACATGCTACTGATGCAGGGATTTTGAGAGTCACTGAACCTTGCACCACCTAGTTGTACATGACTCAAAGATCTAAGATTCTGGACGCACAGGGTCATCGAATAATGACCTGAGACAATGGCTCCCAAGGTCATTGTCTCACACCAGTGAAAATTAAAGATGAAGACTCTCATGAGAACAAGAAGACTTTATTGAATTATTATAGAAAAATGAGCTATTAAGGAAAAGAGAGAGACACCTATGGAGTTTTCCAGAGAGGAAAAAGGCCACTGAATTTCCTTTGTCTAGGAGTTTTCTAGGGCCATGGCAGAAACTAGACAAAGCCGAGATAATTTCTACTGAGACTGGTTAATTCTCTGGGTTATCATGGGCTGAACCAACAGACGGTTCACTGTTCTATCCAGTTCTCCCTGGCCCAGCCAGGGAGATGATCATGTGCTGTTCATGCATTGCCTACCCAGGTAGTAGTAGTTGAAGCCCCGCTCTGTCCATCTCTGAGTCCTGGTTTAACATTGACTATCTTCTAGCTGTTAGTCATTGACCAGAATTACAGCACTCTGATTTTGCAGGTAGACTGCTGTTAATTATACTAAGCTCTCTTTGTTTTCACATTTACATTATCAGCATGTGGCTTTACCATGGAGAGAGTTAAATCTATCCAAGTCACCAAGCTGTAGCTACAATCTTTCTTGGTTACCTCATATTTCACTCTTTATCTACAGAGTAGTCTGGGATGGTCTCCTAGGTGGAAGCTCCTAGTTAGAAGCCATCTTTACTTACAAGATACTCTATCACAATTAATAGCACTAGAAGCAACACTGTATGAAAGTGTTAGAGTAGTAAATAGCCTCATAAGATTAACTGGTCAAGACTAAAAATTCTCTAGTCTATCTGCTGGAAGACCCACATTTCTAGTTTCACTGGTCAACCACCTGGTCATAGGAACACGCCTAGGAATGTGGGTTCACGTTAAGTCATTCTAAATAGATGGGCAGAATACCTAGTGCATTAATAAGATAGTGAACTCTTTCTGCCTAGAATCCCACCTCCCAGTGCAGTGCTTCTGGACCCAGCAACAGACATGTAGTTCTCTGTAAGTCTGTCCATTTTTATCTCCTTTTCTTCATATCCCTTTCCTAAACATGCTTCTGTTAATGCTTTGGGCTGCCCGAGCATCTTGTATTTCTTTACTTTTTCTTTAAAGCTTCCTTTTCCCCAACATGCATGAACCTGCACAGCTTCAAGGCGTTTTTTCCTTCTCCCCTCCATTCTCCTCCTCAAGGTAGCTGCTGAGATTTATAGCGTGCCTGCCCTGAGGATTTCTCTTGAAAATTCTAATAAAATTGTCCTAAAGCTTCCATTTGGGTCCATTCTTAAATTTTTTTATGAATGAGACTAAGAACCCTCTAGGGGATGTTCTTCCTCCCCATTTCAAAAGGACAATAGTGCTTTAAATCTGTTCCTCAAGGGGTTCCTCTGTCCTTCCTCTTATTTGTCTAGCCTGGTTATTTCATACCCAACTAAAAGGTCTCTTATTCATCTTCAGCATCTCAGACATTGCAGTGTTAACCTTTAGTCTACTTTTTCACCCCAGCCTCTGTTCTCACTATAACTTATGTAAGTAATCTGAAGTTTCTTCAATGGGCTCTTTATTGTCTAAAAAGTTGTCTCCTGCATCACTATGAACAAAGATATGGATAATGGGAGAGTATGGATGGTTCTGAGTTCTTTTGGCTTACAAAATGAAATCTGGTACAAAATGGGGGATATTATGACATCATATCTGTTGTTTGAATGAGGTTTCATATAAAAAGAACATAAGATTATGAAAAGATTTGCGTAAATCTTCTGGGAGGCTAAATTGGGAACACTACATCTTGGAAACATTACAGATTATACATCTTGATCTCATTCATTTGTTTGTTTGTTTTTTGGGACAGGATGTTATTGTGCATCCCTGACTAGCCTGGAACATACTATGCAGAGCAAGCTGGGCTCAATTCTGAGATCTATCTGCCTCTGTCTCCTGAGTGCTGTGATTAAAGGTGTGCCCCATCACACCCAGGATTTTAAAGATGAAGACTTTTGAAGTCAAGAGGTGCTAAATAACTGGTACCAGCACATACTGCTCAAGTGACACAGCTGGTTGGGAAATGAAGTTCCCCATTTCCTGCGTGCTCTGCAGCACTTTGCTCACTGGTAGGCCACACTGTGCCTTTTTCCTGGTCAGGAGTCTTTTTACTGTAACCAATTCTAAAGAGGTTAAAAAATCCATGAATTTTAGAGAAATGAAAATGTTTCCACAGTGATATTCCAACTCCCTAAATATAATTCTCACATAAACTTCTCATCTGTTTTGTTACATAAAAACAAACACAAGGTTTGGCAAGCACAAGGAGCTGAGTTTGATCTCCAAAACCCATGGAATTTCACAGGCATTTGTGCATGACTATGTGCACATGGACACACACACACGCACACACGCACACACACACACACACACATGCACACGCATGCACACAGATTTGAAATAAACCCAAGTTCTATTCTGTGTTCTCTTAGACTTTAAAGTATGAAACAAAATTTCCTGCGTCTACCCTCAAGAGTCTAAATTGTTTGTTTGTTAATTTACTTGTTTGTTTCAGACAGGGTCTCATTTTGTAGTCCAGGCTGCTCAGAAACTCACCATAAAGTCCGGGCTGGTCTCAAACTTGCAGAGATTCTCCTGCCTCAGCCTTCTAAATGCTGAAATTACAAGCACGCACCGCCACAACTAAGAGTCTGAATTGTATTTTAAAACTATTTTGTTATTTTATGTGTATGAGTACACTACCTGCATGAGTATAAGTGCACCTATATTGCACAGTGCCTGCGGAGCTCAGAAGGCAACAGATCTCTTAGAACTGGAGTTCTGAAAGGTTGTTAGCTGCCAGGTGGGTGCTGGGAATCAAACCACGGTCATCTGCAAGAGTAGCCAATGCTCTTAACCACTGAGCATCTCTCCAGCCCAAGAGTCCAAATTTTATATCAACAGCTATCATATTTCATATCAGAGCAGGCAAAGAGGAAATAAGAATAACGACTGCTATCAAGATAAATGAAAACTGAATTTCACATTTCCATCAATCATTGCAGTAGTTTATGACTGAGCCAAGTCCATTTACTCATTAAACTTGTTTATTTTTGCTTTACAAAGAGATCTGGGATGTTATCAGATTTGTCATTACCCTACAGTTTATGGGGAAAGCAGGTAAAAGTTCTACTTTCACTTGATTTATGTCAAATACTTTGTTGCAATGATGGAAAGCTGACTTAACATAGTATCCAAACCCTGAACCTGTTCTCACCCTAACCAAGAAAAATGCCTAAATGAGCTGGTGTGATTGTTACTTTGATGCTAACAGGGTGCACACATTTTCTAAATCAGCAGAATCATTCAAGCACAAATCTCACAAGGAATAATGCTACTAAATCTATAAGAATCAAGCCACACAAGAGTTTAAAAGTGATGGAGGAAGAGCCCAAATGGTAAAAACTAATGATCTGGATAATAATCTTAAAAAAATCTAGTCTAGTTTTTAAAGGTTAAAATTAATATATAATGAAATACAATTTATTTGTATTATATATTCATACAGACAATGTGTAAACAAATTTAGATAAATATATTTTAGTGCATATTTGCAGGAAAATAACTTTTTATGTACTGATATGTGTCAGAAGCCCAAAAAGACTTGTAGAAAATAGTTTCTTCCTGAAAACATATCATAAGGAAATAGTCTTAAATGTTGAGAAATACAGGAAAATTATTTGTATGGTCATGCTACTTTTTTCCAAATAATAATACTATTCGATCCAGAATTGAAAACAACTTCAACATCTCATAATGGAGACATGCTAAAGCTTAGATAGTCATATCATTAATATTGCCCAATCACTTAAGTACATTCCTTAAGTCTCTGAAACAGCATAGATAAGCCATGGTAGAATAATTGGTTTTAAAAAAAGAAAGAAAATAAAAAAGACTGTAAAAATCTAGCATCCTTATATGTTAAAACAAATCCACCACTGGAAATAAGTCATACATAGTGAAAAATACAAAGAAGCTATGTTAAGGTGTCACAGTATTATCCTTGCTGCTATAATAATGAGTGAGCTCCTTTTCCTCAAAGTAACTGTATATTTCAAATAGTCAATATGGACTGAGTATGATTGTTATAAATGTAAAAAATTAAAGAAATAATTTGATTCACAGAGAAGATATAAAACCAGAACTACATGTTTTAGCCTGTTTTCACAAAATAACAGAAAACACAGAAGGAAAACTAAGTAGCCTTTCAAAACCCCTTTCAGCTCTGTTCTCCAGGCTGCCTATGGTTATCAGCCTGCACAGCTGCACCAATAGATGTCACTGTTGCACTTAATTTGAGTACCTCTCAGCCTTGACTTTCCAGGAAGGGAGCTAAAACCAGAGAAACTTGACAAATCCCCACATCAATAGTCAGGTCGTCCCCTTGGTTCCAAACTTCTTTTAATGAAACTAAATGTCCACTGCTTTTCTAAAATGACATATGTGATTATGACTGCAGTGGTTACTGCCCATGTGCACATGGCAGACCTAACCCACACTCATCACATACAAGAGTTTCAGGTTGGAAGGAAATGAACTGGAGAACAAGGCATTGTCAATATACATCAAGATCATGGCAAAAGAGTGAAACAGTTCACAGGGAGCTGTAGGGAAAGAAGGGCGGTGAGAACTGGCATGGTTTGTTCAACCCTACCAGGCCATCTAAAAGTGAAAGTAGCTAAGTTGGCCCAATGCTTTGTGAGGAGGGAGTCAATGCTTCTGTGTCTCTCTGTGTGAATGAATTAGAAGGGAGAAGGTTATGTTTTTAAATGGGTGATCCTGTATTTGGCAGATTTCCCTGCTAACCTGTTCACCTGTTATTTGAGCAGCTGAAGAGAAAGGTTTATAGATGTGCAATGAAGACAGGTTACTTGGATTTCACAGGAGAATGTGAAGCATATCATCAGATAGCTTTTTATGTTATTCATAAATTTTTAGCAAAATGATACCGAGTGACTAGCAACAAATGGATTTTCCCACAAGGACATATAGGTATTAAAGTTAATGAGACAGAGTACTTTGAAAATAAACTACAAACATAGCTATATTCTAGTGCACAAATTTTAGATCACCAAGATATTCCTTGGTTTTCTGCAACCTATTTATCCTATTCAACGATCCACATACCAAAGAAATAAAATGCAGCTTCAGCAAATTTATGCATACAGCTTACATCAAGTGGATATTAAGTGAGTCTCTACTGACCACAAAGAACCACAGCTTAAGTACAAAGACTTCTACTTACATTGAGATCCAAGCACAATTCACTTCTGCTTGACTTTTCTCTTTCTTCATGGAGCAGAAATGGGCAGGTTGGGCCTGCTCTGTATCCCAGGACCCAAGCACCTCCATCTCTGCTAGTAAGGTCTTTAGCTGTCTGCTCATTGAAGTTGTCCCAGGAAAAACTTTCAGAGGAGATACCTAAGCAAACACAAAGAAGACTATCAATGGCACAGCTGCTGAAACACAGAGACAGTGTATCTGGGAAATCCTACAAGGGCCTCTTCATGCTCTCACTACACATTCTAGGTTATATTCTCAGAGTTCGCTGTCCTCCAAAAGTTCTTTTATCAGTTTCTTTTGGGGGATCATAAAAACATAAGCCCTCATTCCCCAAAGACAAGTCTATTACCTGTTCTCTGTACTCCAAAGTCCTGCTTACCAGTCCAGCTCTATGATTTGTGCTCATTAAGAATGGAATCAAAGGAGGAGCTGGGGTACAGAGGCCTGGGCTTTTGGCTCTACTACTCTATGGTGTCAACTGAGCCAAGTGACTAGTGTATCTCTTCTCTAGAGCAGGACTTGTACTTTGTTTCTGTCTTGTTTCTAGGGTATACATGATGTTATTTGGCACGTATCAGTTTGCTGCTGAGGGAATGCTGCATAAGTCTATCTGGGGTGACTTTTGTCCTCTTTAGAGTATTGAACTAGCTCATTCCTACTTTACCTATGACAGCAGAGTCAGACACTGTGCTTAGCTTTGTTCTTCAAATATTAATATAACCTATACTTGGGTAACAGTATCGTTCCCATTTTAGATAGGGAAACTGAAGCATACACATGGTCTCTGCCTGGCATCCTGGAGATGGTAACATGATCTACAAGAAAGGATGTCACCATCAGAAAAGCTGTATGTTCTATCCCTTGGTGAGCTACAGTTTAGGCTGCAGTATACTAAAGAACTCCAAATGTTCTTTATCTTAAAAACAAAACAAAACAAAAAAAAAACCTCCTAACTCTAGGGAATGAGATTCCCTCACTTCCCTAAAAAAACTTAATTTGGCCACAGGATCCACATAAAGGGACATCTGCTAAGTAAAACAAGCTAGAAGACATTAGTGTTCTATTGGAACACAGTTTGGAAAATATTAGATTAGATCAAGTCTAGACAAGTATCACAAGGCACTCAAATTCCTAGTACTCTTGTAATTTTTGATAAGTAATCTTGGCAAAACATTAAGCAACCAGGTAGACAGTAAAGGTTTAGGCTTAGAGAACTTTTGCAGGAGGGATCACTTGTGGCTATGTGATAAGGTGTTTATTACACACAACCTTTGTAAGAAAGGTTCTGTGGTGATCCAAAGGTAGCCAGTGGCCTCTGCCATGCTGAAAACCTGACTTACAAGTAACTTGAGTGGAGCATTATGTGGCACACAAAGGGACTGTGGGACAGCATGCTGCTCCTTGATATAACAGTAGCATTTTTAAAGAAAGGGAACTTGAGAGCAGCTGCGGTTTTCTTTTGTTTGCTTGTTCAGTACGGTTTGTTGATTTTCAATCACATTTCCAAGTGAAAGTGACACGGGTCACAGTGACTGTACAGTTCTCTCTGGAAAGCTGTCCCCAAACCACTTTCAGCCACTGAGAAAAGTGAGAGTTCTGGGCATAAGCAGTACCCTGTCACCTCTACAAACACAGGGTGTCTGAAAAATGAGAACATGGACTCTTCCTTCAGGTAGACAAGTACCTTAAGAGAAGTGCTTATTCATTTGAACTCCTGGATCCCTGCTGTCTCCAGTTAGCGGGTCACCTGGGCTTGGATTCAGGGAGTCATCTGTTGTAGAGTGTCCCTATTTCTGCTCTGACAGGGTAGGGGAAAAAATCTAATGCCTAAAAGAACCTCAAAGCACTTCCACTCATGCAACTCCAAAAGGACGTTGGTGCAGCATACACTTTAACAGAACTTAAACTGAGAGCTCTTTAGCTACCATGGGCATGGCTCATTCCTTCTCTTGGAATATTCCCATGCATGTTGCTGAAAGAAGAGGAAATAAACCTTTTGAAATTTATAGTATGTTCTCATCACACTATCCCACTTCCAGAAGGTAGAATTACTAAATCCCTCACTTCATCCCTAAGCTTTTCACATTGTTATGGAGTAAATGCAGACTTTAGATGGACTAATATAACAATATATATATATATATGTATATCACAAAATACATTGTACAACACTTAAGGTAAGGTATCAGTATCATCACAGGCATATTGTCTGGTGAGACTGAGTTTATTATTTAAATGAAAGACTGATAAATTCACATAAGAAGGGTTTGGTGTCCCCAGATGAAACACATGTGATGTATACACATATTTACACACTTGCAAACATGTTCACATATCTTCTGCTTATAGCCAACACCAACATTGATGAGGTGAAGCATACAATTCAAATCAGTCTTTGTACTGTCTACACAGAGGATAGATAATAGAAAACTTAAGCAGAAACCACAAAAGCTAACTAAATTCTGGAGATGATTTTCATTTTAAAGAAGGAATTTCTAATGTCCAATATCTAACCAGACAAATATCCCTATGAAGAGAACATACAAAATGCAACTATGATAATTTGGACAAGAATCATTAGAACAAGAAAGGCAGGATGTGGGTTACATAACACTGATACAGGGTAGATAAGGGTGATATAAAACTGCTATTCTCAGAAGTTTAGCAACTAAGGACACTGGACAAATTCACCAAAAAGTCATAACAAATTTGTAAAGTAATTTTCAAATGAGGAGTTTTAATAATATAAATACAGATTCTTTGTAATGTCCATGTCTACATTTATTAAAATAAGGAATTCCCATATTATTCTCTTCAGTTGAGTAAATAAAAAAGTGGGAGAAAAATCTTACCTTAAAATTAGGTAAATATCAAATTGCCACTTAATTTCTGATACAAACATATTCTCAGAGTGTTAACTCTTGATTGAACATTTTCTGAAGTGCTCCAAGTCTTATCAATTTAATCAAATTTCTTTCCCTTTAAGGTATACATTATGAGTCTGTTTTTATTAAATATATATTAGTTATTTTGTTTCTCAAAGATACTTCAACATCTTGATTGGCCACATGTACACAGACAGGTTAATTCCACAGGTGATCACAGTTAATAGGGCGTACAGCACAGACACACAAAGGGTCAGGTGGCTTACCTTTGACAGTCTGTGTGTCCCCAAACATTCACAGGATGAGCTGCACTTCCTGATGCTAATCTATAACATCAGCCTGGGGGATGTTGCCAAATTATCAAAACAGAGGAAGCAGACAGAAAGAAAAGGTAATATGCCATTTACAACAGAGGCAGTATTCACAGTCCATCTTCTCCAAAGTGCAATCAGTGTCTACAGTGGCACATGTGTTGCTGTCCAAATTCTTTGTTTCTCTCCTTTTCAATTTGGACTCAAGACCTTTACTCTTGCCTCAGTAATTCCACTTATGAGAGTCAATGTTTCATATTTCCCCTACCCCGTGGATATTGGCTTTGGCCATGTTACTTGCTCTGGCCAACTGAGTGTGGACAATGTGACAATGCACAGCTCTGCACAAAGCCTCAAAGATTTATATGTTTACATCCCATCACCATGAGATGGGCATGCCCTGGAGAGCCTGGAATTTGACACCTGTAGCAGAACCAAACCCCATCCTGAAACCTGGACTCAAACTCCACTAAACTCACACCAGATCCATTCTCACCCAGAGAATGAGAATCACAAATATCTCTTGTAAAGACACTGAGATTTTGAATCCATTTGTTGACATAGTTATCTCATAGGCACTCTATCATCTGCCCCCATGAACAGAACTGTACCTATTAGAAATAAACATTTCAGCTGAAGACGTAAAGACTACAATATTTTTATATTTTAATTTACACTGAAAACAGTTATTCAATACATAAGGTTGTATGTGTGTGTTTGTATGTACTTGTTTGTACAGGTGTATGCATACATATGAATGTGTGTGCAGATGTCAGAGGACAATCTCAGGTGCTATTTCTAAGGTACCTTCAACTTTCTGTTTGAAACAGAGTCTCTTATTGCCAAGCAGCCTAGGCTAGCTGGTCATCAAGCTTCTAGGGATCCACTAAGATTACAGGTGCCCACCTCTTTACCTAGTTCTGGGGATCAAACTCAGGTTCTCACACTTATGAGTATATGAGACTGATCTATCTCTCCAACCCCTATATAAAGTTTTGAAAAATCAAATGAAAGCTCATGGTATAATCATTTCTTTACTCAGACCAAGATATGCACAAACTACATTCCATTTAAATACTTAACAGTTATTAAAGAAGCATTGCACTAAATCATCAAAAGAAATATAAATATACCTATGTGTATATGTATATACATAAATATACATAAATATATATGTATATTTCTCCTCTTATATCCCCAGCATTCCAAAACCTTCCTTGAAATCTATGATGACGTATATAATAACCAGAAACTAAGAGGTCAAAAAACCCTCAGATTGAAACTCTTATGAATTTTAGTCTCTGTGTTGTAGTTCATTATGTTATCTACCAAACTTGAAGTTTCCTCAAGTTCTGTAAATATTAGAACTGTCCATCTATTATGCTACTCAAATGTATACTTATAAACTAGAAAGACAGAAATTTAGGTATGTGGCTAAAGGAAAATGGCACTATTCAGTACTTACAGAGAAGACATATGCCTGTGTGTATAATTATTCACATCTATACCATAGCTCTGGCAAAAGTCTAGTCTCGCAGCCTCTTTCTGTCAGAATCAATATTCTACAGTGCCTTTGCCCCAATTCCCATTTGCAGTGGTTGGTACCATGTAACCAAATTAGCAAAGTAATCAGAATTCTGAGAAGGAATCTTGTCAGTCTATCTCAGCTTCTAACTCTCCTCACTAAATGGGGGGAAAAATGAGCAAGGACCAACAGGCCCTTGTCACCAGGTGATGGAATTGCATCATGTGCAAAGTGTGGCCAGGTGGAAGAAAGCTACTGGATCAGGAAGTAGGAAGGACTGGGGAGTAGCTATAGCAGTTTGAGATTCTACAAGTAAATCATCACAGCTATCAAAGGAATGCAAAATTCTTTGGATTTCTAAAATCATGTTTAACTTCAAACTAAATAAAACAGTTTAGAGTTGGAAGGGTTCTTTTATGTCTGCCCACCTACCTGCTCACTGAGGGAACGGAATCCCAGGAGGATGCTAATATTTCCAACATAGTGGCAAAATGTGAATGAAAATTCAGTTTTCTAGAAGCTCTTTTATGCTACTTAGAAAAGAGAATTACTACTAATCTGCAAATAGGAATGTTGAGGTACGAAACAGAAGAGGACAGGCAGGGCTTTGACAGGTAAATTTAATGCCTGCCTGGCTGTCACTAATGCTAACTGCTTGACCTTAAAGCTACCAAACTTCCTTGCATCTTAATTTCCTCATCAATAAAATTGAGATAGTAAATATCAGCCTGATATTGACCTAGTCTCAAACTATTTTTTCCCAGAAAACTTTCTGTGGGCTGTGGGTGTACGAATTGCATAGGGAACACAAATAAGTCCTTTATAGAAATCTTTATGCAATGGTGGTGTATTAAAAATCAGACACTTAGGTGAAGGAGTAATCTCTGCAAAGAAGATAAAGAGAACAACTAGGTTCATAAGAATTCATGGAAGCACTGCAGTGCAGCAGGTCCCAAATCTGTTCAAGTTCCAAAAATAGAATTCATACCATCTGATGCAACAGCTCTAAGTGGCTAATCATCTGAAAACAATAGCTCCTCAGGGTTCTTCATAGAAACCTTAAGACATTTCTTCACTGAAGGTCAAACACACAGCCTGAAGGCCCAGTGAAACTATTTATAGACAGTTTCCAATGAAACAGCACTTGAAAGCAGTGTATAAGTACACGCTGTAATCATTATTAGATTAGCCATTTTCTGTGGTCTTTTCATGTGAGGAATATGGATGTTAAATGAGGACAACAGAACTAAAGTCAGGAAACTGGTTTGTGGATGTAGCTATGCTGAATATTTTAACAAATGAAAAGCAAAAGGCGCACATTCAAAGAAGCACAAATGAAGGCAAGAATGGATAGAGGAGAGTAGATGCATCTAGGTAAAGACTGAACAAAGTCAGGAAGTTGTAGGATTCATGAGCCACCAAGAACCTGTCTACAGGATCAAGATGCCTGCTGCTAGACAGTGTCTTCTAGGCATGAAAGCTGCACCCATGAAAGAAAACATTTTCTCCAGGATGAGCTCTCTGATAGATTATCCAATCCTAAGCGCTCAGTTCTAAAAACATGTACACACAAGCATGGCTAAATGGAGTCAGTACACACATACCAAACACACACACACACACACACACACACACACACACACAAATACTTATATATAAAAATAATAATCAAAGAGGCCAAGAAATTGAGAGGGAGTCAGGGTGGCATGGGAGGAGTGTGAGGCAGTGAAGGGAGACATGGAGATGATATAAATATGGTACTCATCTATGAAATTCTCAAAACAAAAATTAAAGACCTCTGTCTAGTCTCAAAGAATAAATGCTCAAGAAAATAGTTGGCAGCCAGATGTGATGGCACACACCTTTAATTCCAGCACTCGGGTGATAACGACAAGGTAGACTTCGGTGAGATTAAGGCCAGTCCAGTCTACATAGTGAATTACAGACCAATTGGGGCTATTGGGAGACCCTGCTTTTTAAAAAACAAAAACAGGAAAAATTAGATATTGGTACTTCAAATGTCTAAGTTATAAAAAAAAAAAAAAAAAACAATTGGCATATTGGATAAGGAATATCCCTGAAGTGGAGGACCAGAGTACAGAAAGTGTGCCATCAGTTACTATAAAAGTGAGTAACACTTTCCTTTTCATGTCTAATTCCAATTATCACATAGACAGATATAATAGCAGGAATGTCAGTTTTTAAAAGATATGTAATAATTAAGGAGAGATTATAAAGGAAAATCTACAAAATACTAAGCATTTGATTATAAAACATATTATTAAATTTTTTAAAACTCCTTTCCAAAATGAAATGATTTTCAGACTCAGAATATGAACATATATAATAAAATAAAGAAAACAGTAAGACCACTTTCCTAATATCAATGGTAAACATTCTTGAGATAAGAATAAAATATGGTTCTAAGCATGTTTGCAGAAAAGTAAGTTTGAAAGTGCCATAACAAGGCTAGAGAGATGACTCAGTGGTTAAGAGCATTGGCTGCTTTTGCAGAAGACCCAGGTTCAGTTCCCAGGACTCACATGATGGCTAACAACCATCTATAACTCCAGTTCCAGAGAATCTGACATTTCTTTTGACCCTTGTAGGCTTTGCACAACACCAGTACACTTAGATAATGCAGACAGTGCACTCATACACATAAAATAAAAATAAAAAATAAAATAAGAAAAGAAAGTGCAATCCATTATTTCATTTCTGTTACCAAAGGAAAGAAAAATACTGGTCCTCTGAGTCTAATATAGATTTTCCTGATACAAAATTCTGTTCTTCTAATCAGAAAAGTGTGGCTATTACCTTGACTGACTGCCCAATGATTTGGAATTAATTCCTCAGCAGAATTGACAAATAGAAGTCTTTGTGAAACGTCCAGATTCTCAAGTCACCAACTTTTGCCAAAATGTCTTAAACACCAGTTTCTAAATCCTTTCTCCACCAGGCATTAGTACTGCAAAACTCTGTGCTTTGTCCCTGGAACTTACATGAAGCTCCCAACAAACTGATTGTCCAAACTATGAGTAGTATCTGACATAAGTGCATCAGATACTTTATATACATCACACATGATGGAGGATCTTCCCAGAGATCCTGAAAGCAAGGTATAAAGTTACCCTAGTCTAAAGATGAGAAAGCAAAACAGAGGAAGTTAGCTTAGGAGAAACATGAAGAAGAAGAGCAGAGTTCAGAACCTATAACTCAGGATTAACCTCTACCATAAACAACCAAAAATTAAAAGAACTATGGGAAGCAACTATCTTCAAATGTTTAGTGCCAGGCAGTACAATACTATACTCCCTGGGAGAGTTGAAACACAAAGTATGCCACATAGTGCACATCATTTCTGCTGAAGTGATTTCTGGATTGAAAAAAAAATAGCCCCTGTGGCTTATGGGACATTATGGAACATTCTAGCACATGCACAACAAGGAGCACAGGAAGAAGGCAGAAGACATTCAAAGAAATACTGGCTTTCATTTCCCAAGTTTGAAAACTGCAAACCCACATATCAAAGTAGTTCAACTAGCCACAAGAAGGACAAATGCAATAAACCAGTAATAAAGAGGCTGCAAACTACTGATCAGAGCAATCAGAGGGGTAGGTAGATATTATTATAAACTTCTTATCAGATTCAGAAAGTATTGAGAGCACTTTAGGGGGATTAAAATAACTGGGAAAAAGAGAAATACCACAATGAATACTTCATGAAAAAGGTATAACTCTAAATTTGTATTACTTCTACTGAATAAAACATCATAATACATCAAGTAAAAACTACCAGAAATGGAAAAATATATAAATACAAAGTCATATTGTGAGATTTCAGCATTTCCCCCTTATTAATTGATTCAGAAAGTTGACAGAAAATCAATACAGAATCCAGGAATAGTGACTCATGTCTGTAATTCCAGCACTCAGGAAGCTGAGGCAGGAAGATCACCATGAGTTCAAGATTAACTAAAAAAACCAAATCAATATAAAGAATTTATAATTTTAAACCATCCATTTCATCTGATAATTATAAAAGGCCCTATTCAGTAACTGAAAAATAGAAATTCTTTTCAAGTACATAAAGAATGTATTCACAAATATTTGGAAATTAAACAACACATTTTAAGTAGCTCAAGTGTTATAACTAAAGTGAAATTAGAAGATATTTGGAACACAGATGATACAGTAACTCAGGGAAATCTGTAATTGTACCCAACACTAAGTCAACTCTGGTTGCCAGAATTTTTCTTTGGACTAGGGGGATGTTGGACACAGTTGATATATATCTAGCTTATAGAATAAAAGAGGAAATAGTAACCAGATAGTATTTCCTACTACTACTGAAGCCTTGGCTTTTTTCCCTACTCAGATCTCGGACTACATTTAGTCTCTGGGTTTACACAGGTGTTTAATAGTGCTCTTGAAGAAACGAGACCACCTCAAGAGAAAGAACCTGGACAGTCATGGGAGGTCCGGAAAAGACCTCCATTCTACAGTGAAGTTCCATTTGGATATCTTCATAGGAACACTCAATTAGCATTTTAGGCCCCAGAGCAGCCAATGACTTCCAGACAGCCAAGGAGAGGTTCTAATGTGGCAAGCAAGAAGCTGGAGAAGAAAAGACGAGAAGTCGCATGGCTCCACACCTGCTGTACCACCATCTTGCAGATGGATACTTCCAGAATCACAGCTCTTAACTATGCTTCTCTTTCGTTCTCATAGTCCTTGCCAGTTTTCTTACACTGGCCACTTCCTTTCCCTACATGCCTATGATTGGTAAGGGCTTCCTGCTGCTGCTAGTCCGGGGAACCTCATAAACACTTGCTTCTTTTCCTAACTGAATCATTCTGTCTACATACAACCTCTTAAGTTACCATCACTTTGGACTTTTTAAATTTGCTCTCTAGTTTCTGTCAGGAACTCTAACAAATACAGCTATGGACATCAGTAATAATATTTATTTTCTGCCCTTTGGCAAGCTCATGTTTACTAAAGCATACAGGTACTTACTACCTGATGCTCACCATACCCTTTAGACTACTAGTAGCAATATAATTGGCCCATTTATTCTTTTGTGAGCTATCAGAATGATCAAGCCCTCCTCGTATTCTATCCTAAAAAAGAGCAGGGAAATTTTGACATGGCTCCGAAATAAAAGTAGTAATGGTATACTGCTGTTCTTTCCAGATGAAAATGACTCAACTGGTACAAAAATACAGTATTTTGAAAGCAACAAAGGCACAGGTTCAAGGAGTTATGTTGACATATTTGGTAGGGATACCATATCTGAAATAGCATCTGCAACTGGCATCCCCTTATAAGTGAATTTACAATAATCTAGCTGTTTTCTAAAAGCTACCTAATGTTCTTGCTAACCAAAAAGGGATTGCAGTGGCAATGTGCTATGTGTCACCATCTCCGTATCTTCCCAATCTTTGGTCTTGGCACAAATCTCTCCAATTTCCTCAGGGCTTTGTGTATGTCTTCAACTAACAGGGGGAATAATACGATGCTTTTTCTTTTTTCTTTCTTTCTTTCTTTTTTGCCATAACACATAAATATGAGGGCCAAAAAGAGGTGGACGCAGTCCTCATATTTCTTTCCCCTAACCACTCACCTGCCTTATTTGTGCTTTCCGTGGGTTTGGAGATCTTACCCACGGGAGGGTTACTTTCTGTAGAGGACTCAGTCACAGTTTCACTATGGAGAAAGCTGAACAAACTCCTTGGCCATTTTAGTCTTATACATTAGAGGTATGCTATTTATTGTGTTTCAGTGTCCAAACATGGCTATCTTTAACAGAATACTTTGAATTGAGTCTACACTATTAAATGTCTGAGGTAAAAAAAAAAAAAAAGCATAAAACAAAACCTAAAAGCAGTCAAAAATATAAAATTCCAATGTAGAATGTGAATGAATGTCTTCATTACCAATGAAAGAAAACACAGGGTAGATATTACAAAATGAATATTCTTAACCATCCTGAGAAAATGCAAATTTGTTTGGCAATATATATCTGAAACAGAGACCAACAACTATAGCACAAGGGCCAAACATGATTATGGCTTCCTTTTTTTTGTTGTTGTTGTTTTTTTTTTTTTTTTTTTTTCATTTGTGAAGAAGGAGAAGAACTAGGGAAAGGGGAAAAAGAAAAAGGAAAAGAGCTTAAGTTTGATCCTTCCCTCTAGTAACTATGTAGAAAAAGCCAGGCATAGCAGCACATACCTAAATGTGCATCCCAGCACTAGGGAGGCACTGGATCACCGGGCTCACTGGATCCCTAGGCTCACTGGATCCCTAGGCTCACTGGCTAGGCAGCTCAGCCTACTGTATGAGCTCAAGACCATTGAGAGTCCCAATCTCAAAAACAAGGTAGATGATAACTAAGGAAAGACCCCTAAAGTTGTCTTGTGGCTTCCACATGTATACATATACACATGCTTGTTCAGCTACACACGCACACAAACATACAGATTTACTATTTGGTTCCACCAAAAAAGTTTGCCAATTCCTATTGTTATAAAATATTTAAGATTTAATAAAATGTTTAAAATGAAAATATTTAAAACATGCTCTCACTTTCAGCCAATAAAAATCCATTTGTGTGAAACTGTCTTAGCTGAATGAACATCTTTGTCATTTAAGATCTAGTGCAAAGAGACAAGCTGCACATCAGAGTATGATTCATGATGGAAAAAAAACTGGAAACAAGTTTGATATATTACAATATAGCAAATACTACAAATGTTTTAAAAATCATGTTATCCAAGAATACTTAAGGCAAAATATATTCAAGATATGACATAGAAGAATTATGTTATCTTAATTTTAATGTGTGAAAGGAAAGATATTAAAATGGTAAGAGGATGCTTCATTTCCTTATATTTTTCTTCAGTTCTTAGACTTTTCTCCAATGGTATATGGCCACGCCACCCTGTGTATGCCTAATCTCCTCCAATGTAGGAAATCAGGCAGGGTTGGATCTGGTTAGTTCTTGGATGGGTGACCACCTGGGAATACATTTTTCTACAATAGTCTTTTTCAACTTTACTTAAACACAAATATTATTTTATAATTAGAAAAATATAGATAATTAAAAAGTAAAAAACTGATTTGAAAAATTTTGAATGATAAAAAAAAAAGTCTGGTAAATTAAATTAGTGCTACATACTGAGTCAAATCTGCCAGGTCAGCTCACACTTCAAAGATGTCCTTTTCCAAGACACCCAAACTAAGCACAGTGCAGATGTCTGCACTAATTTGTTAGTCAGTATATAATTATAAAATATGTACACATTTACGTATATAATCTTTGCCCTATAGTTCACACCTATATCCAAAGCCCAACATGAATGTTATTCTAAGCACAGCTATCTTTAACTGCCACTCTTTAGTCACATGATAACTAATAGGACTGTTAATTTTAAGTTTTATCACCCCAGTGCTCTAATCACAGTTCTTATCTTTTTATAGAGCTTTGGTGACTTTTTATTGCATACAGAACAGAATTCAAAATTCTTGGTTGGAGAGGAAGATGTTTTTTATACTGTCTAATGTTTATTCCTTCCTTTCTTTCGTTCCTTCCTTTTTTTCTTTTCTTTTTGTGTGTCTGTGAGTTCATGCACAGATATTGGGGTATATGAGCCTATGTGTGTGCAGAGAAGCAGAAGGGGGTATCGGATGTCTTCTTCTACTCTCCACCTTTGAGGCAGAGTCCCCCCTTGAACCTGAGCCTTGGTCTCAGCTAGCCTGGAAGCCAGCAAGCCCCAGTAATCCTTCTATTTCCCTGCACTGCCCCAGAGCTAGGGTTATGGGTGTTTACCAAGATGTCTGGCTTGTTACTTGGGTGCCAGGATATAAGCTCCAGTCCCCATGACTGCAGGACAAGTGTTCTTCACTGCCAAGCCATCTCTCCAGCACACATACAGGCACCTGCTCAATGTAGCACCTGAATACTTTCCATTCCCCATCCTTATTTTCCACCTAGACTGACCATACTCTTCTGATATCTGGGCTGCACTGTACATAATGACAAACTCTCTCACATGGCACTCTGTGTCTGCTTTACCACAAGGTCAGACTTCAGAGATTTTTCCACTGTATTTTGATATGAGGGCATATGTCTTAATAAGTTACAGAGAAAAAGTTTAGAACATTTTGTAATTTCCCCCTTAACTTTCGGTGAAACAAGGTTTAGCTAGAAGAAGTGCAGATGTGCTAAGGTGCGTAAGTAGAGTGGTAAAACTTTAAGGGGCAGGAAGATGGGAATTCTCTTTTTCAAACCTCATAGCTGCATTACTCTCATAAAACTAGAATTAAAGTAAATGAAACCTAGTGCCATGAGGAGGAAAATGAAAGTGAGTCCAGTCGCCTCTGATTCCCTCCCTCCCTCCCTTCTTTCCCCCCTCACCTTCCCCCCCACCTCACCCCCCCCCGCATATTCACTCTCTTCTTAACAAAGACAAAATGTAAATGTTACTGAGAACTCAACTGCAAGACAAGCCCAAGAGACACGATCGATGTATAAACTCAAATGAAATGCTGTCCTTGTTTTTTCTTTCTATAAGCCTTCTAAAGTTGCAAACAGTGAGGAAAATTACCCAACTCATTTAATTTAATTTCCTCTAAATGAAAAGTTATAATAACTTGGGTATTTGGGTATTTACTATGAAAAAATTTAATTTTACCACATTTTTTAAACTAAGGAATTAAGTAATTAAGTTTTGACATCTTTCTTTAAAACAGACAACACACTGATCATACATATATCACAGGATGTATCTGTTTCCTTGTTACTTGTGCCTGAGTTCTAGGAAACAATTTTATAGGGTGACAGAGGCTTATCTGTCTTGTTCTTCAGAATCAAATAGAGCAGATGCTTTTAGCAAGAGAGTGATAACACTGGTGAACGGATAATATATGTACCACATGAACAACTGTGTGTACAGACTACTCAGATTTCTCAGTGAATAAGTATTACCCTTTTTCTTTTGGTCCTGATAAGTACCTACTCTTCACCTTAGTGTGGACTTTGGAGTTTAACTCTCGCCTCCAACCTCTTACCAGCCAGAAGATCTTGGACAATTTTTTTAAACTTCTCTGTTTCCCCGTTTCCTCAGTAAATGGAGGAAAATGTTTCCCACCTTTTAGAGTTGCTGAAAAGATGAAAGAGTTAATACATGCAGTGCACTCAGAGCGGTGCCTGGCACTCTAAAGCACTCTATAAATTCTTGCTACTACAAGCATTATTCTTTGCTCAGTGCTGAATAAGACATTACATGGTTCAAAAGGAAGACTGAGGCAGGACAGGGTTGCATTTCTCCAGAGTTCACACTGAAGTTCAGATGAATGGTTCAACATCCATATTCTCAGATTGATTTCACTCACTTTCAAGTATTTCTGTTGTTTCTGCTACTCCTTTCAGAGTATAACATGATACAGGAAAGAAGCAGGAGGGCAGAAAAAGGAGTTCGGTGTTTCTCTGCAAAAGAACATTGGAAGGGTCAGGGTCTCTTCAGCGTTTTATTTAGCTAAGATACCTCAGTTTCCTTTTCATTACATCTTCAATCCATATATTTGCTCAAACATCACATTAGCTCTAATCATCTTTAATTAAACTAGCTTGTTTTTAGTATCTTACTGATATTTGGAAAAAAACCCCACGGGGACTGCTACAATCATCAGTGTGATTTTTGCTCTGTCATAGGGCTATTATCCTACAAGGAAACAGCTTTGATTTTAAATATATATCATTAGAAAAATCAATTTACTCAAAGAAAATTGACTTCATGAGTAAAATTTTCAGGAGAGCAAATAAGCCATAAAATGAGCAAAACCTATACTACCAAGAATAGAACTGACTTCTCATTTTATTTTTCTCAACCAAGAAGGACTTATCAATGTACTCAAGCTCATGATCAACATTCCCTAGGCCAATTTCACTAAATAACAGAATAAGGACCTTTCAGCCTAGAGTTGCTGAAAAATTATAAGTCAGCGCAAGAGTGTCAATAATTCTCCAGTACAGCAAAGAGGCTTAGGCTGAAGTGCGTTCTACTGACAAATATTCAGGAGTCAGTCTTTTACTATGGACTTATACTTTATGCATATACATAGAAGTAGACCTGTCAAATTTTTACAGTTAAAATAAGATCCTATAGGTCACAGCACTGACTCTGCTAATGAATGGAAATTCCAAATAATTCATTTTTTTTTCCTTTACTTGAAATGACAACATACATATTAAGAGTACGAACGCATGATTCCTTGGGAAAGCCACAATCATGCTCAAGCTCACAGAGGTTGGATGAAATGACTTTTCAGAAGACTTAGCACACCCAGGATTGCTCAGGCCAATGAGACCCCAACTGGCTAAAGGAAATCAGAACTCATTGCCAGGGAAACTGACAATATGCATCCATTCCTGAAGCAATGTCTTCCAGCTAATTTAATCCTAAAATAGTTCTTCAATTTGCCATGAAATCAAGGACTGTATGAGTCACTGAAAAGGATAAAATAGTAAAAGAAATATTGGATGATTGGAAATAAATTAGGAAAAGTGTTACTTTGCTGATGAGACTTGACACTATTTCTTTGCAGAAAGCTGTTGTTTTCTCTATTTTTAAAACAATATAAACTTGAATCTTAATATTTGTAACATTAAAATAAAAAGTAATGAGAGAGTTGGAAAGATGGCTCAGTGGGTAAAGTACCTGCTGTGTTAAGCATGAGGCCCTGTGTTCCGATCCCCAGGACTCATGTATAAAGCTGGGTGCAATGGTGTGCATCTCTAACCCCAGTGCCAGAGGGGCCAGGAAAGATAAAGAGATCCTTGTAGCTCATTGGACAGCCAGCTTAGCCAATTGATGGGCTCTGAATTCAGTAAGAGATCCTGCCTCAAAAACTAAGGTGGCTTTTCCAGTCCCAGGCACTTCTGAGCTACAGATTCCCGTGCGGACATGGCCAAGTTCAAGAACCACACCACACACAACCAGTCTCAAAAATGGCACAGAAATGGCATCAAGAAATCATAATCACAAAGGTATGAATCTCTTAAGGTCAATCCCAAGTTCCTGAGGAACATACATTTTACCAAGAAGCACAAAGGAAGGGCCTGAAGAAGATGTAGGCCCAAGATGAGAGAGTCATGAGTACACACACCCAAGCTGTCAAGGTCCTTGTGAAGCCCAAGGAGGTTCAGTTCAAGATGCCAAAGGGTCTCAACAGCAAGCATCACTGACTAGCTTTCATCGCCCACCCCAAGACTGGGAAGTGGAATCATGGCTACATGGCCAAAGGTCACAGGCTCTACCAACCAAAAGCCAAGGCAGGGGCTGCAGCTCTCGCTAAGGCCCAGGCTGCAGCTCAATTCCAGCTCAGGTTCCCAAAGGTGAAAGGTTTCCTAGGCCTTCGCGAAAACCCAGTAATAAAGATCACTGTCTGCCAGTGTGAAGACAGATAGACTGGTGGGACCTTCCTCCCCACTGTTTACAGAGGGTTGGTGTCTATGCTGTTTTTACAAATACACTTGAGGACAAGATATGTTTTTTAAAAAAAAGGTAGAAAGTGATCAAGGAAGACATCTGATACTAACACTTGGCTTACACACACACACACACCTCTACCAACACACAAGTGCACACATGTGCACACACCCACAGGAACATGTACACATACATATACATAAAGGAAAAGCAATGAGAATTCTGAAAATTCATCTATTGTTTCTGTGGTAAGCAGAAGACAAAACAACCATCTTCAAGATTTTCCAGAGAGAGGATAGATGCAGCACTTTGTGAGGTAGGGAGTTACATCCTGACACAAACTACAAGTTCTGACCTGATGATCAATACATGATGCTGCTTGGATACGGGGAATCAGTAATAGAAGAGTTAAATCTCAGTCTATCTCAATGATTCTGGGCCATAATTTTTGTGTGTTTTGGATATTCTATTACTAAGCAGAGGTATGTCCCCAGTGATCAGAGATGTCATCATCAGAATTTCTTTGGGCCATTTTCAGTACATCCTGACAGGAAAAGGACAGGCAAAACCAAGTAGGCTGTGATTAGCAGCTAGATACCATGATTTACCCTACTGAAGGGAACTAAAATTGTCAGAGATTTGGTAGGACAAGAGTAGAGCCTGGAAGATGAGTTAGCAGAAAATGACCATGATGTTTTCTAGGCTGGACTGCCAAAGGTTCAGACCCTACTAATAACGGTCTCCAACCAGATCATTGAAATGCTGCTAGCTAAATGCAAGGGTGATGAAACCCCAATGAAAGACCTGGTGTACTGAATAACCTTGTAATTGGTTGGAAGAAGAATCATGACTGTACTAACATCCTGTTTCCTGTTGCTATAGCTAGTGATATAGATATAGATATAGATATAGATGATATAGATATAGATAAATAACTTCCTTTTTTCTGTTTCCCTAAATATTACATTCTTTCCCTTTCTTTTTTTCACTCTAGGAGGATACATTGATTATAATTAGAATATCATTTAATTCATAAGTTGCAAAATATGACAACTGATCTCCATAGAACAAGAAAAAAAATGAGTGCCACTCAGGAGATCAGACTCAGGAAACAGGGTGGCCAGGGTATGGCTTTTGGATCTAGTAACTGGAGCACCTCTGCTGCCCCTGTTGGTGAAGATGTCTACAGCTATATACAGTAGAGCTGGACATGCTACTGGGTATGTCTCACATACAATGAACAAGAATGTATCCCTTAAAAGGGTTAGCTGTCCAATAACCAGTCTTCCTTTTCTGCAAGTTGCTCACAGCATGTCAAGGGAAGGCTCTGAGTACTCACATCTCTGCCAAGAGCTGACTTTTCAGCTGACTAATCAACAGGGGCCACAGAATACTAGCCAATGCTTACAAATTTTTCTTTCCATCAAACTGTATCCATGAAAACATAAAGAAACAGAGTCAGGGACTGAGTCTTATAAATGGTAGAAAGTACACACGATTTTTATTTATGGGTCCTCAAAGAGTCCTGGTTGCCAGCTGACCCAGGGTTCAGTTATTCAGTTCTTTGCTTCATAAACACTGTGTTTTATAAATAAATTTGTTTTAGTTAAGACAATCAGAGCCAATGGTTCACAAGCATAAAAACTTTGTATAATGGGAATATAACAGTTCCTGTTAGTCACTGTTTCAAGACCCAGTCTGTATCTAAAACAACATGAGTCTGTCAAAAATGTGTATAAACTTATTTAAATCTGTTGACTTTCAAAGGAAATTCAAGCCATACGTATGTACCAAAAGTCCCCTCTCTCTTAGGAAATCCGGTGGCTCTCAGCTCAGCTCTCAGCTCATGGAACTCTAAGCATCACATAGAGGAGTTAAGTGTGAACTTTTTCTTGAAGCTGCTTTCTAGAAAACACAAGTGCAAGTTCTCCATCAGTTCACTTCTCATTCTTAGTCACTTCACTGACTCCTCCTCCTCCCTACCTGTAAATCAAAGCTCCCATTTTTAGCAGGACCCCTGGCCTCTCTTCCTGTAGGTGTCAACATGCCCTACCCCTTCTCCTTGCTAACTGTGATGACTAAAAAGATCTCCAAACATTGCCAAGTGTTACCTGGATTACAAAACAGTCTCTAATGGAGCACCATGTGCTAGGTGATTCAGCACTCCAAAGATCTGCACTGGGCCCCTCTCTCCATTGTCACTCACTCCACTTGTCACCTCATTCAATTTCAGAGTTTCATTTATTTAGAACAATATTTAACGTGTGGGGAATGTGTGGTATGTGCATAAGAATGCCAGTGCTCTGGGATACCTGATGAGTCAGGTCTTCCTGGAATTGGAGTTGAGGTGCTGTAAACTGCCCAACTTGGGTCCTGGAAACCAAACTTGGGTCCTCCTCAAGGGCAGTATGTCCTCTTTAACTGCGGAGCCATCTTTCCAGCCCTCAAAGTTTTAAATATCATCAAAATCCCATTGATTCCCAAATAAATATGTCTAGTCATTACCTTTCACTCTTTTATCCATTATGGGCTACCAACAAGTCCCTGTGAAGCTAATAATATTCATCCCAAGTTTGATCCCCCAAAGGCGTTCTTCCTTTAGTCTTTCACAGTTTGGTAACTGGCATCGATAATCACTCAGTTTTTAAGGTAAAAATCCGCTTCATCTTTTACTCCTTCTTTGCCTCACATACCACCTAAATTTTGTGAATCAGCTCTCTTTGCTCTGCCAACAAGGTAAGTCCCAAATCTGACCACTTTCCAGTGACTATTGTCCAGTCTTAAGTCAACATCTGCCCTCATCTTTGCATGTGAAATCATCTCTGGCTCTTCTTACTTCTTCACTCCTGTCCCCAGTACTCTCTAGAAGTCAAACAATGGATCTTTTCAAAATGTCACACCATTCCTTAGATCCAAATTCTCCAATGTCATTCCATCATAGTTAAAATATGCAGAACCCTGTCCTCAAGGAGTTTTACCTGCTCTGACCTCCACCCTCCCTTTCTCCCCATCCCTGGCTCTCCTCACTATTCACTTTATTTCTTTGCACTGTTCAGGGAGCACTCCATCTCCACTCTAGCTCTGGCATCTACACTTAAATACTTCCTCTGCTAGAATTATATCCCCCAGCTTGCCATAGGACAGATTTCTTTGAAACACTCAGATTTCTGCACTGATATCCTTCCGGAGAATGGCCTTCTTGTCACTGTCTTGCTGCCAAATTTTCTATCTTACGTATTTTATTCATAGCACTTACTTCATGAAACTATATCATTTAAGAAGCTCAAGGTTAGCAATGCAAGCTATCACATGTATTTCCTTCTCAATAAATAGCACCATACTCAACCTATATTCAAGACAAAAGAAAAGGCAAATGTTAGTAGAGTCCAGATGCTTTATGTATTCCAGTTAACACTTGAAGCCCAGAACTGTATTATAGATATACCAAGGAAAGAAGGCAGGTTTCAATTGGATGTCATGCTTTTGTGAGTGAATGGTTAGAACATAATGGTGCTAAGAACTCCAAGACCATGCTCAGGCTCAACAGAAGACTTTTACAACTTATTAGTAATGCCTTTCTTAGTAGAGGAACAAAGAGTACTGGGGTGTATACCATGCTTTGGGCATCCTTTGACTAACCTCTGTGTCTATTTATTGACACGTCTTTTCTCAGTGGTATCCTTGTAAGTTTAATGAGAAGCCAGAAGATATATAAACTGAATCAGACAACTTAGCTAAATAGTCTATACTTTAGTAAAAGTTTTTATGGTGGAGGAAAGAAGCAAAGACAAAAGACACAGGGAACAGCGGGCTGGCGGGTATCTTCTGCTCATCTCTGCCTTCTGTGAGTAAACAAAATGAGAAAACGAAATCAAACCAAATAAGATTACCTTGCTTTCCTAACAACGAAGAAAAAATTATTACATTGGGAAATAATGAGAATGCAATGTGGACAATACTCACAGAGTCTCTGCCATTAAACAGCATTAACTTTATAAAAATAATCCTCTATGCTATGGAATAATTAAGCAAAAAGAAGCCTGGAGAAGATAAATATGGGGAGAAAAAGTGAAAAGATAGCAAATCACTACAAACTAAGAACTACCCAATCTTCCAAATTCCTCTCCCCACTCTTAGGAAAGGTCAACTGATAGCCCTCAGCTCCAGGGACATGTAACTGTATCCTATTCCTCTTTTGATGTTCTCACTGAGAGGGATTTAACTGTCCTTTCCTTGATTCATTAGATGGTCACTTCAAAGAGGGTCTGAAAAGGCAATATTTGCCTAAACAACTCCCCTGCCTTAGTAAATCTAGACAAAACCTCCAAAGCAATTCATCCTAAATTTCACACATTATTGCCTTTGGCCCCTGTCAGTGACCTCACCCTACAATATCGATTGCTGCTTGCCTCCCAATATGAATCTTTCAGATAATCAATCAGTCCTCAGAACAGGGAGTTATCCAATCTGATACTGAAAATGGAGGAATGCCAAGGATTAATCCAGGAAGAGACCATACAAGCAGATTTGCCATAACTTTACCATTTACAACCCATTATCAAGCAAGAGAGAAATGGCCCAAACTTGCTCTGTGACTGAAGACTCTGAGATGACAATGGGCATGCTATTTTGGAACAAACTCAGATCACTTATTAAGTTAAAAAATGTCTTTGTTCTAACATTCAAATAAGATTTGTGAGGTGTCTGTGCAAGGAGAACATGGCAAACTGCCTACTTTTTAACGTACAAGAGCAATAAGGGCAAACATCTAGGGAGTATGGGAAACTGTTCAATGCCTCTAGTAATAAAATAAACGCAAATTTAAGCAAATTTAAATTTAAGTAAATTTAAAAGTAAATGTAGATTTAAGTTTAATTAATAACAAAAATAGAAACCTCCCTTATCAATTTGAAAAGCATGTTATGTTGGCAGCACAGCAATGTAGACACACCAGTTCTCAGAAATAGGAAAGCACATATCATGTTTAATCTGGTCCAGATGCTTATAGCAATGTAACCTGGCAAGTTCCCATTGTGTTTACTGGACAATTAAATTAACACATGTATACATATTTTAGGGATAGGTGTACAATGAGTAGGAATATGAAGTAAAAATCTGAAGTTAAATATTAAAAAACAGACCAACATATTTTTGACTTCAATACTTCATATAAAGAAAATTTCTAAAATGCAAACACCTTAAACAACAAAATAAATGTTTGTCACACTATTAAAACACTGCAGCTGGGGAAGATTGCTCAGTGGGAAAAGGCACTAGTCTGAGGATCTGAGTTCTGTCTCCATAACCCAAATAAAGGTAAAAAGAGAGAACCAACTCCACAGAGTTGTCCTCTAACTTCCACACATACACCTTGGCACATGTACCCCATTTCCCCCCATCCACCCACTCCGCCTCCCTGCCACACACAGTGAGTTAAAAACAAACACTGAAGAGTCTGGAAAGATGGCTTAGCAGTTAAAAGCACTGGCTGTTCCTACAGAGGACCCAGGTTTGTTTCCCAGCATTCACACTGTAGTTAACAAATGATTGTAACTCCAGTTCCAGGGGATCTGACACCCTCTTTTGGCTTCTGCAGGCATTGAATGACATAAATGCAAACATAATATATAACATGTGAATAAAAATTGTAAAACCATTGGAAACATAAAGAAGCCAAATGTTAAACATTAGGAAACGATAGTACAAGCGTTCCTTGCTTTCTGTGGGGCACAGCTCACAAACCTGAAGCAAAACTCATGAAAGCTTTGAAAACATAAGGTAATTTTTATAATATGCTGAGCGTAAGAGTTATACATCAAGTTTAGAGACTGTAAGTATTGTGAAAACATTGAACAGAAATTTAAATTTCAAAAGGAATATTTCTAGGTATAGTAACAGTGGAATGTTTTTTCTTATATCTTTATGAATCTAGTTTTTTAATGATGGCCCTGTTATGCTTTTGCAACAAAAAAGTAAAAGTCTCATTTAGCAAAACAAGAATACTTTTGAAGAAACGCACCCCAAATAACATCAATAGAATAGGTTCCTCACATTGAAGCTTCTTTTTATTTTTAGTGTCTAGCTATATTCAAGATAGATTTATACATGTTCAATTCAATAAAGCATCATGATAACTTACTAATAAGTATTTTGTTTAAAAATTATAAATTATAAATTTTAATTTTTCTATGATATACTCTGTATTATGTAAGCCTCTTACTCTTTTGGTTAGTAGTTAATAACAATGAAGCAAAACTGTGAAGCTTGTGAAATTTGTTGTACAGGTTCACCTCTCTGTCCTTTAAATATAATTTTTGTTTATTTATTATTTTATTTATTATTTTCATTTTTATGTGTATGAGTATATTGCCTGCATGTATGGAAGAGCACTCATGTCATGTGATGCTCTTGGAGGTCAAAAGAAGGCATCAGATTCCTCTGGAACTGGAGTTATGGATGGTTGTTAGCTGCCATGTGGGTGCTGGGAATCTAACCTGGGTTCTCTGCAAAAGCAGTCTGTGTTCTTAACCACGGACTTTTATTTGCTTATACTAAAAATGAGTAGAAGGAAAACATTAGCCATAGCTTCAATATCCAGTCTTTCTTTCTATACAGAACTGATGTTATAGCATTATGTCATTTCTTTAAGCAGCACAACCATGAACAAGAGTGTGGTACATACCATTACGAAGCCAACCTTCTCCAATGACAGTTTGCTCCTCCTTGAGGCAAGACCTTGTGCCCCACCTTTATTCAATTGTCAGACTTTTCCAGAAAAGTAAAATTCAATGTCATCAATGCATTGAAGCACCTTCTTCCACAGCCCACCCTAGACTCCAGATTAAACAGTACCACCGCCTGCCCTTTTGTTTTTACTGCCTTCACTTCTAGAGCTTCTAGACAGAATTCCTTCAACAATGATAGCAGGTAGAAGAGCTTTATTTCATCACTTTAATATTGGGAATTAGACTTTTAGCTTTGTTGACCTGATCAGCAGGTCAACACCTTTGGTCACCTTTGTCACCAAAGTACTACCAAACTTCAAAGCACAGCCTCTTTTAATAATAAAATCCAGACTGAAACTTGCTTATACTGTCCCATTAATTATTCTTATCATATTTTCCTTCACAAGTGTGGGAAAACAGATAAATAGCTATTTGCCTGCTGCTTAGCTCCAGTATTGCTCCCGGCCTGGCTCTGTAAGGTCCAAATCAAGCCTCCTCCCTTGGCAGCAATCCATGGTCACTCAGGCTGACTTCCAACCTTACATTTTCCCTGTACAGAACTCCAGAGCCTTCTCTGTCCTGGAAGTCCTATCAGATGCTACTGTTGGGGACTGCTTTTCATCTGTACACTCTTCAGTGACAGACAGGTGACTCTGAAAGACCACACAGCCGGGCCTACGGCAGAGAATCAAGTAGCGCAGGACCCTAAACAAAGCACCTTAGCACACTAACTTCAGGACCGGCACACAAGAAAAAATAATTGGTCTAGTGCTCCTTCCTTAAACATTTAGACCTAAATATAGATATACAGAAATCATGAAAATATGAATGTTTTCCTCAAAATTTTCAGAAAAGAATTGAAGATGTAATATGAAGTCACTGGATTCCCAGAAGCCTGTCTCTGTCACATCTGTTCCTTCCCTAGAATAAGTCATTGGTGGCTCACTCATTTGAGTCATCCAGCTGCTTGAACACCACGCAAACAACGTTGAGTCTCACTTTGTCTCATAACAAAAGCACTTGGGACTTCCTTCCACTGCTACATGACTAACAATGCGCCTTTAATGGAAACAGCCAATAAGTAAAGGCAGAGTAATGGCAACTGAAATGTCTCACCTGAACTATAAAGTCTGGACTTCTCATTGCCTGACTAAGGACATAATTGAAAGGGTCATAAAGTACTATCATTAAAAGAAGGAAAATGATCCTACTTTAGCTGATAAGATCTTTGACATCTAAACAGGTTTTGCTTTTCCTTCTTTAGTTTCCCTCTCTCTGAATAATTGTAATGTCTCTACAGTTACTGTTTAACCATCTATTAACAAGTAAGATATTTTGGCTGATAAGTATGTGTATGGCCAAAGCCTCTACTTTACATATAATGTTTGTATGCTCATCAAACTTCATGTAGGAGATGGCCCAGTCAGTAAAGTACTTGCCTTGTAAGCATGAAGACATGACTTTGATCCCCCAAACCCATGTTTAAAAAAAAAAAAAACAATAGACATGTACCTTGAAATCTTAGCTCTGGTGAGGAAGAGATAGACAGGTCCCTGGGGCTCACTGGAAGCCAGCCTAGCCTACTTGGCAGGTTCCCAGTCAGAGAGATCCTGCCTTTAAAAAAAATAAAACATGTAGCACATGAGGAATAACACTGGGCCTGAGATTTTCCTCTGGCCTCCATACACACGACACATGTTCATGTTCACACACATGTACACGCACATATACTTTTATGTTCTATTTCTCTCTCTTTCTCCCCATCTGTCCATTCAGTCAAAATGCTGATGAAGCACCTACTATCCCAAGCACAACAAACAACTATCCCAACATACAAACACAGCTGCAAACAAGTCCTGGCCTTCAAGGAGTCCAGTCTCTATGGAGAAAGTAAGTATCAAAAGAAATTCTTTCTTAAAGGAAAGCACCAGTGTATAAAAGTGCAGTCCTTTCTAAGACAATGTAATGCAGGAGGGTGAGGGTCAGAGAACTAATCCTTCTCCTGGGAAAGCATCCCTGATGCCTGAATAGCAAATACAGTTTAATTGACCAAATTAGAAGGAATATTACATACAGAAGAATGTGTTCAGAAGACAACATATGTTTCAAAAGACTGGAAGAGGAAGGCAAGCCTCAAGACATTAGAGCTCTTTCACACAGCTTGATTAGGAGGCTGGATTTCATCCCCCAGGCATGAAAATATCTTAATCAAAGAGAAACTTGGTACTTTGCCAGCTTCCCTCACATCCACCTCCCCCCACACATACCTTTTCTGTCTCCACCTTTTAAATGCAGGTGGTTCTCCCACAGGGCACAACAGTGTACCCAGCAGCTGACACAGCATCTTTGGACAGCACCTGCATCATCTTACCTGTTTCCTGTAGACATGCTACTCAGATTCAATCTCAGACTCATGTACATCACTTACATATCAAAGAGTTACGAAGAGTAGAAAACCCACAAGACCTAGCTTTGGGACTATTTGAGTAGTAAAAGGGGACAAGTCTTTGGTAACAGTTTCTGGATGATCAACGTAGGGGAAAAACACCTTAATTATTGAGTGTTGGCAAAGAAATTACAACGATTGAACTGAACTCATGAGCTCCTTCATGCTCATTCCAAAACGGAGAAAAAGAAAGCAAATCCAGGCAGTCCTTAGATTCTGACAAGAACAACGAAAGATTTGTAATTTCCTACAACAGAAAAGACAACACAGAAATCTTAGGAGTAATTTAAAGAATGGGGGTATGGAAATCATAGTCACATTTTGAGGGTCAGCATCCTGTGAAATACTGGGGCATTCATTTTATGGAATATTCTAACAAACTAAGATGCTCTTTAAAATTTCCCCCCCAAAAATCGTTTAAACCTGACACAACTGCCATTAAAAAATCTCAGCCATAGATTAAAGTGAACGCTTGCTCTGAGCTCACACTGCAATACATTTTGAGATCACTTCAGAGATAAATATTCATAGACATATGGAATATCAAATTAAAAATTATAATTATTATGCTGTGATTCCAAAAAGTAGGCATAGATGTCTGATACATCATCCACGTCTGCTAAGGATAGCAGTCATCTCAACAAGCAACATGTTTGTGCTATCTCCATGAGACATAAAGGACACAAAGATTACTATCTCCGAGAAGGAAGAACCTCTAAAGTAAGCAATGCTTGTATAACATGCTCAGAGGTACTGAACAAATTAACTATTTGAATTGGGAATAAAATTCAGATTTACTCTGCACTGAGATGCCTGGTCTTTATCTACTCTGTTATTGGTAACAAGATCCTTATAAAAAAGAGGAATAATAATTTCCTTCATGTTCCTAGGAAGAAAGTCTTGGTTTTCTCAGATCAAAATAATGATATAATATACTGTTAATTTGCACAGATTTTTTTCTAAAACTGATTGTGATCTTTTCATGAGAGGAAATCACACAAATTCTGAACAAATGTAAATATATATACATGCTCTCTAAGAGAAGCTAAAAGATCACAGAATGTAGTTCATAAATTTAAAATTTGCCAGTATCCTCCAATGGAAATTTTAGCACATTGTATTTTAATTACTAGTTCCCACAAAACACTTTTATCTTGAAGATTTTTAAAATTTGTTTTATTAATAAGCCTCCTCATGACTTAATGTCCCTTTCACTTGGGATAATCATAATGGACTGATTCTCTAAGCATAGATACTCTCAAGCCTTACTAAGAAGTGTATCTCAAAGATTAGAAAAAGCAAGATTATAGCTTCAAATAAGGACCAGCAAGTGCAAAAAGGAAGGTAAAAAATGTTAGTTACTTCATTAGGAATGAAATTAATGTATTCTGCATAATTATTTCTCTAGTTTGAATATAAAATTAAACTTGATTTCAGGACTAAAATAAAAAGGTATGAGAAAGTTCTCATAGGAAAGAGGAAATTGAAAAATATCTTCACATTCTGATAGTCAAATATTAGATTTGTAATGTTGTCATTTCTTTGGCTAAATAATTCAGACTAAATATTTCATGACCGTGATACAGTATTTTACTATGTCAGCCCACTTTTTTAATGGTATAAAACCCCCTGTAATTCAAAACAAAAAACTTATGATGAAATTAATCTCTCCAGAAAAAGATTACTCCTAAAATATCCTTTAATAAATAAACATACACATCCTTGGTTTTGTGTAATATAAGGAAAACCTAAACATTCAGATGGCATTTAAAAAATTTGAGACCAGAAGCCCTATAAAGTTACAACTAGAGGACAGCTGAATCAACATGCTATGTGCCAACAGTAACCACGTGCCAGGAATATTTTTATAGTTCAATCCATGAAAATTAGCCAAAGTAGAGAGAAATTTCAATTCTGGTAATCTCAATTTCAACCAAAATCCTATTGTCTCCACCTAAAACCAAATGTAGGAGTTCTGCTTTTAAGCTTACCTTCCTGTGGGGTTACTGACCTCCTGTGTCGGCACTTCCAGCCCGTGGGAACTGACATTGACTGTCCATATCTTGGATTATAGCGGTAGCATGCACCCATGGTGCCAAAGGGTGGAGAGCCTGTGGTAAACATGACGGCCTCTCAGCACAGTCTGAGAACCAGCCATGCAGAGGACGTGCCTCTCCTGCTCCATCACAGGAGCAACTGGTGCAGTGCCTCCTGGGAAAAGCCTCTGCCAAGAGTGATGAGTCAATCCTCCAAGTGCACAGTGGGGAGACAGGTTCCACCACTCACAGCCCGGATAAGGGTAAAATGCTTTATAAAAACCAACACTATTCTCCAAGAGCTTCCCTTTATTTTTGGCCAGGTACAGGAGCTGGCAGAAATCACTTTGTTATACAGATATGTCTTCAGTTGAACATGGAACTTACTATTTTTTTGGCTTTCATATTTTCAGGGTCACTCAGAACTAAGTTGTTTTATTCTAAAGGCAAATGCTTCTACTGTACCTGTCTTTAGAATGCACTGGGAATTTCATTTTCAGATTTTGGAAGACAACCCCTTACCCTGCTCCTCACAAAGTGAGCTTCATCACTTAGCACTGAATGCAATTCTGAACTCTGAAAACCATAATTATCTTAATAAGACTTTGCTTATATTGTGTCTTTTATCTAAAGAGCTCAAAGCATTTTGCAAACATATCTTATTAAGCTTTTACAACACCCCACACAAGAATGTCATGGTAAGGATTATTATTATCAATTTTAACAGGTGGGGAAACTGACAGATTACCAATTAAATGACTCAATTTGATGTCACAATCCTAACAGAAGACACAGCTTGACGCAGGACTCTGAACTCTAATCTCCAACCGAGTAAGAGGGCTTCAGGTTAGAAATGAGCTTTCAGTTCTTAAAGACAATCTGTTCTTTTGTTCTATAGGTTTCAACAACAGAAAAAGATGCCATGTCGCAAATTATGGCACAGCTGTCAGAGCTAGCACTTGCTCTACTTTCTTCTTTTCATTTCCAAAGCCCACCACCACCTGGATCAGGCTACGGCTGGTGCCCATGCTTTGAACAGAGTGGATACCTAGTGAGCTTTCCTCATGCCCCAAGAGAAAAGAGGACTGCAAAGTTAATCATCTTGTGTTTGTGTGTTGTGAAATAGTCAATATGGAATTATAGAACTTAAAAAATAAATCTATGCTGCCACATCTAGAGGTTACCACTATTATAAATGGAGAGGCATGCATGAATACACCCAGGTAATGAGGCAAAATGTTCTGCAGAGTAATTTGGCTGTCTTTAGTTTTTCATTTTTCCATATCTTTCGGTCATTGTTTTTTGTTAGTTTACATATAGCCATACAAGTACACTACTCTCTTAAGTGACTACATTTACATTTCATATATACATATGAAAATTTATGTTATCCTTTTCCACTTTACTTGACATTTGAATATCTCTTTTTCCGTCCTATGAATTGCATGTCAATATTTTTGCATGCCTAACTTTGTGTTTTTTAAGGCTTTTTTATCTTCTTCCAATTTTCTATATGCTCTCTACAACCCCTGATAATAAAAATATACTTACTGCTCGCCAGTGCTCTCTACACTGTGCTTCTGTCTTTTTTCTCATCACTTTGCAGCAGAGCATCACCATCATCTATACGACCTTAAAAATGTGAACTGGGAAATGCTTTGACTGATATAATGCTTGCCACAGATATGTGACTAGGAAAATGGTTTAGTTGGTAAAGCTCTGGGTTTGATTCCCAGCACTCATTTTCTTTAAAGGTGTGTGTGGAAAAGGTACAGCAGTCTGTAATTCCAGGGCTGGGGAAGCAGAGAGGGAGGATCTCTGGGGTCTGCTAGCCAGGTGGTCTAGTCAAATTGATGAGCTCCAGGGTTAGTGAGACCCTGTCCCAAAAAATAAGGAGAGAAAATGAGAAAGGCACTTAACATTGATTTGGTCTCTACATGTACAGACATACATGCATCCACACATATGCTCACATAAACACATACAAAAATGTAAACTGGAGAAGATTCCACATGGAAAGATGGGAGGATGACTAGAGGAAGTGCAAGACCACATTCGTCTATGATTTGTAGTTAACTTTCTGCAAAGGCTTGTTCAACAACAAGAAAATTAACTCTCTGTCTTGCTAATAAACACAATGGTAGGTCCCATGTCTTAGAGCAAAAAGTGTTTTGCAAATAAGGCTATGATCACATGCTTATTCCGAGCATGAGTGTCATATGATGGATCGCTTTGTACCTCTTTACCCACAGACCATGTGGGAGACTCGAGGACATATTCAAATAAATCAATGCCAGTATTGATTGTAATGTTCTAGGCTATCCCTAAACTGAAAAGCTAATGGGAATATGTTCTCTCCAGTAGGAATGATTTATCACTGAATTAACTTTATTTCCAGAAAATATAAGAATGGAAATCTTGTATCTATCATTTCCCTTTCCAATGATTACAGAGTTGGCAAGATTACATTTCAGTCACCTTAAGATACAAAAGACATCAAAAGTCTTAGAGAAGCCTACAACTTAACTAGGTCTCCACCATTGTCTGATTAATTAGTAAGTGAATTCATTTATTCACTTACTAAATATGCATTTCAAGTCAACAGTGTGAATAAGACACAATTGCTGATTTCAAGGAGTTGAGGATACAGTTGGGGCAACAGAGCAAGTAAGAGAGAGATGAAGATGTCAAGGCACAGCAAAAGCCTCCTGGGAATGTTCATGGCTAAGTAAGCAGTAAAACAATTCTGCTTAGCTGACAGAATGAAGCTCTGCATCCTCAGTGGAAGCCTAACCCTGACTTACACTCCTCTCAAAAGCAAATGAGCTTCAAATTCTTATTATATTCTTACATATTCCAATTCTATTTGTTTCTAGTTTTTTAAAAAACTAGAGGAACTCAAGGAACTACATAATTGTGCTTTTCAAGAAGAACCAACTGATTTAAATCCAGTAATTCATTAACAACAGTCTCTCTGAGAGCATATGCCACGATGTGAAAGCAAGATGGTTCAGAGTAGGCTTTATGAGTACTGTTGCTCTCAGACAGTGTACACCAGGCTCACCTTTTCAGAGTTTAGACTATAGTAAGTTTCATTCAAGCCTTCTAGATGTCTTGAGTATATAACATGCAACAGAATAAACAACCAGGCCAATGCCTTGACATCACCTTCTAAATAGTCCCAGGAGGTAATGCAGCAACAGTTACATCTAACAGCCACTGATGCGAAGTATAATGTGAGAAAAGACTTGTTATCTCTGTCAAATCTACAAGTGCTGAGTTTGGTCTATGCTGGCCTAGCCTACTCCATGTTTGTTTCTACAAACAGCTAAGAATAAAGGTCTTTGTTCAAACTACTACCATCAACTTGCCTCATTGTCTGAAAGGAGAGGAAACTGGTAATATTTCTTATATGCCAGGAAAGTTAGAGATTGGCATAATATAGGATTATAATTAATATATAGGATTCTAAGATTAACTTACCATGTATTATGTGTCAGGCTTTGGTCTAACTGCTAGTCTATATCTGTCTGTTTATCCATCCATCTAGCCCTTAAAACCAGTTATTACTAGTGTTTCTTATAAATGAACATAGTCTAAAACCAGAGAGTTTAAATAATTTAACCACGTTCACAGACTTAATGGGTTTACAGTATATTTATACCCTCATAACTAATGCTGAAACTATGGAGTCATCTAGAATCCCTCCCTTTCCCTTAACTCCAGATCATGAAGCCTACATATCCATTTCTGCAATGTTTTCCATAGCCCTCCCTCTCTGGTTCAGGTCCAGTTTTTATCAATGAAACAACCATCAGTTAACCTTCCCCTTTCCAACCTCTGCTGTCTGGTTAATCTTTCTGACTCAAGGCTGAAGACATACTATTCCTCTGCACAAAGGCCTTCGATGGCTGTTCATCATCTTTTAAACTAGTCAAACACTTCTGATGCTGGCATTCAAAGCTCTTTATTATGTAGTATACAGACTTGATTAAGCAATACTTATTGAATAAATACATGGCAAAGAGCTAAAAGTCACTGTATGTGACATTAGTTCCTTCAAGTAATGTCATACAATATTAACTACTGTACATGATTTAAAATAAATAATAAGGTTGCCTAGAGTCTATTTAGCCATAAAATCAACAATACCCTCAAAAAATAAAACCTTAATGCAGCAGCATGTATGGGCAGGTGACACTGTATGGTCACTGATAAAACAGAGTATAGCTATTCGAATGGATAAATTGAGACTTACAAGAATTACCCTAATATTCAGAGTGATCTCCTCCATTTGATCTTTTGGCTCCAGTGAGTAGAGTTACATAATTAGAATGCATTATGTTGCAGATAACAGAAATGCAAACAAACTGGATTCGGCATAACAATATCCATAAACTCCTATAACCCAAAAGCCTAGGATTACAGGCACAGTTCCATCCAGGTACTCAGATGATTTTGTATGACATGTGCACCTTTACAGCACAAAGATGAACTTTACAGTCTCAGAATTACAGCCTTCTAGCTTAGTATACACCACTAGGAAGAGTGATCCAACTGTTCCAGCAAAGCCAGGGCAATCACTCTCCATAGCACCCCTGGACCCATCACAGTTAACAGGTAATGTGAATCCTCTCTCCTCAATTCTGGGTCACAGGAGCACTGCCAGTGCCAGGAAGATTCACCTTATTCTAACAGGAAGAGAGAAGTGAAGTGGAACTTCTAAAAGGAGAAGAGGAATACTATTATTGGACAAAGAGGGAAATGGATGTGGTGTGGGAGACAAGAAAACATTGACCTTCACTGTGGAAAAGCTGATACCCGACAAAGAGAAGCATGTGGTTACACTCGGTGCCACTCACAGATTCTGACCAATGCTCCGTGCTTATAGTAACGTTTTCAAACCCCTGCCATGCATCGCAGAAGACAAAAAGAGAGCTTGCTTGGGGCTGAGCCCTGAGGTTTCTTGAAGCTCTTAACATGATCCTAGCATGTAGCCAGGAGTGAGAATCCCTGCAGTAGTGAAGCTTTGCATCTCTGCCATCCACATATCAAGTATTGCTTTCATTTATAGTACTGATTTTGTCATCAATACAATTAATAATTTAATAATGTATGTGCTAGATGAGGAATCTGAGATTGTTTTGATTTTCACAAACTGGGCCACAAAATATGGAGGAGGAAAGACTAAAATCAATCAAACTCTAGATGCAATGAACTTTTGTTCTCGTGTCATTCGTTGTACAGGATCAATACTAAATGAGACAAAGGTGGGTTGATTTTTATTTTTACACATTTGTTTTAAGTGTGGAAGGGAACACAACTGGTACCTTGCCTGCCATAAGGGAAAATCTTCAAGGTTCTATGTGCAACTCTTCTCTGCTGAGGCTTTGCTGTTGAACTTGGTAAGTAATGTTATATCCAAAATATTCAAGAATTCTTCCCAGGCCCACTTCTTTGCTGTCAAGCGATTTTCAGCTACAGTGACCAAGTATCTCTATACCACCCTTTCTCTAAAGCTGCCTGACACCTAATCAGTGATACTGCACCCAAGAGGACACATGATGTAGTGGAGTGCAGAGGGCCAATCTCTGAGCCAACCACTGTAGCTGAAACGCTCACCTAGCTAAGTTTATCATCCACCCATTGATGCCAAGTATCTCTTACAAAAATTCTTATAAGGTTTAGCAGTAATTCATAGAAAGCCCCAACATAATAGGAGGCTGCAAGTAAATGTTAACTAACATTATTTGGTAAAAATAACTTTGTTTTAAAATCCACCTTGAAAATGAGGTCTGTTGGAAGGAAGCTGTATTCTTCCTAGACCACAAGCATTACTTAGGAAAGCTGATAGGAACAGTTACTCAAAGGAAGCACCTAGTGGTGTTTACAAAGTATGATGTTTGATGTTCAAATAAGTGCTTCTCAGTTTTGGATATCTAAATTGCAGCTTTAAATGGCAAATTTTGCATAGTGAAATTTCTGTAGAAGTTCCTATCATTTGAATGACTAAGGCCTCCTTAGCTTCCAGCAAAATCTAGGAAGAGTTTCATTAATCTTAGATGCCTAAATGCCCAACTTCCTAAGCAGGATTTGTTGACTATTTATAGCCTATAAAAATGCCAAACTGCTTCCTATAACCATCTCTTTTTTATAAACTCTCTTTTCTTAGTTAAAAAGGATCTTCTTTTCAATAACTCACTAAGTTGAATAGTGGCTTTTAAGATGATAATCATGATATAGACCTCATAGTACAACTACAGAAACCAGGGAAGATGAGGCAGGTGAAAAGGGTGGAGTGACAAGCACCTTGTGAAGACGCTTTTGCAGGTGTGGTTCCCACTGCAGGGACCACAGCTGTTGACTAAGAGTTACCCTTGGTCCTGAGGGGGGAATACATCTTCATTAGAGACATGGTGTGTGCTACTAAGCGGCATGTATGAATGCACAGGAAGTTCTCCTAGACTTCAGAGGAAGAGATGGACAGTGACCAGGGAAGCAGGACTATGAGGAGTGCAAGATGCCAGGCCCATATGGATGGGCTAGAACTGAGCAGGGAGGAAGCAGAAGAGGACTCTGGACAGGCAGTTCAGCAGAGCAGCATGGAGTGATAAGAAGGAGGAGCTTGAGGCACAGTCACAGAAAACAGCATGTGAGATGGAACTTAGAACGGGGTGGGCTGCAAGGATATGTGGAGGATTTGTGCTTTCAGTGTCCCAAAGTTCTTAAGACAGGCCAACCCTACATGTTCTTAGTACTCATTGGAACCTCCAAACTTACTGAAGCAGCTCCACAGATTTATGTGAAGGGTCTTGATACTTCTACTTATCCAGTTAGACAAGAGAGAGAAGCAGGAAATAGGCAGAAAAGAGAGAGTTACAAAGCCTGGCAGCATGCCCAGAATGGAACCAACTCAGCAGACAGGAAGAGGAGGCAATAAAAGGGCAGTTTAGGCTGCAGGCAGGCTGGTGCTGAAACTAGATGGGGGGTAGGGGAAATTACCGTAACAGCTAAACTGCAGGACCAGGAAACCCTGAAACCCGATCACTTCTGAATCTGCCTTCCTGGTGAGTCCTCTGGCTCTGTAAGCTTGGGAAGGAAAACTGATGCTCCTAAATAACTATTGTCTGTGTTAGCTGCAAAGTGGGATGAAGCTAGGGGGTTCCTGACAAAGGAAGAGCTGTGGCTGGTTGGATCTGCAGAGAATTTGCATGATACCATCATGGTTACAGGTCGGAGTTAGAGAAAAGGCAAGACGCATGCTGCATAAAGACATGCTGAGCTTCCACTGCTTTCCAGGCACCATGTTGGGAGTTGGAGAGGGGGGTGATGGGTAAATGAGGTTCTGCTGACAAAGGTATAGAGGAAATTTCACAGCTTATGTTCCAACAGAGAATGCCAGGTCAGACACGTTTTCTTCAGGAAAATGCTCTCATGACGAATAAGATAGTCAGTCGAATCCTTATTACCCAACCACAGATTTCCTTCCCCATTAATTTTCAGAACAATAACTAAATTAAGTGACACTGGTTTATGCTCCCCTGGGATCAATGTGGATCCTAAGACCCTCTAACAGCTAGATTCTGTCCACAGAAAGACCACCCACTATAAAAGAACAATCAAGTATATTGAGTTAATGAATGAATCTTGCTATAGGATTGACTACAAATATATAAACAAAAATCAATCACAGGGCTGAGGAAATAACCAAGTCAGTAAGTGTTTGCTTTGCAAGCATTAAGACCTGAGTTCTATTCCTGGAGCCACACACACACATAAAAGGTCACGTGTGGTAGTATGCACTTGATACATTTATAATCCCATTGCTGGGGAGGTGGAAACAGGAAGATGCCTGGGCCTTTTTTTAAGCCTAGTCTACTTGTTAAGGTCTAAACCAAATGAAAGTCTATTTCAAAAATAAGCTGTGTTGGACCAGAGGTTAACCTATGGCCTCCACATGCACAAATACATATATATGTACAATACTCACACACACGATCACTATTACTAAATGAAACCCAAGTGTAGTTATCTTCATGAAAACTGAGTATTTTCTTTAAAACATTGAATAATTTAAAATAGAAACCAAGTACTCAAGTACCTAAAGGTACTTGACCAAGATAAAAGTTAAAACACCACAAGGAAACAGTTTTCCAGACAGCTGGTCAGCTACTGCTATGAACTCACAGCAATGGTGACAGCAGGCACAAGTCCCATGCAAGCAAGTATGTACACCTAAAAGAAAAATAAATAATAATAATAAATATTTTCAAGTCAAATCCATTTCATTCCAACTAAACTCCGATCAGGTACCATGAAGACCCTCTTTTGGTGTAGATGTGCTGCATATGGCAATGACTTCAAGCTGGGGTTTGTTTGTTTGAGATATGGTCTCACTAATGTAGACCTGGCTGGCCTGAAAAGTTGCTATTAAACAAGCCACCTCCTTCTGTCTTCTGAGTGCTAAAGTTAAAAGCGTACACCATCACACCTGGCTTTCAAGGAAGTTTTACTGCAATTATGGTTATAAGGATACCAAAGTCACATCTGTGGCAGTGTCTGTGGAGAACACAGAGGTGCTCCACCAAAGACACTATTCCCATGTGGATCTGAATAACCCTATGAGTAGAAGCAAGAAGGATGGGACTGTGGCTGCATTTTTGAGGAATCTCATGTCTTTTCTTTCTCTGTAGGTGGACAGGGAAGGAAGGGAGGCGGGGAGGAGACAGAAAAAGGTAGGGAAGGGAAAGTTAGGGAAGGAGGGAGTGAGAGACAGGGACAGATGCATGAGAAGAGAGAACATGCAGGAAATGGTAACTTGGTGCCATTTCACACTTGGTGTGAAGGCGCCAAATCAAGAGATAGCAAGAAGAGGCAGTGAGGGTAGAGAAGGAGGAATAAAACAAGGGAAAGAAGAAAGAAAAGAAAATACAACAGAAATAGAACTGAAGTACAGAAAAAGTGAACAATTTTCCCGAAACAAAGAAAGAACAATAATGTAGATTTGTGAAAAAGGAAAGGCCACAATTTCTAACAAGTCACTGATCAGCTGCAAGTCTGACCATGGTGACTAGTTGGACCAGGGCAGCAAGAAGGCTCTGATGCTGGTCTGTTGTTTCCTAAAAGAAGCAATGAAAATACTCTTTCTGCCTCTTAATAGAAGAATCTGTATGCACATGACATTTCAGGGTCATTTGTAAAACGCCTCATGGAAGACATCAGAGACAGCCATACTGAAGATGAGTGATCACTGTATTTTGTGTAAAGACATATTTTAAATCTCCATTTGCGTAACTCCAAGTGAAAATAGCAATTAGGCAAAGCCATCATGTGATTACCTATCAAAATTGGGAGGTGAGACTTAAAACCACTCAGTGAAATCTGCAAACTGTATGCCACGAAAAACGTGCTTGAAATATAAATAATGTGTCATTTTTTAATGATGCAAACTAACCAAATTTAACTGAGCTGAACAAAGCTGGAGTCTGAGTGCAGAGAGCCTGAATAACCATGGAGAGCTTACTCAAACACTGTTGACATCTAATATCACTTAGAGTAGCCCTAGCACCTTCAGTCTTCCTTTTCAGTTCAATGAGATGCTGCTTACTTCTGACATATCTTTCAACTGACAGGTTGAGTTGGTGTTTTCTGATGTCTGCTTCATGGCATGTTCTATGCCAGACACCCCCACACGCATGACCTCAGACAGTCTCACAACCATCCACTGCAGTGGGTGTGATCATTATCCCTATTCCACAGGTGAGAAAACCAGAGCTTAGAGAGGTGGTGGTTTCAGCTCTCACAGGAGATAATAACAGAACCGGGGCAGAGATCCTGATCTGGAACATTTTGCAAAATACCAGACTGCTTCAGTTGCTCAAACTTCTGACCATAAAGGTACTGTCTGACACCCAGAAAGTGGGATGCTAGGATGCAAATATTATCTTCTTATTCACCAATGAGCAAAACAAATATTTCACAACAAAAATTGAGTACTGTTATGGGCTGAACTTCCTTCCCCCCAAATTACTATGCTGAAGCCCTAACTCCAGGTACCTCAGAATCAAAGGATTATAATGAGGTATTTAGGATGATCCTGAATCCAGTCTGATTGGTGTCACTGAAAGAAGAGGAGATGGGGACCCATAGTCTTCAGAACTCATGAGCACACAGGAATGGCCATCTGAAAAGGCAGAGAGAGGGCAGTCCTCCGCAGCAAGGAGAGGGGCCTCCGAGAGTCACTGGAGCTAGGGTTACTGCCTTTGCTACAGGTCCCTAACAAGCCAGGCCCTACCTACCACCCACGCTGAGTAATCTGATCAGAACAGCCAAGTTAATGGTGAAAAGTGGGAAGAGGAGATTCATTTGCTGTGACCACACTGGGAAGAAGGACAAGTGATCCAGTGATCACCCCCCACCCCTCAAGTTCATCTTCAGGGTCATGGAATGAGAGTGAGGTTTAAGTAGCAGGCCAGACGTTCTGCATAGCTTGGCAGCTCCTGCCAGTATGTAGTCCCACCCAACATTATCTGGACTTCATTTGAATTCTTATACCACTGTCTCCAGCTCCTTCAGTGTTCTATGTCTTGCCTGGACTTGCATCTTTCTACCCTCAAGGAAACCGAGAAGACTTGAGGGGTTATATTAGTCTGTGAGTTCACACTCCCCTCTACTGGACAAAACTTGAAGGTACATACATGTCTGGGAAAGGACCACAGAACTCTGGAATGAGAAGGGATCTCTTATTCACTGCCCTTGCTGCACACTAGAAAGCCGGGATCCAGCAAAGCACATGAGTCATGGAGTCACAAGAGGAATTGTAGGCAGAGCACTGCAGGGATCAGTCTTCCATGCCAAGTGTCATCATCACATACAGAGCATGGCAAGAGTCAATCTCCATGCCAAGTGTCATCATCACTTACAATTATGTGTCCCTCCACAGCTCAACTCATTGGGTCTACACCACTGAGTTCACAGGAGTCTTTATGCTACAGTTAAAACCCTCTCTAATACAGTCACCAACATAAGGCAGAGCACTGTGGCACAGAATAGTGGGCTTTAATTGCAGTCAAGGGTTGGGATCTTATCCCAGTCCCAACTCTAGCCTCCTGAGCTGAAAAACAAGATAAGATTAGATTTCCATTTCCTCTCCATACAGTAAAGGAGTGAGTACAGTCTGGAAGTCTCATTATACAAACTCATGAAGCCTGTAAGTGACAATGTCCAAGAGTACAAATAGAGTCATGGGGAAGAGGAAAAGTGCCCAATAGAAAGCTGGAAACACTGTGTGCTGATTCTGGCTCTGACACCACTGAGCAGCTTGCCCTCAGGAAAGTCAGGTCATCTCTCCAGAAGAGAAGAGGCTGAGTGACATTTTCAACCCCCAAGTTTCCATATGTTAATAGCTAATTATAACTACGAGGATTGATATTTTCTTCTAAGGATTCTAACAGTCTCAAGAGGATGCTGCTGCATCTGTGAGGCAAAGTAGGCAGCATTACCTGTTCTACTTATTGTATAATAAATGCAACTGAGCCAATACATTCAACTGTTTACTCAGAGTTCAGAAGAACATGATTCAATGTGCTGACATCCCACCTGCCTTGTGATATTAGACAGGATGTTACTGTCAAACCACAAAGCTTTTAAAAGCAATGGCATAAAACAGCCAGAAAACCCTTGCCTTCTGTGAGTGATAAACATAACTACAAGTTACCAAATTAATAGTGAGTTTCACTAATCTTAAGTAAGATTGTAGAAACTGACAAAAAGCTTAAAGAATAAGACAAAATATGGTAAGGATACCACTGAGTTGTGCCAGGCTAGCTCAAGAGGCAGTTGAGCATGGATGTTGAGCTAGACATTCTGCCCAGTCCTACCTCAGATGACCCAATAAACAGCAGTCATGAGGAGAAGAATGGGCTTTGCCCCTGACTGCAGCTCCAGCGTTGTTCTGTATCCACCAGACATAGGAGGGAGCAGAGGTGAACGGGGTAGAGGCTCAGCCCCAGGCCAAGTGAAAGTGCGCTGAGGGGAGACTGAAGAACCTGAGGCTGAGTAGTGGTTTACCCCGCCACACTCCACCCTGTCCAGTCTTTCCTGAAAAATCTAGACATACATTTGAGTCACAATGTTTTGCAATTAAAATAAAGATAGCTTATACACCTGAAATATTTTTGCCTAAGTTTCTCTCTTCAAATTATCTTCCAATGCTCTTTAGGGGAGAGAGCCCACTAAGGAATTTTGCTAATAGTATTAAAGTCCAAATGAAGTGAAGTTAGGTTTGCAGAACCTAACTTCTGCCTTGCACACTTGACCAAAAAGGACCCAAGAAGTTAAAGATACACCTGTTTCAGGAATTGGTCCCAGAAGTTGTCTTTTCCAAAGGCTAGTGTAAAGTTTTAAGAATTTGGGGAATCTCTCCCTCTCTTAAGTCTTACATTGTAAAGATGCATCCTTGAACAGAAAGAGACTGTCAGTTTTAAATGCTGGTACTGATTGACTAACAACAGGAAGCTTTCATGCCAGATTCACCAGAGTGCAGAAGAGGCCAATCAAGGAAGGGAAGGCTGCCATCAGTCTGCCCACCCTGGTGTTGCTTCCCGTTGGCACCAAGTAGGAAAGAGCCTTTTCACTCTTGACACAGGTGTGCCCTGTCCTTCTGAAATGTGAGACAAGCAGTTCTCTCTGGAATAGGAGGCCCGTTGGCAGATGCAAATGAAGCTACGGAAACAAAAGGCACCCCTGACAGGCTCATGGTGAACAGTGACTCTTGCACTGGCATGCCATCAGAGTTGGCCATGCTACTTCCTCATGGATATACAACTGGTCAAAATACATTACTTAAACTTAAACTGTACCAATACTAAACTACCTCCCCAAAACTATGGATTCCTTTCTAGCACACTAGTGCTCAGCTAACATAAGTCATGATGGACACAGTCATTCATGTATTTTGAGATTTATACCTCTAGAATCAATGTGAGCTCCATAAACATGGGAAACAACTTTGTTTTAATCTACGGGGTCTGTGTCTGTGTCCCTTATGCCTAGAAGACTGACGTCTGCGACAGGAATTCAACTGGTATTAAATGAATGAGTAATTGATTTTTTTATGCCTCACAGATAACAAACACCAATAACTACAATGACATAGCTGTGTACACTGCTTAATTTCAGAGCAAGTGATTGGATGACCACAGCAGACATCACAATGTGGTATAAGAGGAAGAATAGGTGACAACATCAGAATTTTCCCTCTGCTCTTTCCTTGGGAACTTCCCTTTTCTGTCTTTCATCCAAACTTATTCATAGGGAGATTATCTCTGTCTCAAAGATAAGGTTGTTAGAACTCTCTCAAGGGAACATCTTGGGAACCAGAAGAATGGGCAGAGAGAGACTGTAAGAGGTAGAGGACCAAGATGCCTCTGCGATAGTTTCTACCAGACATGACAAAGACACTGCACCCGTGAAGTCTCAACAATATGGTTGCCTAAATGACCTGCATAAAAACAACACCAGCTGACCTGCCGATGTGGATGAGGGAAATTTCACAGGTCACAGCTCTAGATGAAGAGTTACAGGCAATTCATGGCTGCCGAGAGAGGTAGTCAGTTTTCTCCAGGGACGAGTTCCCTGATAGGTTATGCAGTCCCAAGTGCTCAGCCCTAAACACAACGCATACTAGCACCACTAAATGGACTCAGTGGGTTGTTTATATATGCATACATATGTATATCTCAATAACAAATAAGAGGTCAGAATATTGAGAGGAAGTGGGGGAAACATGGAAGGAGTTGGAAGTGGGATGGAGGGAGAGAGAGGGGTTCAAATGAAAGGTGTAAATACAGTACTCGTGCATGAAATTCTCCAAAAAATTCAAAATTTAAAGGTATATGATATTGAAGAGGTGTAGATCTCTGTGAAGAACAGGAAAGATACACATTTCATACATATATGCCACTTGCCCACACAGACAAGGCAGAAATACAGGCAGAAACAGACAGGAGGGTTAGAGAAGGCTTCAAATATTCCACCTCCTAGATCTGTGGAGTGGTTCTGCTAGCTAATTTTACAACCAAGTTCAGGATAGAAATCTCTAAACAAGTGCTTTCCTTGGTGACAATATTACAGCTACTTCTTCCTGAAAGCAGAAAAGCAAAGATCACTGTAAGGGCTCCATAAAATTTAAAAAGAAATATACCGCAGGTCCAGATAAATCTGAAAAATGCCTAAAGCAATATTTTATTTTCCAATTTTTGGCACCTTTAAAATATATTTGACCTACTATATTGGATACAGGAACCTTAAATCCTTCTTGGAACAAAGTACAGCACAAGCTAAATAAAAAAAGCAGGCAGAAATATGCACACCCGCCTCACAGAGACTTTTATAAGACTCTGTTGACTGTATGTGTGAACATTCCATATACACAATACAGTGTGTGTCCACAGATGTCCCTGAAGCCAGGGGCTTTTTTTCCTTCTTCTCGGTTTCAGCCAAGTCCACCCTGACTGCTGCATTCTCTTGTTGCAGTGGGATCCTCACTTCTGTCACTAGCACACAGCTGGGCATCAATTCCACATTTGCCTTTTGTACTTATGGTGCTGGGTAGGAGTTTTTTTAATCAGAATTTTAAAAATATATTTATTGTTTTTATCATATGTGTATGAGTGTATTGCCTGCATTTGTGTAAGTGTACCCGTGTCATGCAATGCCCACAGAGGTCAGAAAAGGGCATTGGATCCCCTGGAACTGGAGTTAAAGAGAGTTATTAGCTGCCTTGTGGGTGCTGAGAATCGAACTGGGTCCTCTGCAAGAGCAGCCAGTGCTCTTAACCACTGGGTCATCTCTCCAGCCCCATTACCAGCCTTTTTCAGTTCTTACCTAAATGAGAAAGACAGCTGTATCTATCCAAGGAGAAAAAAAGATACCTGAATGATTCAAAGTTAAAGTAATCCCCAAAGAATGTGATGGGACTGATGGATCAGTTAAGCCCCAATTGAATGAGTTCAAAGGGCAATGTATTATTCCATCACCAAGGAAGTTTCTAGCTACATTTCTTCCCTGGAGAGTTTTGACTTTTTAAATTGTAATTCAGATTCTATTCAAGAAACTATTTTTCCTACTAAAATCACACAGTATATTTTCTTTCACATTTCCCATTCTATGTGAAATGCTTACATACTTCTCTTTCATATGAATGTGCCTGTGGTGTGCATATGTGCAGATATTCATGTTTTCACAAGTGTGTGTGCTAGTGTATGTGTACTTGTGTACTTGCATGCTTGGGGAGGTGTGACGCCGACGTCAGGAATCTTCTTCCATGTCTCTCCATCTTACTCTTAGCTAGTCTCACCAGCCAGCTTTCTCCAGGGATCCCATCTCCACCTTCCAAGGCTGCAATTACAGGTAAGCCACCATATCCACCTGACATGAACATTTCTTTATACAGGTATGGCAGCTTCCTAAAGAATCCTGAACCATGTGGCTAGTTTAACAAATTGGTTCCCAGTTTTCACTCTACAATCACAGTTTGTCAAGCTTGGGTTTGACTCTGTGTCCAGCCATTTGTTAACTGTGTGTGATCTGGGTGATTTATTTCACTCTCTGATTCTATAAAAATGGAGACAGTAATAACTCTGGAGTGGATTGTGGTTTGAATTACCTGTAGTATTTATGAAGTATTCATTTTGGTATCTGGTACTTATGAATCACTGTTCATTAAATGCCTGTTGTCATTGTCTCTGCTGTTTGTGAGCTAATATCTAAAGGCACAGATGTGATGGCACAGGCAGGATCCAAATTGATGTTGGAAAATGGAAGGAACGAAGGAACATGAGAAGAGAAACTGACACGTGCCAGTGCTGGGAAAGGTCTCCAGGACAGGCTGTCAGTGGGAACATTATCACTGGCTGCCCACATTTAGGGGTATTAGATTCCCATCAGATGCAACCTACAGATGAGTAGGTTGGAATGCATCACCAACTTTTGGTCACTGTACTCTGCAGCTGTTGCTTCTTATCCTTGAGAGCTTCTGGTTTCACTCTCTTCGCCTCTTGCCAAAGCAACGTGGTCAGGGCAGGTATCCCCAGAGACTCTCATTTTCTCCTCTGCCATCCCCTCCCTAAGCACAGCCTGCATGTCTCTTGATGCCTATCCCCAGTGATACCCAGTCTTCCTCTTACCTAAATATCAACACAGACACACAGAGGCTTGAATGTGCCTAGCAGCTCAGCATTTTCCTGGTTTATGAGATAATCTTAATCTCCCTAGAAGAGAGGACATTAGTGTTTTAAACAAGGCACACCGCTTTGACATACATATAGCTTTGCTCAACCTAGTCAACTGTGTTCTCTAAGTATGCGCTATAAACAAGGGCAGCCATGCCCACACAGAACCAGAGCGCACACTATCATGCTTAAGTCTCTCCTGACAAAAGGTGATGGGGCCCTGGTAGTGGTGGAGGCAGGAAAAAGGACTCATGGCAGATGCTGGAGAAGCACTATGCTAGGACTTCTGTGAACTCTTGTCATCTCTGACTTAACCTATGACATCAAGACCCTGGGTATTTTTTTCATGACACTAAATGCCGTGTCTACCCTGGACCTAGAGGAAGTGCTGCGCTCAGGCTTCAGCAGTTCCAGAGCCTGCAACTCCATTTGACAGATAAGAACAGTAAGGTACTCTGGGAAATGGACATATCCAGACCCCCTGGCTCTTTAGGGGCAGAGCTAGAACTAAAATTCAACTCTTAAGAGAGCTGCACACAAACCCCAGAAGCTTTTATAAAATTAAAATTGAGTTTTTGCTTGCTTTCCTCTTTTGTTGAGGCTTCTGCCTTTATTTTAATATTTTTTATTTTATACGTATGAGTGTATGCTTGCATTTATGTGAGTATACCTGTGTTGTACAATGCATGGAGATCAAAAGAGGGTGCCAGATCCCCTGGAACTGGAGTTATGGATGACTATTAGCCGCCATGTGGGTGCTGGGAAATTGAACCTGGGTCCTCTGCAAGAGCAGTCAGTGCTGTTAACCACTGAGCCATCTCTCCAGTCCTTCTTCCTTTATTTTAAAGTCATATATGGTTTCTCAATTTTTTTTCTAACAACTGTATAAATACACAAAACTAGAGAAAGCAATGTAAGAAAGCCACTTAATCCAAATACCCCAATTCAATGATGATCACGGTTTGGTCATACTGGTTTTGTCAAATTTGAACCTATGTATTCTAAAAGCATTCCTTTGCATAAGACCTCATATTACTATATCTCTATTTACTATAGCATATTTCTCTTTAATGGATAATTCCTGATATTGATTTTTACTTTCTTTCTGGGTCCCACCCATAGAAAATCTCTAAAAGTTTGGGGGCAGGACTGAGTATTTTCATTGAGGACGTGCTCCCTCCTGTGTTGGGAAGGTAGCTCAAGCCCATTTTGAGAAACCACTGATTTACATAATTACCATGCCTTCATCAAAGGCAAAAACCTGAAATAGGTCTTTGTATTATCTAATACTAATATACAGTCCATACTCAAGTCCTGGATTGCCTCAAAAATGTATTTTTTTAAGATTCTATTTATTTTTACTGTATGTGTCTGAGTATTTTTCCACTATGTATGCAAATACACCATACGCATACAGGGCCCAGATGCCAGAAGAGGTCATCAAATCCTCTGGAACTGGAATTACAGGTGGTTGTGAGCTGCCATGTGGGTGCTGGAACAGAACCCAGATCCTCTTCAAGAACAGTAAAGTTTCTTAACTGCTGAGCCATTCTTCTAGCCCCTAAAAGATGTATTTTTATAAATGAATTGTTTCAGTCATGTTTCAGACAAAGTCTAAGCATTCATTACGTTTAGCTGCTATGACTCTTAGGTTCCTTTTGTACAGCTCCAAGACCAATTTGTATTCTTCCTTTCCCTAACCTGTCTCTTGTTTAACTTGTTGAAGAAATCTGGCACAGTCCCTCATTATTAACTGCTATTGTCTGTTTGTGAAATTACCCCTAAATCCCATCTGTTAGATACATGGTCTCCAGAGTGGTACTACTGGGAGGCAGTGGAACCTTTAAGATGAGGTGGACACCTGGCATGGTGGCTCATTCCCTTAATTCCAGCACTCAGGAGGCAGAGGCAGGTGAATTTCTGTGGCTCTAGGCCAGCTTGGTCTACATAGTGAGTTCCAGGACAGTTGGGGCTAGGGAGACCCTGTCAAAAAGTAAACCAACAACAAAAAAAATCAGAACCCAAAGAAAAACAAAAACAGAAATGAGAAGGGATACCTTGGGTCTTTGAAGATGTCACTGATGGAGGTGGATTGTGAGTCTCATCTTCTTCCCACTCTCCTTTGCTTCCTGACCATGAGATAGACAATTTTTTCAGCCACATTAACATGCCATCTGGTATGTTAACATTGCCATCTGACACCCCTACCAAAGACCTAAAATCAGTGAGTCTATGTGCTCATTAAATGAACCCTCTGAAACTGTGATTCAAAAAAAAAAACCTTGTTTTCTTAATAAGTTAATTATTTGGCCAGTGAGATGGTTCGGCAGGTAAAGCAATTGCTGTGCCAGTCTGACAGCTGAATTTGATTCTTAGAACCCATGTAGAGGTAGAAGGAGAGAATCGACTCCAAAGAGTTGTCCTCTGACCTCCCACACACAAAATGTAGCACATACACAGAATTAAAAAATGTCACATCAGGTACTGTTATAGTAACAGAAATCTCACTATATGCACATTCCCATTTGCTTGCTCATAATGCTACTTGTGCTATCCCTCTACTCTGTAAACTCTATATTTCCTATAATCTGGAAATTAACTCTAGATAACTGATAACCTATGTAATTAAGTTATATAGTTTTTTGGCAAAGGGCTAAGCAATGTTATCAATGGTACTGCACTGGACTAGCCAGAAAATGAAGGCTTGGGTTTGAGCCACAGCAACATCAAAGAAAAAATAAAATAAAAAAGAAAGGGGGCGGGGAGGAGGAAAAGAAGGGAGTAAAAGAAGAAGAAAAACATGGTGGTTTTTGTTGTTTGTTTGGGCAAGAATATTTCATAGTTGGAAATCTGAATGATTAAAACCAAAGTTTAAAATTTCTTTCAGGAAAGTGTTTGAAGTATATATTTTAAAATCAAATCTATTTTTAAACAATTTAAAAATAATCCATAACTTGTATACTAAATCTCATTTCTCAAATGGCTCAGTAAACCAAACACCTGGGACTCAGTTCTTAGTGACAATGAGTCTGTTTATACATTGAGTCATCATAAAACTCTATACATGCTAACATTATCCCACAAGACACTGACAACCAGAGGAGGAAATGGCATGGTTTTTCAAAAAGCAAGGCTGCTCTCTGCAGTGACTACTACCTTGAATGCCATCCCTAGCTACCCAGATCCCAGTAGACCTGGCCTCTGGCTGATATTAGCAAGTTTAACTCCCCAGGAAACAAGGGGCAGTCTCACTGCACCTGACAGCTGAGGAAAAGCAAAACAAGATTTCTGGGAATTAAATGATCTCTAATGGATGAAAGTGATAAGAATCAGTCAGCCAGTAGAATTCATAGGAATAAACCCCACTTCCTAAATCTTAAAGACCATGCATGATATGTTAAGTCATTATGTTAAAGATGGAAGATTAGACTTATGAAAATGATTTATATTGACAAACCAACATTCCCAATAATAAAAGAATAAGTACATAACTGAGGCTTTTGGTTTTATTCCAAGATTTTAAATGCAGAAGCTAAAATAAAAATAAAAAACTAGAGTATATAAGGGTGTTTACTCAGGGGTCTGGAGAGAGAGCACAGGCTGCTCTTGCAAAGGACCCAGGTTCTATTCCCAGGACCCACTTGGCAGCTAACAGCCATCCCTAACTCCAGTTCCAGAGATTTGATGCCCTCTTCTGATCTCCAGGAGCACAGCACGACATGGGTACACTTACATACATACAGGCAAAACACTCCTACAAATAAAATATAAATAATAAGATTTTTAAAAAGTGTCCCCTCAGATTATCTCATATCTCAACATGAAAAGGACACAGGATGGTAAGCAAGGCGCAGACCTTATGTGGGGTTAAGGTAATCCCACATAATCAGCTCTGTACAGGATGCTTTAGTAAATGGCAAATCCCTGTCTCTCAGTCATGCTGTTTTCTAAACTTTATGGGTTTTTGTTTTTTGTTCTTTTTTTTTTTTTAGAATTCAAGGGAGAGAAATGATGAACTATGCTCTGATAGTGAATCAATTAACAATGAATAGATTCTTTCATTTTTTCCTGGTAAATTGAGAAATGAGAGAGAAAGAAAGGATACACTAGCAAGTGTAACTAAGATAACATAAAAAAAACAGTAGTATATGAAGTTAATTTGTGATTAGCACATTTAATGTTTTTTTTAAAGTTAGTACTAGTGTAATTCATGAAAATATTCTTATTAAAGCAGCATTCTGCTAAGAGGTACTGGTTGTTCTTGATTTATTTATGCTAGGTAGCAAATTATTGTTTATAATAATTAGATAAGGCTTCTTACTCTGTTATAATAAAGCCTAGGGCAGGTGTCATTCTTTAACCTATGACTTTTCAGTGATAACAAAAGAATTGTTTGACAATAACCAACTAAATAGGACTCAGTGAAGACCAACCTAGGCAAATTATATGCAATAAATGATGACAGCAATGTAAATGATCATGCTAGATCTTGACATAAACCTTTAGATTTTCTCTAGGAAAGCCATTGCTAGTATGTCTATGACAACAATCTCAGCTGAGGTCAAACTTGGTATAGAAGTGACTTCTTCAGTCATTATTCAGAAATTGTAATCAGGCCTTGCTGTGGTCTCATGCCAACCTTCATGGGTTGAGTCACTCTTTTGTATTAGAAATATGAATATAGGACAGAAATGACCTGCCTCTGCATAGGAAACTAACGAAAGTCATCTAAAGTACCAAAGCCTTATCATCACAGTTTGAAGAAAGCTTGCTTCCTCTCATATGCTGCACAAAATGCTTACTATCCATGTTGGTTTCAGGCTGGGAGTGCAGACAAGAAAAAAGGCCTAGGCCTACACTAAAGCAACTCACAATGTACTGATTCCAGCTTCTCAGGATCCTGCCCCTTGGTCTCTCTTGAACATTTTTAGAGAATTCCAGTAATCTTTCTGCTATGCTATTTCTTTAGACAAGAACAGCATGGTGGGGAAGAAAAGCAGATAAATTATTGTAGAAATCAGAAGCATAAATCTCACCTTCACTGGCACATACAATTTATGACTGCCTTGAACATAATCAAAACCTAACACTACTGAAAACATACCCTGGGATGGAGACAGCAAAGTAGTTCATGCTTCCATGAAGTCACCAGGAACAATGTAACATCAGCACTCAAAGCAGAAATGCTGCCAGTAATTGTTTTTCTTGGCACACCCTGATGGTGTGATTGCCTGACACTGCAATTATCATCTTATTTACTGTTCTTAAGAACTCTGTGAAGTAGATTTTGTTATTCACAGCACAAGGAAAACTAAGACTAAGAGGCTTCCTACAACTTGTATCAGATCACAAAAGAATCCTCACTTCATTCTGTGATGCCATCTTCAAACCTTACCTCAATCCAATCAAGTACAGAGGAGTCACACAGTTTAAGCACTTAAGAGCTTTATTTTAATGAAGAATAGTTAGTTTTAACAAGTGAATGAAAGATAGAAAGCATGTATAAGCTATTTAGTGAAGGAGAATCCTAGGAATCTTTTATAAAGACTGTACAGTATTTTAATCATTTATCACTTTAAAAATAATAAAAGAAAGAAAAGCTTTGTTTCATTTCCTAAAGTCATCCTTTGGGCATCAGTTAACTGTCAAAGACAAGCAAGGTCTGAGGGAATGCTGTTACTAAAAATCATAAGATCAGAAGAAACTCAAAGATGCATTGTCCTCAGAAATTTATTCTAAGTTTCTCATTTTACCAATTAGCAAGTAGAAATCCAAAAATATTGCTAATGATATATCAATTACCAAATATTATACTTAGAATCTTGTGGTAATTTAACCAATGAAAAGGTAAATGTTTATTTTTCAAAACCTTGCCTCTCAATTCATGCGTAATAGTCTAAATACTATATCACACTGTATAAGTTGCTTATCCTAATGGATATAGGTAGTAATGGTAGTAATTACTGACAATAATACAAAGGCTACCAAGAGGAGATTTTAAGGTCTCCAAAGTAAGTACTTAGATACCTATTGTAATGTAAACCCACAGTCACTGAAGGTCCACCTACATTTCAACTCCCCTACAAACATGCAGAAGGTTCAATTGGGAGAATTCTTGGGAACGACATATGCAGGGAAATGAATGGAGCAAGGCCGGATACAGAGGTGCAGCTGTAGCTGAGGATTCAGCTAACCGTGGGAGAAGCTCTGAAGATGGGTGACCTGCACAAGGCAGTAGAGCAGAGATTTGGTGGCTTGCACACAGATCAGTCATGGGACAGGTGGCCTACAAGACAGAGTGTCAACTATGGGCAGGGCAATACCTGAGGAGCGACTCAGCTAAAAGCTTTCAAGCAGCAACAATCTCAGCATGCATCGGAGCAGAGTCTGGATGGTACACAGGGCATCCAGAACAAAACTTCTGTCACGTACCTCTTTTTCAGTTTTTAGGTTCACTGTTCTATTAGCTCTTTATCTGAAATGTCTCCAAATATGTTTTCAGCTTTGTTCCCTACATATAATGTAACTTGCCAATAGAACCCTTCAAATATGATACCTACAACTACCCCAAGAGCCCCAGATTACTCAGACACTACATTACGGTAGCACATTTTCCCCTTGGTATGAATATCTTATACTGGTGTGGCCTCTTCTTCACAGTCACATTATGCAACTGGCTTAAAATCTATGTTGTCAACTAAATCTGAAACCAAGTCCTCCTATGCTCTTGTAAGTGGATATTTTAATCGCCATGCAGGATGTTTCCATTATCCTCTTGGTTTTCATCTTGTTCCATTTAGCTCAGGAAGAATTTAACAAGCTGTGATTCTGTCATCTAACAACTCACTTCATCTCATTTTTTTCTCTGAGGGTGCCAAAAAGATGTTGGAAGGTAAAGTTCTGAAGATGGCAAGAGAGCAGTGGCAAGACTTGAGGCAGGCCAATGATATACCTGTTTCAACACAGATCCATTAATCACACATCTGAGTGTGTTCAACTAGCTACAGATCCAGTGCATTTTAACACAGCAACTGTCTTTGCAGTCATTCAGGGCAGGAGTCTTCCAGTGATCTTTGACTCTGTTTTATTCTTTAGTGGCAGAGCCAGTCAAATTCATCTAATTCTGAATCCATAGAATTTCTTAATCTATCCCTCTATATCAGTAACACCAAGAAAATTATCAACCCTTTTCATTTTTATGGTGGTTGAAATTTATGATTCTTACTGTTGCCAGAGCTATTTGCCTTGAAATGGAAAAATGATAAAGTTAGTATTTTTTTTTCTGGTTCCCTATTTGGAAGATGTGAACGTAAATTATACGTATAGTGCATAAGAAAATATGTTGGGCTTCCAAATATGTAGTCTTCAGAAAATGTCCATCAGCTTTGAGTCTCTGTGACACTGAGACTCTGCAATCACATGAATAATTGATAGGAGTTTGCTTGTTTTGAGGCTGCCATCTATAATGCTCATAATAATTCCATATACTGTTTCAGTTAATTCTAAGAACTGTGGAACTACTAAGCCATCATTAAACAAGAGAGTTGGAGAGGTCATATATTGTTCAATGACACACAACTTGTAATTGACAGAACTAGCATTTAAACTTGGCTATTCTGATTTCAAGACAGAGACCTGGTATCACAGGGGTGGTGTTTGCTGCCTTCCATGATAGGGCTTCCTCAACCCAACTCAACTGAAAAGCTGTGTGAATTCTGGTTTGCTTAGCAAACAAAGAAAGAGGCTATCAGAAGGCAGTTGTGTTCTCAGAAGGCAGACCTCGTATCTATGAAAGGAAAGTGTGTTTAGAAGACATAAAGACAGGATGTTTATTTTTTCCTCCAAAAAACATAGAGACTAAGCCTGACCAGCTTCTGCAGCAATGAGACTAGAAAACAGTGTCCTGACTCAGGCTATCTGTGAGATTAGTCATACATCATCATATAATTTTTCAACTTCTTAAAGGGACTAGAAAGACAGCAACAAAATAGCCTTGTTGTCCTTTGTAATAATAAAGCTGAAGAAACAACTGTGATGTTTTTATTTTTTAGTAAATGAAATCTAGTAACACAAACTATTTGATAATAACCTAAAACTGGTTTTACAAGCTATACGAGAAGGCTACTGTACATCTGAATACAATTTGGAGGAACAGCATCTTGGGCTGAACAGCAGCAGCTGGCACTGGCACTTGGCAGGCATCCATGACCACTTAAGAACATATGCGTTGAGACCAGAATGGCTAAAGTTATGACTAATGGTTAAAAACATGGTGAGCATAGCATGTAGCAAATGACAGACAGGAAAATGCTCAGTACTATCTCCTGTCCTATATAAAAGTGACGCACAGGAACTGGTAAGCTGCGGGCTAATAAAAAATAAGAAATATTTATAAGTGTGTGGATTGGATCCCTATAATGAGGTCTGTAACAATGGCTCAAAATAATTACAAAAAAAGCCAAGTAGGAATTCAATTATTTGCCAAGTAAAGTTCATCTTTATCATTTCCCTAATAAAATATTTAGGCTTAAAAGAGTTTGAATTCATTTAACATAACTATATGCATAACTTATGTTTCGATCCTGGTCTTCACTGAAGTGGTTAAACACAGACTGCTCAACTTCAACCCTTATGTTTCTGATTCAGTGAGTCTATGGGGATACAGCCCAAAAAACAGCATTTTAACCACTTTCCATCATGAGCAGATTGTAGGTGTCCAGTGACTGCACCACAATACTACTGCTGTCCACCATGCTGATTCTCCAACAGGCTAGTACTTCCTGTAATCACATCTCCTTTGCCATAAATTTTTTGTGCATAATAAATAGAAACATTCATTCAACAATTGCTAACCCAACATTTATGTAACATATGCTATCAGGCATATATAATTTTCAACGTTGGGACACAACAAATCATATAATCATGGTATAAAAAAGAAATTATAATAAAATTTTATGTTTTAAGTAAATGTATTATTTTTGTGTTGGACCACAGTGATAGCTATTCTGGGGTACAGGTGGCCACAGGCCGCAGGATGGACACACTTACAAACTATCTGAAAGTATGCATTAGAGATGTAGAGATGATTAAAGCCAGAGCTTCCATTTCTGTAGAATTCAAAGTCTAGACAGATTAAAAAAAAATAATCATGATGTTGTTTGATGATAACATGCGTAAGTTTCCAAGAGAGTGTAGAGGAAAGGATGTTCATTCTACAAGAAAGCCCAGAAGATTTATAATGAAGATGACATCTAGGATTTAAACACAGAGACTTCCTTATACCTTTCACGCAGCTTTCCAACATATACAAAGTCTGAGATTTTTGCATGACCCTGGTTAAGAATTTATTATGTTTATCCCAGGCAGGAAAATGATACAGACATGTGTTTGTGTGTATATATGTGTGTGTACATATGTGTATATGTTTTGTATATATGTCTATATGTGTGTGTGATTGTCTTTGTGTATATGTCTACATCTATCACTCCTATTTATATATCTGGAAGCAAAGGCAATTATCAATCTTCTAGCAGGCAGTAGAGCTGGGATTCGATCCAAAGTGTTCATCTGTAACATACTATCACAACAGTATAATCTGAATATTGTCCAAAAATGGAGGGCAACCTTTTACAGGTACAGATGGTTATTTCAGGGAAAGTTGTAGGGAAGGTTCTAATAGTGGAAGTAGAAGACAAGACCACAAAGAGAACTGTAAATCCTAGACAACGGAAGCTCTCTGTAGTAGGCAGGATTCTAAAATCCTGTGATTCCTACCATCTAGAGTATATGAACAGAATAATTCTCTCTTTTGTTGAGTGCAGAAGCTATAAACACAGAGCCTACCATAACCTTCATGATTGGATTGCACAGTGTGGCAAAGGTAAAGGAATTCTGCAGGTATAATTAAAGTCCTTGGTACTCTCACACTTCCCCATTGCTTACAGGCCTCAAAATTTCAGATCATTATCCAGGTCCTCCCATTCATTTCCTGCTTTAACTCCTGCTTCCACTTGTAGAAATTCTGAAAGGTTCTTGCTCTGCTAGGTAACAACAGGAGTTATGAGGAAAATCAATATAATGACTTAGAAAGAATATTGTGATTAGCTTTTGGAAATCAATCGCTGGCCTCAGTTTATAGGTGCATGTACCCAAGTCTTCTAGCACAATGCTTTCACACAGAGACAAATTCCCATGATGAGCACTAGGTACTGTGCAGGTGGGCTCTGCAGGTCACCCCTGAATTGCAGTCTAGGGGAGCCTACCATTCTAGTTTACTGATGCTGGATCATAAAGCATTGCAAGGTAAAGGACAAATGTGCTGGACCTTGGTCTGTGACCAGGGACACACATGAAATTTTAAATGCTCTATCAAGTTTAATCACTTGGCTAACTCTAAATACTGGTTTTGACAATAAAATTACGTTTCATTATAAAAATTTGTAATTTGTTCTGGTAAAGTTAATCACATTATTCCAATAGTTTTTTATAAGTTTCTTTGTTCACAAAAAGTCTTGACTCATTTCATTTCATTCCTACCTCTTTGGGCCCTCAAATTCCTAAATCCATGCAGGGATGACCTGTCTTAAGGTTACTTGAATTACTTGAATTATTCAGAAAAATCTGATGGGTAATAGCGACTAATGCCAAAGGCAATCACATAATATGGCATGAAACCAGTTTCATTAAGTTTAACAGAGGACAAATGGGAAAACTGTCCCTGTTACCAGTCTGCAGACAAGATGCTTCATGATCTATCCATCCATCTATTCCTTCACTAACTCACCCATCCATTCACTATTCAATAAAGTAGATACTAAGTACATTTCAAATTTCAGATTTTGAAAAAGTCTATATATTTGTAACAAATGTGCTGACTTTGAGGAGACCTTTTTATTCTTTTAGTTTGCATCAATTCTGATTCGTTCTACTACCAGCAGAGATGGGACAGCAAGAACAAGGGCAGAAGCAAATGTATTCTTACTCCCCAGGCCAGAGTCAGCTGATGTAATCCCCAACCATCCTGTTTGAATGTGCTAGAGGGCCATGTGTCACTTCTCCCACTCATTGCTTAAAGAATCTGAAGCACATTTTTGAAATTTCTCCACTTTTGCTAGATAACATAACCCAATCACAGAAGTTATAACAGTCCATCATATTTGTAATGAGTCACTGCCTACTCACTATAAGTAGGGAGACTCCTCTTGATTAAGTTCAAGAAACACATTTTCCCCCAAATCAGTACATATTGACCTACTATTCAGGAACTATAGACTATAAACCAAAGATAGAAATCCATTTTCAAATTTCTAATGAGATATAACAGTGAGGATTTTAAAAATAAAATACATGATGTTGTAAAATAATACAGACAACTGAAGACTAAAACCTATAACCTGGACAAAAGAAGGTATAGAAATCAGGAGGAACAAAGATTGCTATTAGTTGCAGAAACTGAGAATGTCTTCTAGAGAGCAAATACGGTTCAGAAATAATTAGTAGTAAGAAAGAAACTCTTGCTTCTCTTGCCTTTTGTTATCTCATGACTTAATTTATGGTTTTATATTAAAATGAGGTTATTAATCAGACATTCCATTTTAATTTCTTTGTGATCTAATTTAAAGATTTTTAAAGCCAGAATTAAGTTGAAAAACTGCTGAGTCAACCATTTTAGACTGTGTGGAAGTGAATCAGGTATTAGCAGAGGTATCATACATGGTGCCATTCCTTAAGATATTTATAAATTCATTGGATAATTCATCATTAACTTAAAACAGGAGAGAAGACATGCCCATGTAAATAAATACCTTAAAAAAACAGAAACAAGTCAAATGGGTGACTCATGCCAGTAAGGTCAGAAAGCAGGAATCTGAGACAGGAAGATTGCCATGAGTTTAAGGCCAGTCTGGGCTACAGGGCAAGACTCCCAATTCAAAAAAACACAACAGGATACAAGACCCAGAAACAAATGTAGCAGCTTTAATCAAGAGTAAATCAAGAAGTTCACACTGGTTGTAAGCTATTATTTTTAGCATCATTTCATCACTGGAGAACAAAACAGATGGGCTTTCTAGAACTATGGTCCAACAATAAACGGTAATTATAATAAAGCTAGTATTTTCTAGTGATTTACGAAGTATTTCCAGTGATATTTCGTTGACTCATATTCTGAGTTTGATATTCTGCCTTCTAGCAAATACAGTCGGGGAATAATAAGGAGCAAAACTAGCTGCCTATACCGATATTTGCTACCCATACGGATGTGCCACTTCCTCCTAAATCCTTCTAGAAATCTCATGTGCTCTTGAATATTTTCCGCTACCTCATCACCACTGTTCTCTTTTGCTCTGGTTGTTTAAGATGCCTCTTGATGCTGCCAAAATCAGCACAAGGTCTGCTCCAATCTGAGGTGCCAGATGGATTGCTCAAGGCACAGCTGCCTACCTCTCCCACTTCTCCTTAGAAAAAGATAAAAACCCAGTGCACTCCACTGGGTATGCCCTGTCCTGCTGCTTCAAAAGCACCCTGGATACAGACTCTGCATCCATACTGGTACATCCTTCTCTCCAGACCTTGCCTCGATGTCTTAAAGAAATTTTAGTAGCATTTCCCCTTAAATATCGACTCTCCTTTTTGTTCTGTGTTGTTTTTTCTTCCTAGGATGCAACCATGAGTCCTGGGAGCTCAGTGAATGGGAGATATGGGGGACATGTGTCACATTCTATTCAGAATATCCTCCCCACTGAAGCTGGTATCCTCAAAATGTACCTTAGATCCTGCCTTCATTTAGATGAGCTCTGTCTTGTGCTAATCCTCTGAGAATTTAAGCAATAGACTTTCAACAGGCCCAACCCTCTAATTATCCAGGCGTGCCCAGGCAGCTCTGAGTCCCAGAGAGAATGGAGCTGAAGCTCAAGCTGTACATGTTACTTGCTTCCCACAATTCCTCTAGGAAAATCTGGAAGTCAACGGCTTTAGTACCTCATGGGATGATTTGAGGGTTCTTTATCCAAATACAAAATTCAAATGTGAAACTTTAAGCTCAGAACATCATCAAAAAAAAAATAATATCTCAGAGAGAAAGTGTGAAACTTAGATGATCCAATTTACTGTCTTACTACAAATAAAACTATTACTTAAGTTTCAGAAATCTTGGCTGCAGTGTTTGAAGCCCTTGCTCACCTTCTAGCCCAGGCTGGCTTCAAACTCACAGAGCTCCACCTGACTCTGCCTTCCAAATGCTGGGATTAAATGTGGATACCACCACACCTACCCCAAAACACGAGCTTTAAAATGCCTCAACCAAGAGGCTGAAGAAATGGTTCAGCACTTAAGAGCAGAAGACTCAAGTTTGATTCCTAGAATCCACATGGTGGCTAACACTCATCAGAAACTCTAGTTCCATGGAACCCAAGGCCCTCAACACACCTCCACAGGCATTGCATGCAACTGGCATACTTACATGCATTCAGGCAAAAAACTCATACATATAAAATAGAAATAAGAAATAAATAAAAAAAATAAAGGCCTCAACCAATGACATTCTGAGGCAGAATGGTTATGGCCAGCAAGATGGCTCAGCAGGTAAAGCATTTGCCATGCAAACCTGAAGACCTGGAACCATGTAAAGTTGGAAGCACAGAACTGACTCCACAAAGTTGTCCTGTGACATCTGTGCCTGCACACTGTCACATGCACACACATCACACGCACACATAAACACACACATACACACAGTAACTGTAATAACAATTTTAAATTCCTGCAGTAAATACCTTTATGCATATATTCATACCATTTAAGCTAAATTCTGAAAAGCAGGGTCACTAGATCATAGCTAAATGTAAATCTAATGAAGACTTGATATTATCTGTCGCTTTAATTTCTACACTCTTTTTTCAAAAAGTATTTTTAACTGAGTCTTTGAGAATTCCACACAAAGCATTTTGATCATATTCAGATGCTGTCCCCCAACTCCAACCTTACCCTACTGCACACAAATAAATTCTTTAGATATGATAGATATGATATGGTATATGCAATTTCTGAAACTTCTTTATAATTACAGACAATTTTCTGGGGTGCATATTTTCTAATCTAAATACGTGCATACATCCACTAATAACAGGGATTTTAAATTTTATTCAAATTATATCAAACTTCAATGTTTACATAGAAAAAAATTTATATGTACTCCACATAATATGGCCAGAAAGAAACCAAAGATCTGACCGAAAAATTAGACACAGTATGGCTGCTTTTAGGAGTTCCTCTCACCCCTAAATCGGCGGGCATCAATTACATCTTGTATGGGCACAGGAACTGGTCAAATGATTCTCAACAGCAAGAAACACTGTGCTTGGGGCCTGTGTTTCCATCACTGTTTCACCAACTTCAAAGTACAAATCATAAGGTTTCTGAACAATGCAAAAGAGACTTGGCATTCCCTAAGTATGCTGAGCCAACGGACATGTGATTCTTACGGCAGTAAAGTTAAAATGGGGCTTTTTAAAAATCAAAAATAAATGAAAACAGGAAACCAGAAAAGAATACCAACACTAAGTCCCAAGGATGCTGTCATGTAAGTCAGTGAAAGTTTAAGGGAATACACTTCTCAAAGACCTGGGAACATGTAGTCACTCTATCACTCACCAAAGTAAAATACTGTAAAACCACTATAAAGTTAGCAAAGGAGGAAAACATGAGAAGACAAATTGGGACGCCATTGCATATACTTTGATCATATTGCCAAGAGATAAGAAATTCATGTGTGCAGTCCTTGAGATGAAGAGTTAGGAAAAATATAAAATTAACAGTCAACAGATCAATAGCCTTTGTGAAACCTTTATTATGTCCTGTACGGTTGGCAATGATTTTGGAGTTAAAGGCTTGGTTTTGTAAGACGTAGATTTCATGCTTCTGGAAATGAACTACTTGTCTGTAACTAGAGTTTTCCAACCAGAAATCTGATTACTTCAGCCAGAGTTAATCTCTTACTTAAGCAATTAATGAGAGCCTTCAATAATTTTATTCCATCACTTTAGTGAAAATCCTAGCTACTATTTCCTCAGGAAATACATGACCACAGACCATAAACTCAATCTGGTTAATAGATAACATGGGAAAAAGGTGGGAGCTGCATTCAGATAAAGGACCACTATAGGGTGATAGTAAATGAGTTACCTCTGGGAGGTTGGTTAGTAAGGCCTCTGTTGAGACTGATGGGGAAGAGAAGTGGAGAGGAAGACAAAGGTGATCTGAAAGAGGAAATTCTCCCTATCTGAACCCACAAGGTGCAGAAGAAGCTAAAAGATGACAAGGACTCATGGGGAAGGGAAAGTAAAAAGAAGATAGGGGAAAAGGACATGTTATAGATCAAAGACATCAGCTACAACTCTCCCTCCTCCAGCCTTCCCAAAAAAGAGCCTATTAAAAACAGGGTTTTGTTGTCCTGGGACAAAGTCACTGTCTAAGAGATGCTATCTATGTCAGAAACAAAGGTCTCTCCCCCTTTCCAACTCTTTCTTTTACAAGGTTCGGAGCATAGGAGGGCTCCATGTGATTTTTATAACTGGCACCTGAAAGTGCCGGTGAAGATCCTAGTGGTAGGATGGGTCAAAGTAAAGGGACTCATTATAAACAACTGCTTAGAGTGGTCACTGGGAAAGTAGGATCACCACTCAACTTCTATCCCTCGGTGGGTTCACAGTTACCAACAGAAATGGAATCTCTTATGTGTTTAAAAACAACTGAGCTTAATCCAGATGGGGCTTTTATAATACAGAAAAAAGCAGTAATCTGGGCATGATGGCTCCCATGCTTTATCCCAGCATTTGGGAGGCAAAGGCAGGCAGATCTCTGTGAGCTAGAAGCTACACTGGTCTATACACCAAGTTCCAGGCCAGTCAGGGTTAGTGAGACCCTATTTCAAAACAATCAAAAAATTTAAAAGGCAATAAAATGACAAGACAATCCTAAATTAAGGGACAAAGAAACTTATAAAATATTAGTATACTCAATCCAGAAAGTATGAATGAAGGGTACAGACAATTTTAGAATTTGATGAGACTTCCACAAGGAATTGATCTTAACTTCTTTTTAAGTAAGTTACTGTGATAAAATATTCTGACAAAAGTAACCCAAAGAAGAAAGATTTATTTTGGCTCACAGTTCAAGGCACAAGTAAGTTCATCACTGTGAGAAAGTGGAGGCAACAGAAGCAGGAAGCAACTGGTCACATTAGACCCACTGTCTAGAAGCAAACAGTGCTGGTACTTGACTCACTTTCTCCATTTTATACAGCCCAGCACCCCCCGCCAAGGTAATGGTCCCAACTACAATTAAGATGGAGCTTCCCATGTTATTAACACAATCAAGATAATATCCACAAGCATGCCCAGAGAGTCATCTCCCAGGTGATTTTAGATTCTGCCTAGTTGACATTAACTAAACACTATGCCTCCTCACCTAACTCCACTGACCTCTCTTTCCAAATATTCCAAAATTGCCACACCTGTTGCAAGAATTTTTATTACTACAGTTCTGAGACACATAATATGGATTTTATAATCCTATGACTTTCCTGCTGAGGCATTAAGTTGCAAGTCTTACCAAACTAAAATCAACATATTGCAAAAACAGGATGAAAAAAATATTTACCATGTTTTAAAGAACCACCCCCTACATTGGTGATTTAGGAAAATTTATAAAATGAACAGAAAGCTTTTGTCAACTCCTCTTTCCTAGATCAACATTTTATCAGATTTATTAGATCAAACGGTAGATGAATTTTCTATAAATAAAATTCTTATATCACCTAAGGGACCATCTATCAGAATACAAGGTATTCCCTAGCAAAAGACACTGACCATATGCTGTCAAAGACCACTTCAGAAGAACATAACACATACACAACAGCATTCAAAACCCCCAGCATCTGACCACATCCACTTGGAAAATGTAATGGATACAGGATTGGCGGTCCTTACTGAAGGCTCAAAACTATTTTCAAGCAGAAGTTTAAATTACATCAAGCACATAAGTCAGAGGCATTCCTTAGCACCTTTTGCATAAAAAAAATAGTATTGTTACTCTAGTCACATGAGCCATATATAAAACATAACTTTAAACAGTGACAGTTACTTTGTGCTTGTTTGGGTAATTAAACAGAAAAAGAATCAAAAGAAAATCTAAACCAAGTTTCTTATTTGGTTTTAGAAACAGGGTCTTACTACACAGTCCCACTGGCTTTGAACTCACTCTGTAGCCCAGGCTAGCCTTAAACTCATGGTCCTCCTACTTCAGTCTCTTGACTGCTAGGATTATAAACATACGCCACCATGCCATGACCCAATTCAGATTAGACTGGATTCTTCCTTTCCGGTAAAACATTTTTGCTATAAAGAATGACAATTATAAAGGTGAGTACAGAAAACAAAATGAAAACCACCACAGACATATGAGTAAAAATAGTGTACTTTTGTGCTTCTGCTTAGAGACTTCTTAGAATGACATCACCAAAATCAACAGTAGAATTCAGGTCAATGGGCCAATTACTCATTGCTAGCATCAAAGGCAGGGACAAGTTGCTACTTCTCTCTGCCTGTTCCCTTTGAGCCTCTGTGTTAAGCAACTGTGGGGGCAGCTTTAGAATGTGCCCTAAATAAATGAACAAAACAGCAAAGCATTTATAAAAGTATTACTTCCAGAAACACATACCTCTCAGCCCTCTAAGTCAACATTATCTTCACCATCTCCATACCCCCTGCACACACTTCACCACACACGTCACTGTTCTTCCTATCAAATGAACTAACAGTCCTGGAAATTTTAGTGCACTGTTAATTACCTGGTCTCTTACTAGTACAAGCAAACAGATAGCCCTTGGATCTCCCAAGCACAGATCTAAACAACTTAAACAGGGACTAACCTGGAGGTGGCTGGTACTGGGGCTGAGCTGTGATCGACTCTGACCCCAATCTCTTTTCTGAAGGTTCCTCAGATACCAACCAAGGTTGGCCTTCTCTGAGGGAAGCTGAGCTGGCTCCTTTGGACTCCGTGACCTTTGCAGAAGATGATGGCTCCAAGGTGTCAGCAGAAGGGAACCCAGAGGAGACACCACTCTTTCTACCAGGACATTCATTAAGAACAGCATCCCCCTCACCAGGCAGTGGAGGGAGCCGGAGGATCCTGTGGTACTGCTGAGGACTGGGGCACCTTGGAGACAGAGGAGAGGGAACAGGTGACAGCCGTTTGTGTGCGCTAGACTGAGTAGATGAATTATTAAATACCATGCCATGAGCTGTTGGTGCTGCGGGGGGTGGCCGCCTCTCATCACCTCTGGGTTGTGACAAGTCAGGACCTACAGGGTGGGGTAGATGTAGAAACAAGGATTTGTGAGCACTCTGGGGCAGCCTAGTCTCCTTTTGGTTTCTGGTTCCTGGGAAGGTGTGGGTAGCTGCTGTGTTGAGGGAGAAGCCCAGTCTTTTTCCTTCAGTGGCTTCATCTAATTTCTCACTCTCTATCACTTTCCGGAGGACCTTGTTCACAGCTCCCTCGGTGCTGGCTAGAGAACCAGATATGGAGGCTTTTTCTGTGGCTGAGGGCTGCAGTGACTTGTCCCCTTGCAGGTCCTCCTTCAGCCACCTGGAACTATGAGTCCCAGCCCTGGCTCCTGGGAGGATGAACAAGTCTGCTTTGTGAATAAACTCAGCTTGGGCCTCTGGACAAAAGGCGATCTTTCCCACCCCTTCAGGATGCGTTGGAACTACTCTTTGCACTTGAGTAGACAGCTCCTGGACCTTGGCCACCACTTTGGAAACAGGTTTCTTCTTGCAAGTGCGCTCCAAAGATTTTGACTTCCGAGTACCGCCCATCTCTGTCCCTGGATGTTTCTCTGTGCCCTTCTGACCTTCAAGCAAACCTGGTTGCTGAGGCTCCAGCTTGCCAGGACTCTTGGGCTGCCCTCCAACACTAGCATCTCCTGCCTTGGTGAAGGTGGAGCTGGTGACCGGGGGCTGCAGTCCTCCAAGGTCAGTGTCCTGTGAGGTCCTCCCTGAGCGCCTGAAGCCCAGATCTGCATCTGATGTTCTGAGGATGTCTGCTGGGCAGCTCTCTCTCCTACTTAGGCAAGAGGTGAGTGTCCCCTGTGGAACCAAGTTTCCTCTTTCTTCTAGGAGCCGAAGATTAGGCCTTGCTCGAGAAGAAGGAAGGAAGCTGCTGGAGCAGATCTGGTCCTTCCCCATCTGAGGAGTTGACTCCTGGTGGCCACGCCCTTTTCTCCTGGTTCTCTTCTGCCGCAGCTCCTCAGAGCTCTCCCTCCTTCCGCCAGACCTCCGGGGCTTTTTGTTCTCTTGGGTGCTCCTTTTATTGAGAGAGCCAATGGGGAGCTCCCCTCGCCAATCGCCAGCACTCTGGAACCAGTCGTCCTGAGGGGCAAGACTCACAGACGGCTCCTGCTTCCCCTCCTGGTTCCCCATCCAAATGCCCAGGATGTGGTCTGAGCTCAGCAGACTGGTCAGCAATCTCTCCCTTTCCGCTGTGAGTTTGTACAGCTCAGTCAGAATGTCTTTCGTGGGAGTCTGTTTGAAAAATATGTCTCCTGCATGTTCGTTCGGCTGCTGGCTGAGGCTGGTGATATCTGGCCCCTCCCTGACTTGGTAGCAGTTATGAAAAGCGTTATTGGATCTGTCTAGAGTTACAGTGCCCTTGTATGAAAATCCTCTGACTTCACCCTTTGGAAGATAGAAGCTGATGTAGCAGAGTTCAGTGATGGGGTTATGCAACTGGAGGGTGCAGTGTGTGCCTTCCATTATGCCTACCTAATTATTCATGCTGTGGAGATGCCGGTCTGTGGTCAGGCTTCTCAGGCTCCAGGGGGGAGGCATGTGATGATGGCTAGGCAGAGGAGGCAGCTAACAGTCTTCTCCAGCAATGAGGCTGCCTGTTAGAGGAATATGGGAAGAAAGCAGCTGTCTAACAGAGTGCATAAATCACAGGTCAACATCAATCAGAGCATAACCACATGATTCTTCTTTTCTGGCCAGTAGCCTGAAGGCAGCTTCTTAAGCTCCCACCCACCTTGACATAGAGCTTTTCTAGAGAGGTGGGAGAAGGCTCTCACTTTAGTCCCAGAACAAAATTCCCCTTTTCTCACATGGGAAGTCACTCTACAGCCTAGATGAGGTCTCTCAACCTCTTTGGGCAAGTTTCTACTCGTCTATAAAACAGCTATCAAGGGGCTGGAGAGATGGTTCAGTAGTTAAGAGCACTGGCTCTTCTTGCAGAAGACCTGGGTTTGAAACCCAGTACCCACATGGTGGCTAACAACAGTCTATAACTTCAGTTCCAGGGGATCCAGTATACTCTTCCGTTCTTCACAGACACTGCACAACACAGGTGCACTTTTATACATAGGCAGGCATAACACTCATATACATAAAATAAAAATAAATAAATCAAAAAAACTAAAACAGCTATCAAACCTCCCAGGAATTCTGGGGGAAAGGGTCTTTGAGATGCTTAGAAAACATAGCATTTAAAAAAATATATAGGTGTTTTGAAGACCCATGTTGGGCTATTATTTGCAAATACAAGTCAAGTCTTTGCTATCTTCCAAAAAGGTGCATTCTAAAGTTTAAGATTATTTTAGCTTAAAGCAAAGTATCAGGAATAAGTGTTAGACAAAATATCTGAAGCTGAAGATGAAGATGAAGTTTTAGGCAGTCAGCAACTCTCTTCCTACTGTGGCAGCTGGCCTCTTTGCAATGCACTATAGAAAGGCTTTCTACAAAAAAGGATGACGTTTAAAACTTAAAAGTTTAAAATTAAATAACTCAGGAGGCTTAGTCAAGTTTTGTTTCGATTGGAGATAAGGTCTTGCTATATATTATATAGCCTTGGCTGGACTGGAACTTGCTATGTATACTAAGCTGGTCTTAAGCTTGTGGCAGTCCTTCTGCCTCTGCCTCCCAAAGTATTCACCACCATTCTCAGTTTGGTTTTGTTCTGTATTCTTTTTCTACTTGTTGTCTATTTGAAATGAAGTGTAACAGCAGATAAAAATAAGTGACCAAAAAGTGGCTGGAATGGCATGTGAGTGGTAAAGGTGGCAGCTTCCTAAAATGACTTGGGCAGGGGGTCTCAGAAATATCTTCATGACTAACATTCTCCCACACAAACACAGGGCTTAGAATTTGATACTATAATTCTTCATTTCTTAAATTACGTATTGCCCAGTCTTCAAGTTGCCCACACTTAACTATTTGACATCATCCCCTTGGGAATAACAAAATAATCTCATTTAACCATTAACATATCTAGTCAATTACTTTCCTTGAGTATTTATTCTTAACTAGTTTTAAACAAGTAAACAAAGTTATATAAAAGTGCATTTTGCATTGAGAAAGGTGGACAACTTTGCAATAGAAACTCCTTAAGGAAGACAGAGATAAAGCCGAGTGATAAAATGAAGGGGAAATAAACGCAAACACCTGGTGTTTGTGTGTCAGGATGATTCAGAAATGACAGAATTTCAAATAGGAATATGTCTGTTTATTCTAAAAGCCCATTCCCCAAGAGACAAGATTCTTATAGACAGACTACATATTCACCTGCAGTATTATTTTCCTATTCATTTAATGGCAGGGTTATCAGGGCATGAGGAGAAGATGTGCAGAAGAGGTGGGAAAACAACACAGGCTTTGCCTTTTTCACAGTTCCAGCTCTACTAATTATATTTCTTAAAATCTTTCTAAAACACTCACTTTTGGTCTATTCTAAGCATGTTACTTGTGAGCAGACACTTTCTAATTATTGGTACAAACTCCCTGGACATCTCTAAGAACTCATTTGAGAAACAGCCTTTTATTCTGTGATTTACAGCAGTTATAACTGTGGTGGGGCGGTTGTGTCTGATGTATGTAAAGCTGAGCACTCAGCATCAAGGGTTCCACTTACAAATTCACAGATAAGCTGAGGGGAAGTAGCAGAAGTGCCATTGAGAATTATCATGGAGATCATAAGAGTCCCTCCTCTGCCTTCAAGGATCGCTCTCCTCCACCTTCCTTTATTTTCTAAACATCCCTGATACAGGCAGAGAAATGTAATGTATACTTTTCAGAATCTCTTCGAAGTAGCAATTCACAGCTGATGCCACAATTTTAAATAGAAATAATCTGTCTGAATGCCTATTCTAAAAGAAAGTTACTATACAGAGCACATAGACACATATAGCTTGAATTTTTGATGCCATCTAATCAGTGTGTCTCCATTTTACAGATAAAGCTGGAACTCAGAGACACCAAGGAACTGGTCTAAGAGATGTAGCTAAGAGGCAAGTTTCAAAGCCAGGTCTATCTCACTCTATCGATGCTGCTTTTCTGCCTTCTGCTAGAGACTTAATTTTTCAGAGAATATGAATAGAAGACTCCCTTTGTCTTGTTAACTTCATGTAACAAATTTCTTCAATAATGCTTCACATCTTGTGACTTTTAACATTCACTGGACTATTTGAGCATATCTGTCAGGAAGAAGTGACCTAATGTTAGCTCTTACACAATCAAGGCCAGAAAAAGGGCAAGCAAAACTCATGAGTGGGAAAGAAAAACTGCCTTTATCTGTAAAGCAGAGCCCAATAAAAATTTTGACTTAGAAAGGGTGGAAGGACTCATGTAAAGGCCGTGTCTTTTTATAAGGATATCAGACACTTTCAGAGGACTCTTGTGCTGGTCTTTGTAGGTCTGTTATATAAATAGAGAAAATTTCATGGTTACTATTCTGTTAGTCCTAATTTCAAAACTCAAATCAAGATCAGGATATTATGATGTGAGACTTTATAAGCAGTAAATCTATGATGCTAGACATGAAGATTATGGATAAAGACTTCCTATTATTGCCTTACCCTCCCCCCTCCAGAAACCAATGTAGAGTGTCTTCAGCAATGACCAAGAAATTACAAAAAAGTCCTACTCTGAAAGACAAAAGTATCTGTGTAAGCAAATGAATTTCAATCCCACCCTCTAAGGTTCCAAGTTAAAAAAAGGCTTTAGGGCACGACAACTCTAGCTGTGACAGTTCACTAGTAAGTAGGATAGTGGTGCTTACTTAATATGTATTTTCCCATCTGAAATCAGAGGGAGAAGAATTCTAAGTCTTAGGGGAGAAAGAAAAGGCACACTGTGTAGAGTGGGGCCAAGCACGCCAGCACTGCCGGACCCTGCTGCACTTTCGGGGCTGTTTCAAGCATCTTTTCTTCATTGTGCTTTGACTCAATCCAGCAGCTCCGCAGAGACCACATTATACATCTTAATTTGGACATGAAGAAACATTTTCTGGTTGTGCTCAATGTAAAAGCACTGTGCTTCCTGGGGAGTCTCATGTCTTCCAGTTCCTTGTGCTGACTCCAGGCTGACACATTCTCTGTGACAACACTGCTGTAGTGATTTATTCCCTGATTCTTTTTCCAAAAAGCAAGTAGATGACTTCACTCTGCCCCAAACAGAAATATCTGTTGTGCCTCATCATAATGAGAAATGATTGCCTTTTAGAAGATATTATCCAATGCTCATAATATATTTCACAAAATGCCTAAAATAAGTTCAAGAGTTAGTTACAGTCATTCTGTCTGCCGACTCTTTGTTTTCCTGATTGATTTTGGCACTAAAAGGCCAATGCAAAGCTTTCTTTGGCCAGTCATGTCCTGGGACTCTATCTGAGCCCAATATTGCTAAGATAGATTACCTATAATGTCTATTATTGAACTGTAAATTTTCCATTTGTCCATTCAGGCTCATGCTCTATCCTTCTACACCACTCAAAGGACCAGGAGGCTGACTTCTATGAATTCAGTTAATGTATTCCCCTGCAGTTTGACTTCTACTGAGTTTAGTCTTTGAGAAGGAATCGTAGCAGACTGCAGAGTGGGCTAGAAGAGAGGCTAGTGTATTTATTTCCTAGCTCCCTCTCTCATAGACTATGTTTGCTGTGGTGTGTCCTCTAAAGAAGACCACAGTTACTTCTCCAGCTACAGACCGTTTCTCTGGGTACCAGTTGCTGTTCATTGCTTATTTAGTCCTAGATGGCTTGAATTCTGTCTCTTGTAATTTGGGCCAAGTTAGTGCCTAGGGGTCTTCTTTCCCTCTCAACCCTGGGATTGAGTTTAAAGCTACTGCTTTTAGTTTGGGTTTTGTGGTTGTTTTACAAATAGGAAATATAAAAATAATGGAAGATCTGCAGCAACTTCTGGTTCTTCTCTCACAAGAGGAATTTTTTTCTTGTTATTTAAAGAGTTTACATACTATAAGAGTAAGAATAAGAGTGATAATAAAATCACTACAACACAAAGCAGAAAGAGATCCATCCTATGAGATATCAAAATACAAGTCAGAAGAGTTTGAAAAAAGGGATCACATGATGTTTGTAGGATCAGAATAACTTGTCAGACAGAAGAAAACATTTCAAGTAAGCCCTTACTAAAAGGTAAGGTTTTACAAACAGTGATTAAGAAAATGGACAACCAAGAGGTGGGCACATTATAGACAATGAAATCAGCTAAAAGGTACAAAGGGAAAATTCATTCTGTTTCAGATATCTTTCAAGAAAGAGAACACTGAGGCTGGAGAGATGGCTCAGTGGTTAAAGGTATTGACTGCTCTTGCCGGGGACCCAAGTTCAGTTCCCAGGACCCACATGACAACTAACAATGGTCTGTAACTCCGGCTCCAGGAGATTTAATGCCCTCTTCTGTCCTCTGTGGGCACTGTATGGAGGTGGTACACTTACATACATGCAGAAAAACACTCATACACATAAAAACAAATAAAAATAAAAGGAAAGATAATGCTGTCTTGTCTTTGCCTGCTTTGTATTGCTGTAACAGAATATATGAGGCTGAGTAATTTTGGAAGACCAGAAACTGACTTGACTAATGATTCTGGAGGCTGGGAAGTCCATGAATAGCCATGATATCCAGGCAGGGCCACCTCATTATGTCACCTCATGGCAGAAGGTGGAAGGACATATGTGCACTAGGGAAAGGAACTAAACTTGCTCTTAAAATAAATCCATAATAATAAACCTTTTTCCTACAATGAAACACCCATCTGTTTATGAGAGTGGAGCCTTCATAACCTACAAATCTCCTGTAGGTAGGCTCCACCTACAGATACAGTTGCAGTGGGGATTAAATTTCTAATATATGAACTTTAGGAAACACAATAAAATTATAGCAAGCACAATACCATGTTGTAGAGATATTTGAATTCAAGTCAGTAAGAAATTAATGCTAACTTCATAGACAAATTATTCATGAAGCCACTGATGAGTTTTGATCAAGGAAATGTGTTAGCACTGAATTCAAGGAAGATTAACTTGGCAGTACTGTCAGGACAGACTGGAATAGAAAAAGATTGGCAGGGAATCAAGAATGAAGCACATGGACTTCAAATTCTTAAAGGACTGAGAAACGAATGAGATGAGATTATAGACTTGGAAATCCACATTTCAGTAGAGCAACAGAAACTGCCAGAACTGTAGAGAGTAAGAGACAAGGTTGATGGTCAAGAGAAGGAAACAGGAGTAGTGGATTCAGCTTGGCATTTGCTCTAATTGTTCATTTTCGAGGACATGTTTTTTATAAAGGGTGGACCCAAGAGGTCTGGGTTACAGGACACATGGAGAAGAGTCATCATTGACAAAATATGACTAGTAAACAACACACATACAACTTAAGTCCAGAACAACAGACATACAACTTAAGTCCAGGTCTCCAGACACCCAGTAAGGTTCTCTAACCACTACTCCACTTCTATTGACAGGCATTTTTTAAAGTAAGAATAAACAAATGTCATTTTAAATGCCTCAATATTTATTGCTAAATAGTATTTAAAATTTTATATATATATACTTAAAGCCACACCTTAGTAAAGACTTTCCACTTACATATGACTTTGTTAACTCCTGAGGTAGACACTCTTAGAATTGTTTATCTTATTAAGTATTCAGGTTCCTACAAAAGACAACAGTTTCATAGGTACATCTGCCTCCTTTTAACTGATTTAGGGAGACTTATTGGTATTAATCCTTCACAAACTCTGATTCTTACCATGGGAATCAAAGAAGTTCCTATTCATCTTAATCTAGTGTAACTTTATAAAATCTACCATAAGAAGTGTTATTTTGCAAAATATCCGTAACTATAGACATAGACTGCTTAAGCAGAGGGATTTCCCAGGGGAAGAAGGACTAAAGCAGTTCAGTGAGGGAAGCCTTGGCTATGAGTTAGAAACACTGTATGCCATTATAGCAAGGACAACTGCCCTCATCACTGCCTCTACACCAAGGTGCTAGAAGACAATATCAGGGACAAACACTAAAAATTAGGATAGAATTGAGGGGACTGGAGAAATCTCAGGAACATCATTTGCTGCTCTAGCAGAAGACCCTGGTTCTGTTCCCAGCACCTATATGGCAGCTCACAATCCTCTGTAACTACAGTTTCAGGGCTCTGATGCCCTCTTCTGACCTCTGTGGGCACCAGGCACATGACGCACATATATACATGCAGGCAAAACACTCATACACATAAAAGCAAACATAAATAAATCTTTTTTCTTTTTTTTAAGATAGACCTGGGTTAATAAAATAGGTAGTTTTGGGGCGGGAGTGATGGCTCGGCAGTTAAGACAACTGGCTAGTCTTGAATGATGGCTCAGCAGTTAAGACCACTGGCTAGTCTTGAATGATGGCTCAACAGTTAAGACCACTGGCTAGTCTTGAAGAGGACCCAGGTTTTATTCCCAGCACTGATATAGTAGCTAATAACAGTTTATAACTCCAGTTCTGGGGGATCTGACACTCTCTTCCGACCTCTGTGGGCATTGTACAACTTGGGTACACTTACATACATGCAGGCAATACACTCATATATAGAAAATAAAAATAATAAATATTTTTAAAAACAGGTAGCTTCACATTTGGTTAAAGAAGAGAAAGAGAAAGCAGGGAAGGAAAATGACAAACGTGGGGCCAGGTTCTAGGTTGAGTGTATCCTATGCTTCATTCATCCAGTTCCCACAGTGACATGAGATGGAAATGAGTGATACTTCAGTTAGACCCACAAGAAGCCAAATTCACAAAGCTATTAAGTAACAGAACTAAAGCTTGAGTCCTATATATCTTAAAAAATCTGTACATATAGAAGTTATAAGTGTTATATTTTCTAAAACTTCAAGGACAGTTCATCTATATAGGAGAACCTCAAGGGACCTCTAACACCACCACTTAAGGATTCATGTCCTCCTCCTTAGAAAGAGATTAGTAGTTTGCTGCTAACTAACAACCATCACCATGATCTATGTACCTCTTGACAAGAATATAAAATCTCCACCTGGGAAAAGAACATAGAATTTTCACAAAATTCCTCATAAGAATTTTACTTCCTTTTAAACATATACTAGTACTCATAGTTTAATGATTCTCTTAGAGCCCACAAAGGACATGTCCCACAATGCCTCAAAAAAGGTAAGAAAGATTAGAATCTTTCAACTTCAGGTAATTATGAGTGAATAACAATGAGTTTCTGCTAGAAGAGATGTAATAAAACAAAATTTTTTTTAAAAAGGTCAGAGCATAGCCAACCCTTGAAGTAGGCCTCCTTGGGATCCAGCTGGCTATGAACATGGATAGTTGATCTGTCCACTGAGAAGGCTACAAGTACAAAAGGTTGTATCTGGACTGTAACTAGTACTTACCTCTTGGCACCAGAATTTAAAAGAATCAACCCATCAGTTATGGAGAGTTATTATCACATCCTTAAGTTCAACAAGTGCTGAAACAAATCTAAATCACAGATGCTATAGTCTGACCTGAACACTTGGAAAGAACATGGTATATACCATCCTAGGACAACTCTCTTTAATACACAAAGCTGCTCTGAGAACTCCTCATTTTCTTGCCACTCAGTTTCATGACTTTACACAAAAATACCATGCCTAGCACTCCTACCACTGGACATATCATCTGGAAGGGGTCTAACAATTCTTTCACAATGCTTTTGTACACTTTTAGAAACACTACCAGATGATTCCTCCAATTATTTTTCATAACCTATTGATTAATCTTAATGGAAAAACAAAGCCATGAAAGGAGAGTGCTATACAGAAATATAAAATTACAGCTATATTAATGAATAAAGAACATAAGTATGCATTTGTGAGACTATTAGTAAAACCAAAATTTGAGATATATATGCAGTTGGCCTAGATAATCCAAAGAAGAGTTTCACATTGCTTCTAGAAACACATCCAAAAATCAGCTAAAAAATTACTTGAAAAATACAAAGCAGCTTAATAAGAATATTTCTGCATTTAAGATTAAAATTCTAATTTGACTGAAGAAACAATTATATGTTAACTACACCTTGAAATTCAATTCTGTGACAAGTGGCTATTTTTCTGGTTCCCAATGGAAAGTGTAGAGATTCTCTTTTCATTGCTGTGTGTCAGGGAATCCCTGAAGGTGAAAGGCTCTAAGTTCAGAACCAATTACTGTGGTCTTTAGTAAGTCTGAGAGACAGTCTGTAATAAAAGCAGATATATAAGTGCAGCAAATAGGACTGCCTGCCACAACACAAGAATCCAGAATGAGGAGGAGACTAGACTGGGGGCTCCAAAAAAGGGCTGAAAATGGTACAAAATTGTCTCCCAAATTGCAAAATAAATGTGTGAACCAGATGAGGCCACATTCAAATATTAAGTATTCTTTTATCATCAGATTAAGAAATAACTTCTCTAAAGTGGACACATATTGGCATGATAAATCAATTTTCCAGTTGGAGGATTGCGTGTGGATTAAAAGATCAGGATTTATCCAGAAAACCCTTCTCAAAAACCCTGACACCATTAAGGGAAATGTCTATTTGGCTACATTGGAGTGCTCTTTGAACCAAACAAATTGATAGCACTCAAGTCTTTCCTCAAAAAGATATGTTTTAGAACATTAAATGTTTGCTTAAAGGCCACATTTATAATATAAGGAACTTCAGCACAGGCAAATTTAATTCCACTAATGGTTCTTGGAATTTGTTAATGAAGGGAAAATGAACCATGGCTTTTTTGTTTTGTTTTTTAATCTTGATTTTGGAAGGTAGAACACACTTTCTTCTTCTTTTTCTTCAGCCTTAATTGCCTTCCCAGACTGCAAGCATTGCTAATATAATGATAATTTTAGTTAATGTTCCTTCACGCTTCAATATTTAAATAAATGCAGTTAAAATATGTGATAGCTCACACCCCTGGATTAATGTCCCCAACTTCTCATATAAGATAGTGCCAAGTGCACTGTTTAGACACAATGACTCAAATGGGAGAAATGTGTTTATATTTAAAGTGTTCATGAATGTTACAATTTTAATGAAAAGTTGATGCCATTACTAAAATTTAAAAGGGTAAAATGTGGGTTATAAGTAAAAGGTCAAGCCACACTCTAATTTGATGTTCCTTGATGTAAGGTAGCCACTTCCTCCAGGCTGAACAGAACCATTATAGACTTCAAGAAGATCAGGTGCAATGACCTACATGAATCACTCATGACTTTCACCCTAACATTCCCTCACACAGGGAGGAAGGAGACTCTCAAGATCTTCACAGGCCCCTTATCTCCTGAGATTCCAATAGTCACTATTTAAGAGATATACAATGGACTAGAAAGGTCTTTCTGGGGATGTAGCTGCCTTTGAGTCAGCCATGTTCCTGTAAATAACCCCAATAAACTCATTGGTTCACTAAGCTGGACTTGGATGTAATTCTTCCTTTGGTCTGTTGGTGCCTCTCAGTCTAGGGAGAATAATGTTGCTGAATCTCTCCCCAAGAAAAGTCATACAACAGATGGAGTTGCAGCTACAGCCACGCGTGTAGACTCAGATATTGGCAGAAGAATGGCAAGATGAGGAAAGGCATAATACACATTATGGGTGTGCTATGCAGATCTTAAGAGCCACAGTGATGAGCCGAGGTGCCCAGCAAAGCACAACATGGTCACTGAAAACTGGGATAGAAGACAGGAGAGAGGAGATTGACACTGCTCATGTTAACTCATTTAATACTAGTCATGATCTTCTGCTTCCCTGGGCTGTCATTTTAATTTATATGTTGTATTACATGAAGTCTGCAAGAAGCAAAGGGAACAGCTGAGCTTTAATACAAGGAGCCTGACTCCATAGTCATCAACTTCCCAGGACAGACTTACAGATTGCATGCCAATCCCACTGCTTATCAAAAGTGATTTTGAAAACAGAGAAAGAAAAGCAAGAATGTAGATGATTTCAGTAAAGGTTAAGAAAATATGGAAGATGGAGAATTAAGTAATGCAACTTTGAGGAGGAAGGGAAGAAGATGGGAGTAAGTGAAGTTCACCAGGTCGCAGAAGTAGTTCAGTAAGAGGATGGGCTTCCTGGAGATTTCTCATAGAAGGACAAGATCACATGATCATAAGACACTGCTGGAGCATCTAAAGAACATCAGTATAAGGTTGTTGTAGGTCAGGGTGACCCACCTGAGCCCAGCCTGGAATATGTAGTTTGCCTCTATGAAGCAGATGGACAGAGGTTCCTTGGTAAGTTTTATTATCTAAGTAGACAGTCAAGGACATATCTGGGGTTCTGGAAGGGAAGAGAAAAGAAGGGAATATAGTTGGTTATAAGAATCTAGAGGAAGAAGACATGTTGTAGGAAAAGAGGAAAGATTAAGACAATGGAGAGAAATGGGCAGGTTTTGACCTAGGAGAAAGAAGTAGAGAACACCTGACATTCATAAAACAAACAACAACAAAAACCGCTGATAGACCAGGAAATTAAACAGTGAGTATTCAGGCCCAGGGAAAAGGGTCCATTCTCCCTAACAATGAGATAGCAATCCCATCTACTAATTTAAAGGCTCCATGCGGCCATTATAGAAGCCTACTGTACCCAGGAGGGCACTGCACACACTAGGCAGGCGCTGAGCTATATTCCCAGTACAGAGCACAGATGAAATGGAGTACATCAGCAGCAGAGGCAAAGACAAGGTGCCGTGAGGACAAGGCTAGAGAAAACTCTGACTGCTGTGAACACAAGGGACTCTAGAGAGTAACTGAGGGAGGATTTATGAGGTAAATCAAGCTCAACATAAACAGGAAATAACTAAGGTTTGACATAATATATTATTATGTTATTATTAATGTAGTCTCAATAAACCTATAAACTAGTGGTTGATGCATTGGGTTTGCATACGATGGAAGAAGCAAATGACAAGAGAAGGGACATGAAAGTGAAGAAACTCAATGATAATATGGTTCCCATTCCAAAGAAAAGAAACCAGATACATGCAAACAGAATGGATATTTGGGGAAAGGTTTAATACCCTAGTGTCTTTTAAATGAATGCTGATGACTGTGATAGAAATTTTATTGAGACTAAATTATTATCCATTCAGTTCCAAAGGTCTGTAAGTCTTCCTTATTAACATTTCCTCAGATTATAACCCATACCCAGATCATTGATTTTTACCTACATGAAAGACTTCATACTTGGAAAAATCTGCCTCAGAACTACTTTCTTCCTGAGTTAGTGTTTTGGCTTTTTAAAAAATTTATTTTGATAAGAATTCTTCTTAGAAAGGTAAATAATTTGTACTTTTGTAAACCATATTCCCTAATATTTCTAATTACAAATTTGCATTTCAAACAAAAAGTGGTTAGATATGAATCCCACTATACTGAGGGTGACTTTCAGGTAGAGAGAATCTTTCTTTCCACATGTCTTCCTTAATTAGTGAGCTGGATTCCTTTCAGAGGAAGGATCTATTCTTGAAGAGTTAGGGTCTCCATCACAGAGACTGCCATTCTAAAAGAAAATGCTCTCAGTCTTCTAAGTGTTTTAAAATCTATTTTCCTCTTCCACTACTTCTGTTTTACAAGAAATCCAAAGAGATAGGCCACTTCTGTTCCTCTGCATCTAAAAAACAAACATGTCTTTAAAAACCATGCACAGCACAAAGTGCACAATGCTGGGTGTATACATGTTAGTCTGGCCACTGCTAGGTACAGCCTCAGTGATGTAAGACTTTGTACAAATCACAGCAGAGATACCCTAAACTTTTCTCTGCTACCACCACACATAGCAGAATTTTTTGTGTAGGAATCAAAATCATGTAAGAATTCCCCTCCATATGCCATTCTCCTTAAATAAGACAAAAATATTTCTTCTCAGAATTGAAGTACAAGGCCTCAAAATTCTTCTATTGGAAGAAATGTCACACAAACCATCTTATTTTATGTAGGCAATTTGTTGGAAATTGTAGCACGATCAACACATACAGATATGAGGGACCTGGAGTTCACCGAAGGGAATTTTGAGAAAGTAGCTGGTTCAAGCATCACCACAGCTAATGGCGCATCTTCCATGTAAACATCCCTGATGGAGTGCTCAGTATACGTGGGGCATTTTCTTCTACCCTGTTCTAGAAGGGTTATTTGTCTCCGCATCACTGCCCAGCTTTTTTACGTTTACTTTCTTTTAATCTCTAAAATTTTTTCTTTCCTGTCTCTAAGAAAATTCACTTTATGGCCACTTAAAAATCATTTAGCATTTAATTATATTTGCCATCAATCAAATGATTTTTAGTCACCCTGTCAATGGGGAAAGACAGGCTGTGGTGTATGAAACCTTGACCTGTTTTTAAAAGAAAAATAAAAGGCAAAATCTCAGAATTCCATAATAATCTGAAATATATATTTTGAATGAACTTCCCCCATAATCCCTACCACTAAGTATTTCCCCACCTTTCGGTGCTGCTCAAACACTGCATCGCAAGAAAGTCTTCAACAGCTGCCTCATATAGCAGAGTGCCCCCTAGGAACTGGGGCGGGCCATCAGTAAGCAAAGTACTTGATGCATAAGGGTGAGGACTAGGCTTTTAATTCCTAGCGCTCATATAAAAGCCTGGCGTGGTGATGCCCATTGAAAACCCAGCACTGAGGGGGCAGAGACAGGCGAATCCCTGAAGCTAACTAGCTGACCAATTTAACCAATCGGTGAGCTCTGGGTTCAGTGAAAGACCCTGTTCAAACGTAGGTGAACAGCAATAGAGGAAGACATGCATCACTAACCTCTGATTTCCACATGAAAACACTCACACACAGACCATGGTCAACATCCTTCTCAAGTCTCTTACCTGATGTATGTGTCTCCATAGACCTTGTCATCCGCCCCCTTAGGTATTTATAGGTTACTCTCCTACAGTGTTTTCATCATGAGATGCTGTTCAATGCTGTATTCTATGTTAGATTAGCTAGATCATGAGTGCTTAGTCAAAGTCTGTCCAATCTTAGCAAACTAAAGCTATCCAATGAGGGAATTAATGTATTGATACAAATATTAATAAACATATAGAAAGTGTTTACAGTATGCCTGCCACACATTCAGCCCAGTTCCAGTAGTAGTACAAGCAACAGTATCTCCTTCAGAGACTAGTACAAAAGCAGGAAGGGCAGATAAGCCTGTGGGCACAAGAGGAAGTCTTAAAATCTAGGAGTGTGCCAGGCGTGGTGGTTCATGCCTTTAATTCCAGCACTTGGGAGGCAAAAGTTGGCAGATCTCTGTGAGACTGAGGCCAGCTTGGTCTACATAGTGAGTTCAAGGCCAGCTGGGGCTATAGGAGACACTGTCTAAAAAATCAAGGAGTGGAAACATTCAGAGAGCAACTGGGAACCATTCATGTGCTCCACAGTACGCTTGTTCAGAGAGTAAGCTCTATGGGAATTTGGGGCCACAACAGTGTGGGAGGGGAGTGAAGACTGGACCCAGGAAGCTGAGTATGCAGGTGCTGCATAGAAGCCTAGGTCCAGAACATGTTAAAAGTGAGCAGAAGGAACAGGCAGTGATTTGCTCTACATTTTTACCTATACTAGCCTCTATTTGGGCAGGATCCAGGCACTGAACTGTCAAAAATATAACAAACCAAACCCATGTAAGAAAACAGTCAAAGCTTATCTGAAGCAATTTGTGCATGAAAGGGACATGTGCTGCCAGGCTGCTCGGTTGCATGTGTATATTTGGAAGGCAGTGTGAAGGGGCCTTCAGAAGCAGGGAATTGTTATGTTGACATTTTAAAAAATACAGTGAATCTGGAGAAAAGAAGACCTTGCATTTTCCATAGGATAATCACAGTTCACCTCATGCTGCATAGCATAGGGTAACCCACGTGTTGTTGACCTACCCATGAGTGCCGAACCCAGAGCATACCAGTTAATTCCCAGGCAAACTGGGACCAGTGACCACTCTCCCACCACTGACTTCAAACCTGCTTATGTTCATCTACTTACTGTTCACACTACAACCTGAGCCCCAAAACTCTGGCCATGCCACGTCCTTGGTTCTTCACATACAGTCAAATCCTTCGCATGGTTCTGCCACTCTTTAAGACACATTTCAGCACATAACACTGCCTGAAAAACCCTATGTGTCTGGTCATATCTAGTTTTCCAGCTTCATCTTGCACCACACTCCAAGTCCAGCTACCTTTCAGAGATACAAAGACAGGCCACACCTCCTGTCACAGTCCCGTACATGCTGTTCCATCTGCATGACGTGTGATCTACACAGCATTGTTCTGAAACATTTTTCACATATTTCTATTTCGCTCCTAAACCTTTTGACATCAGAGCTCTAACACTGCCACTTTTCCAGAGATGTCTCACTTAGTTTTCTAAAGCGGTCAAAACTCCTCTTCTAAGGCATTTTGGAGTTGTAACCCCTGTGATTAGTACATACCCACAGCCTTTCCACATCTCCACATACTGAAGGCTGGGCTTTCCATTCTATGGCTTGCTCATTCTATGGATGCACTGTGCCCTATACACAGGCTGGTATTAAGTGAGATTGACAGGCAGAAACATCGATAAGGAAAATTTGCAGACCAAAGAATTCTGAATTTGAACTCCATGGGAAGCTCCTAGAGGGTTTTAAGCTTGGAGAGACAAGATCTGGCTGCTGCTTTGTTAATCTAAAAAGGACCTCTGAAGTCTGGCTCATTCCAGTTGGTTCTCAGAAAGGGAATAAAATCTTACTCTTCCTAAACACAAAGCAGGGAGACAGCAGTACCTGAACAGCCATGCAGCTTATCTGTGGTATGAACATTTCAGATGGCTAGGGTTTGGGGACAATGAAAAGAAGTTTCAGAAACACTGTAGGAACCTTCTTAGGGCCAGCCAGCCATTGCACTTACACTGGCCTGGGATGGCCCCAGGCCCTAACACTGCCCTGTCACCTCATGTTTCCTTGGAGCTGGGCAGACACTGACTCATTCACCTTCTCAGTGGAAGATGGTCCAGTAAGATAAGGCAGTCTATTTGCAAGCCAGCTTCTCTGAACACAGATGCTCTTGTTTGCAAACTCTCTACAAGTGCAAGTGAAGGAAGGAAGTTTCAGGAGTGCATAGGTAATGCAGACATTCTGCGTCTCAGCAGGACCTCTTAGTCCATGTTTCAAGTCTCTCTTCTTACCAATCTATCTGCTTCTCACCTGATGATTTCTGGTGCTTTCAGCAGAAACCCTGGGTAGGCAGGTATTCTTCTGTTTGAACATCCTGAATAGTTTATTAAAATATTAATAATGTGAATAGCTACTATTTCCTGAACATTGTGGGAGAGACTATGGTTAAGTATTTCATCTCAGTTACTTCATTTAATCCTCTCACTGTTAATCTCATTTTACAGATATAAAACCAAGGCTTAGAGACCTGAAGGGGCTTAGTTGACATCAGATAATAAGTAGAGAATGGAGATTTTGCACCGAGGACCCTTCTAACCTTTACACTCTATACACATGGTTACATATCTCATTTCAGTGGTCACAATCAGCAGGCATATACCACCCTCCTCTGTTACTTCCAACACCAATGACCCAGTCCTGGTGCTCTGAAGACAGAATGACTTTTACAGTCAACCCTTTTGTATAACTTCAGGATACTGCTTGCTGAAACTCATCTTTGTCATCTATAAAACAGAATAGCAAATGCCTACTTAACAGATCAATTCACATACCATACCAAGTAAGTGGCACATACAAACATACTCAATAACACTTACTTATTGAGTGACCATTAATTGAATGCCAGGCCCTATGAGAAGGAAAAAAATTAACCAATCAGTTCCTACAGAGTTGACATACTAGTAATTTAGTATATGTTGGTTACTCTTACTCTTTAAGGACAGAGTTCATGTGTGCTTTGGCATTGAATTTCTGTAGTTCAGAAATTCCTGCTATCAAGTAAACATGCAATAACATTTTTGTGAGTAAACATTACCATTTCCACAGTTTCAGAGATCCAAAATATTAGGATCTCATTATGAGTGGCATGTTAAATACTAGGTTGACATTTATCAAACAATAGATAAATTACATGAAAGTACAAAGTAACACTCCTGGAGATTGTATGTGTTGGGTTTTAGATGGGGCAGGTGGCTCAAGGGAACACTCAGACAGATTACTGGGGAATAAAGAGTTTATTAGAAGAGTTATTTACCCCACGGGCAGATAGACAGCGGGGCAACAGCATGGGCCGGGGGGGGGGGGGGTCTCTTAGAAAAGTTCAGGCCCCAGAAGGCACAGCAGGCAGAGTCTCTGAAGAGAATCAGAGCACACAAGACAGAGAGGGGAGTCTCCTTTGATATGTTTGAGGATGAGGAAGGTTCAGTAATCAGGCTATCTCATTCCCAGACAGGAACACAGGTGGGGGAAAAGAATGTGGCACCCCTTTAATGTAAACTTACTTCCCAGGTGAGATATCTGCTAGCTAGGGACTCACAATGACTCAGTGGGTGCCTGTCAGAGTCTGTAGTAGGAGGCCTGAACAGAGGCTGGATTCTAACAGTATATCCTTACAGTATGCCTGAAAGCCATTCAAGCAGAGCACTACGAGTAAGCTACTTCCATAATTATACTTGTAGAACAACATAGAATATTATAACCTGAATGACACAGACATAAAAATACATCAAATAATACTCAAGAGGTGGAGAGGAAAGGGGGAGACGTTTTCGTTGATACTGTCTGAAGAGAGTAATTTAGAAATATGGCATTGCCATGAGAGTAATTTTTAAATTTATTTATTTATTTATTTTATTTTTAAGTATATGAGTGTATTGCCTACATGTATATAAATGCATTCATATTGTGCAAGTGACTGAAGAGGATGTTAGATCCCCTGGAACTGATGTTACAGATGGTTGTTAGCCATGTGGGTGCTGGGATACGAACCTGGGTCCTCTGAAAGAACAGCCAGTGCTCTTAACCACTGAGTCATCTCTCCAGCCCCAAAAGTAATTTATTTTTTAACCAAAATCATCATAACTTAATTTTAGCCAGAGTTTATTTTAATAAATGATAAATCTGAAATGAGGTAAATATATTTAGATTATTCTTTTACTTTCACTTTCTTTAAATGCTTGAAAAATTTTTAAATGTAATTTTTGCTATATTTGTTTACTTATTTTTACACAAATATTTCCAAATATCCAGGTATACAAAGTCTAAAGTCCTACTCATCTAAGGTTAACAATGGGAATAATAGCATGTGAGGTAGTTTTTATTGTCTTGTTTTTTGTTTGTTCATTTTTCAAGGACAGGATCTCCCTGTAGTCTCAGATGTCCTGGAATTCCAGGCTGAAGTAGATCTCACAGAGATCTACCTTTGCCTCCCGAGTGCTGGGATTAAAGGTCTATGCCACCAAGCTCAACTGAGGTAATTTTTTGTGTGTGTAAATTTTTTATTGAATTTTTCTGTACAGAACATCTTAACCATCCTTAATCACCTTTATACCCCGTTCTCCACTGGCGTTCTCCGGTAGCACCTTCCCCCACTAGAACTCATACATTCTGACATTCGTATGAAGGTCTATCATGTCAAGTTAGTGACCCCAGACATTCCTCAGTGCAAGTTCATCCACTAATATCTAGTCAGACTGTCTATAGTTCCTCCCTTTAAGAAGATCAGCTCTTCCTCACCCAACAGTAAACAGTTGTCAATAATTCTTCAACTAAGATTGGGGCTTGTTGAGATGATTTTTTTTTAATTGCCCTCATAATACTTTGTCTCATTTGAATTCTTGGTAATCAATATGCATTATTTTCATAAAGTGGGATTCCTGGCTAGAGAGATGGCTCGGATGTTAAAGAACTTGCCATGCAAGCATGATAACCGGAGTTCAGAACCCACAAAAATGCTGGCTATCTGTGGCAGCCCACCTGTAATCTCAATGTTCACATATCTTTATATTTACAGACAAGTATACCTCTCACCGTTCATCATAGAAGCTTCTTTTTGCAAAAGACGGAGACTATTACAAAGTTACACAACTGATCAAAGGCAGAGTTTAAGTGTCTGTGAGATGCCCAGCCCTAAATGACACATCTGTAATGGAATCTACACCTAAGGTTCAGGGGACATAGTGGAGCAGGGAACAGAATGAATATTAATGCATCTCTCAAACCTCACCAGGGAAGCTTCCTCATACAAAAGATGGTGATTAACCCAGGAAGTCACAAGTGGCCAAAGTATGGAGAACAAAAGACTACAGGGTGCTCATCCCTGAATAGGACACTTATATCAAGGCTCAGGGACCATTGCAGAAGAGGGGGCAGAAAGACTGGAAAAGCCAGAAGTGGTTGATAACCACAAGGAAACAGTTTTCCAGACAGCTGGGAAGTTAATCATAAGAATTTATAGCAATGGTAACAGCATGCACATGTCCCATGCAAGTTCAAGTCAGACAATAACCCAGCATAGACATAGGGAAGTGGGAAAGAAGCCCAACCTTACCTGGAACTGAGAACTCCTGGGAGAGGGAAAACTGGTTCTTAAGGGTGTGATGCTAGATAGGTTAAATGAGCTCGAGTGGACATTTGGGGACACAAACTTGGCTGGATAGGCCTTAAATATATGGTAGAGTATATATGTCATCTGGCAGGGGGGTGGCATTAAGATGGATGCAGAAAGAGGAGGGGGTCTAAATATGATCAAAATATATTGTATGAAATTCACAAAAATTCAATTAAAAAAAGAGGCAGAGAAGGGATCCCCAGAGCAAGTTGGTTTGTCAGACTAGCTGAATTCATGAACTCGGGGTTCAGAAAAAGACCCTGCCTCAAAATAGAAGGTGGGGGGCAATCTAGGGAGATGCAGAAGGCCAACACTGACCTTCAAATGCATGCATACATATGCATATACACCCACACCCTCAAGGCACGAGCACACATTCTGAAGATAAATTAAATAAAGCAGGTTTCCTTCAAAAGAGGGAGAGAAAAATTATGCTAAGAGGTAGTTAATCATCCCCAGTAGGAATACAGATCACTACAATTTTACTCTTTATATAATTTCTTCCTGTGTTTCAAAAACTGTTCTCCTTGGGCCGGGCATAGTGATGCACACCTTTAATCCCAAGACTCAGGAAGCAGAGGTAGGTGGATCTCTGTGAGTTCAAGGCCATCCTGGTCTACAGGGAGACTGTTCTCAAAAAGACCAAAAAAAATAAATAAATGTCTCCTTAAGGATTTTGTCTCTATTCCACATTCATCATGTTTCTTTCTTTATAACTTAGATCTTTTAAAAAAGTACGTTTTTTCATTCATAGGGATGACATTTCTTAATGGACATAAACTAGACTAATGATTTTTCTGTTGTTGCTGTCTTTTTGTGACAGGGTCTCCCTGTAGCCCCAGCTGGCCTGGAACTATGTAGACCAGGCTGACCTTGACCTTACAGAGATCTGCCTGACTCTGCCTCCAGGGTCCTGGGATTAAAGGTGTGTGCAACCATGCCCATTAGCTGTATTTTTAATTAATCCTAGCCAAAAAAAAAAAAAAGCACTCTTGGGTCTGATGACAGGATGTTTCCTTGGCAACCTCAATTTGGTGCTCTACCCAAAAAAGATATAAATGAATGAATGAATGAATATGGTTAAGATTTAACACATCAAAGTACGGAAAGTCAGCACCCTACCTCCACTGGTGGGGAAGGAAGGACATGGGACCTTGGAAGATCCTGAACTAGGAATGAAAAGACCAGACGATGTATGAAGATTAAGGATGGAGTTGAACCTGTACTTCAAGGAGGCTGGAGAAACTATTTTGAATAAATTATGGGTGTGGACTAGTCAGTCCTAGTCAGTCAGACTAGGAGACACAATGGGAGAAAACAGGGTTCCAGAGCCACTTCCTTCAGCACAAGGTGAGGACAGACATGGTTCCATCTGCACAGATTGAAGGGACAACACCATTCTGGGAAACAGAGAATTCGAATAGACATCCAGGAACTAGTGGCTTCTGAGTTCGGGCCCACTCTTAAAAACTTCATTTAAGAGTCAGTCTATTTGTGCAGGTGATTATGATGTTGACATAATAATAAATGTCGAATGGTTCACACTGCTTGCTAATGAGATCTTTAAAATTACTTTGACAATTCAATTTACAGAGCAGAAAAGACTATTCCTTTTAATGATCCCTGTAAATGCCACACACTTAAATTACATTAACAAATATAGTTATTTTTAAGGATTTTACATGAAGACTAAGTCATTACGAAAAGCTTCATATCGGAGGCTGGAGAGATGGGTCAATGGTTAAGAGCACTGGCTACTCTTGCAGAGGACCAGAGGGTTCAGTTTTTAGCACCGTAATGGTGGCTAACAACTGTGCAGAACTCCAGTTCTGGGGATCCAAAAATGCCCTTTTTTGGCCTCCCCAGGCATTCACTGCACATACAGGTGCACTTATATGCAGACAAAACACTCCCACACATAAATTATAAATAAATTTTTAAAAAGAGAAAAGATTCATATTGTCAAACTATGATGATGTCTTCTTTAAACCCAGATTTTCAAAGTGAGTGGCTTTCCTTGTCCCTTCCCGCTTAAGATATTATTATGGAATGTCAACATCTGCTTACAAGTAATAAACTGGAGTTACCCAGCTCTTACTCCTTCATTAAAAGTGACAGTCTAAAATATATAGCTGGTTAAAGGACTAGTTTTTGTCTGATTTTGGAGAGACAGATAAAATACTGTAAAAGATGCCACAGCAACTTAAAATAAAAATTGCACCCCAGGCATGGTGATACACTTTTAATCCTAGCACTTGGGAGGCAGAGACAGGTGATCTCTGTGAGCTAGAGGCCAGCTTGGTCTACATAGTGAGTTCCAGGCCAGCTGGAGCTACAGGGAGACCCTGTCTTGTATACACACACACATATTTAGAAAAACTAAGTTGGTATTACTTAGAATAGTTCAAGGCATCTACCCAGTTTTATACAGAAATTATTTTATTTTATTATTTTATATTTATGAGTGTATTGCCTGCATGCAGGTAGATGCACCCATGTTGTGCAATTCCCTAGGAGATCAAAAGAGGGCATGAGAAGCCCCTGGAACTGAAGTTACCAATGGTTGTTAGCCATCATGTAGGTGCTGGGAATCAAACTCAGGTCCTCTGTAAGGATAACCAGTGTTTTTAACCACTGAGCTGTCATTTCTCCAGCCCCTGAAATTCTTATATTAATATTACTAAAGGCATTTTTCATTTTCTGTGAACCACTGGCTATGAATAATTTTAATTACTGTTAATTGTATAGAGTATAGAAAAAAAATCTTATTTCCTCTGCTTTTGGAACAGCCTTCTATCAATAAAAATTTGTAGCTTTTGTATATGTTTTAATAAAAGGAGGAACAGAAGTACCTCTGTGAAATGCTCTAACTCCTACTACATTCTGACAAAGGGTGGGTGGGCATTTCTAGCTAGGACTTAATGTTATTCATAGGGAAAATGGTAGAATCTTTAATTTAAAAAAATTCAGACACTATCCTCCATCTCATCTCTCTGTCAAGTCAGCCCTCTCCTCATTGCAGCCCTTGAGAATGGCTATCCAATTTTGCCTTGAACTAATTCTCCATCCTCAAAGGAAACTTTATGCCTTTCCAGATAGCACTAAATATAAATAAACTTTTCGCTTATTCTGAGCCAAAATCTCTATTAATTTCTTTCCATTGATGCTTGTTCTTCCTCTCTGAGCTGCAATGCAAACATCCAACCCCTCTCCTATGCCATTGTCCTTTAACTCCCGCAAACCTCCCATGTTTCCTAAGACATTTCATCCTGGCTTTACCATCCAAATTTCTCTTGAGAAACCCTCAAATGAGTTATTAGCTTTGAAAACCCTGTTTATCATTCAAATCTTGTCTGCTGATCAATAGTCCTACAAAAAGGCAGCACCTAGAGTTAAAAACAGTCCCTTAAAAACACATCAAGGTTTGTTCAGGAGTTACAAATTCAATTCATGCAAGTGTCACTGTAAGTTGCTGGATGAACACATGATAAACGGCTGGATTCTATCTGATTATCTCTTCACATATCTTGGATTTTACTTTCCTCTTAACCATGCTTTCATTTCTTTGCAAAGTACTGACCATTCTTACATTGCTTTTGGTTGAAAGCAGCTGAATCTGAGTTTGGCTACCCTAAGCAAAATCAGAAGGATATCTGATGTCATGAAATTCATGGACAATTTCATGAAATCAGGGAAAATGAAGAGCCCACAGCATGAAGAAACAGAAGCAGTCTTCTGGCTACTCCTACAGCAAGTTTTCAGGTTGGTCCCTGGAGCATTTTTCTTACTGTGACTAACCCTGGGTGACTCCTAGACCTGTGGTCTTCCAATTCAAAACTCCAGTTTGGAGAAAATAATCCATGTGGCCCAGCCTGGGTGAAAAGTCTATTCCTCATTTAACTAAGCTTGTCTAGGGATGGGGTTATGAATATAGGGACTCGTTGCTTTTAAGTCCATTCCTAGGAAAAGGAAAGTGTATGTTGGCACATCGGACATCCAAAATTATTATTGTTCTAGAGGAAAACAATATTCAAAGATATTAATCTATATTCATTTCTATTTCTCCTATATTTTCTCTTTTGACAGGCATCCAAATGGGAAGTTACTACATCAGTACAACTGTGTGGTAAGGAGAAAAAAATCATAACGAGTAGTTCTAGATTTTATTTTCCCTAATCTTAAACTCCTAGAAGAACAGAGAATTTCTCAGAGGATATAAAAAGGAATAATATTTTTGGACATGCAAAGTCTCAAAGAAACATGAAAAATGGATTATCTCCTCAGCAATCTTAGAGAAAGGAGAGGGAGAGGGAGAGAGATTTGAGGACTCTGGAAAAGGAAGTAACCATGCCCTGAATCCTGGAAGTGTCCCCACGGAAGCTTCAAGGGCCTACAAATGTGTATGGTATGCATAGGTGGACAGAAGTATAGGAAATGTCACTGAAAGATTTCTGTGGATCAATCTGGAAGCTACAGCTGAGAAAGCACAACAGAAATGTTGTGCGCTACCACCCACGTGACCTGCTGTCTCCACAACCAAAGGACTTCCCCACCCCATGCTGTGGCACAGTGTCATCTCCTGCAGCCTTGGCATAACTCTGGGAGTTCTGTAGTGCTAAGAAAGGTGGAGGTCAACTTTCTTACCTTCACAGAAAGAAAAAAAAAGATTGAAACAGAAGATGATTTGCAATAAATAAAGAGGTAAGAGCCTTGTTTTATGCCTGACTTCATGGAAGAAGATTCTTATCTGCTAGACTTGAATGAAAAAGACAGGTGCACAATGAGACATTACTAGTTCTGCTTCTCCTCTGTGGATTTATCAAGCAAGATGATCTGTTCATCAAATGCTGATTGTAACACGAAACCCCTTCTGCCCTTCTGAAAATCTTCTTCCCATGTTTTCAAATCCTCTTCTAGCAGGACATTGCCTGTCTTCATGTCCTGTACTGGGCTCATGCCAGACCCTGAGGCATGCAGTCCTAGAATGGGCCCCTCCGGCTCTTGTGCACATCTTCTCCTTCTTAGAGTGCTTCGGGAAGAAGCTCCCTGAATAACTGTTCTGTCACCTGCTGTATCTCTCCATGCTGCTCTATCATTTGACCAGCTTCTGACTTGCTTTTCTCAACAGTCCTGAATTTAGCAAATAGTGCTTGAAATCAGCAGTTATGGATGTATTTCAACCTAAAATAAAAACGGGGGAAGAACCCAGCCAAGCCTCCAAAACTGAGTCTAGAAGTTGACAATCCTTTGCCCTCTTCATTTTCGGAGTCAGCAGGCTTCCTGAAAGGATCTGAATGATATAATGAACAAAGCCCAAGGAATCAGGAGACCTGGATCTATTCTTGGCTGTGCTACTGACCAGGAGTGACCTTGGACACGTCACTTTTCACATCCTCAACTCAACATTCTCCATTGCACAATGAAAACTTATCTTGTCACCTTCCTGCAGAACAATTTGGGATAAGAATTATGTGGTAAGATATAAGACATAGTGATTACGAAAACACAAGATTTTTTTTTTAAACAATTTGTAGCAATTTTTCTTAAGATACTATGGTTTTGAGGAGTTTTAGTTCTTCAAATAATCCTAAAAATTAGGAGCTTAAAATTTAAACCAACTTAAGCCAAATCAGAAAGTAGTCTTAACACAAAAACAGTATCCTCTGCATGTTCTAAACTTAGGTACCTGGGAATTGGATGGGTAGAAAAGATGGAATTCTCAAGCCCTGCCAGTCTCCCCTGGGTAAAAGGTGAGGCTGAGACAAACAAAATGGAGACACGAAGAGATGAGGACACTGTCAAACAAGGACAGGCCTGGTGCCAATGCTGTAAATGAATTCTACTTTCTGCAGATCTTTTAGCTTTAAAAAATATTTGCAAAGCTTTCCAAATATGAGCTAAGCTTAGAAAATTGTCTAAAGTGACTGTCTTCATTTAAAAAGAGAACAGATGACCATTTTAATGACTTAAAAACCCCAAATCATGCTTTTCACTAAATCTATACCCAAAATCTTGTACTATATTTATGGCTTATCCTGTTTTAAAGTTAAAAAAAAAAAAAAAATGTTAAAGCCAGGAGTACTCTCACCCGCTCACTAGGATGTAGAAAGTAGAATGCAAGCCCAGCAGGTGGACACAGTACCACCCAGACTTCACGTCCAACTCTGCCCTCAAGCAGACACAGTAACCTCTCTGGATCCTTATTTCCTCTCCCCTACAAGAGATTCAGCATTGTTTACTTTCCGCACAAAGGGTGTCAGCATAGCTGCTAACCTGGGCAGGGGGTCTAAATTCTCAGCATCAGCCCAGGATGAGCAGAAAGGGAGGCAACATACAATCTATTCTTACTGACTGCCCTTAGAGTCTTTGAGGAATTTTCTTAAACAAAACATTGGGTTGTGTGGACTATGTGGTATAGTGGTGAAAACCCAGATTTATTGTTATTCACAGGACTAAGACCACAGAGACGTGCCTTCAACCAGCAAGCAGATCAAAAGCAGAAAGTACTATCTTACATCTTACCCTATATTTTTTACACTCACCTATTCTATAGAGAGGTGACAACATATTTTCTCATTGGATAGGGAAATTTACCACCTCTTAAGAATTGAGCTCACTTAAGCACAACAATTTGTGCCAATATTTAACGCTTTTGGAGGAGAAAGATCATTAAACATTTTCATAACAATTACTGAAAATAGAAAATATTCTAGCTTAGCAATTTTACAGCATCAAAGAGCAGATATCCTGCTATTTAGAACTTAAAGAAACTAAAACTCTGGAAAGAGTTCTTGGCAATCACTCAGGGGAAGTTCTTCCAGAACATGAGACAGTACCACAATCACCTATATGTGGCTCAGAAGGGTTCCTGCTCACCCACAGATGACGTCATTTATTTAGACAATTTCATTCAACCTTCATTTGTGTAAGTATCAAGATTTGGAACAGATCACAGAGGAGGGCTTTTCCTAGTAACCAGGAAGGTACTCTCTCTGAAACACTTGTATGTTTCACAGAGGGCATCCTAGAAGAAAGCATCAAGAATGGATGTTTGAGTAGAAGATGACCATGTGGGTCAAAGAGGAGCAACTATGGCTGAAGACTCCTTTAACAACAGCACTCTCTAGTTGGTGAATTTTTAATGTACTGATGCAGGGGACATTTGTGTTCTCTATGTGTCTGTCCCCAGCACATGCCCTGGAGCACTCTGACTAAATCAGGGAAAACTCAAAGAAGGCATGTGAATATTGGACCTGCCAGCTGCAACATAATGCTATTTCCTGTCCTGTTTTTATCTATCCTCCCCAGTCTTCTGCTTCCCAACTAATGTCCAAACCCTGAGGGCCAACATGAATGCTAAATAGTCCTGACTACCTCCAAAATACTTCTCCTAATAGCTTATCACAAGGAAGACCAAAGTACAAAGAATTAAATTTGAATGATATTTGCATTTAACAATGATCTGTATCACTGTAGAAAGGAGACTAGGGATGATCTTAATACAATACAGCACAAGTCATTTTTGATTAAGGTAGGGAAATAAAAGATGTGTTGGCTTGGTGAAGGAGAAAAAAAAAAAATGACTTGGCTAGAAGCCCGCTTCCTGCAGAGAATTTCAGAGTACTGTTCTGCTCAGGAAAGTGAAGAAAGAAACCCAAAGACGTAGCAACTCTGCCCACACACATACAGGCATCAAGACAGTATATGTTCAGTATCTAGGAAAGTACAGAAAATTAAGGTTTGAACAACCAAAAAAGACATAGTCTATTTCTCACTCTGGTTTTTCAGGAAGCTGGGTAGTCTCCTCTACATCCTCTCACTACAGTAAATATCGCTTTTTAGGACATATAGATGATTACTTTGTTAGCAGTTCAATCCAGACCCTAAATACAGGTCTGTTTTAATTCCTGCACAAGGCCAGCCTGTGGGTGCAGGCTCACATTCGTTGCCCAAGAAAACAATTCCCATGGTTTAGCATCTCTGCAGAGATGAAGCAAGTCAGACTAATGGCTTCAAATCTGTCCACCAACAGGCTTAGACCTGCTAAAAATAAAGCTTATTTTTAAGACGAAGTCTATATACATCTAAAAAGAATGGGTGCTGTTAAAACTAGGCCCTGTAAGAAGTTATGAGTAACTCCAAGCATAATCAAACCACCAACAGTGGAATCACAGCATGTCACTAAACACCCCTGTGTTTTCACGTTTATACAAAAAGATTTTAATGGAAGAACAAGCATTAAAAGCAAGATCACCTGAAACACACCACAGTGATGCTTTGCATGAACTCAAAGTTTTAACTATGGTACACCAAGTTCCTTAGCTCTCTATCAAGAATGTTTACCATCATCATATCAAATTCCACACAGTTCCTATTTCCCTTCCCTTTGGATAGTTCTACCAATTTTATATCTGGATAAGGAAGAAGACTAGGTTATGAAATTCACTCTCCAACAGTAATAGTAAGAGCTATAGAACTGTATTCCCTTGATCGAAGCATTTAATCCACACAGGCTACACCTGTGACCAAGGGCTCATTAAGTGCCGATCTTTCCTGATGTTCACTTAGGACCTGGGGAAGGGAACTACCTTTAGGTTAACTAGAAGGATATGAATCTAGAGCTTATGAAGGCTCTGAGAGGATAGGGTCTGTAACAGAAAATGGTAAGGTCAAGACAAAGAGAGAAAAACAGAACTAAAAGAAAGCCAACAGAAATACACAAAGAGACAAAAAACAAGCTAGCAAACTCAGGAGCCTCTAGAAGTCAGGACTCACTTAGGGTTAGACCAGCAGTCTCATCAGGATATTACAGTCTAGTTGGGCTCAGTTATTTGAAGCCCAAATATTCGTTTTTGCTTAGCATCCTTTCAACTGGATTTCTATCTAATACAATGGAAAAGATCCTAACTAATATAATGGACAATGTATTCCAACTTTCAAAGTATCCCCTCAAAGCAGACAGAATTGTATTGGCCTCCCTTTCTGAATCAGAAATGAACCACATAGATATTCAATTGTTGCTTTCTAGTTTCTACCCAAAAAAAGGAGAAACATATTCTTAGTTAAGAATAATACTATGAAACATAAGTTATTCCAGGCTGGCAACTTAAAGAGTTGCTTCAATTCCCACAGACATATGAAGAAAAGCAGTTTGGCTTCTACTGGGCAGAAGCCAATGCATTTACTAATGATTCTGCAAAAAGTACAATTTATCAAGACAGTGCAGTGAACAGCCAGTCAGAAAAGAGCAGTCTCGGGACCATCCAGGAGACCCAGAAATCCCCTCCAAAGCTGCATCTGAAAGCTTGCTAAGCATTTGCACAGGTTGGTGTTAAGGCCTGGCTGCTTAAACACAGATGGTTTCAATAAGTGGTACCCTTCGAAGAGGTAGTCCTATTAGGAACCTGAAGATGACCTCCTCATTAGCATAAGTACTGAGATCTGAAAGAACAGAGAAAGACAGAATACACAGTTTTCAGGGCATGTGCTATCCTTGCTGGCTAATATTACTAGCATCCATGATCATTAATTCCCCCTCACTATTTGCCAGGAACTACTAAACATTTTATTACATTATTTCATTTACTTCTATAACTCCACTATGAGAGGAAAGTTAATACTTCCTTTATTTTAGGGATGAGTCAAGAGGGTGACTTATGAAAATCACTTCACTAAGAAGGGATTGCCTCAGGGATTGAACCTATGCCTAACAGCTTTATGAATCTAACCATTTCTGAAACACTATCTGTCAACTGTTTGCCATTGTTTCTCACCAATAAGGTTATCACCTCCTAGTTCTTACAGTATGTCTAGAGACATGTTGTTTGTTGGTGCTTCCACTAGACTGAAACACCCTTGGGAGAAGGAAGATTACTCTTTGAATATCTCTGGCTGAAGAGACCTGGGAATTCTGGAATATTTTAAAAGCAATGATTCCATAATGACAGCTAATGTGGCATTCAATTATCAGCTTTAATGTTTTCCTCCTAAAAGATGGCTAATAAATCAGAGATTCAATAGATCTTGCAGCAAGTCCTGGAATGAGCTGAGCAATGGCTGCTGAGTCTCATTGGTATACCTGTAAGATACTTCCTGGAGTAGATCATAGAGCATAATTGTCTTTCTCAGGAACCCGGATCAGTTAGGGTGACACAGCACACAGTGATATATATCTCATATGCAAACATAGTACATATATATTATATATCCATTGATACAATTGGAGCCTCTGTGGGAGAAAGCCAGATGCTCTGCAGTTTGACCTGGTCCTCTTAAAGGCTTGGGTTTGGACATCCACCTATTCAATACATAAGTCTACATCACAAGCCCTACATTCTGCATTTAGCCCATCAGGACTCTCAGTGCAAATATCAAACTCCCCAGGACTTAGCCAGCCCAAACATTGATGATAAAAACAGAAAGGTTTTCTTTGGAAATTCATATGCAAATGGGGATAACACACCTCCAAACACTGTCCCCAGCTATTTGTCCTTGAGTTAAAAGAGGGTTTGGTTGTGACCTCAGGGGGCAAGGACATTGCCTGCTAGTTGAGGGAGGGAGACCCAACACTTACATGCTTGAACAGAGGTTTCTTTTACATAACATTAAGTGTTCTGATGGAGGAAGAGATGCTGCTGAGGGTGGTGGTCGTGGTGATGATGACAAAGAAAACGGTGATGATGATTCGTGAATGTCACCTATAAAAAGCACAGAGGAGAAACAGATATTGCCAAGATAATCACTGGCAAGATAGACATGAAGCAGCTTCAATTCTCAATCCAACTTCACCTCTGTGCTTCCCCTTCAAGCTAACACATCTAGCTTCAAATCAAGCCCGCACCAGTCCTTCTCCAGCCGTCCAACCCTTCCACCATTCCTGTGCCAAACTAGAATGAGACTGCACTGGAGGGTCAATAGGGCTAGGGCCTGAGGGTTAACGACGGAGTAGAGCGAAGAGGGCTGTTGGGGTAATTCCAGGGGCCATCAACGCACTTGCCAGCAGCATGGTTGCGGAGCTGGAGGAAGCAACGCAGAAGGGGAGGAGGATAATTACGGTAGCGGAGCCTAACAGATCTGACAGGGACCCTGAAGCCCGGGAGGCCGAGCAGGAGCCTGTGGCTGGGAAGAAGAGGTGGGGCAGACGGCCAAGAGGAAAACAGGCTCTTTTACCTGACCAGGTGCAGCAGCGGTAGCAAAGGCTGCGTGGATGCCACAGCACTCGGTTCAGAGCCAGAACCTGAAGCAGCCGCTGCGCCTTCCACCGCCGAAGTCCCGCCCCCAGCCACAAGTTCCGCCTCCTTAGCACGCGCCAGGCTGACGGGCTGTTTGGGGGTGGTGAGCAACGGACTGATTGGCAGTTATCATGACCAATGGAAACGTTCAGCGGCTTCCTAGCCTGCGGCTGGGAAGGCGGGCAGAAAGCGGCGGCGCCAAATTAACTGCCAAGGCGCTGCGCCTGGGCGGATCGCAGAACTGTCACAGCGTGCCCTAGGACCAGGTTGTTGGGTTGAAGATGGTGGTCCTTAGGTCAGGTCTAAGTTAACAGCCGAGTCGACATCCAGCTCCTGGCGCCATGTCTCCTGCTTGCCGGCTGCAGGCTGCTTCCCAGGGCGCACGCTCGGGAATGGGACGCCAAGGGATGGGGAGAGGATGCCCAAGGTTTTCTACCTTTGGCGACCTAGCCAGACCTCCAGGCTACAGAGCTGTGCTCATTGCCCGCTGCAGCTTTCTCTGTCACGGGCTAAAACTAGCAAAAGAGGGGACTCAATAGCACCCACCCCTAAACCCAGACCTTTGTTAGTTACCCCTCCCAGCATCGCCCAAACTTCAGCAACACCCCCCAACAGCCCTTCATCAAAACGGCTGGAGGGTCTATAAATTAATTTGACTACTTTTATTTAAAAGCTAAACAGAAAATTAATTAGAACTTGCTGATACGGGGAAGAAGAGCTGAGTCAGGCCGTCAGGGAACAAGGGAGCATGCCTGCCTGTTTGGATTCTGCAGAATTCAAGCTCTTGACACCACTATTTCTGTGCTGACGAGTCAGTACAGACCTTAATACCAAGAGACAATGTTTTGCTCCAAATAAGAGTCTAAGCACTGATGATTACAGTTTAAACCCGGAAAGCTTTCATAAGAGGATTAGAGTTCTTAATGATAGTGAGATGTGGTTCATGACTGGGGAATCTTTTCCAAGTAGGTATGCAAGAAAGGGCACTGCCTTTAATCTACTCCCGTATAAGTACAGAATTCATCATCCATCTGGTTAAAAACAGAATTCTGTCCTGAATAGATTCTGTTTTAAAAGTATGAAAAATTGAGAAGGTATTTTTAAGATTTTTTTCCTCAGAAGAGTTTTCTATAATCATTTGTGAGAAACTTGATTATTCTTCAAATATTAGCTAAATGACCACAGACCCTTTATACACACACACACACACACACACACACACACACACACACACACAAAGTAAAAGTATGAAAAATTGAGAAAGTAATTTTAAAGATTTCTTCCTCTGAACAGTTTTCTATAATCATTTGTAACAATGATTTATTTTTAAATGATTAGTTAAATGTCCATAGATTTTTATCTATAATTATATATATATATATATATATATATATATATATTCTCCTTCATTCCTTACTTTATCCTGAGTGAACTCCACTGACAGATGTGGAAATTTAGTCTCCTATAGGTCAATTAATAGCCTCTACTTCATAGATATAAGAGTAGAGTCCATACTAGATCAATACTTCTCAATAATTATTACCAATTAGAAGAATAAGATGCCTCAACCTAATTTTTCTTTGAAAAATTCTCTTTTTCCCTGCAAAAGTATCCTAGAAAGACTCACTTCCTGAAACTGCAGTCTTAAAAGCATGTCCAAGAACAAAGCATAGCCTATGAAATGTGTTAATGACGCAGGTATCTTTTAAAGTTCACCAACAATAACATCTTGGCTATGAAATCTTAGTCCTAGGACATAAAGACATAGAAGAGGACATAAAAATGGGAGATAATAACCCAAAGTCTTCACCCAACACTGTTTCCACCACAAGTCTAAAGAGATTCCTAAAGCTTATTCTGACCTTTCATCAAATCCACAAATATTGTTCTAAGGTGACAGGAAGACAGAGAAGGTGGAGTATTAGCTGTTTGTTATACTTGAGATAAAAATATCAGAGGAGAGGAAGAGGAAGGAGGGGAATCTACAATGCACAAATTTACTTACTTTTCCTTTATTGCCTCCAACAGCAAGCAACAGTCCTGCCCATCCATCACAATGTGTACCCATCCTTTTCATACAGGAAGGAAAGAGAAACTTAAGCCAGACTTTGGCAGGTGCAGCCCATAATATTCAGCTGAAGTTTCTATGCCCTACAACTCCTTTTAAATAAATTTTTAAGATTTACTTTGTTTTTTATTTATGTGTATGTGTGGGAATCTGTATGTCTGCCACATGTGTGAGGATGCTGGCAGAGGCCAGAAAATGGTGTCAGATCCCCTGGATCTGCAGTTACAGGCAGTTGTGAGCCACCTGAGGAAGGTGCAAGGATCTGAACTCAGGTGCTCTGGAAGAGCAAGTACTCTTAACTTCTGAGTCATCTCTACACACCTTCTATAGTAAATGGAATCCATAGATATCAGTGTTCAACAAAGAGTTCTCTTTTAAAGAATGTGGTAAATGGGTCAAATGCCATTTTGTCCTTGAAGCCTTCCCTGTTCCCTGTCAGAGTTAATCTCCAGTTCTGAATCATACTGTTTGTACTTACCCTATTATCCTCCTTAAGGGCTATAGGCACATTTGTTTCCTCCTGTGTGTTGTATATAGTGTATCTTTTCATCCCTCATGGTTCCTGTGACCTACTTTGCATTGTCATTCCCTAGGATGGGTGCGTTGTCTCAAGGGATGACTTGGAAAGTCAAAAGTAATCAAAAAAAAAAGAAGCAGAAAAACAAGGTACACAGAGAAGAAAGCAAACATACTGATGCTTCCATCTGAAAGGACTCCAAACCCAGGAAGAAGGACAAACAGAGGGGCAGTGACTGGTCACACATCTTCTGTGATCACAGGGTCCCACCTTCGCCTTTGCAACCCATTAGAAACAAAGAGTTTCTTCTACCCAAGGGCCTAGAAGAGGAATCTGCAGAACTGGTGTATGGATGTAAGGGACCAGCTAGAGTGACAAAGTCCTAGCAGCAGGGGATACTGAAAGATTAAAGGAGCGGCACCCAAGGAGCACATCCAGGGAAACAGGTCTGCTCACTCTTAGAGAAAGACTGCCTCAGTCAGGAATGATAGCAAAGCAGATAATTCTAAAAAAAAAACATTTCATCCCACTAGTCATGTGGCCCAGTTCAAATGACCTCAACCAATATCAACCTGTTTGCTTATCTGTCACTGACTCGAAATGACAGTTATCATAATGTGATTGTCACAAGACTATGAATTCTAAGATTCGTTCTTCCAAGCTGAATTTATGCATGAAACATTCTCCGAGATTGATTTTACATTTATCTCAATCTCCAAATAAACTCCAGGAAAGAAAGGCCTCTCATGAGGATTGTTAGGTACGGAGTCAATGATTGTCTCCATCTGAATGTAGGGCACAGAGAGCACAGCTGATCTTCAAGAGGCTTCCTCCTCATTTGCCCTCAGGTGAATAATCAGCTTTTCATTTCAACACTGGATAAATACAACTCACCTGCTGCTGACTTGCCATGCTATAGATGCTGTCTATGGATCAACGGTCTCATCATCTCCAAATTCCCTGAAAATGTATCAAAATGACAACCTCATCAAAGCATCTGAGGTTCTCAGACACAATAAAATAAGGCTTTGTACTATAGCATTGTCAGTGTGGGTTCAGAGCTGGGGAAAAGATAAATTGGGCCATGGAAGTCAGAATACAAACAAGTGCAAATACTTAATTGGGCCACCAGAATGATATCTTATTACACTGGGGCACTCCTTTTCTTCTGATTCATCATCTGGGTTTATTTATTCCAGAGCATTCCAAAGAGGATAGAAATGACAAATTACCCTTGTAACATTGTGATGTGTAGGTGAATATTGTGGAGGCTGGTAAAATGTTTGCAGACTGACAAGATTTTTTTAAATAGCCTAAGGAAATCTTAAAAATATCTTAAATGCCACCTGAAGATTCATATGGAGAAATTATTCTCACAGAACTCCAAATGTAACCACATCTAATGCTATCATTTCATACAAAGGAAAAAAGGACCTGAACGTCACTGAACTCATGAAATCACCCATTAATTCCTTGAAAAACGCTTAGGTTTGGCTCTATAGGACATATTGTAGTGATTTTAGTTCTCTTGAATATAGGGGAGAAGAGTGAAGACTGAGGGATTGATGTCAAGAGACATATCCTAAACTGTGACAGCAGGATTTCTGTTCAGTAAAATGCTACTGACTTGTCATTAGCTGGCAAGGCAGGCTTGGTGGGTGGCTTTGTCAGAGTCACTATGAGTATACTGGAAGCCACCGGTTGCACCCCTGAGGGCAGAAGAGAAACAACAGCAGGCCGCCACCTTTGTAGGGAACAGCTCAAAGGTGATGATGGGTAAAAAGCCAGATCCCTCACTGGGACTGGGACAATGCAGTATAATCATGTTCTATGGCATAAATTGAGTCTAGAACTGTCAGAGTCAGAAGCCAAAAGCAGCCAGCTCTGCAGAGAACAACAGCAGCCTCCAACAAAAAGAAAATGTATCTTCAAATGATTTTTATTATAACAGTGTCATGCCATTACTGCAATTTGAAAAGTGCAAGAAAACAAAAAGAAAAAAAAAGTTTATGATAATGCCACTATTTAATCAGTATTTACTGAGCTGCTGTAAAGAGCAGGCCTTTCTCCAGGCCCTGGAGTTGGAAAGTTCAGCACTAGAGTACTTTCTTTGAACTTGAACTGCATGAGAGGAGACAGAGATGAGTGATATAATCACAAAGAGTAAGATCAGCACTTCCTAGGCTGGGTACCCCAGAGAAAAGAATGCAGTCTCTAAAACCAGAATAGAAGTGAACCTGGCCAGAATCTGGGGCTGGAGAATGGGAGGAGCAGTGGCCTGAGAAAGGTTCCCTGAGGAGGGTGAGATCTGAAGATTTAATCAGTCAAAAGAGGTATGGAAAACCAGTCAGGCAGAAAGACTAGCATGCACAAAGCTCCTTGGTAGCAGAGAACCTGAACTGTATTGAGGAACTGAGAAAAGCCAGTGTAAATAGCTTCATGGAGCACAAAGGGAACATTGGTACACGGGACTGGAAAGGAAGGCAGGGTCAGACTACATAGGGCACCATTAACTTTCATAAAAGTCCTTCAGATACCTTGTATTTATGTGTATATATATGTATACAATATATATATATTGTGTGCACATGTGTATAATCACTACCTCCAAACTCCAATTTCCCTCTGGAAAGCATTCAACAATTTATACTTTCGCATTATCTGAGTGTCCGTTTCATCCCCACAGCATTCTTTTTTGTTGTTTTTCTAACATTTAATAAGCAAATCTATCTTTAAAATTTTGACAAAGCTATGAAAAAATATTATTGCCCATTGTTTTGATCCCACTTCACAGAAAAAAGAACTTTTCCCTCGCTGAAATACAAATATTGCTCATGTGAATTAAAGCAGCTGTAAGAGTTGTTCTCTTGAAAGTATCCCTTGCAAAGAGATTCAGCCTAGGTATACAATGTTCCCTAACTAATTCCTGAACAAAGATATTAATGTGTAAGAGCAATCCATCAGAGTATCGTTAGTTATTAGTCTTAGTTTAATTTAAAAGGTAGGACTCTTTCCCTTGGCCACTCACACAGGGACAGAACTAATACAAAGGGAAACCTGTGAAGACTTGTTGAAAAGGGGAAAAAAGATCAGGTCTCAACTTGCCAGGAGATGGGTTACTCTGAAGGAGATAAGAAAAAAATGGCACTTAAACCAGGACTCCCATGAGAGGCTTCAGGCCAAGAAAAATGAGGAACCCTTGAGAAAGATGGGGCAGCAAAGAGAAGCAGTTTGAACTTAACCTGTCAGCCTTTCCTTGTTTGGGGAGACCTGTGTTCATTTGTATATATCACACTCATTGGTCTCCCATCAATCCTTGGGTCCCTTCTGCATGACAGAACTGTGGCTGAGAGTGTGTGGAAGATGTGGGGGTTTATACATATGTTTTATATGAGGGGACCAAAATCACATAGCAAGGCTCACAAAAGCTGCATCTGTGGGGAGTCCGGGAAGTGTGGAAGTGGAGAAGCGAGATCTACCTACTTCCATCCATCTGGATAGGAGAATCTTGACAGCGATGGTCAGAAGGGACCCAGTCTAGAATGTGTTACAATAATACTAAAGTATTATTACTGAGCGCTTTATGACACAGCAGTTTAGAAAGGTTGAAAACATAGCAATCACTGAGCTTTGTGTACTTTTTACAATATAATCAACGTGCGATGCCAATACACTGAAGTGTGCATCCTACAGAAATGTACAGGTCCTGCTCACTAAAGGGCCTGATGGAGCTGTCTTAAGTTCTTGGTTGTAGTTTACCCTGAATTCTCTTCTGTAGTTCTTAATTCCATATTGCAGTAGTATAACAAAGTCTGACTTCAACGAACATCTGTCCTGTTCAGTCACATAGGGCCCAAGTACAGAGGCATACCACAGTTTGTTTAATGTGTTATAATGGCTGTATTAAAATTCTGAATAATTTGGGGAAGTGGGTCTTGTATTTGCATTTTTCACAGGACTCCACAAATTTTGTAGTAGTTCCTAGTCACATTCTATTACCAAGAATCTTGTTTCTAAGTTTGCTGTACGGTTAAGAGAATATGTTTGAAAATAAGACAAACCAGGGTTCATGTGTTAGTTCTGACATTCACTGATAGTATATACGGCTTTTGATTTCTCTAAACTCCAATTTCCTTATCTCTGCCTACATTATAGCTCATTTTTTTCTTTCTGAAATCACAATTATAATGGGTCAAAGCACTTAACTTTCTGTGTGGCACAATGCATGAAAATAGTATCAATTTATACATTTTTACTTGTGTGTGTACTTTACTACTTAATGAAGACTTTGCTTTCCTCCATCTCAATCAGAAAGATATTTACCACCTGACCATAGTAACAGCTTGTCTGAGTGTGTGAGCTCTCTGTCTGCTCTTTATGCTTCCTTCGCTTTAATCTACACACATTCTTATTTTGTCACTTGCTGCTGAATCCTTCCCCCAGGGTTCTTCCCCTTTACCATTCTGCACTCTTTGTGTCTGTGGGAGGGCTCCACATTTTAATTCTGAAACTTTAGAAGGAATAACTGACTATGAATTTTGACACCATTTTCACTTTTTTCCCCTTCACTGCCATCCCATAATATTTATTACATACCAACACCGAGCATCGATCCTACCCTCAAGGGTAGAGTGGCATTAGTGGTTCATATCATATACCCAAATCTGTAAATTCAGACATAGAAGCTTCATTTAAAAAAGGGCTGGGGGGATGACTCAGTAACAGCATTTTCTGTACTAGCATAAGGACCAGATTTAAAATCCACAAAACACACATTTTAAAAGGTCCGTCATGGCTACCAGTAGACCTACAACCCCAGTACTATGAGGTATATAGATAGGAGGAGTGCTGGGGCTTGCTGTCTTCCAGCCCACCTTCAGGTTCTATGAGCAAGTCTGTTTCCAAGGAACAAGGCAAAGAGTGATAACACAAGACACCAAACCTCTTCTATCAGCCTCCGTACATGCATGGGCATATAACATACAGAGAGAGAGACAGACAGAGAGAAAACCCACCTTTCCCCCACACATACACATAAAACTAAATATGTGTGTGTACATTCACAAAATATATAGATAAATATGGCATCAAAATAGAAACCCAACCTTGGTGATCTGAAGTATTCCAAAGGTATTCTCATGTCTGCAATTACATTAATTACTCTTCTATTGCTGTCATAAATACATTGTGACCTAGGAAACTTGTAGAATGAAGAGTTTATTGAGCTTACAGTTCAAGAGGGATAAGAGTTCATCATGATAAGAGGCAGCTGGAGCAGAAAGCTAAGCTCTTACACCTTCAAGCAGGGACAGGAAGCAGAGAGACAAACTCTGAACTCCCAGTGATGTACTTCTTCTAGCAGGGCCACACCTCCTAAAGGTTCCATGACTCCTCCTTAAACAGCGTCACCAATTGACCAAGTGTACAAATATTTGAGCCTAGGGAGTCTCTTTCCATTTAAACCAACACATGCATCTAAATTGGACTGTGCAAGAATTAAGAGGGATTGATAAGGCAGAGGGATATCCAGAGGGATATAGGTCTGGTCTTTAATAAAGTAAACATAACTAAATGTTTCCTGTAGAAAAGTCAGGTGGTAGGGGCATGGGTATTCTTTATTTAGGCTTTTTTTCCTCTCTGTGCATTTGAAAAAATTTTATAATGTTGTAAAGGGATGGGTATCAAGTAGTATATTGTTTGTTTACATTATCTGGTAGAAATTAGGAAATACAATAATGTCGGGAGCCATTTGCCTGCCTTGAACTATGCCCTAGTTTTGGGTAAGGCAGAAGTCAATCTCGTGCACAGAAGTGCTGTTGGAAGCAGGAGTTTTCATTATGCAAATAATTTACACCTAAGGAGAAGTTTATTCTACACCCAAGACTGAGGTCACCTGAAGGTCTTTGAAGGAAGCCAATCACGTCTTAAGTTATTTTGCCTGTGTTAGTATTGTTTTTGAACATCTGACCCATTGTTTTTCTCATTTCATAGTATAAATGGGGGGGGGACTTAATAAAGGCAGTGTGACTGACAGCCCTCCTGAGTCTGTCCCTTTATTCTCTCTCTCTCTCTCTCTCTCTCTCTCTCTCTCTCATCTCATCTCTATCTCTATCTCTCTCTCTCTATCCCTATATTTTCTCATCTTCAGTCCCCGCTTCGGGTGCGGTTCGATTTCTGCCAGTGGGCTCCGGCACAATAAAATAGATATTTTTATCTTTCTGCAGAAATTTGGATTCTGATAATAATGATCACACAAAGGGTGAATGGAGTTGGTGTCAGCTGCTTTTGCAAAGGACATGAGCTCACAAGGTCACCACAGTCCCAAATATTTCCTATTTTGCTATCTGTCTTTTCTGGGTCATTTGTTTAGCTTTCTCATCTGATCCTCACATTTGGGTTTCAGCCCCTGTTGTAAAAGCACATGTTCCAGTAGATGTGTTATGGAGTGATTTTTCATTTCATAAAAGTAGTCACCTTAGAATTCATCTCCAGAGAATTTTGAAAAATGGGATCTTTGAAGTTCTTCCTCAGAAGTGTTTATAGATTTCCTGAAATTATATGTAAAATATAGTGCTTATGTCCTCAAACTCATACTTCTAGATCACGGATTTTTATTGAGTTTTCAAAGAGATCCATTCAAGGAAAAGAACCCACCATAAGTTTAGGAGTTATACTAATATATTTTGAATAATTCTAATTTAAAGTGCCATTGACACATAATCAACCAAATGCACTCCTATCCTGTGTGTATGAGTTTGAGAGAGGGAGAAGAAGGGAGGGAGGAAGAGTTTAGAGGTAAGGTAAGGTTTATTGAAGCCAAATGTCCAGCACAGTGTAATCCCCTAACTGTGACCCTACTGTTAGGAGTCATCTTCATTTGCATACATGAGAGCTCATGATCCCTCTCTTTTCTGTTCCCCATAATGTGCTGCTAGCTCTTCACTCTGCTGTTGGCACTCCTCCAGGGTACTCCCATCTCATTCTGGTTTCACTGCATTTAAGTTTAGCCATAAAACTTATAGGCTGGAATTACACCAAATGGTCAGTTCTAATAAAGAACTAATGAGTTCTTCCAAACTTCTACAGACAGAACAAAGACAAAAGCTTGTACCTTAAATTTAAGCAAAAATTTTGAATGACTGTTCTTCACTTAAAGGAGCGAAATGATAAGAGTGCCATATAACACTCTGCCTAGTAAGCTGGGGACTATAATCAGAAGACTCCAAGGCACCTCTCATGGTATATACTAAGTATTAGTAAATTCCACAACAGTGTCCTCTCATCTTCCTCATTTACTGATCTGAAAGCTGAATCTAGGGAATGATCTGGCCTGTATGTAACCCAAACAAAACACAATTATGCCCTAAAATTTGTATTCTCTAATCATCCCCAAATCACCTGTCCACCTACATAAACTCATTCTTAATAAAAAGTCTTTCTCATTACATATCCTAAAGGAAGGAAACAGAATAAAAATATATATTAGAAAGGATTTCTCAATTTTACATTATTGACATCTGCCAACAGATAAGCCTTTATTTGGGGTGATTGTCTTGTACATTTGGAGGATGTTTAACTATATTCCAGGCCTTTATATGTCGCGCCCACCTCGTCCAGCAAGGAAGACGCGACCCCGGACTCTTCCAAAAGCAGTTTATTCAGGAACCTTGAACAACCTTTTGGCTTTTAACTTTCTAACTTCTTCTTCCCTCTCCTTACGGCTTCTTCTTCTTCTCCCGGGGAAAGCCCGCCACAAAGTTAAATTCCCTCCTGCCAGCCAACCCCAAACTACCACGTGGTGAAAGCAGATAGGCGCACATAGGCGGAAGCAGGGCCAGACCTCAGCCACAGCCAATTATGGAGCTGTTTGCTCCAGAGAGCACCCACCTCGGGATGGTGGGAGGCGGGAGCAGGCGCCATCTTTAAGACGCAGCAATCCGCGGCTCTCTACATTTATATATGAGCAGCTAGGGGCACCACCCATCAACCAGATGTGAAAACCAAAAATGCCTGGAGACATTGTCAAATATGCCTGGAAATCAAAATCATGAATGCTTTAACAGCAATTGAATCATTTAATCTCAAGCTAACTCTTTAAAGCTCAGAGAGAAACTTTGAGATAAGCCCACAGAACAGAAACTGGAGCAAGTCTTCCATTTCTAAGGCAAGATTCCAGGCCAACATATCACAGCAACTCCAAAACAAGCATTAAAATATTATTGGGCTAAAGTTCTTCACATTTTTCTCTGCAGGTAATCCTCCTTTTGAGAGATCAGAGAACACATTAGGTTACCCTTCTAGACTGTTGTTTTCTTGAGGGTACATACTGTTTCAGTTCCTCAGTTTCAACTCAGAAAACCCAATTACTCACCAACAAATATCAATTCATTACTTATTGGGTTTTTGGATGGATTTCACAATAGACCTTCTTTAGGACAAGCTAAAAAACCTTGTTTTTTCTCATTTACACAGAAGCATCTAATGCCTGGATTCTAGAGTCATGTGAGTATAATGATGCTCCCAGCTGGGAAGAAGACAATGCTAACTACTGAGCTGGACCTTATAATTCCCTGTGGACAAGAAAAAACAAGAGCCACAGCAAGGCATACCTAGCAGGGATATGATCTTTCCTTCCATCCACACTGGTCTGTGACTCTGCTCTCTATTACCATGAAAGGACAGTGTGTTTGCTCCTACAGTATTGACAAGACAATTGTTTAAATATGATTATTAACAAAAGTATGGGTCACAGTATATCGTCAGCTCTCAGATGGCATGTCTCCAAGTATAAAAGAAAGGAAGGAAGAAAAGAAGGATGGAGAAAAAGAAAGACCAGTATTAGAGTCTGAATATAAAATATCCTCACAGGAGGATTTTACTGGGAGGTTGTTGACTATTTCAGAGATGAGGCCTGGATGGAGGTAGAGAGCTTGAGGGTTACAGCCTGGCCTTGCTTCCATCTGTTCTCTGATCAACAAGATATGAAGAAGCTTGTACAAGGTGTGCCATCACACACCAAGGCAGATCAAGCCCATCCCGCCACCATGCCTTGCCTACCTCGATGGAATATTCCTCTAAACTGTAAGCCAATCCCCATCCTCTTCTTCCTTAGGATAGTTCTGCCAAGTATCTTCTCACAGCTCTGAGAAAAGTAACTAATATAGTCAGCTTCACACATGGAATGGGCTAGAACTTTGCCGACCAGATGACTTTTCTAGTAATCTGAATTTTTGTCTGCCCTGGTTCTATTGTCTGACTTCTGTGTTTGGGCCCTTTGTCAGACGGTGCATGATAAATACTCTTACACAGGTCAAGAATACTAGAAAAGAAGAGGAGATAATGCGCAGATGGTCTTCTCCCATGGAAAGTCCTTTACTTCCAGGTTTTGATTCAAATATTTGCATATCATCGGTGCAACGCTGCATTCCTCAATTAATTCCAATTGACAATTTAAACTGTGAACAAGGACAGAGACTTCAGATATCTTGACTGTGTGAAGTATATTTAGAATCAAGAAATTAGGGAAGATGAGTAGAGCAGAAGCTCCTGATTTTGTTTTGCTCTTTAAAACTTCCCTGCAATAAGCTGATTGGCTTATCTTTAAAAAACTAGAGCAATTGAGATAGCTTTCAGAACAAGTGAGTTCCTGGGAGAAATGGCTTGGTGTGGAGAGTATAAGATTTTCAAGGTCCAACATAAACAAATGACACTGATATAAACTTAGTGGCAAGATAAAACTTTTTAAAAATAAATTATTTGAAGTCTATGCAGAAGATTAGAAAGTCCTAACACTGAAGTTCTACCATAAGACTAAAGTTTCTATATCGATAGTACCTGAACCACTTCATTTTCTGTTTCCCCCATCCTTGCCATAATATATAAACAATGACTCTGTATCTTGTCTTTCAGCTCCTGGGAACCTGGGATCTGCCAGGAGACAGAGCTGTGAAAGCTATAGTCTTATGCTAAAGGCCTAGATTTGACCTTGACAGTAACATCCCATCTGAGCCAGTGAATACAGCTGAAGTATCAGCCAGCTGCCCTGAGTCCTTCACAAACAGGATCCTGAAGAGGGACCCACCTGCCTAATTCACAATAAAGTCGCTTGGGCAAAACCCCACTCACCACCATTTTGGCTGAGGAGAGCAGTTCTACTGCTCTTCCACTTATCTGTGTGGGGCGTCTTGCAAACCGTTTTTATCTGTATGCTTTTTGTTTGTTTATTTGTTTGTTTTTGCTTTTAAGAAAAGACATTCAGGAGCTGGAGAGATGGCTCAGTGGCTAAGAACACTGACAGCTCCTGCAGTGGAGCTGGTCTTCTGTTCCAACACCCACAGGTTGGCTAACAATCACCTGTAACTTCAGTTCCAGGGGATACAATTCCCTCTTCCGACCTCCTCAGGCATTGTACAACACAGGTGCTCTTACAAACATGCAGGCAATACACTCATATATAAAGTAAAAATAATAAATAAAATATTTTTAAAAAGAAATAACATTCCATTTCAGAGAAAAAAAAAAAAAACTCCAAGTAACTGCAGCTCAGTAATTACAGATCACACTATAGCCTGAACACCGATTATTTGTTTAGAGAAGGGAGGAGTAGAGGAGGAGTAATCTTATTGTGTTAATAAAAAGATTTCCCAGCACCCTCTAGAACTGGTGTTCTCATCCAGAGAGCCTGAGAAAATAGCCCCTCAATTAAGATTAATATCAGAGCACACAGATGATAATGGTTTCATTGAAAATTCAATTATAAGCCAAACTCCTTCTCCCTGGTTGGAAATGGCTTCTCAGTCCCATCAAGCTTTTGACATTAGAGAGAAAAGGATGAGAAGTGCAGACAAGAGAGGTTCTTAAGAGCACATGGTAGAGGATCCCTGTCCTCTTCAAGATTGGAGAGAGAATTCAAGAGAAATAACTGGTTGGAAGCTTTAAAGTTTGCGGCATGTTTTTTCCTTCCATGTAAGCCATGAGAAATTTTCTTTTAGCTGTCTAGGAAGTGATGAAATCCAATCACTTGCTTTTAGAATCATCCTGAAATTTTTATGTTTATCAGTTCTCTAAATCCAGGTGTTTCTATTTAAAGTTTTAGGCAAATAGTATGTGGTACAATACTAACCTTTCTGACCACACATGCTTTTGTCTTTTTGTGTTAGAGAGCAAATAGCTATTTAGCTGGGATAGACTATAAATTCTCTAGTTTATCTGTTGAAAGACCCACATTTCCAGTTTCACTGGTCAATCACCTGATCAGAGGACTACCCTTAGGAAGGTGGGTTCAACTTAAGCTATACTAAATAGATAGGCGGAATACAGAGTGTGTTAATGAGGCAGTGAACTTTTCCTGCTTGGAATCTGCCTCCCAGGGCAGTTCTTCTGGACCCGGCCACAGACATGTAGCTCTACGTAAGTCTGCCCACTTTTCTGAATTCTTCAGAAACGCATAATCTTTCCTTCTCTTCTTCACATCCTTTTTCTAAACATGCTTTCTTTAAGGCTTTGGGCTGCCCTAGCATCTTGAATTTCTCTACTTTTTCTCTAAAGTTCCTTCTCCCAGCCATGTGGCTGCCAGTCCGCCACGTGTCTGACCCCATGCAGGCTCTAAACCTGCATGACTTTTTGGCTTCTCTTCTTCTCCCTCTGTTCTCTTCCTCCAGGCAGCTGCTGAAATCCCCAGCTTGCCTGTCTTGAGGATCTTTCTTCAAATTCCAATAAAATTGTCTTAAAGCTTCCGATTGTGTCCATTCTTAAATTCTTTGATGAATGAGACTAAGAACCCTCTAGGGGATGCTCTCATTTCACCCCATTTCATTTGCACTTATCTATAACATTTATAGAGACTTGATTTTAAGATGGGTTAGCTGTTTCATCAAGTATTCTTTTTTTAATGTTTCACACGTCCACAGTTCCAACAAGAGTAATTTCTATGACAAATGTATTCAGGCTTCCAGTTTTTATTTTCTTTGCATCTCATCTCAAATAATTTAGCCATTCTAGATTTTTTGCTGTACTGGAGTTTAATACCACATCTCTCATCACTGCTAAAATATGTAGAGCCTTGACTATGGTTCTTTGATTCTTCTAATTATCTCCCCTGAATTTTAACCAGGATGCAACTTAATTGCGAATGACAGCATGATCACCAGCTATGATTCACATTTATTGAATCTAATGTTCTGCCAGTGCTATGGTTGGTTTTAATGGCAACTTGCCACAAATTAGAATTAGCGGAGTAGAAAGCCTCACCTGAAGAATTGTCCTGATTGCCTTAACTGATATGGAAAGACCCACCCCAAATGTGATGGTGATTTCTGGCTGCAGCCCAGAGAAAAAGGAGCATGGCAGGAGGACGATTATTCACCTTTTGCTTGTTTGGCAATCCCTCTCATGGCCAAGTTGAGCTATCCTGTTCCTGCTACCGCTGATTTCTTTGCTGACATCAGAGCCAGTGTCTCCAGGCTTCTACCATTACCCAAGGACCAGAGGCTCTTCAGGGACTTTCTAAGGTTTTGGTGCCAGATTCAGACTTCTGAGGCACCCAGCACTATGAACTAAGCACCTACCAGGGTCTAGGCCTCTCCAGTGTGAGACAGCCCCTGTGGACTCCTCTGACTGTTGAGGCCCCACCCAGCCTCAAAGACCCAGCAACTACCAGGTTCTTAGCCTCTCAGGCATGATTCAGTTGTTGTTACTGAAGTAAGCTGATAAATTCTTTTTAATACATATATTCATTTTTCAGTTCTATTCCTTTAGGAAACCCATACTAATAGAGCTAGGTATGATGCATATTGGTTGAAGTAATCTGTCATGGCCTCTGCATGTTCTTGCTATGCCTTCCAAGAATGCAAAGCCAAGGTCATTACTCAGAGTTGCCTTTGCAGCAAAAAACCTTGAAAGGTGAGGTAATTATCTCTCCTTGGACAAAAACACAGGCTTTACCCTTACCACCTAGCGATCAAATGATCATTCTCTAAGCTTAGTGTCATCTTCCTGTAACTCAATGCATTGGATGTACAACATCTATCACGGACCTTATGTTACCTCCATGGGACTTTGAGGAGCACAGAAGAACTGTGCAAATAAGCATGAAGCTTCTGTTTCTAGGAAGCAGTAAAGTCCTTTGCTTCCCAACAATGTCTTCCTCTTCTGCCAACATCCTGTGACTGTTAGCTTGTTGGAGATCTTACCTACACACATCAGGATAAAACTTTTCCCATCAATTACCATATCTGATCCTCACAAAACCTATAAGTCAGGATACTAATGCCAGTTCTCTCATGGGCACTTTCAACTCCATATTCTTCCCTTAAAACCACCAAGTATAACCTTCAAAGATGGACAAAGGCCCATTAGATTCTCCACCTGTGATGTTGTGAATAGTGCGCACTGAGATTCACAACATCCAGCCTCAGCTGAAAGTCTAGCAATGTTCCTTTTGCTTACGTTTGGGCAACTCTTATATTCTTGTCAGACTTGACTCTTCCCTCGTAGTCTCTTCTCTAATGCCCTGGTTCCAATGTCCGATTCCTAGAAAGCATAGGAATTCCTAAGAAATAATATCATCAATTCTCCTGCACATAGACTTTGTGCATCAACCCCCTGCCTATCATTCATCAGTCAAATTATGCTCAAATTCCCATAGCCTACCCATATTCACAAGTTTCTCACTCTGAAGTAAAAGGCTATTCTTGAGATTCTGTCCTTCAGGTGTCTTCTGTCTTTTCACAGGAGTCGACCTGCCTCCTCACTGTCACTCACTCCGCCACTGTGACTCCTGATCTTTGTACTGGAGAAGTACTCTGCCAGAATTCAACCGAGATCACCTCACTACCAAGTCCAGCAGAGATTTCTTCTCAATACACCTGAGATCCAAGGACAGAGGAGGAAAAAGTGATCAGAGGTGGGAAGGAGAGGGCATGGTTGTTTGTCCTGGTTGAGGGGCACAGTTGCTCGACAGCCTTGCAGGGAGAAGTCATGGGAATAAATACCCCAATCTACTATCCTCCTTCCCTCTTACCTGTTGCTGGCTCTCTCCCTTTGCTTTGGTCATCTCAAGGGACAGGACAAGAGCTGTGGTTATGTTATTTATACCAGTCAACCTCCCAGGCTAGAGAAAGTAAGATGGGAAAACATGAGGACAGACTGGGAAAGCAGAGAGAGACCATCCAGCATAACCTGTATCTTATTTCTTTCCCTCTAATGCCCTGAAGGTCCTAGTATAGCTTATCCCATAAAGAGCTCTTCAAAAGTTCAGCAAACAACATAATTCTCTCGGGAGGGGGCTGTTAATTAAAATGTGGTCCAGGACCTAAAATTAGAGGTGAAATAAATGAGTTTAGATTTTTCCAAGTAACAGGCAAAAGTCTCACTTATATTTTGAAAGCAATCTCAAACTCTAAACTATTATTCTTAAATGATTGTATGATGCCAAAAGCTACTGTATAAAACTGGTCAACTATTAAGTCACTTAAATGACCTTTGGGTAGGATTTTCTGGGTAATTTGTTATATAGGGAAGAGGAAATGCAAGCTACATTTTCAGCTTTGGCTGAGTTACTTGGGTCCTTTCTGTATAAACATTTCCCTCCATGCTCATAGATAAAACATTGTAGTTATTTTTACCATGCTGCTTAGTTTTTGTATCTTACAGTAGAAACATCAGATCTTTCTTGAGCTCATTCCAACTTCCATTGGATAGATACTATTTGATCATTTGAAAATCTCTTTCCTTTACATTCTAAGAGCAAAAATCAAGTAGAAGTGTGGAAAACACTGAATTGAGCTTAGCAGCAAAATTGTACAGAAAAAGCTAATGGTCTGGAACTGCCACAGAAATTACCCAAGAACAAGCAGCAAATACCCTCTAGCAATAAGTATGTTGTTGCTTCTGTTTCCCCTGAATTTGCAAGGGACCACTCAAAATGAGAACAAATCTTCCTTTAAATGCTGTTGCATGGCCTACAGGCTCCTTCAGCTGGCAGCTGTGTGGACAGAGGCATGTACTGCCCAATACAAAGCATGACAGCACCTGTGTTAGAATCCAGTCTCTGATTCCAGCCATTGTAGGTGCTTTGATCCCAGCTTGAGTGACAGGTTTCTACAGCCAGCCTCATCCAGCTGCACTTACCCTAGGGTCAAGAACAAGGCAAAAGCAGGACCTATTTGTAATCAAGCCTTGTATTCTATCCATAGGTACATTCTACACACCTCCTTGGATTTTTATCCCTCCTCAGTAGGGGACAAATTGAAAATATTTTGGCCAGTTCATAAAATTGTGTAGCTTCATTTTCATCTGCAAGTACCAAATTCTTAACCTTCATACTATCAACCTGTCTCTAACTTCACATTTAAATCTTCATTTGCACAACTCATTTTATCAATTGAGTTTCTGGTATCAACTGCATTATAAGTACAAGAAGTGTGCAGTAGCTGCCTTCCAGTATGGTCTTCTGATTAGGATGCCAACTGACTATCCCAGCCAGCTGCGTTTGTAATGAAACTACCAGCTGGAGCTGGGCAGGAGCTGAACCTAATCTAATACAGATGCATAAAATCCCAGTCTGTGCAGTCTGTATGGCCCTCAGGGATATTTCATTCACTGTTATCAGATGATTTTCTCTTTTACAGAAGTTAGAGCTCTTTATTCTTTCTCTAAGCACCTGCCTGCTGCAGCGATGTGAATAGGCCTTAATGTGCTCCTTGTTGACAGGAAGTGCCTCCCTGCCCTCCCACTCCATCTTCCCCATCTTTTCTTTCCTCACTACCCCACTGCTCTTCCTATAAAGCCTATTTTTCTGTATCACGGCCCCTTTTCTTGTTATTTTTCCTCTTCTGAGTGCTTTGCCACTGGCTCCTCATTTGCCTACCAGCTTCTCACCATTCAGTTCCTAACCAGAAAGCTTGATCAGAGCAAACCTCTGGTCTGCACTACCTAATCCAACTCATTCTCCTCTTCAGTACCTGATGTCTCTCAGATTATTTCCTGTAATTTATTGTTTTAATCATTCACTGTTTTATTTTAAGGGCCAAGAGATCAAGCTTTATAAAGCTTTTGTTTGCTATTGCCTCCTTAGAGAGTCACTCTCGTACCCAGTAGGAGTTTATAAGCTATTTGTTGAAACCCCTACATGGTCTCACCCAATGGGCATGAGACACGACTTTGTCATCCTTCCTAAGTCCGACTATAAATACTAATATTTTTCAATGTATTCATTTCAGGCCACAAAGTCACTGGGGTCTTTGGAGAATAAATAAATATTCCCTTAAATGTCACCAGATCATTCATTCTTCATTCCCAAGAATTCCTTCCACTCCCTCTTTGCAATAGCAGATTGCTCAGCCTGTCACTTCCTGTTTGTGCAGGTCATCTCTTGCCACTCAGGTTGTTCTGTCACTTACAGATTTACTGAGTAGGACACAGAATTCTTTCTTTTTACCCGTTCTTTGAAAATGAATCTTGATCCTCATATAACCATGTATAGAACTGAAAATTTTATGTACATAGTATTCTTATTCTGCCTTTTCTATTAGGTTTAGATACACAGATACCACTTGTTACAGTTACCTACGGTATTCAACACAGTAGCACGTAATGGCATTTTAGATTGTTAAGAAGCATAAACTTTAATCTTCAGAGTCTTGAGTTCTTGATAAAATGGGTCAGTGAAAGGCCCTGTGTAGTCAGGGTGTTGAGAGTGTGATACTGTATATAACATGTTTAGCAGCTTCTCCAGGCTGCTTGCATTTCTTGGTTAATGTCCTGCTTCCATCTTTAGAGCCAACACATACATCACTCCACTCCTGCTTCTGTCTGTCCTGTCTTTCAATTCTGACTCTTCCTCCCTCATTTATCATGATCCTTGAGATTACATTATCCCACCCTTAGAAATTGAGGAAAATCTCCCATTCCAAAACTGTAATTATATACTCTATTCACTGGTTCCAGAGCTTAGGATATGAGCCTCTGCAATGGATAAAATGTGTATGTTTTCCCAAAACTCATATATTGAAGCCCTAAACCCAATGTGACAGTATCTGAAAGTGGGGCCCTTGAGAGGTAACTAGTTCATGACAATGGAGCCCATAAGGATCAGTATTCCCTTATGAGAACTCAGGATATTGAACAATCCAAATGAAAACCCAAAGAGGTATTTGGAACCAGAACAGGGCATCCACCAGAATTCAGCCATACTGGTATTTCCAACTTCTAGAAGAGTGATGAAGGAATGTGTGTTGTTTAGGCTACTCAGCTTATGGTGTGGTTCTAGCAGTCTGAGCTAGTACAATATCTTCTGGGTGTCTTAATACAAATTTCCATATCCAGACAGGACCAGCTGCTTTCTCCATTCTCTCCACAGAATGGAAAGTAACCACCCTGTTGGTATTACAAACTGTGTTTTGTTTTTTTTTTTTAAATCAATGTGAGATAAACAGAGACAAGTATAGAACCAGATGGAATTAGCTTCATGTCAAGGTCATGGTCACCTTTCTGTCTGTGTAGGAAAGTCCATTCTATCCCTTGGTTACTCTCCAGCTTGGAAGCAGCTCTCGCCTCACTTCTCTCCCACCTTTGTATAAATGGTCTGGGGGCACCTAAAGCACTTCGGGGCAGAGCTTCACAAACTTGACTATATATTAGAACCACCTTGGAGGGACTTTTCAAAAATACCAGTGCTCCTGAATAAAAATAAAGATATTTGGTATTGGGGCCTAGTATTTTTAAACAACCACAAGTGATTTTAAAATGTTACTGTGGTTAACAATCACTAGCTTAAAGGAAAATGAATTCTTCTTCCTCTTCCACAGACCCACAAAACGTGCTTATGTTCTGCTTCTCCTTCCTCTCATTTTCTCTCTCCCTGTTCCTGTTCATCTCTCTCTTTCTCATCAAATAACCATTTTGATCCAAGTATCTCAGGGAATCAAGCCTTGAAAGTTCAAGAATTTAAGAGGTTCACCCTGGAAGGACCCTCTCACACCCCAGTGATTATCTGGTCTTTTTTCCTCCCTTAAAGCAGGGCAATACTTTAATGCATTGGAGATAAAACTTTATTGACTCTATTTTGAACTCTGTCTTACATACCAAGCATAAGTGAATAATTAATAAAATATCTTGAACAATTAGTAATCAAGTAAGCTGTTCCAAGATTTTTTTTTTACCTCCTGAGAGAATTCACTCTCATATTTCAAAGGATTGCTTTATCTCTAGCCTCTCCCTGGGTAGGCAGTAAGCAGTTAATTAAAAGCCTGAGGGTAGTCAATTTGGACTTTTGACCCTCACCTTCAGAGGATTTTTGTCACACCTGAGGTGGGTTAGGATTCTTCCAAGTTCAAGTCCAATTATTCTATGCTAGAAATTATAAGAGAAACACAGCCTTCGCATGTTCCTGGCCCTTAGATTCAATACTTTCTCCCACTCCCAGGGATAGGAGCTCTGAGAGTCCCTTCATGTCCCCTATACAATCCAGCTCTCCTACCGTTTACCCATACCAAGATGGAAATGACTTCTATTGCTTTAAGAAAATATGTATCTAAGACATTTTAAAACATTTAATGTGAATCATTATAGAGGAATAGCTGCAGTTCAAAGTAAATTAAATGGAACGACTGTGAATCTCTTCACCATCTTACACAGATAACAGAGGGGAAAGGAAAGGAAGTGATGGAAAGGTAACATCACAATGACCAGTTCAATAGTTGTGGCAAATGTAGGTGATACTGCATTTGAAGACAAATCCACCAGGTGTCTTTATTACATCTGTATATGAAAAGAGCATGTTTTGGGGGAGTCCAACCTATGAGCCCCAGCTCTTCTGCTGGATGATTTTAAACAGTTTGCTAAAATAAGAATTGTGTACCGTGAGTCTTTGGCACAATGTCTGCTAAACTGTACATAATCAATAAACATTGACGGTATTATGGTCCCGAGTCCTCATTAAGTCAAAACTTATACTCAAAGGAGTTGCAGAGGTCCTACTCACCTTGAGGGTTATGAATGCCATGAAATTGAAAGTTGTGAGAGTTGCCTGCTAATCCTTCAGCTGCCCTTCACTCCTAACTACAATATGCTACTGCATTCGATGTGCAGTGTCTGGTACATAGTAGGCATTTAACAAGTGACATTGGCTTGAGAGTCTCTTGACCAGGAAAAGGTAGAGAACACTTTGAGGCATTTTCCCTCCATTGGGGAGGGAAAGGCCAGGAAAGGCAGTGAGTGCAGGAAAGGTGGAAGTCTGGTGGGCTTGGAAGAGGGCTGTTCCCAAGGATGGGAACTGACTAATACATAGAATCAAAGAATGTCAGAATGATTTAGAAACCACTAGAAATCAACCTCAGGCTCACAGAGGACATGTAGTTTATATAAAATTGATTGCTAACAACAGAGCTGGAACCAAAGTCCAATATGTGACTATTTAGTACTTTTTTGTTTCCAGGACAATTCTAGGTTCACAAAAAGATTTTAAGAATGTAATTTTTAAAGGTGCTTTTTAACATTTGAAACAAGGGGAAACAAAAGGGATAGTCCATTCCCTGGGGCATAGAGTATAATGTTGACAGATAAGATATATCATCCCTCCTTATAGGATAAAACAACCTCCAAAAGAGTTAGCAGGTAGTTAAGTTTTAAGATAAACAAGAAAATAGAGACTAATCAGTTTAATTGCATTTAAGCTTCCAGATCCAAAGTAATTCCACTTCAAGCTACTGAAAGAAAGAACTTGCAAAGGTATAACGTGATAATGGTGGTGTGGTATTATGAACTGCTTTAAAGGAAGAGTTAACTTGTTGTCTCAGGTCAATAAATATTGCAAGGCCTGAAGAAATTCCACACCAGAAACCCCCAACGCCCCCTTCAGCAACTTCCATTCTATCCGAGCACTAGTTAGTTCCTTAATAGATTCGTGTTCTAAATGCCTAGAACAAAGTAAAAAGAAGCATCCAAACCAACACAATGGAATTTAACAGAGACAGTGGAAAGCCCTACTTCTGTCTGTCATTGTTTTTAACATCTATATAAATATAAAACAGAGGAGATAAGGATTAAGATTATATGGTCAGGGGTTGGGCTGCAGCTCAGTGGTAGAATACTTAATATATATATATTTATATAATTATTATAATTATATAAATAATATATATTTATAATTATATATATATAATTATATAGTCTCAGAATTTGGGATTCTAGAGGGACATTGGAAAGACCTGTCCTTTTGGGTAAGACATTTATCAGTGAAATTCTTCTTTCCCCCTTTCTTTTAAAGACATATTTGATTCATCCTTTGGGAATTTCATGAAATGTATTTGATCATATTCACTCTCCACTCCTCCCCCCACCCCCCCCGACTCCTCCCAGATCCACCCTCACCTTCCTACCCCTCTCCAAACTTTGTGTCCTCTTTTTTTTCTTTTTCCCAATAAACACTGAATATAGTTAGTGCTGTCCAAGTACTCATGGGTGTGGGACCATCCACTGGAGCACAGTGGACCTACCAGGGACTATACCCTTAAGGAAAACTGAACCTACTCCAGAAGTCATAAACTGTCCATAGCTTCTCAGCAAGGGGTGGGGGGTTTGGAAGCTGCTTCTTTAGGGAAGTCTTTAACACTATTTGAAGACAGCATGGCCAGGGCTTTAAGGAGAGTTCAGGCCCATGAGGCTGGTTAACTAAGTGTGGTTCATAGATCTCAGGTGAGGGGAGATCCCATGTCTTATAGTAGATTAGTAGCCCGTAGTATGTCTATAATTGCAGTCAGGGTGTCTCTGATTCTTAGAAAACAGGGCAAGTGGGGAAGGTTCCCCCTTTAGTTAATGAGTGCCCATTATACAGGGTGTGCCACTTGTAACTCCTAATTGCTTTGACTGTTTTCTTTGGGAGAAAGTGACAATTACAAACTCACAGCCATAGGAGAATGCCTGTCCTTTCTTTTACAGCAGCTGTGAAGATACACAGAAAAAGAAGCTGCTGTAGGTAAGTGTGACTGAGAAGCTCCTAGCCAGCACTGGATTTCAGCCCCAGCACCATACACAGACACACAGGTACACATACACACAAATTTATACTTAAAAGTTTATTATCTTTGTGGGATACAGTTGCCAAAATAGCTAATGAAATGTTAGCCATATTAGTAAAAGCATAGTGTTCAAACTAAAAAAGATCCTAGTATTATTGGGCCTTGCCAGTCAGAGATCATTTGTAGTATTCTGTTCAGCTGTATTCATGTTGTAAGCCATGAGCCAGAGAAAATAGCCAGCTTGTAGTTTGAGTTCATCTCAGAGAAATCAGCTCTAGGAGAATTCCACCCCCTGTGACCAACTGTAGGTAAACTCAGTTTCACAGGAATGTCCTGGGGCCTGATCAATTGGCTCAGTTTCTTTATCTTACCGGAGGGCGCCAGGGTCTTAGCATTCCCCTGGTTCAAAGCCCCTGCCTCCCCTCTTAGTGCCACCTTCCTGGTATGCATACAACTTCCTGGTGGGCTTTGAAGGTTAGAGATAGTGTCTCTCTGTTAATTACCACATTTTTGTATGGGTGCATCTGTATTCCTGACTCCCCAAAACTATAAATACCCCCTGGAACAATAAAGCGCGCGGCCTGAAGAGAGACATTTTCCCAGGTCCGTCTGTCCTGCATGTTCGTCTCTGTCCTGTGTGTTTGTATTTACTGTTCTGTGTGTCTGTCTGTCCCCATTCATTTCAGGTTCCTAGAGTCTCAAGCTCACTGCTGTCCCGCTGGCCGGGGCATATTCAGATCCAGGTAAGGATAAATAAGAATACCATGTAGGTGATACAGAGCTAACCCAGTTGATAGAGTGCCTGCCAAGAGCTCATGAAGCCATAGGTTTAATCTTAGCACTGCATAAACTATAATTGCAGCACTCAGGAGGGAGGGATTCACACAGGTGAATCAGAAATACAAGGTCATCCTTGGCTACATAGCGAGTTCAAAGTCAGCCTGGGGTACATGGGGCTCAACAAACAAACAAGCAACAACAATAACCACTACCAACAACAACCAAAATGGAGGAGCCATGTCATGTGAACTTAAAGGACTTGGAGTCTCTATTTTGAATGACGGAAGACTGCTCAACTTTAATGACTAAAAAATAGAAGAACATTCTATACCATTTTCTAATATAGAACTAAGACAAAATGTATTAGTAGAGAATTCAAACTTGTCTCTAACATAAAAGGAAGAAAATGGGCAGTGGTTGAATAACTTGTGCATGCCCCTTGTGGTGCTAGGGGCTTGATCTCATTATTATCAGAGAGATTGGGGGTAAGGACATTGAATTTCCAGGTACTGGTAGTCAAGTCTATAGCTCAGCATTGTTTGTTTATTGCATGTGTTTGTATGTGGTGTATATGCATGTATATGTGTTCCCATGTGTGCTCACGTGCATGTGTGAGTATGGATGTGTGGAAGTGTGATGTTGACATTTGCTGTCTTCCCTGAAAGCTCTCTTCTCTTATTCATTGAGGCAGTCTCTCCCTCAACTCAGGCTTGTGGATACAGGAAAATCTAGCTAGCCAGCTTGCTCCAGGGATTCCCTGTCAATTCATTTCTTTTCTGTTGCTGTGCTAGATATCCTAACAAAAACAAATTAAGGGAGAAGAGTTTATTTTGGCTTACAGTTCCAGAGAGATGAGTCCATTATGGTGAGGAAGACATGGAAGCAGACAAGGAAAGCACTGTGGATTTGAGCAGGAAGCTGGTTGGTATCACTGCATGCACACTCAGGAAGCAGACAGAGTACAGCAGGCCGGGCCAGGCTATAAATCCTCCAAGCCCAGTCTGAGTGACCTACTTCCTTTAGTAAGTCTCCACTCCTAAAGCTGCTGTAACCTTCTCAAACAACACCACCAGCTGGGGACCAAACTTTTAAAGCCTGAGTCTTTGGGGAACCTCTCAGCTTCAAATCACAATATCCCATTCTGGCCTCTGAGCACTGGAATTAGAGGCAGGCTGCCATATGCACCTGGCAATTATAAGAGTTCTGAGGATCTAAACTCTGGCTTTGTGCTTGAGTTGCAAGTTCTTCATCCACTGAGCCATGCACTACCCCACTGTTGTTCATTTAAAGCAACATGCTCCCTTATATGCTTCCACTACTTGGGTATGTTGACCAGGCTCTTCTGGAATCAGCTTCCTCCTTGGAGGCATGCTTTCTGGGGTATCAAAGGCCCCTCTGCTTTGGCAATATTGATTTCTAGCACAACTCCAAGGTTTCAAATTCCCACTGGATGGTAAGCAACGGATTACCTAATCCATATTTTCCCAAGCTGCTGTTTTGCAGGCAATCTTGAGGGTTGGGATGGAAGGATATGATATTTCTATGGGAAGGGCTAGGTGAAGCAAGGAGCCTAGATGATCAAGTTTTCGGGGATTATGTGACAGGGATGTGTCTAGGCTAGGGGTACTCTGAATATATTTCTTGGCCTGCTGTGACCATTCTTTTCACCTTTACTGTCAGTACATCTATACCCTTAGAGTCACATGTATTCAAGTTCAGCCTAACAGCTCTGGCCAGTGAACAGTGTATCAGCACAGCCTTGTACCAGAAGGAACCAGAATTCAGGATTCTCACCTCTTTAATGGGATGTGGGCAGGGAATCCTCAAAGGAGCCTCCTAGCCATGTGTCTGTTGAACCCCTTTCTGTACACTGTTCCCCTTGGCACTTATCTTTCAGTTCTGTTTTTTATAATAGCATCTTGTCAGCAAACACTATAACTGCTCTTTCTGAGCCCTCCCTCCCACCACCACCTTAGATACAGCACAAATCATTGGATACACTTGCACAATGTGTCTCTCCTTCTAGCTGCTAGAAGTTGGCCAGAGTTTGTTCAGGCCTATAATTCCAATATCTAGAATACTGGCTAGCCCAAGGAAGATGCTTAGCAAATGTTTGTTGAGTAAATAAAAACTAATTTTAATTATTAGAACACATAGAGAGAATTGCCCAAGAGTGCTATCTTTTAATTTGTCTTTCCTACATCAACTCACTAGTTCTTTGGATGAAGGCAGCTGAAATGCATTTGGCCACAAGAGGGAGGTGTTGATCAGGTCTTAGTATTGTAGGCAGCATGTTCTGATACTATACTTTGTACCTAAGATCCCAGAAAGAAAACTTGAGACAGGACCATGTCTGCAAACATTCAGCATGTTAATTGTACTCTATGTTGTCCAGTGTAACTCAGTTAAAACCTGTTTCAAGAATGGTCCCTAAAAGAGAAAATTTCCCTAGAATGCAAGAACATGAGGAATGTGCAGATAGAAACTACCAAAGAAAACTCCTCTACCACGGTAGCTTCTATAACTATGGCGATACCATCTGCAGGACAGATGACCCTGTGTCTTCCTGCTGTGTCTCCTCCCCCCTGCTTCTCTACCATCAACACCTTGCCAGACCTCCTGGTAGGTCTCCTCTTGTAACATGGAATTCTAGCCTTATGGTTCCAACTGTTCTCTTGTAGATGCTCTAGAAAAGAGTTACAAACCACCCAAGGAAGCATTCACTCCTTTACTAAGTCCTACTTTGTAAAGATACTGGGCTAAGGATCTGCATGGGGTGACTCTTCACAAATAAAGAGGACAGCTGTCTCAAGTTCAGGGCATATGGTAATAACACCAAAATGTAGAAGAGGACAGAGATGTCCAAAAAACCCAGAGAAAAGGCTAGCAGCTTTTGGAAGGTGGCAGGAGATGCTGTCTCTGGTCAGAAGGAAACAGAGGGTGCGGTCTCATGAAGATGATGATATTTGAATTGGAATTTGAATGATCATCACAAGTGTTTGCTTGGTCATATCTAAAGGTACAATTTTTGTTTGGTTATATCTAAAACCACTTTCTGAATTTTTTTACACCTTTATTAGAATTTGAATTTTAATTAACATCTTATTTTGGGAGAGTGCTAGAAGGAATTTCTATTTTTATTTTTGTGTGTGTTGTATTTTACCAAGTATTTAAGTTGCATTGAAGTTTTGCAATTTTCATACAATAATTTGGTGGTATTTAGATTCCCTCATCTGCACCTTCCCTTACCTCCCCTGCCCAAATTTAATGTACTCTGTTATACAAAATAAGGCCTATACAATCTAATTTGTGTCCCCAAATGTTCATCAGTGTGGGTCCATCCACTGGGCCCTAGTTAACCTACTAGGAGTCAAACATTCTTGAAAGAGATAGTCTCTGCCTCCTTCAGCAGTCATCAGTTGCCAATACTTTCTTAGGTAGGGTTGGGATTTCTTATCTATTTCCCCATCTTTGCTTGAATGTTTGTCTGCTTAGAACTCTCATGGGACTTCATGTTGTCACCATTGCTATGACTTCAAATGCATGACCAGCTATCTGGAGAACTCTTTCCTTGTGGTCATCCACTACCTGTGGCTCTTGAAATCTTTCTACCCCCTGTTATGCAATGATCCCTGAACCTTAATCCCTGTGGCAAAAAATTGATATAGTGTCATATTCAGGGATAAGCACTCTGTAGCCTCTTGTTCTCTGCACCTTAGCCAGTTATGGGTTTCAGCATTAATCACCATCTGATGCATAAGAAAGCTTCTCTGGTGAGCGTTGAAAGATGCATTAACATCACTTGGGCTGATTATTTCTAGTTCCATTTACCTGCAGACTCTGGTTAAATGTATTCTTTATTTGAAAGAGAGACACTATAGGAAAGAATTAAATATAAAGATTCAATATCTATAGAAGCTCTGAGTCAAAGGCTTCCAATTCCTTTCTGGCCCACGTCACCAACATAAGGCCACAGCCATGGCCCCTCCATTTGGGTGCAGTGTGAGGCCTGGCAGGTCACCCCAGACTAGTGTGGTAGAAGATCATCCACCTCTAGAGTGAGGAAGGGAAATAATATGTCCCTTAGCCACTTTAAGTTGCTCCTGCTCATCAGCATGGGCAGGGTGTCCACAAGAAGGTCTGGGTTTATGTACTGTAGGTGGAAGAACACATAACCCAGTAGCCGAATGAAGATCATGATCAGGAAGAAAAGATACTGGAAGTGCCTGCAAAGAGATATTCACCATTAATATGTGGGAATAGCTGAGTCTCAAGTAGTGGGAACATGAACTTATGAATGGCTGGAAAATTGTCTTCTTTGGGCAAAACTGGTGAGGAAAGTGGAGCATGGGGATAGAGAGGAGAAGGCACACGCCAGGAAAACAGAGAAACAGTGATTGAGGGGTCAAACATTGAACATTGCCCTCCTGACATTTCAGCTGTCCAACAGAACAAATAACATTATAGAAAAGTTGCATTTATAATAAAAAATAACTTTCTGGGTACCATATATAGGGAAGGCATTTTGGAGATTAACAGAAAAGGTCCCAAGACTGCTACATGGTAAGTCTCATGGCCAGGGACCCTCTTTATTTCTTCTACAAGTGATTCTAGAATTTGAAGATTTAACCATTTCATATTAATTCCAGGCACAGTGATGAAGACTGGCTTGTTCTAAGCATCAAGTATCAAAAGATAGCAAATCAAATAATAAAGTAGCTATTTTCTTGTATGCATCCATATAAATTCTACCCTGACAATTGGCCCTTAAGCTGTCAAAAACTACATCTTTTCATGAATGTACATACAAAGCACTTCAAGGTTCAAAAATTCAAAAAAGAAAAAGTAAACACAGAGAATTCAAGTGATTTTTTTTTTTTGCCTACAAGTTCTACAGTAAAAGAACAAAGAAAATTAATGCACCCTGCACTCTCTTTCCAAGAGTTTAGCACAGTTTCAGACCCTGGGGACTTGGAACTAGAAAGGGAGCATATAGATGGATGCATACAAGAATGCATATAGAATGAAAACTGAAGTGAAGTGTAACCCTACAGCCTCCATCCTGAGCTCCCACTAATTCCTTAAACTATTTAGAAACATCTAACTCTGATGTCATAACCATGTAACTCTGATGTTATAACTGTACAGAAAGAAAGGAAGGGCTTGGAGAACTCTGAGGCTGCCTGATGTGTCTGATAGATATGCTTAGACCCACTCTCCTTTGGCTCATATCAGGCCACCTGTATGGGAATGTGGCATGGACTAACTAGGCCAAGAGGATGGATTCTGTCACTTACCTGAACCAAAACATCCCTTTCTGTTTCTTAATGATGTTCTTCTCCTGTGGGAAACAATGAACACAAAAGCTATGTGTGACCAGATGCTCACAGAAAGGTGGTACAGGAGGATGCCTAAGAGCAGAGCTCTTGTCCTCAGGCCACCCAGGTTTGTATCATGGTTCTGCTTGCTTTATACTAGATGCCATAGTGTGGAGCTAGGCAACTGAACTTTCCTTCCTAACTCTAAGATCATTAAAAAGAAGAGGGAGAGAGACACCCTAGGAAAGAGCAGGGCTGAAGGAAAATTCAAGTGTGGACAGGGAAGACTTACCATGTTGCTTTGGATGGTCTCTACCAGAGTTGATCCAGGTTTCACTACTTGGGAAGAGTTATTATGAGCTTTAGATCTGGGTCAAAAAGATCAGAGCCAAGAATCATGCAACACAATCCAAAGGGCTGATGAAAGGTACTTTTCTAAATCATGTAACACCTATGCTTTACTTGAAATTCATAATTCAACATACAAAGGTCTTAGAAAATGTGATTGGTTCCTTTTTCAATTATTAAACAGTACACGAATGGATTTCATTATGGTCTTCTCATGCATATGCATTCTTACACTTTGCTTTAATTCCTTCTCCTCCCTCAGTTGTCCTCTTCATATGTGGTCTTGCCTCTCTTGCAGTTCGTTCCATTCTTCCAGACAAAAGTCCCCCACTTCTGCCTCCATGTCACATGTCCACTCTTAAGGGAAATACAATCTGTCCCTAAACTCTGTGTAAATCTCTGGCTGACCCTTAAACTGTGACTGCTCAGATCACAGACCTGAGATGGTTTGTGAGCTGCCACCAGACACAGGCTGTCTGGGCTGAACTCAACATTAGGATGACATCAATTTGAAACCCTTCACATGTGGCGCTCTACTTTCCAGCATCTTCAGCTACCCTAAATTCTGTTCTCTGCTTTTTAGATCAAAAAGACTATAGGTTTTCTTTCAGTGTTTTAATGACTCCATACACACAACAGACTTGAGCTGGCCTCCAGCTAGAGGGTATAAAATGAGGGAAATAGCGTCCAGCCAGGCTCTTCTTTCAGCTGCCAACCGCTAGCATCCACCTGCTTCTATTCACTCTCCAATGCCTTGAATAAGAACAACACTTCTGAAATGTATGCACCATATATCAAGACTATGAAGCTGGAATAAGTAAAACAGAGCACTAGATCAAAGGACAGAGACAGAGATAATTGTACAGAATGAAGTAAAACAGGACTCACACATACAAGTTCAGAAGGCACCAATGGAAATTCATGGTCTCTTAAAAGTGTGTAGGGACAGTGGGATATAGGAAGGATAAACTACAGATGAATACAAATGTAAGCATAAAAGATAACAGTAAATAAAAATCTGGGGAAATGACAGAAGAATCGTTTTATGGCCTTAGCAAATAATAAGTCAATAAATTTAATGGTTGTGATTTCCTTAAAATTACAAATTGTAGTCCAACAAAAATACCATTAGGAAAATGGCTCAGTGGGTAAAGTGCTTGCTCAGGCAAGCATGAGGATCTGAATTCAGATCCCCAGCACATGCATATAAAAGCCAGGTTTGATCTGACAGGCAGATCTTGGGAATTAGCCAGTCAGTGTAGCTGAAATGGTAAGGCCCAGGTTCAGTGAAAGGCCCTCTCTTAAAAAAATTAAGGTAGAGAAGCAACTGAGGGAGACAACCTGATATCAGCCTCTGGCTTCTACACTTTGTACCTGCATGGGCAAGTGTACCTGCACACGTGCGCGCATGCACACACACACACACACACACACACACACACAAAGTGCCATTAAGAAATTTTAAAAAGAGCACTGGAGATATGGTAGAGTACTTGCCTAGCAATTGCGAGGTCCTGGGTTCAATTCCCAGTACCACAGGGAGAAAAAAATAACAAAAAAGGGAAGCTATAGGATAGAGTGCAAGCAATGTATTTAACAAATAATTTTAAGAAAAAATCACTAAGAAATCTTAAAGCTAGGTAATAGAAAGTCCAGGTGTGGTGATGCACACCTTTAATCAAAGCACTCGGCAGGCAGAGGCAGGTGGGTCTGTGAGATCAAGGCCAGCCCTGGTCTACATAGTGAGTTTCAAGTCAGCTGGGGCTACAGGGAGACCCTGCCTCAAAAATACCAAAAAAGGTAATAAAAAGACTGAAAATTCCCCAAGGGAGTCCAAAAGCACCCTAAGTAAGAGGATATTCAAATTTCTAGTAAACACTTTGAAAGCTATAAATCTTTGATAATCATTAATGAGATGTATTGCTATAATCAACATTTTATATCATATTTCATCAGATGACTACAATTAAACTGTAAATACCAAATGAAAATGAGGAAGCAGTGTGACCAGAATTTAAAACCTATCTATCCATCTATCTGCATGCATGTTGAGGTCAGAGGACAACTTGTAGGAGTTGACTCTCTCCTCCTACCATGTGGCTCTTTGGGATCAGACTCAGGTCATTGGGCTTGGCAGGAAGTTGCTTTTACCCACTGAGCCATTTTGCCAGCCCAGAGTTTTTGTACAGTTCTTGTGGGATTGGATATTGGTACAGCCACTGTGAAAAACTGTTTCATCTACTAAACCAAAGATGTATGTGCCCAATGATGCCACAAAAATGAAAGGATTTATCTATCAAAAGCATGTACAAGAACATTTGTAATAGCTTTAATATCTCCAGACTTGAAATAGTTAGAGGGCTCATCAATGATACCGATACAATAGAATACTATAGACCACAGGAAGCAAAGTCACATGCCACATGGATGATCCTCAGTGAAAGTCAGGCACAAGGGAAAATATAGACTGAATTTATATAAAGTTAAAGAACAGATTTTTTAAAATTACCAAAGACTCGTGGTTACCTTTGCAAGAAGTACTAACAGAGTTAGAAGGTTATAAAAGACTCCTGGGGTTCAAAGTATTCTGTATGAGGGTCTGAGTGGTTTGAATATGTATATGCATAGAAAAAGCCTACAGCCATAAATTTAAGATATGAGCACTCTATGCTTATTATATAATACATGATACGATTAAGAAGCATAAACAAAAACAAAGTGTGGTAAATCATGAGAAATGTAAGCCTACAGAAATATGGATATGACAGGACCTCTGGCCAGTCCAGTGGGTCAACAACGTCCTGGCAAAGGGGGTGTCACACAGTGACAGCCATTTCTATGTTTGTCCTGTGGGCCTTCTTCCTCTCTGAACATAGCTTTAGTCATTTTGAGGAACCTGTACTGACCTAAGACATATATGAAAAGAATATTATTAAGGAGGCATTTTAAGGACCAGTTACTGCGGTGGGCAAGAGACAAATCTGAATGCTGCTCAATTGTCAGTCTGGAACATGAAAGGAGGCTGCCAGGGACAGCCCACTGGAGGTCATTTATGCAGTGACAGCAACGGTCCCGAGAGTTCTCTGTCCTGCAGGGACTGCTCGGGCTGCCACTGCTGTCCATCAGGGAGGTCGTTTTTCCAAAATTACATTTCTTTTTCTTTTTTTAAAAAGAAACATTTAAAAAGTATTTATTTCTGTTTTATGTGTTTTTGCCTGCATGTGTCTAAGCACACCACATTTATACAGTGCCTGCAGAGAACAGAAGAGGGCGTAAGATTCCCTAGAACTGGAGTTACAAAGGTTGTTAGTCACCATGTGTGGCCTGGGAACCGAATCTGGGTCCTCTGCAAGAGCAGCCAGTGCTCTTAACCATTGAGCCGTCTCTCCAGCCCAAACTTACATTTCTTTCTCAAGCAGTAGCACTTCTTGTTCCTTTTCCATCTCCCTCAGAATCTCTTGGTATTTCTTTCCAAGGGGGGGGGGGGAAGCAGGGAAAACATCATAAACAAGAAATTTTGCATTTATTTCAAAGTCATTGATAGGAATATCATGCCAAAATTAACTCCTAATATTCTGAATGCTTCACACAAGAGGGTGATTGCACAAAGTAAGGAGGTGCTCGACAGAATGGATATACATGACCAAAAGTTCTCGCTTTGGAACCTACTTGTGTTCAAATCCCAGATCTGTTCTGAACTACCTGAGTTCCCCAGAGCAGGTTACCTAGCTCTTTGAAGCCTCGGTTTCCTCATAACAGAATCAGTCACACTGACTTACTAGACAAATAGATTGAGAAAACACTGTACCACAAGGGCTTAGCATGGTGTCTAGAGCAGCCTTGTGTTTTGTGGTCATTCCGTTGAATAAAAGGCATATCCCCCATGACAAATACTACCCTAATTTGGGGAGATTATATCTCTACTCTGACTTTTCTCAGTAACATTATACCTTTATGTAGTGGGCCTGGTCTTCACAGAGCTGATATACAGATTGGTAGTCACTCTCGATCTAGAAAGAAAATGAACAAACTTCAATCAGAACTGAGTCTTGGATGCTTCTCCAGGAACCTACCTTGTACATTGGACATTTGGCCAGTTACCTAGCAACTTCTTAATTAAGGGGAAACAAACACCTCACAAAGAGGTGACCTCATCATTCAGGCACAGGACCTAATTTTGAGCAAAGGGAAAAATTTCACCCAGGTTGTCTGGTGTCCTAAGAAACACCAAGAAATGTTACAGAGCTGTTCAACTTGAAATTCTACAATGGTATTTGGGACACAGGAGTGTTCAGTAAAAACTGATAAAACCAATACTTTTAATGAAAGTGTTCTTTTTCCCACCTGCCTGTGAATCAGAATTTCATTCGCCAGATGCTCTAATTCTTCCCCTTCCATGCCTAGAAACAGTTCTGTTCTGAAATCTCTTGGACTTTCCTCCTAGTTATATTCTGGATAGAAGCTTAGTGGAAAAAAAAAAAAGAACACTTTTACCTTGGCTAATTCCTTCTCTTGCTGCACACAGGACTCTGTTGACTTTTGTAGTTTCACCTAGGGAAGACAGTAACAGCAGCAGAAAGTGAACAGCAATCTTTGGTGCAAGGCAAATCTAGGCCAGCAGGAAGCATAATCCAAATAGCTATTATGTGTTGAAGACAAATAATAATAATTAAGGGAGGATATCTGATCATTAGTCTCATTTTAAAAGTGGGGAAGCAAAGGCAGAGAGAAGTTATGTACATAACCAGGACAAGTCTCAGAGTGGCAGAGCTGACATTTAAGTCTCAGTGGGCTGACTCTGGTGGACCTAGTCATCTTCCTTTCTCCTACAGATCAGAGCTCATCAGCCCTTCTCTTTTACTCTTATTTACTAGTGCATGACATGCTCTCTGAATCACATATGCAGCAAAGGAAACATTTCATTTTTTTTCTTAGAAAAGGACAATGGGACTCTTGATGGTGGGACTCAGCTAAATGCCATATTTGCCCCCCAAACCACTGAGAGCTCCCCAGTAGAGTTGTTGCTCCAGATTTGGAATCCATTCCACTCGTTTATTCAACAAATACTTAACAACTGCTATGTGAAAGTCTGTTCTAGACACCTGGGCGTAAACAAAGTTTCACAAATTAATTTTCGCAGTTGGTTTGCCTTCTAGAAAAGGAAAAAGATAATAAAATTAAATTCAAAAATAAATCTTATTCTGCCCATAAACTATAGCTTGGAATCTAGGAGCATTGAGACATCCTTATGTAATCATAGAAATCAGTGTTTTCTTCCTTGAATATCTGTTATCTGTTCATCCTCCTTGAGAAATAAACTCTTGGAAAGACTCCAATGAGAATTCAGAATTATTTTATCGACTGATGAGGCTCTGGAGCCATTCCCTCCACCTGGTGGCATTGTGGTCACCTCTGTTTCTAGTGTGAATGGTAATTTTGGGGTGCTCCATGAAATTACACAGGGGTAATGAAGGGCATTGGCTCACCTCTGAGGCACAAATGGACATACTTAGCATCATACCAAGGAGCATCCATGAAAAGTTTCTCCCTCTGAAACATCTCTCATAAAATCTTCATTTTCTCCACTCACCTTCAGTTCGGCCAAAATCTGCTTTAGGGTCTCTGGATCATGGCCAGTATTCTTAAATCCTCTTGAAATCTGAAACATCATGGCCAGTAACTGTGAACTTAGCAAGGCAAACAAACTAAAGACTTAGGATAAAGGTAGACTTTGAGGTTTTAGCCTGCAGAACAGTGGTGGTTACGAATTCAAGTACTGAGGTCCATTCCAATGAATGGAAATGAGTCTCTCTGTCCCTGTGGAAGCTGCCTAAACCCGTGCCTTTTCTTAAGGTTATTTTTATTTTCCAGCTGTGTGAGTGTGCACATGAATACAGGTGCCCAGAATCCACACACACACACACACACACACACACAAAAAAAACACCAGGTGATGGGAACTGAACTCAGGTCCTCTGTAAGAGCAGATACTTAACTCTGAGCACCACAATGAAGAGAGGAGGAGAGAGAATTGACAGGTAGAGGAAGGAGTGGAAAATCTTTGATCACTTTGCGGTTCAGCTCTCAACACAATCTGTCATGACCAGCAGACAAATGCTGGTCTCAGAGTCTGTGTGAAGACTAAAGGTGATGGGGCTGTGGCACACGGAGATTTTACTGGTTGTCCTTTCTCTGTTTTTCTATTAGAGAACTTAGAATTTGAATTCTTTAGAAATCAGTCATATTTCAAGGATGGACTTGGAATGCATAAAAATTTCTTGTCTGTATGTAGTATACAATATATATTATATAATGTGACATCATATAATTTATAAAGATGCAGTATACATCTATATGTCTTTCATTTGTTCTGAATATTCCCAGAACTCATCTCTCATGTCCCCTGCCCACACCACCTGTCTTTCCCTTCTAAAGGCCAGTTCTAGAGAATGGGGGAACCTTATGACCTGGGACCCTCTTACCTTTTTCTGAAGTTCCATCACATTCTTGCTTAGAATCTTCTTCTTTTTCTCCTGTAGGAAGGAAGTAAAGGAGACAAGACTCTGTTCTCAACCTTTTACCTCATCAGGCCACAGAAATATGTGGGATGAGTGTGTCACTTAGGAAAAGTACACCTTCATCCCACACAAGGCATCTTGGACAGAGCCCGGGTTTGGCCCTGGTGCTCCAGCCCCAGAATACTCCTCTGAACACCTGTGAGATATGCAGTTGCAGAGGCCTTGAGCATGGGAAGACCGGCCCCTCCCCAGGGAAAGAGCAGAAGTTGCCTGTAGAAGGCATCCCAGGGGGCCCTTTTCAGAGGGCTGCTCACCAGCTTTGCTGTCTCGAGCTCCACGTCCCTCAGAGCCTCTTCCTTCTCAGTTATGACCTCATTGAAGTCATCCCTCTCTGGCGCTCTTCCCACTGACATGGCAATATCTCTTTCAAGGCTGAAAAACATAAAGTTACTCAGGTACAGCTCACTTCCAAGCATGCTGCCAAGACCCCAGAGAAATTAAGAAATTACCACCAAAGTCCCAGGGACCTGCAGTGATGACTAAATGAGGAAGTTGAATACAAAATCTGTATCAAAGCCTTTTGAGGCATCACAGGTCATGGTTCAGGACTTAAATAACATGCTGAGATTTGCCACCAAGGAAGTGAACCTCCCCTGACCCCATTCTAAGGGACATCAGACAAGGAGCTTCTCCTTCACCAAAGGCAGAGCCTGACCTTTGAATAGATTCTTCTTTCTTCTGAATTTTTCTGAGGAGAATCTGATTTGCCTCATCCAGTCTCTGGAGATCCTTTTCAAGGTCTGAGTTCAAGTAGTCAAGATTCTCTTTTATGGCTTCTAAAGTTGATATTTCCATTATCTCATGGCTGCAGGAAAATCACCTTCATTACTAAACTCAGGGCAGAAGAATATCTGACCCTAAGAAGGTTGTCCCTTGAAACCTCTCATTCTGCTGTCTGCTGCTGTTTATAGACCTTTCCTATTCTGCTTAACCCTCCGAGATAAACTGATTTTTGCAGTGTTTCTCACAAATTTGTGTCAGATTACACTTTAATTTTAGATACTATACTGATACCCACTAAAACACAAATCTTTTGTGAGCAAGAGAAACATTTTTCATTTAAAGAATTATGTTCTAAGTTGCTCATTTTCAACACTTATATGGTGAACATGAATTCCAAGCAACACCTATGAAGCAGTTAAAGATCAAAAATGAAAGAAATTTCCTGAATTTAATCATCTTAGTCTGTCAGAAGCTTAGGCTGGGTGGACAAGAGAGAACAGGATTGATCTTTCCCCTAAATCAGGCAGGAAAGCCCCACCACGACAGTGTGTTGAAATACAGAAAAACAAAACTGAAGTTTCTTCTTCCTAAGAAACCCTCTCAGGCTTGAGATCACATCCTGTGCAACCATGGTTGTTCTTCCTGGATTGCTGGAGACTTCCAGTGCGTTCCAAACTTAATTATTCTGATTACTCACCCACTGTCCAATGGGTTCTGACTCACGTCTTCCATTGTTGGCTTCCTAGATGTGAATACAAATGTCTGTTACGGAAGTGAAGGCCCTACCTAACATCATTGTGACTACCAAGGAAGGAGCTGGCAAAAGTTAGACACTGCTCAGGCAATGCAGAATCAAGAAGAAAACAAAGCCTTCTGTGTATCCTCATCTTACAGAACTAATCCGAACATTTTATACAAATGAAGTTTCACTAAACTAGATAACACTTAATAAAAAACTCAGAATCAGTCACACTGGAGTGCAGAAATCTTAAAAGTTCTGCTTTTGGATGATTTTCAAGTGCTTTCCTGTACCTACCTTGGTAGGTAAAGTGTTAAGGAAAAAATGTGATAGACTCATGTATGTGTACTGACAAATACAAATGGCATTTATTTCTGACTCAAACCTCAAAGAAACTAGAAGAAAGAAAGGAGGAGACCCAAGGGATACCACCAAATTGGCTCCCTGATTTCTATTATTACTTTCTACTTTCCAACAAGCTCTGGATAGTAAAGGCTGAGTCGATCCCTAGGCAGCAGCATAAACAACAGGGTACCACTGCTGGAGAAAGACAGGCATCTCAAGGACCCAGAGGATGGTATTCCACAGCTACTGTGTTTGTATAAAGTTCACAAACTAGTCTAAGAAAGGTGGAGTGTCAAACCGCCTTTCTTCTTCCACACTCTGTCTTCTATTCTTTGTCTTGGAGCTTGGAGCCATTCATTTTAAATCCTTTTGCAATGTCTTCTCTCCCCTCCTTTAATCACTTTCCCTGAATTTTCCTTTTCTTCTATTCTCTTTACCCATAAGGAATCCCAAGCCATAATGATACCTTTTGAGCACAATTTTCTTTTCTCAATTGAGATTTCTTCTGTTCCAAACAGAGATTTCCTCTCCAGCTGAATGCCAGAACTGTCACACAAGGGGTTGCCTCGCTGACTGAGTCCCCACATGTAACTGACTTGGTTACCTCTGGCTGGGTGGGGCAGCATGTCATAGTAGGTGAAGGTGGGTGGGATGGTGACAGCATCTTGCCATCTCAGTAGCAAAGTGGGAACAGAGTTCACTACTTCAAGGCAGTTTAGATGTCTTCTTAAATAGTAATACATCCTAGAGAACACATTTCTGGACACAGCCAAAACGTTTTCAGAGGCAGAATTTACCTTATGCAACACATTTCATGTCCTAAGCCTATAGGCTCTAGCAGTAGTAACAATCACTCTCATTTCTTTCCCATGATCGCTGTATGGTATATTCACAAATTGCTGCTGTCATACACAAAATGTGCATCTTTATTGGCTTATTCAAGAGCCATAAGGTAGGAAAGTCAGAGGATAGGCCAGAAGAATCTGAGCAGAGTCTGACTCCCATTCTCACCAGGTAGGATTTTTAAAGCTATTAAACAAACTTCCTTTTCCCTGAAATGGACCTCTAGGTCATTGTGAAGGAAGGGTGAGGTGCTTTGAAGCAGGCAGGAAGCTGTGAAGGAGAAACAGGAAAGAGGCAAGAGGCAAGAGTGTTAGGTTTGGAGACCCAACTCTACTGCCCACTCCTTTAGAATTCCCTCTGCGTTCTGAAGCCTTAACTGTTGGAAGAGTAGATGGGATTTTACATACCAACGACACCCTTCTTGGATTCATCTCTGTGTTCATTAAGCAGATAGGGCAGAATACAGAATTGGAGAAGTATCAATAAGGTATGTGCTTGGTTTGCTCCTGCAAACAAACTCCCACCTACATTCAATAACCCTAATGAGCTACATTGAGTCACCTATATAGAAGACATGAAAGTACAAGGGGATCTAGTAGAAGAGAAAGAAGTAGCTGAGGGACAAGACAAGGCAAGGGGTGGGGATAAATATGATCAAATTCATTATTTACATGTATGAAAATGTTACAATGAAATCCAATTTTATGTATAATTAACACATACTAATAAAAACATTCAGAAATGATAGGTGCTTAGACTTCAAACCTTTCTATCTCTATTCCTACTCGAGTACTCTATGATCTAAATCACCCTTTAAGAGAAAAATTGTAGTAATATCCAGTCCCAAGAGAGGTCTTTTGCAGTATGTGTACAGAAACGGGCCTCCCAAACAGTAGTGTCTTCCAGAATCTTCTCAGTCTTCCACTGTGCAACAATGCTGTTGCTTCTGCACTCTCCTTCATACCAAGCAACCAGTCCCAGAAGAATTAACCCCTTGACTCCCTTCTCATCTTTTACTATTCTGGATTGCTTCTAAACTACTTTCTATCCCACATTTAGGCCATGGGCTCCCTGAGTGTATTTTAATCGGTCATTTTCATATATTCTCTCCTAGCTGTGTACTCTAGGAACACTGTTCACACAGAATTCAGTGTAGAAGTAAACTGAGTTAGATAGGGAAAGTTCCTGATTTTCATTCTGAGAATTTGCAGTTGTGCTACCTTAATGTGTGAGCTTGTCTCTTGACCTGTGATGTGAAATTTACTTCACAGAGTTGTGGTGGAGATCAGATGAAGTAATGTATGTGAAGTTATCACAGTGCTTGGAATGTGGCAGTAACCGATTCTCACCCATTTGTCCCCACAGAGCACACTTCCTAGCCTCTGTTCCCTTTGCACGTCACATGTGCTGAGTGTTCGTAGAATAAATGGTTCATTCCATTCCCTTTATCCAGAGCGAGGTTCTTTGTCTTCCTCCTTCCAGCACATCTGAGGGACACTCTCTCCTATGCAGTCTCATGAATACATGCTTGTCATTTATGATGCACCACAGTAGAGTCCACCATGGAAGACCACATCCTCCAGGCTTCTGGTTGAGAAACACTGATGAACATACCTCCCATCAAACTTCCTCTTCTTTCCCTTAAAAATGTTGTACAACTTCACCCTCTAGATGAAACCTTCTATAGTGAATCCTTCTTAGCTTATTGCTCCAGATAGGTAATGCACACTTTCAGTGAGAATGTATTTTCCTTTGATACCAGGAAGTTCAAAGCCACATTCAAAGTCCCTAACTATTGTCACCATACTAAACATTATGGTCTACGTATCTTTCCTTTAGTTTTATTCTTCTACTTACATTTCACACAGTTCTGAATTTTACCTTACTTTCACATTCATTTTCTATTAAGTATTTTTCACTAAATATAGATGATTCAGATACAGATAGATAGATGTATAGATATAGCTATAATTATGGACAATAGATAGGGATATGAGGGCAGCAGAGGGGTTAAGTGTAGTGGATAAGATCATTGATTTGGGAATCAAACCAAACTGAATTTGAATGCCTGCTTCTCTACTTTCCAGACTGGAGGATGTGAAGAGGTTATTGAACTTACTGAACCTTGTTTCTCTAATTTGCAAAATGGAGATAATGTGTGGCTACTCCATGAAATCAGAGGCTAAAAAGCGATAGATCACAATGTCGGGCATGCTATACGTGCTCAACCATTTATAACTAAAGCAGCTATCATTGTTAAAAAGCACTTAAACTGGCTTGCCACTATCAATGATCTCTTCTTCATCTACCCCTCCAAGGTATTCCTCTAGGCTGGGTCTCCACCAACCAACCTTTGCCACATCCTTCTCTTTCTTCTACTTCTCTATCTAGCAACTCTTGGTTCCACTTTATCTTAGGTAATCTGGCTTCCTTCTAGACACTATCCTTGTTTCTTCTGCTCCTGCTTCCCATACATACACTATCCTTCAGCCCTGTTCTCAGCATAGAATCTGGAACTATATAGGAATTATATACCTTAATTTTGAATTTTAAATTTATTACTATTGGGGTTTTGGGGTGTCTGTGTGTGTGTGTGTGTGTGTGTGTGTGTGTGTGTGTGCTTATGTTGGGAATTAGCTCCCTCTTCCTACTCTGAGATCTGGGTATCAAATTGAGGTTGTCAAGCTTGCACAGCATTTGCTCTGAACCATTGAGCCACCTTGCAGGCACCTCAGTTTACATAGGCCACGCATAAAGGCCATCAGATGAATTGAGTCTTTTGTGATGATATGGGAACTGTGATAGCCTCCACAATAGTCAACATAATGAGCTTGAGATGATTACTTGCCAGAGAATGGTATACAGTAGGTGATGAGGGTACACACACACACACACACAGTGGAATTTTTAGACCGGAGAGATGACCCAGTCGGTCACACTTCATGCACAAGCATGAAGACCTGAGTTCAGATATCCAGCACCCAAGTAAAAAAGCCTAATGATCTTCAACCTCAGTAAGAGACCCTGACTCAAAAAATAAAGTAGACAAAACTGGGCGGTCGGGGCATATGCCTTTAATCTCAGCACTCAGGAGGCAGAGGCAGGCAGATCTCTGTGAGATAGAAGCCAGCCTGCTCTACATCGCAATTTGTAGGCCAGCTGTAGCTACATGGAGACCCTGTCTCAGGAAAAGCAAAACATAACAAAAAATAAGGTGGACAGTAACGGAGGAAGACATCCAGCAATGATCTCTGGCCTCCACATACAAATGCCCAGGAGCATGACTGCTAGATTTTCTAATAAACACAACATGAGTTTTTAAGAAACTACCAAACTACTTTCCATAGTGGCTGTACATCCTATACTCCCATCACTAAATGCATCAGAGATCCAGTTCTTCAGCGTCATTTCTAGCATTTGGTGATGCCATTTTTTATTTTAGTTATTCTGACAGCTTTACAGTAACAACACATCATTGTCTTAATTTACATCTCCCTATAGATAAGTGTTAATTAAACACCTTTTAGTGTGCTTATTTGCCACCTATGCATTCTCTTTAGTGAAAGTCTCTCATGTTTTTTGCATATTTTCTAATTTTTCTTTCTTTTCTTTTTTTTCCTTTACTTTCTTTCTTCCCTTTTTTAAGCTATTGGATTTGGTATAGTTTACATAGATTCTGTTTTTATTTATTTTTTATTTCATGTGTGTGCTTTACCTGCATGTAAGTGCACCCATGTCATGCAATGGCCACAGAGGCCAGGATGGCACCAGATCTCCCAGAACTGCAGTTACACATGGTTGCTAGCCACCCTGTGGGTGTTAGGAACTGAATCTTGCTCCTCCACAATAGCAGCTAGTGCTGTTAACTACTGAGCCATCTCTCCAGTTCCTATATATTCTAGCTAGGAACCCAAATATTTGCCAGTATTTTCTCCCAGTCTATATTTTATTCTTTTATCTTTTATCTTCTTTAGTTTGGTGTTATTGGTGGTAATTGTATGTATATACACATTTTCATGTGTGTGAACTCATGTGTGTGGAGGCAACAGGTTGACATTGGTATCTGTCTTAATCACTCTCCACTTCAGTTTTTGAGACAAGGTCTCTCACTGAACAAGAGCTCACAAATTCAGCAAGACTCACTGGCTTGTAAGCTCCAGGGATCCACCTGTCTCTACCTTTCAACTGTCAGAATTACAGGTACATGTTTCTATACTTGTATGACAAGCATTTTACTACTTGAGCTATCTCCCCAGCTCCTGCCTGCCTTTTCATTTCTTAACAGAGTTCACACAGAGCAGATTACTCTAGTTTTGATCTAATTTATATACAGAAATTTTCTTTTGTGGCTCATGCTTTTGGTACCATGCCTAAGAGTCTTCTCTAAGCTCTGAGTCCTTAAGATCTTCTCCTAAAGCTTTTGTCATTCTACATTTCACCAGTTTATATCGAAATCTAGAATCCATTTTTATATCATTTTTCTATAACGTGAGGTTAAAGTGCCAAGATTTTTCCAATTCCTGATCGACTACTTTTGTTCTACTGAATTGCTTTGCACTTTTGTCAGAAAATCTATTGGCAAGGTCATAGCTTTTTAACAATTTCAGTTTATTTTACAAATTCTACTAAGGAATATGAATGTATTCTACCTATGAATACCTAGAATAAATATATATTCTACCTATAAACATATACTCTTTTTTTCTTCCAAAGTAACTTTAGTTAGTAGAGATGCATGGCTAATCAGTAAGGTGTATCTGGATCTTTTTGAGGTATATGACATATTTTTTCAGTCACATGTCATCCCCAAACACCCATACTTTTGAGTGTGGACTATTAGTTCTTTTACTTTGGTTTATCACTACACTGGACAATCCTTGAATGCAAACCACTTACTGTGAAAGTGTATGAAATGCTTGCCTGTCTACTTTATAGAGTTCCCTTCGTGCTAAAAAAAAAAAACAGAAGGAATGATATCATTGGTGTGCACAGACCTTTTAACACGTTCCTTTTTAGTTGAGTCTAACACTCACCATTTTGGGCTTCCACAGGACACTCCCTTCACCTAAGGGTGCATTTATGATAAAGCATCATGGAACTCTGGGCTTCAGTAACATAGAGAAACAGAATGGAGTCTAATGTTTCATGTTTCACATTATGACTTGTATTTTAAAACATATTTACTTATTTATTTAAGATATTTTTATTGAATTATTGTGTGTTTCATACAGAACATCTCAATCTTAATCATCTTTATAACCATTTCCTCACCAGCATCTCAATACAGGCTCCCAACTGGAATCCATACAGTCTTTCATCTGTGTTAAGGTCTATTGTGTCAAGTTAGTGTCCACAAATGTTCCTCACTGCACATTCATTCACTGAGGTATGGTTCACCAATGTGGAGTACTTTGCTTTAGGAAGATTAGTTCACCCTCACCCAATAGTAATCAGGTGCCAATATTTCTTAAGCAAAGATTGGGGTCTGCTAACCAGTTCCATGCTGGATTTTTGTCTGCTTGAATTTGCATGTGTCTTGAGCATGCCAAAACGATTGCTGTAGGTTCATAGGAGCAGGGTCCCAGGAACTTATAGGATTCTATTTCCATATGGTCACAGACCTCCTCACTGGCTCTTATAATCTTTCTAGTCCCTCTTCCACAATGACCCCTGAGCCCTGGGTGAATGAAACTTAATATAAGAGTCCTGTCCAGGGACCCACACTCTACAGATTCCTAATCTCCATTCTTTGGCTATTTGTGATCTTTTGTGTTCCTGGTCCTCTGTTGCATGAAGGAGCTTCATTAATCAGAGTTGAGAGATTCATTAGTGTCCTCTTTATCCCTAGTTGCATGATGCATTAGCCTTGGGTGTAGAGGTTGCATTGTAGATGTGCTGCTTAGGCATGGGCAATTCACAGACAATGTATGTGTGTGATGAGTTGTGGTACTCTGTAGTAGTCTATATCTGGTGCAACAGAAGTTTCTTTGATGAGTGGTTGACTGTAGATATAAGGATACATATTTTGCACTTAGTAAGAAATTACATTAGCCTAGGGATGTGACAGCCTTGGGGATTTCTCTAAGATCTATGACCTCTTCAGCCACGTGTATTTGGCTATGATTATAGTAATACATATGAGTTTCCTTTCATTGAGTGGGCTCTAAGACCAATTAGGTAGCTATTTGGTTCCAAGATAAAAGTGCTACTACAGCACCAGTGTCAAGTGCTGTGTCAGTCATTGATGTGTTTTTTTTGGTCATGAAGCTGGTATTGGGCCATTGATTGATCTTTTTCCTTGTCAGCCTTCATAGAGTTCTTCAGAGCTATGTCTATGAGAGCTAGTCTCCAGGGGAAGTGGCTTCTGTGTCAGTTCCAGTTCCTCCAAATCTGGTCTCTGAAGTATATTCTGTTTTCAGCAATAGGGTCTTACCTTCAGATTCTAGGAGGCCATCTAGGGTGGTGGCAATAGCCTGTGTAATTTGGGGCTTCTCTTGGACCACCCTGGCCAACAACTCAAAGTAAGGTTTCTCCTGTCTGGCTCTGTTTCTTGTTATATAGCCTTCAGCTATGCACATAGACTCATGTAGAGATACTGTATGTGGAATTTGTCATTAGGATAATAACCGAATTTTAAAATGGGCAAAGGAGTTTGTATTAGTTACTTTTTTGTTTCTGTGATAAAACACTGTGACCGAGTGAACTTATAAAGGGAAGAGGTTATTTGAGCTTAGGGTCCCAGGGGTAAGAGTGCATAATGAGAGCAAAGGTGACCAGTGCAGAAAGCAGCAACCACATGTGAAGCAGGCACAGGAAGCAGAGAGCAAACGGAAATATGGCAAGGCTTGAGAACTCTCAAAGCCCGCCCCCAGTGACATGCTTCCTAGAGAAAGGCCACACCTCCTAAAACCTCTCAAAATAGCACCACCAAATGGGAACAAAATGTCCAGATACTTAGAACCTAGGGGGACATTTTCACTCAGACCATCACAAAGTTGCTAAGTGGATTTAAAACAAAACCCAAACCAAAAATGATCCACAAAGGCCAAGAGATCTGTGAGATGATACTGCATGTCAGGAAAATGTAAGTCAAAACCACAATGTGAACAGCACACCTCTAATCGCAGCCCATGGGAGACAGAGGATGGTGGATCTCTGTGAGATCAAGACCAGCTGTTCTACATAGAGAGCTCCTGGTCAGCTGTGGGTACAGGGAGACTCTGTCTCAAAAAGATAAAAACAAACAAACAAAAAACAAAACCAGCATGGTATCACCTTACCTGTTTAGATGGCTATCACATTATAAAGACAGTGATATTGGTAAGGATGTGAATTAAAGGACACTCCTCAAAAGATTTAAGATAGACAGATGTGGTGGCACACACCTTTGATACTAGCTCTCAGGAAGCAGAGGTAGGTGGATCTGAGTTTCAGCTCAGTCTGCTCAACATGTGAGTTTCAGTGCAGTCAAAGATTAAAAATAGAGCTGGAATCTGATTCAGAATGCTATTACTGAGCATCTATCAGGATTTTGTACATATATGCAGCACCCATGTTCATTTCAGATCACTCATAATTCAAAAGACACAGCAGCAACTTCAATATCCACAGAGATAAATGGCAGATAAATCAACAGAATTCATCTGGTCTGAATAAATGGAGAACTTCTGCCATTGTTACAAGTGGAGGATATTATGCTGAATGAAATAATCCAAACAGAAGGAAAAATACTGTATGATAGCACTTATATGAGAAATATAAAATAAGCAAGATCATTAAGAATAGAGTGATGTTTTCCCAAGGCTGGTACACAAGGTGTGAATGAATGTTACCAGAAAGAAGCTAAACTTCCAGCTGAACTTTCTACAAGGCAGATCAACTGATTAGAACTTCGGTGATTGTGGAGAGTTTGGAACGTTATGAGTCCAGAGCCAAAGGATCTTGGGTTGTCTTCAGCCATCTTAATAAGCCATTTATTGCCCTCCCCCGCCCCCCCACTGATTGTAGTGGTTTGAATGAGAATGTCTTCCATAGGCCCTAAGTTTTTGAACACTTTGTCCCTGGTTGGTGATGCTGTTTTGTAAAGTGTGGGAGGTGTAGGTATGCTGGAGGAAGCAAAACACTGGGGGCGGGCTTTGAGAGGACATAGTCACACCCATTTCCAGCCTGACTCTTTCTACTTCCTGTGCCTGCTTGAGTGAGCACTCACCTTTCTGCTCCAGCTGCCTCTGCCACCATGCCTCCCTGCCACAATGGACTTTTATCCCTCTGGACCCATAAGCCCAATAAACTTTTCCCTTTATAAGTTTCCTTGGTCATGGTGTTTTAGCACAGCAACAGAAGTAGCCAATACACTGACCTGACAGCTTTGGGACCATTCAGTAAGGTAAGTCACTTGGAATGTACAAACAGAGCACATTTTTTTTGGAGTGTACAAACAGACCATTAGTTTTCCAATCAACCAAAAGGCCTCATAAGAATACGGTTAGACAGCATCTGAGGACTATAACAGAGGTTTTACCCGTAAGAATACGCTTAGTCAGCATCCGAGGACTATAACAGAGGTTTTACCCCCTTTGCTTCAACCCACCTATCTAATGTTTCAACCACTGCATTTGAAACATACCCTGATTTATGACTATTCTGTTATTATAAAAACTTCACAAAATTGCTTCTACATTGGAACATGGAATTTGGAATATCCTAAATCTCTATTCCTGATCCATGCTCAATCATATTTGGCTCTAGGATAAGCTACCTCTTAAACTCTTTGAGGTGACAGTTCTGTTTTTGCATCAAGGGAAACAAGGAACATGACATTTTAGTTAAAAATGAAAAATAAGTTCTAGAGATCCACTGTATGTACACTAAACATAGTTAATTTTGTAGCATATATTTTAAAAGTTGCGAAGAGTATAGATGCGTTAAATGCTCCTACCATAAACTCTAGTATTTCTATAAGTACTAACAATAGAATAATTAATATAATAATAAAAATGAGTGTGGAGGAAAGTTTTTGAAGGAATGGATATATTTATGATATGTCTTGAAGTGATAAGCACAGGTGTATATTTCCTTCAAAACTTTTAAATATGTTTTAAAATTTTTGCATAGATGAGTGTTTTCCTTGCATGTATGTAAGTGCACCCATGTCTTGCAATGCCTGCAGAGGCCCGAAGAGGGTGTTGGATCCCCTGGAACTGGAGTTACATATGGTTGTTAGCCACCATATGGGTGCTGAGAACCAAACCTGGGTCCTCTGTAAGAGCAACCAGTGCTGAGCCATCTGTCCAACCCTAAACTCCTAAATTTGTATGAGTTAAATATGTATACACAGCTTTTTGAATACCAAGCATATCTCAGGTTTAAAATAAAAGAAGAAATTTTCCCATGAATTGCATCTTGCTCAGGAAAACAGAGATGATCAGATGAGACCACTGAGAATGTATCCTGTTTCAAACACTATTGGAATATTTTTCAAGTGTCTATTTTATTTTAAGTAGTTTTCTATACTCTAGAGATATAGAAGTAAATACTAAGACACAATTCCAGCTTTTATGAAACTTCCATCCTTATGTGGGGCAAGCAGTTTAAAAATAACAAGAAAAATAATACATTAAATGACAGTAAAAGCTATAATAAGAAGGCAAGGGAACAGTCTATAGGTCAGAATGATTTTCAATACAATGATCATGGAGTCTTCTTGAAGATAATTTTAATAAGAAGGTGATCATAGGATGAGCTATATGGAAATCTGAGGAAAAGAGCATTGTGGGCAGAGATACACAAGTGCAGTGCCCTTGCCAGTCAGGATGACTGAACTAAGTGCCGAGAAACAGAAAGAGCAAGGTGTAAAGAGATAGGTCAAACTGTGTCAGAAAGCCTGTTAAAAATTACTTTGACTCTTACTCTAAAGAAAAATTGGGAAGGTCTTGAGTATAGAAAGTAGAAGGGTAATAATACGTCCCTCTTGCTTTTAAACAAGATCCCTCTGGCTGCTGTGTTCAGTGCAGGCTACTTACTGGCAGCCTATCACAGATGGAAACCTGTTACAAACTCCAGGTAAAAGGCAAGTGGTGTGTGTATCAAGGAGATGGCAATTCCATTCATGAGAAGTCATTGACTAAACAACTATAACATAAAGTGATCATTTCCTGAGATGAAACAGCTCTGTGTGAGAAACAAGCTGTGGGAGAGAGACAAGATGTTAAGACTGAGCATGTTTCAAGTGACTACTGGACATAAATGTGGAGAATACGGTCCTGTGGGCACATGTTTAGGAATTTCCAGTGTGTAAGATAGAAGCAGATCATGTTGGGAGTGAGTAGACAGAGATGAAACAAATTTAAAGACTGTTCCTGTATCACTCCACAATTTAAAAGAGATGATAGAACGCCAGGATATGAAACTGGGCATGAAGGTCCCAAGGAAATGAGAGGATGCTAAGAGTAGGCCAAAGTGACAGGTGATCTTTTAATAAAAGTAAAATTGGGAGAAAGCATTACAGATTTATAGATATGCCAACAATTAAACATTACATTCCATCAGGACTTTTTGTGGATCCATAAGAGATGGATTCATCATTCAAGAGAAACATAAAAGAGGCAGTGATATCAGAAAATTTTAATATGGAATCTCCCAAGTATTCATTCAAGGAATCTGAAGTCCTCATGTCAGACAAGATGCCTAGTGCCTTGACTGTTTCCAAGCCTTTTTACCCATGCACTTTTACACATCACTGTCATCTGCCACATGAGAAAGATGGAGACACCCTTATTGTGGTCAGCAACCCAGATTTATTAATGTACTGTGGCAAAGAGTTCTCAATTTTGAAATTCTAGGTTCAGTCAGAAGTAGCCCAGTGTAACAGTATGAAGTATAAATCAGTACTTCAGAATTTGACCCTATAATTCCAGGTCCTAGTCTCAAAAAATGAATTTGGATGACTCTTGAGGGATAACACTCAAGGTTGGCTTCTGACCACATAGGTATACACAAGCGGGTAAATGTGCACTTCCTCACACACAGGTGTATACACACAGATGTGAATATGCACACCATCACACGTGCACACATGCACACACACACACACAAAGTAGAAGCAAAACTGTCTAGGGGAACAAAAGGGACTAATAGAAAGAACATGAGTAGGAGAGGGGAGTGTAGGGGATAATTAGACATATACTTCATTATATACTTGTATGAAAATTCCTTCTGTAGCACAGTATCATGTACAAAACAAAAAGTACATAAGACACAGAAATATGCATATTTGGGGGAAATTCTGTAAACATTTGCCTGGTAAATACATTTTGAGCACTAGGATTCTTATCTGATGTGGCATGTTTAAAAAACATTTATTTATTTTTATGTACATGAATGTTTTGCCTGCATGTATGTAATGCATACAATGCCTGGGGAGGCCAGAGGAAAGCATCAGATCCCCTGGAACTGGAGTTGTGGTCAGTTGTTAGCCACCATGTAGGTACTGAAAATTGAACCTGGGTCCTCTGCAAGAGCAGCCAGTACTCTTAAACACCAAGCCATCGCTCATGTGCCATGTTTGGTATGTTTAATTGATTCATAGCTATCTATAATAGTTGGGAGATCATTTCTAATTTTTTGTATAGTTAATCTATTGATATTGCCTAAGTTCATGGTTTGTGAACAAGAACAATGATCTGCCATTCAGTTAACATAAGAATGGATAACAGATAGACTGATAAAAACATATATGAAAGTAGAACAGTGATGCCACATTGTGGTGTTCTTTCTTACTGTGAATTACTATATAATTTCTTTTCTCTTCTTGGTTCTTTTATCCTAGTCTACTGTTTGATCTTGTGTTCTTCCTGCTTCCTGAGGATTTGACCTTAAAAAGCCACGTGTTATTAATTTTACAGAATTCTGTTTTTCACCTTAAATAAGTTAGATTCATGCATTATATAGCAGGGCCTCCATCAATTCAATTTTTTATAAGATTTCTGTAGAAAGTAAGATACACAAATTCTTGCCAATATAGACTCATTACTGAAAATAGTTTCCTGATTTGTAATTTTCTGGTGTTCTCTAATGGCCTGGATTCTGAATACCTGTGTGGCCTCTCTAGAAGGAATGGCTTACAGGTTGGCTTTAAACTGGATAAAAATTCTCCTATTATGGGTGTCACAATTCTTCTTTGTCCTCTTAATCTTTAGACATTTTTCTATTGTTTTGTCACCATCAAAATTTGAGAAGTCTGTACTGCAGCAAGCAGTTATATATTTATAACAAAAACATATCTAAACTGCTTTGAGGTGAAAGAGGATGGGGTAATTAGTTGCTACAAGGGTTTGATGGCCCATGGAAGACTTCATCAGAGATATCAGTTAAACTGTAAAAAGACTACATGCTTACTAAGCAGAAAGACTTTCAGATATAGGAGAAAGGCATACAGAAAGTAAATGTTCATTATATTTTAGTTTATTATATTTCATCCAGAAATTATTTTAAGTAATTATAACCGAATTGTTTCTGAGTTCTATCACCAATGATGAGAGCCAAACTTGGAAAATCATGGGAAAGATTGAACTGCAACTTTATCCAGTCATTTCATCCCACACAGACCTACTTTCCTCAAATCACTTTTTCATTTCAAAACATACCTGCCTTATAGCCTTACATACTCTCAGGCTCCCCACTTTCACTTTTCAAGACAATAATTCACTATTTCAAAACGCCCTTAATGAATGATCACAGCTATCAGGATTCTTTTCAAAAATGACAATAATACTTTAATACAAGCAATTTTTTTTTTACTGTTGGTTAGTGGATATTTGGGAAATTTTAATCAGTTTGGTAGATTTGTGGGAATATATTTTAGTAGCATTAATGTAACTTAATAAAGAGAACTATGTAAAATATTGTCTATTTTTCAATAAGTAGACATTAATACCTTAGTATTTCAAGTTGTCTCTTAGCCAAAATAATCTTTGCTTCATTTGCCCCTTGTCATCAAGATTATGTTTTTCCAAGTTTATGATGAACTAATTTCACTGGAAGTTGGAATTATATTTTGAGTCTCAATTTAAATATAGAGATAGCAATTAAAAGAGGGCAGAGACACATTTTTCCTCATTTAGTTGAGCAAGATTGCATTAAAAGCGTTTTCCTTTCATAATGAAGCTTAGAAAATGATAATTTACCTAACTTTCTTCATTTCTATGGAAAGCCTTTCATCACTGTTCTGGTTTCTCTCCTAATAAGTGAAAATGGAAATGGAAATACATTAATTAAATTCTCTAATAAGATTCTGTAGCTATTGGATGCAAACTCTAGGGAAATCATAAGCTCCTAATTACAGCTTATCAATTGCAATTAACTCTTCAAACTAGTCCCTAGATGTGCTTGAGAAGAAGAAAGAATTGCTAATAAATTTTACAGGCACTTGAGAGGTCTTTCTACAACTGTCAAGGGGCTACTATCAATCAATGGAAGAAAACCCTAATCCTGATTTGGGGAAATATATCAGATGGTATAGTCATTATTTCCTGGGACAGACTCAGTACTTGGGTTTTGAGCAGTTGGGTTGGTACTGGGCATGATGGCTGAGACAGCTTGGCCAGCTTAGGTCTACACTGTGGAGATTTCTGCTGAGTGCTTTCAAGCTCCAGTTTCAATGGCAGTCAAGTATTCAAGGTGACTTGAAAGATTGATGCTAAAATTCAGTGAAGCCAGACAAATATGAGATATTAAATATAGCAAGATATGTGTTTAGCATCTAGGTCACGTATCTGCAGACAGTGTTTTGATTCTAGAATGATAATCAGGCTTTTAAGCTAGAGGCTTTTAGGTGTGGCTTCCGTTTCATGCTGATGAGCACCAGGGATGTAACATCCACCTCCTTCCCTGTAGAATCCTTGACCTGGATGCTTACTGGAAAGGTTTTGAGCACCTTACTCCGGCTTCTTTGCCTCTTCCTCATGCGACACTTTCCTATTTGATACCATCTGGTGATCTAAAGCTGTGTAAGAAGAAATTATACCCTAGACTGAGAGTCTAAAGACAAATAAACTCACCACAATAGATCTATAATTGGGCAGGGCTCAGTTAACCATCACTCTCTTCTCCACTGAGCTATCAGGCTGGGAGCTGGAAGACTCATTTTCTAGATTTCTCAAATGGCTATAAGGTCAGTGCTGGTTGTGCAAGGAGCTCAGCTAGGCCTGTGGCGTGGTGGCTTGCTTCCTTTCCTTAGACTGTTTTGACTGCCTCAAAGCATGAGTTCCATGGGAACCAGCTAAAGCTGGTGGCCATTTCTAATGTAGTCTCCCAAACTACTATTATTTCCACTATACTTATGCAGACAACTTTGCCTCATTTTAAAGGGATGAGATTGAACTCATCATTTAGTCTAGAGAGAGCTACTATTGGAGTCATTTTTTAATGTAACCTGCTGCAGAGCAGGAACCTGCTCATAAGATATCTGAGCATCTGAGATGTAGTGTTCTTCTGTCTTGTCTAGTCTGTATACTCCTGATTCCTTCTTGAAGGCCTGTTTCCTACACAGAAGTTTCTGAATGACCTTCAGCCTTTGGCAAATCTTTGTTTGTATGCCAGCGTTCTACTTCTCTGAAGTACTGGTTGAAAAGAGTTTTTTTAAAGATTTATTTTTATTTTATGTATATGAATATTCGTATATATGTATGTGTATCATGTACATGCTTGATGCCTGGGGAGGTCAGAAGAGGGTATCAGTTCTTTGAAATAGAAGTTACCAATAATTGTGAACCACCTTATAGGTGCTGGGAACTGAATCCAGTCCTCTGTAAGAGCAGCAAGTGTTTTTCACTGCTGAGCCATCTCTTCAGCCTCTTGAATTAATTGTAAATTAACTGAGAGACTGTTTTTCTCATGTGTCAAATTAAGCCATGTGAGATAATTTCATAAATACCTAAAGCACACTGAGTCACCTTTCTCTCTCTGTCTCTATCTTAGTCTCTCTCATTGCTCCTCTCTGTCTTTCTTGGTGTTAAGATTACATATAAACATTTATATGCATGAGGAGGAGGAATATTTTGTGAAGCAACTGGCTTGCATTCTTCAACACCCTCAGTGTCTGTGAAAGACAAAGGAAGGCAGAACTTTTCCATATGAAAAGGAGCTAAAAGCATGACAAGGTGTAACATGGATCGTGAAATAGGGGAAAGGATACAAAAAGCCACCACTGCACAATTAGCAAAAGTCAAACACTATACCAACAATAAGCATTATGCAAATTATATAAAATTTAAATTAGTTAATTTGAATAAGCTTGAATTCCAGCATGAGTCATAACACAAAGATCATAAATTTTAACACTGGAGTCAGGCAAGACTGTTCAGTGAGTAAAGGCATCTGCTGCCAAGCCTGACGACCTAAATTCGATTCCCAGAATGGTGGAAGGAGAGGACCAACTCCCAAAATTCTTCTCTGATCTCCACACATGCTTTGTGACTTACGTGTATGTGCATATACATGGATTTACACATACTAAGTAGATGTAACTAAAAGAAAATATTTTTAATGAACACCCAACACTCATCTGTATTTCAACTAAATGAGCTCTCACTAATCAACACTGGGGCACGGTGAGGTTCGGCAAGTGGGAAGTATTTAATCAAAATTTGTCCTCAAACTACCAAACACCAGGAAATGACTTCAGAAGAAACTAGGATTGAAGCTTATTGCCTGCATCTGACTTCCTTCAGCTTAGCAAGGCAGTAACCATAGAAAGAAGGGAAGCTTCTGCTTTGGCAGTGACAGCTCATGTCCCTGCTCACACCATCCTGCTTGGGCTACTTTATATTCATGATTTTGCCTAACTATCCGCAGCTTGTCCAAGTCCGGTAAGTTCCACTGGACTTTGCTCTTTGTCTCTCATGACCCCCCTTCTCCATTGAAAGCTTGTGTTTTACTCTGATCTGTTGAATTCCACACTCTGAGGTCATCCTTAGGAGCTCCAGATCCTCATTGTTCTGTTTCTGTAGGCACTGTTAATCAAGTTCAACGAGGTATAGTTCAGTCTCTCTACCCCCACCCCTGCCACACAACAATTCCAACTTTTAGCCCACCTCTGTCATAGTATCATATTAATCTTAAGTATAAAGGTGTTCTGGATAGTTTTAGTTGTCAAGTTGACACATCTGGGTAGAATAAACTTCAGTTGAGGAATTTCCTCCATTGGTTTGGCTTGTGGCCATGTCTGTGGAGCATTTTCTTTATTGTTGAGTGATGGAGGAGGGCCCAGCCCACTGTAGAAATGTCACCACAGGCAGGTGGTCTTGAGTTGAATAGGACAGAGGAGCAAGCCAGTAAGCAGCATGCCTTCATAATCTCTGCTTCATTTCCTGTCTCCAGGTTCCTGCCCTGAGTTCCCTCGGTGATGAACTTGTGACCTGGGAAATATAACATAAAATAAACCCTTTCCTCCCCAAGTTCTTTTGGTCATGTTTTTATCACAGCAATAGAGAAGCAAGCTAGGACAAAAGGAATCCCACTTACTTAATAATCAGAACAACTCTGTCCTGATTGTCCTCCATATCTTTTTGAGGTGAAGACTCATTTACCTGTTTTGCCAGACTTTGGGGTCTTTCCCACAAGGACTGTTTCCTCCTCTTCCTCTTCAAAAACAATTTTTTTTTGAAAAAACAACCCAAACCTCCAATGCCTTCCTTTGAGGTAAAAAGGAACATTTACCTTTTAATTATTTTAAAATTGTATGCATTGTTCTTTTCTGTTTTTCTTTTGAGAGGAGATCCTGTATATAATAGTTCAAGTTGTCCTCAGACTCAATGATCCTCCTGCTTCAGCCTCTTTGACCTCAGATTCAATGATCCTCCTCCCTCAGCCTCTGAGTGCTGGGATTACAGTCATGTGCCACTATACTCAGCTTAAATTATATGTTCAATGTGAAACGGAGCATAAATATAGTATAAAATACATATATGGCCAGGCATGGTGGTGAACATCTTTAATACTAGCACTTGGGAGACAGAGGCAGGTAGATCTCTATCAGATCCAGGCCAGCATCATCTACATAGCAAGTACCAGGTTAACTGTGGCTACAGGGAGACTCTGTTTCAAAAAAAATATGTATCGTTGAAAGAATATTAACCAATACTCATGTACTCAAGCCAGGATATGAAAAATATTCCAGTTATCCTCTTTATCTTACTCTGATCTCATGTCCTCTGTTCCAGAATACTAGCCATTATGAATTTTATAGCTATTCCTTTACTTCCCCCTATAGGTTTACCATCTACGTATGAACTCTAAAGCACATTGTTGTGTTTATTCTTGTGTATTTTGAATTATAACATGTACCCTCTTATGTAATCACCCTCTTTTGAATAACAATGATCAATGATTCATATAGGTTTGGGGGTGTCATTATACATCATTTCTTCTGCTGCATGTCACAGATTCTGTCTATGTAATACAGCTTACAACTCTTAGACTGTTGTCAGTGTTTAGCTATTATTAATAATGCCCGTGGAAAGGATTGTACACTCCCTTCTGGGATAAAAGTGCAGGTGTGTTTTTAAGGTAAAGTGTATAATGAGATTTATGGCTTATGGGATAGGTATATGTTCTAGTCTGGCATTTATTATGCTTTTCCAGACATGTATCCACCAGAGTGGCTGTTTTCTTCAAATAGTTTTATACCTTTCTCATTTCAATATTGATCTCATAGATACTATATGTGATTTCTTGTTAATTTATGTGAATTATTACATCACACCTAACAGTGTCCAACTGAAATTTTCAGTTTTTTATGTGATTTTAGGCAATACAAAGGCAAGATGCCTGCTGTTTTCTTTAGCATATTCTATTATAGGTAGAGAAAAGCTAGCTTTTACAGTTCTCAGGATTTTACTGAGACCATTACTCTGATCTCTGATTGTGAAGGATTCCAGCATTCTAATAATAATTCTGGAAGTCATATAGTATTCTCCTATAAGAAATTTCTATTTTATTCTATTAGCTTTGACAACACAAGATACAAGATAACTAGATCTATTCTAAATCTCAAAGATTTGATTCTTCATATATTTGCATATGAAACAGGAAACACAAAATCTTTTGAATCATATATTAAGTCTATAAAATTATTTTTCAGGTACATAATCCAGCAATTGAAAATTACTTCTTCACATTCAGAAGACAGTTAATTCTTAACACTGCAACAATTTGTCTTGTCATGGTGTGATATTTGTAGAGAACTAAAATAGCATGACAACACAAACCCTTCTGACTTTTGGGGATTTCAAATGAAAAGGTTGAAACCATAGCCTGTAGTTACACAAATTAGGATATGCCCTCACTAGAACCTTAGTCCTGGAACAAAACAGGAGCAGGCCAAGTGTGGTGGTGCACACCTTTTATCCCAGTGATTGGAAGGCAGAGGAAGGCCAATCTCTGGTCAAAACAGGAGCAGTTCTGAGTAAAATAGTTCTCAGTGAGCAGAAGCAGTTGAAAGAGAGATGGCTCAGGAGTTAAGAGCACTGGCTGTTCTTGCAGAAGACCTGGGTTCAAGTTCTAGAAACCACATGGTGGCTAACAATCATCCATAACTGCAGTTCCAGGAGTTCTGACACTCTCTTCTGTCCTCTGCAGGCACACTTACATACATGCAGGTATAACACTCATACACATCTAAAACAAAAATTAAAAACTAACTTTAGTCTTGGGCTAAGGGCCCACTCTTGCCCTCAGAACCCCAAATCCTGAGACTAATCTCTTAGTTTAGGCCTATTCACTATATCCAGAATCCCATACACAGACCAGCTCAGATTTTCATTTTGTTAGAGCTTCACAGGCTGCCCCACCCCCAACCTGTCCTTGCATTCCTGTGACCTCCAATCTACCTTGCTGGTCCCCCCGCCCCCCGCAACCTGCCTTGGATTTCTATGAGCAGCCTTCTTCACTGGGGTCCAGACCTTTATAGACTGCCTAAGAAAGCCTCAATTCAGCCCCTGCCCAGCAATTTTCCCACATTGTGCTGTGCCTGCTGACTAGAGAGCACAGATCTTAAGAGAGAGCCTGAGTGCCTCTGAGGGAACTCTGGAACAGCTGAACTGGAGCCATCTGGTCTCTCCAATATAAAACTAAAAGAGAGAACATGAACCTTGACAAACCAGCTTTTCTTACCTAATAAGAAAACAACCAAGTCACATCAAGTATACAAACAGAATCAAACTTCTGCCAAACAAAGGAAGGCTAGAATTTCACACCAGACTCACAAACAACAAAAGAAATCCACATGCCAATATCACAAAGAAAAAATAATAATAGGAAAAACCCAAATAATATGTCCCCACCAAACATCACCAATCCTACAGAAGAGTTCTACAGGAAGAATCCCATAGAGATCACCCAGAACATAGAGTTTAAAAGAACAATCATAAACATGATCAAATAATTCAATGAATTTAAAGAACATACAAACAAATCAAAGAACCAAAAGAAGATAGGGATAAACTTCTGACTGAATTCACAAAAGAGATAGAAATACTGAAGAAAACTCAGGCTGAAATGAAGAAGGAAATGAAAAAACTCAGTCAGCCAATTTCTAACAATGAGAGAAAGCCTCACCAATAGAAGGAATGAAATGGAAAACAGAATATCAAGACTGGAGGATAAAGTTGAAGAACTGGAACACTCAAGCAAAGATTACAAAAAAAATTTTAAAACACAGAATGAAATATATGTGAAATGAAAAGACCAAATTTACGTGTCATAGGCATAGAGGAAGGAGAAGAATCTCAGGATAATAGTATTGACCAGATCTTCAAACAGATTGTAGAAGAAAATTTCCCCAAATTAAGGAAATACAAGAAGCACACAGAACACCACATAGACAGGACCAGAAAAGAAACTCCCCATGGCATACCATAGTGAAAACCCTAAGCACAGAACAAAGAGAGAATTCTGAAAGTTACAAAAGAAAAACAAGTCACATATAAAGAAAAATCCATTAAAATAACAGCTGACTTTTCAATGCAAACTATGAAAGCCAGAAGACTCTGGACCAAAGTATTCCCAGTCCTAAATGACCATAGATGGCAACCTATAATACTTTACCCAGCAAAAATGTCTATTATAGGTGAAGGGGAAAGAACAATTTTCCATAACATATATAGATTCAATACAGTCCCAATAAAAGTCCCTATGACATTCTACAGCATTAGAAAAAAACCACCCTAAAATTCATATGGAAGCACAAAGACCCCAGATAGCCAGAGCAATGGCGAGCACAAACAGCAATGCAGCAGGTATTAATATATCAGAGTTCACAGAGCCATAGTCATAAAAACAGCATGTAATGGCACAAAAATAGACTCATAGACCAGTGGGATATAATTGAAGACTCAAACATGAGCACATGAAATTTCAGCCACCTGATATTTGACAAAGGAGCCAAGAACACTCATTAGAGGAAAGATAACATCTTCAGCAAGTGGAACTGACCTGGAAGCTACTTCCCCTGAAGGCTAGTACTCATAGCTCTGGAGAGTACCAGTTGCCAAGGGAGAACATCAATTGATAGCCCAATACCAGCTTCATGACCAAAAACCACATTGATGACTGGCACAGCATTCAACACTGATGCAGCAGTGACACTTTTAGCTTTTGACCAATCAACAGCTACCTAATTCATCTTAAAGCCCACTCCATGGGAGGAAGCTCATGTACGGTACCAAAATCATAACCAAATACACATGGCTGAAGAGGTCAGAGATCTTAGAGAGATTCCCGGGGCTGTCACATCCCTAGGCAAACATAACTTCTTATTAAATAAAAATAAGTAAAATTAGGTTACTATATATTTGGAATTGACTAGTATGAGTTCGTTGTATTTTGGATACTAAACCCTTACCACAAACATGTTTTGTAAGCATTTTATTCAGTCCTATCTGTTGAATGTTCATTTTATTGATTGTTCCCCTTTGCTGTACAGAATTGCTTTTTAGTTTTATGCTCTTCATTCCATTTGCCCATGTTTGATTTTGCTGTCTCTGTTTTTCATGTCATGCTCTTGAAGTCATCATCTGGGCCAATGATATATGGATTTTCCTTTTTTCTTCTAGGAGTTTTTTAATGTCCAGTTGAGTGCTTATGTTCTTTATTCAATCTGAACTTATATTTTAAGTATAGTTTGAGATGAGGATCAAGTTTCATTCTTTAACACATACATATCTAATTGTCCCAACATTATTTTTTGAAGAAACTGTCCTTTTCCAATTGCGTGTTCTTTGCACTTCATCAAAGATGATTGATGTTCTAGAGTGCTATCTTCCCAGCAAAACAGCTTCCATTATTATCAGGTCAGCTGTGACAGCTTGCAAGAAGCCATGCTGATCTGGCCTATTGACTGTTGATGTTATCTCAGAAAAGGAGGGGTGGGCAGGGCTACTGACCCTAACCTAAGATTCCAGCCATCCAATCCAGCTGTTTGTACACAATTCTTCCCAACTGCAAGTGGTGTCTTAGGAGATGCTAGAGTATATAGGCAGGCAAAGGTTAAGAGAAGGGGTTTTTTCTATATGACTAAGGAAAAATCATCATTCATGCTGGGGGAATACTTTGCAGTGAGGATATTTTGGGCACTTGTGATATTAGAGGCACCCCTTCACCCAAGTTCTGTAAGTAAGCCTTATAAACTCTTTGGTTCCCCTGGCTGAGCTTTGGAATCATACATTGATTTGCTCTTAGGCTCTTAGAAAGTTAAACATTGTTTACAGATCCCCAGGGAAGGGATTCCCACAACCATTGGACCCTATGTACATGGACAGAATTTAGGATTGTTCTTCCTAAGTCTCTAAAAATGCTGTATTTTTGATAGAAATTGTACTAAATCGGTAAATTTCCTTTTAGAAGAATGAATTTTAAATATTAATTTTTCTAATCCATGAAAACAGGGTGAAAATTTTCTTTATAAGAAAACATAGGCAAAGAAAACCTGTAGTAGTTACAGTATGTTCTGTGTACCACACTTCTGGCTGCTCAAACTGCTGAGGCTATGCTTGGCACAGCTGCATTCTGCCCTGAGAAAGTGCTGAACTGTACGCTGTGAGAGAACTCTGCCTTGTCCTCAGTTCCTGAGACCTTTCCTTAGTTGGGGATAAAGTTCAGGAAAGTAGAGCTCAAACCAAGTCAGAACAATTGGTAATCAAAATAGTGAGTCTTGGAGAATCTCCAGGAGGATCCCTATTGGTTGTCCCTGGAAGCATATTTTTATTTTGAATATTTGTGCTTGCCAAAGTTGGCTAATTTAATAAACAAATGGTAGAAAATGATTTCAGAAGTTTCATAATATAAGAAGAAAACTTAAGATTCATGGATTCTTATGTTAGCCAGTCTTTCCCCAAAATGTCTGAGGTAGAAAGTGCCCCACTATAGACACAGAGCCCCCTGACTAGGGGTCACCTGTGTCCCTGGAAGGGACTGAAATGTGTCCATCTCACATTAGCTTCAGTGCACATCAAGACTACCTCCAGTTCCTCTTGTTATAATGACTTGTTCAGTAAGCAATATTGTGATAACAATTCAGCAAAGTAGGAAAATCATCTACAGGGAGAGATACAGTCTATGAACACAAGCACCTATCTTCCTGATAGCTAATGTTTCCTTCATTAGAAATTAATATATTAGCTTTCTGTATTTGGCTTAAGATGATGAAATTTTCTTTTTCAATTTCCAGCTGAGAACAATCTCCCCTCAGAGCCATCTCATTCAAAATCCTATTTCAGTCGAGCTAATGTGTTTGCCCTCTCATGTCCTAAAGTGGACACAGGCTCTGCTGCTCATCTGGTAGTGAGAACTGGATCTGAATATTAGCTAGCAACTGTAACCAATTATTGAGGTAATTGCAGAATATCATCAAAGTGTTTTATTGAAATCGTGTCAGGGAATAGAAGAGTTTAATTAGGCAGGGTTATAGACTCCTCTTCACTTAAATAATATTAATTTCAAGATTATCTTGGAGAATTTTAAGAGTAATTCATTAACAGTGGAGAGAAATAGAAATCTGCAAGATGAATTATGATTGTTCATCAAATCACTCAAGAAAGGCTCTTAACTGATACAAAAGCCCAGATAACCTGCGTTTCTTATCTTAGGAATAGGCTTGCTGAGGACAGGAGAGAATGGCCAGTGTACCCTGAGCAACTAGTGGAGTAACCCCATGTTTCAATCCTTTCCCTATTCTGGCTATGGTTGCAACACCTTTTTGTAATGTGACTAAATTAAATGGTTACACACATATAATTATATCATATAAATTTAGGTATATAATTATAGACAGACTTGTGATTTTTTCTTACAGTCTAATGGTCAGTGACCTTGTAACCAACTTTGAAGCCCATTGTACCACAAAAGGAAACAAGAAAAATTTATACTGAATAGAAATAAGCTGTTTCTATTCTGAAAGTTCAGAAATCTTAAAAGATAAACCTTAAAGAAATAATGATAGAGGGCTGGAGAGATGTCTTAGTGGTTAAGAGCACTGACTGCTCTTGCAGGACATCTGGGTTCCAGTCCCAGAAACCACATGTTGGCTGACAACTGAGTATAACTTTAGTTCCAGAGGATCTGACTCCTTCTGACCTTTGTTGGTACTGCATGGCATGGGTGTACCTACCTATAGGCAGTATACTCATACACATAAAATAAAAATACATGAAATATTTTAAAAGAGGTAGTGATGGAATTTCTAAATTCTGAGGTCCCCTTCTTTAACAGATCAGTTCCTAGTGGCCTTGACTTTTGAAACTTAAGTTGAGGTAGGCCACTTAAAAAGATACGTAACTGGGAAGCCTGAACACCTTCAGTTTTGTGGAAAGGGGAGAGGAATGGGACTTAGTAATATAATCTACGGTCTTCATCTTCTTCACTTCTATAGCCTTAGTCTTCGTTGAACAGGAGCATGGGACTTAAGTACTGAGGCCCTACAGTACTAGGATTCAGGACTGCATCCTGTTGCTAAAATTCCTCTTGGGAGAGGCTAAGCTTAGTCCCTCCCTCCCCGGATCCTACCATAAACATAAAAATTTCCCAACTCACAGGCAAATTCTAGCTAATTTACTTGGACTTACTAACAGGTGGGGGTCACTCACAGAGCACGGGGGCCCACTCTCCCCTCCATAAGTTACGTTAATAAATCCACAAGGAAGCTAGTTTCTTGCGACTTCCCGGTGGTCAGATCCAAAAGGCCTAAAGGGGAGGAAAAAGGCCTGCCTCCTGGTACCCTCAGTTTAAATGCTTTTAGCCCCTCCCTTCTCACGTCCAAGGCCAATGGACTGGTGGGGAGGGGCATAGAACTTTCCCAGCTCCTTGTCTTTCCTCACCAGGTGATCCTGAGTAAATACCACTCAGCCTGGGAGGATTGTTTGTCCACAGCTCATCAGTCCCTTTACCCTACACATCCCTTTGGGGAATCCTGGCTAACCTTGTAAGAATGATGACAGAGGCAGCTGGCTGGACAGAGCAGTCTGGGAGAGTGCATCTCATTTGCCCCTGGCACCATCTTGCCTGAAGTGATGCCCATGTGCCCTGGTGAAGAGAGAAGTGCCAGGAGAGCCAGGATACCAGCAGGATGGGAGGCACAAAGGAAAGAAGTCTTTCAGAAAGGGCCAGGTGGCTGTGATCCCCACTCCAGGGATAATTACCTGGACATGAGAGACCCATATGAAACTGGCTATGTCCCAGTGATTACCATGTGAGGTTATAGACTAGAGAAACTATATCACAAGACTCCAACAAGTTCCCAGAGGATAACCATTGCAGGAACACTGTAAGATCCCTTAAGAAGAAAAGACGGTAAGTTAGCACTCAGGAAGACTTAGAATTTACACAGAGATAGTCATTCAAAGGGTACAATTCATAACAGCCCCCCAAAGGAAATTGAACTTTAAATACTCTCTGATTACTTAACCAAAGGGAGATTGTTTAAATCCTAAGAGACAGAAGCTTTAATTAGGAAGCTAATTAGCAAGTTTCTCTGGTACTTAGTAAGACTGGAGGCGTATAGAAAATTAACATCTTCTTATGTTTGAGTATATAGTCTGAGTTATTTGTAACTCTGCTGCCTTGACTGAGTAAACACACCTGCAGTCCCAAGGAAAACGCTTTCTTTTATTTTGACTTTGATTGTAAACTGTATTTAGCGAGGTAAAGTGGACACAGTCTACCTAACTCATCCTAACTCTGTCCATGGGAATAGGTATCACTCTCCATCTTTTTAGATTATGCCCCAGGGATAGTCTTCTTGCCCTTAGTGAGTCTACTCACCTCTTCCTTCTTCCTCCTCATATTAGCTAAAAAAATAAGTAAATGCATTCATTATATTCTATCACTAGAAATATAGAAGCTTCAGAAATATTGGTGCAGTGCTCAGCCACGCTATTAAAGCTCTGATTTCGTCCCAGCTCTCTGATTAGTTATCACTAGTGTTGTTTCGGTTCTCTGGCTAGAAGAAGATTGCTACAGCCATTCTAGGAATCACGTGCAGACAGAATGTCCTGAGGAAGCAATGCCGTTCCTTCCACTTGCTTAAGAGTACTCAGCAGAGTTCTCCCTGGTATCTGCAACAGAATTTTGTAACCAGTCTACTCTTAGCCACATATTGGTAAGGGGAATGGAATTTAAAAAGATGAATTTTAACTAATTTTCTTCAATAAAAATGGTACTATCAACAAACACCTTCTACCTGTTTGAGATTTTCTATGCCAACAATGGATGATGAGTCTCTTCCTCACCTTTCCTTGAGGTCTTGGGTATATTTTGGGGGAGTGAAGATCTTTCCAACTACTTCTTCAGCTTTTAAGCTGTCAGTGATATAACTGTTCACTGTGTTGAAGGATCTAGTGCAGAATAGGGAGAGGAGAAATTGTAGGACAAGAGGATAGGGCAGGTTGAACTCCTAAACAGCTTACCATCAGCATATTCTCCTTTCTTTCAAGGTCTCACTCCCTGCTTTTTTTTTTAAGAAAAAGAAACATGAGGTGTTGAGAAAAATAGTCTTCCCTTTGGCATGTGAGTGAAACTTCTTGTGTCCAAAGAAAGGCTGCCTCCTTTTCTGGATTTACATTACAAAGCTACCTCCTACGGATTTCAATCGCCCTTGCCCATCATGGTGTCAGGCTTTAATTTTCCCTACCAGTCTGACTAAAGCTGCCATAGTATACACTGAAGATTTACAAATGTATGAGATGAAAACACGGAGAAGTGGGTGGGTTATGTTCGCATGAGCATCATGGAGTTGAGCTCTTGGTTGGAGAGGAAGAGAGCATCTCAGGTCAGGAATGACTTCTGAAGGACAGACCAGGTGGGGCTAGCCTCAAATCCTCACTTTGAGAATGGTAATAGTTTACAAGAGAACAGGAAACATTGGCATTTTATTTGTGTATTTTATAGCTCATTATACTATTACAAATGTTAAGAACATTAAATACCAATCTTTTCTCTCAAACACTGTAAAACTTTGGTTTAAAACAAGGAATTCAAATCTTTTGCAACCTCCTGTCCCCATAAATCTTGTTTAAGCAGCAACCCTGCATAACTGAACCCTTTCCTTTTCACTCATCTCCTTTCCTAACTTCTTTATTTCCTTTGAGATAATTCTTTTAAAACCAGCAAACCTCATAAGACAGTGAAGTCAGACTCCATCCAATAGGGAAAAGAACTAGTATGCTTGCCTTAGGGATAAAAACCTACACATTTCCTGGTCAGGTGTGCTTGCTTGATCTAAATGACACAATATACCCTTTTGCAAAAGTAAAAGCTGCCCTGTTAAGTTATTTTCACTTTGTCTCTGCATTCTTTGTAAAGCATCAGTGGGATCTTTTAACCTCAGATTTTATTTCTGTTTGCAGCAATTAAGTTAGAAAGATTTATAACTGATCAATGTGTTAGGAAGAAAGTGACAGTTGAGTCACTAAATGGAGTATTTTTATGTCACCCTCTTGGAGGGTCAGGACACATCTAGAAGACAGGTGGAAAGAATGTGAGACAGAGCATTGGAGGAGTGCTGGACATGCTGTGGCCATCGCATTTGAACTCACAGCAGCCCTGGTGACCTGCAGAAGATGGAGCCAGAATTCCAGCATGGATGAGGGGCAGAGCTTGAGGCCTCACCCCTTCTTGAGTGACTATTAGTAGTTAATGGTTGCTGGGGTAGGAGGGGTGTTATTTTCATCAGCAGCATAACTACTGGTAAATTGCTAATGCTCCAGTAAGTCACTCCAGACCTATGCTGAAGGAAATGACCCTAATTAAATCCAGTGGGTCACTAAAAAGTAGGAGGGGGACTTAATGGGAGAAAGATGGTCAGTAGGAGAGGGATGGGAATAAGGCAGGGTCATGAGGGGTGAAAATGACTAAAATTCTTTACGGACTTTTATGAAATTTTCCAAGACCAACTCTCCCCCAAAGCACAATCTGTACCAAATATACACAGACTTTTTCTGGATATTGTTTCCCCAACAAAAAGCTTTTTGCATAGCATTCTCATACTATTAGGTATTATCAATAATGTAGAGAGATTTATTTGAGACAGGAGATATACATTGGATATATGCAAATACAAAATTATTTTATGAAAGAGACATCCAGATTTTGCACTGAACAGGGGAATCCAGGAACCCATTTTCCATAGAGGCTGACGGACAGTCACACATATATTAATTTGATGACCAGAAGAAAATGATTATAAAACAGATTTTTAGAGTCAAAAATGTAAACTTGGCACTTTACTAAAAGAATGTAAAATGCAAAGCCAAGAACAGAACAGCAGTTTTATTGGCACCACTGCTAACATTCTGATTTGTTGTAGGCTGACAATGTTTTATACGCACGAAAATTTCCTATAATATACACACGTGTGTGTGATTATACACAAGGAAGAACAAAGTACAAACCACTTTGTAAATCACTGTTGTTACTTAAAGGCATATAATTAACATTTCCCATATGTTTATTTCTCTGTATCATAAACTTTTTTCTTAAGAGCTCTTGATCATTCTTAATCAACATGATAATGCTATTAAAGTCCCCCTTTCTTGCCTATCTTGGTTGCAGTTGAGGAAAACAATACTCATCATGAAATTTTTATGACTGTTAAATAAATACAGAAATTAGTGAAAAGCCAAAGTTGGACTAGATTCCAGATCTCCTACAGGCTCCTAGCTCCCAGGACAACAAATAGTTCTGACACTTCTCAGCTTTTTAAATTGTCTGGCCTTTTATAAAAATGGAACCCTAGTCCAGCCTTACTACTGGCCTAGTTAGTGTTATTATACATTTTAATAGACGCCCCCAAAGTCTTTTGATAGAACTCTGTAAAAACATTTCTTTCCACATATGCCTATCTTTGAGGGAGCATTTTGTTCCAATATATTAATAGTTTCATAATCTTTCTAGGATTATTCTGTGCACACACATCCCTTTCTGCCAGACTATATCATTTCCACCCTTTTTCTAGCTCAGCACCATTCAGCAGCCTCTACATTACACAGAAAGCACCACCATAGACCAGCAACATGAATGACAAAGACACCATTAGTGAGACCCTGTGGTCTGTAGTCCTATGGTAGTGAAGCTGCATACTAGAATCTGTCCTAAAACTCTGACCTTACTATCAGTAGCTACCAGCCATCTGTGTAATATAGCTCAGTGTTCTTTCTATGAAAGAATTTTCATTTTACTATCATTATTTCTATGCACATTCCATGATGTGGATAGCCACCTGGGTGGGAGCATCATCCAGCTAATGAATGCACACTGCAGTGGTCAGGCACGAAGGGCCAAGTGATGTATCAAAACCCAGATGGCACTTATCTTCAGGGGTTATAGTGCTGGGAGGAATCACCTCACTAAAGTAAGCAGGGACAGACAGGAGTGATAGGCCACACTGGGTGTAGGGAACACAGTGCAGTACCAGGGGCAAGACATACATAACCTCCAAATTAAGAGGATTTCTGGAGGATGAAAATAAGAGGATAAGGAGTTGTCTAGAGAAGCCAACAAGAGCTGGAGGCGTTGTGTGTGTGCATGTGTGTGTGATGTATTACAAACAGAAGGAACATCACATACAAACCTGAAAAAGTCAATCATATCCAGTTTCTGTTACTTAATAAGACCAAGTTGAAAACAAGCTTCTTTAGTGTCTGTACATGTACTCCACAGGCTAGCTCTGGTCCTACCCACTTAAATCACAGAAATAAGACACACAGTGCTTGTCACTTGGTAGATGTGCAACTAAAGACCATTTTACTATTGGTGTGCTTTACTAGCAATTTTTCTAAAGATCTCAGCTGAGTGTCAGCATTTAAATACCACTAACTTGAAAGCTATTGTTTTTTTCATAAAAAAGCATATAAGATACCAAATGCTAATTTAAAAGAAAATCTCAAGGGCTGAAGAGATGACTCAGGAGTTACGAGCTCTGACTGATCTTGCAGAGGACCCCAGTTCAGTTCCTAGCACTCACATTTGGTGTATTAGTTTGCTATTACTGTATTAGTTTGCTTTCTGTTCTTGTGATAGAAACACTGACCAGGGAAACTCATAAAAGGAAGAGTTTTATTTAGTTTATGATTCCAAAGGGGTAAGAGTCCATCATGATGGGGAGGCATGGCGGCAGAGGTGGCTAGAGTAGATGCAGCAGTAAGCACTCACATCTTCAAGCAGGCACAAGAAGCAGAGAGTGACTGGAGATCTGACAAGACTTGGAAACTCTCCAAGCCGGCCCCAGTGACATGTTTCCTCCAGCATGGTTACACCTTTTAAGACCTTCCAAAACAGCGCCACCAACTGGGGACAAACTGTCCCAATACTTAGAGCCTATGGGGGACATTCTCATTCAAACTACCACACATGGTATCTAATAACGATCTATAACTTCAGTTCTGGGGGATCCAACACCCTCTTCTGGCCTCCTCTTAGGCATTGTATGACACAGGTCCTACAGGCAAAACACTCATATACATAAAATAAAAATAAATAAAAATCAAGAGAGAAGAAAATAAAATCCCAACAACTATTTTGATCTACTGTGCTACAGAGCTATTACTCACCACAGTCATCCCTGGGGTTTTGTTTCTCCTGAATCTTATTTTAATGAATTTTGCTGCCTTTCCTCCCATCAGAATGTTGACTCTCTCATCTCGCTGATGTTGATGTCCCTTACTGAACCACGGTGACTCTTCTTTCAGTTGGATGAAACCTTAGAAACCGGAAACTATATAACTGCATTTGTCAAATATTATGTAGGGGTTGGGGAGCTGGTTCAGCAGTTAAAGTGCTTTGTGGGCAATCATGAGGACTGAAATTTGGATTACCAGACCACATGTAAATGTAAATGCCAGAAAGGCATGGGTTCCTACCTCTAATTCCAGCCTGGGAAGGCAGAGGTAGGTGATCCCCAGAGCAAGGGGGCCAGCAAAACTAGTCACATTGAGAAGCCCTGGGTTTAACTGAGAAACTCTGCCAAAACCAATAAGGTGGAAGGGAAATTGAAGATGATTCTTGACATCAACCTCCAGCCACCATATGCATGCACACACATCTGCATACACATCTTGCATAAACGTGAACCACACTCATGAAAAAACATGCATACATACATGTACATATGTGCACACATCAAACATGGGAAAATGCTTATTTAAGTCAGGCATGATTGTACATGTCTGTAATTCCAACAATGGAAAGACTGAGGCAGGAGAAACATGGGTTCAAGGCCAGCCTGGGGTATATAGCAAGTTCCAGGACAGTTTGAGCTACATAGTAAGACCTTCTTTAATAATAATAATAAAGAAAGTGCATTTAATATGAAACATCAGTTTTGAGCCAGAAGGTCTCCTCTGAATAATAATTTCTGTTTTGCTCATGTGCACAAACTATGGCAGGGTTTTTGTTTTCCATTATCTCTAATCATTTGCCTCTTATTCAGTTTTCTTTAAAGAGAAAAATGTAACCGAATTTCACATAGGTAGTAACTTTTCTGTTTTGACTACTGCATGTGAATCTCAGACCTATCCCTGCTCTGAAGACCTGTAAGCCTTAGTAAGATTTAAGTACCAAGCATGGCCATGTTGGGTCAGAGGTGTAGGTGGAGTGAACAGAGCTCATATTGTCGATGAAGTAAAGGTAGATTATAGAGGAGATCACAGAGGCCAAAAAAGTCAAAACTCAGCTCTAAAGATTTTCTTACAAGCGTCAGACCCATGTCACAGCATGAGTGAAAAGCTACAACTGAAATAGACGAGTGAAGCCTAGATAATCATCTTTTTGTATATGTGGGTGGGATAGCATGGTACAGAGGAAACAATCCCCAAACTCAGTTGTTACAATAGCAAACATTTGCTTCTTTGTCATGTATCTGTTAGGTCAGTTGTATCTCTGCTTGGCTTGCCTAGGCCACTTTTGCCTTGTTTAGACTTGGGTCTAGCATTTGGAGCCATGCAGATTGGGCTGAAGGAGCAGCTATCAGCTATGATATGTGGTTTCTCTGACACAGGACAAGAGGGGAAGCTGAAACGGGTGATGCCCCTGCCCAGAACTTACAACTGTTGTTACTTCACATGGAGAATTGGCAGCTAGTGGGAAGAGGAAGGACAACTGGTAAACAAGAACAGGAAGCAAGAATTGAGAATAGACAACCATTCTACCACAATAGCTAACAGGAGAGTAAATTTGTTGAGAATTATCCAAGTATAGAGAAATTCGCACTAGCAACTTGGAGCCTTGAAGATGAAACAGCTACATTTGCTAAAAGTGTTTGTAAGTTGGGCTTGGTCTTGCATGCCTGTAAATCCCAGGACTAGCAAGAATGGCCAGCCTGGGTTATATAGCAAGTTCCAAGACAGTTTGACCTTCTCAATAATAAAAAAATAATAGCGAACAAGTGCATTTAACATAAAATCGTATCAGTTTTGATTGAGACCTCTCATTGAGAGATTTGAGTCACATGAATTCTGACAAAGACATTGTTAGCTGGACACCAGGCTGTAAGGAGACCTCTGCACTGGGGAATGATGGGCATCCCATCCCAGCCCCCAACTCCCAGTCCTCTGCAGTCCTAATATGATTTATTTGCAGTGGTAGGGCTGGCTGATTTACCTTTTGGCATTCAGGACACTTCATGATAATTGGAGACTGATGTAATTCTTTTCTGGCTGGATGCACAAAGAAAATTTTACCAGCTGGGCAACAATTAAATTTAATTGGATACTTTAACAACAAAACTTATCCAGTTTGCCTATTAAGTGTTCAGTGATTCCAGTCTTAGTCCATGTTATTCTGTCACACCTCCTTCCCAAAATTAGTATTTACATTTTGAAATCTCATCAGTAACTCTGCATCAGGGTCATAAAATAAATGGTCCTAGCTGAGATGGTGGTGCCATTTCTTTAGTAATTCTGCTTGGAAACTCCAGGGTGCCCGAGTCCCAGTATCCTATTTCTCGAGCTGCTGAGTACAGACGATTTACCCGTGGACTGTCTCTTACTTTTTTCTACCTGTTTCTGCCGTCATCTGGCCTTTATTACAGTCACCTGGATAATTTCACTGGCCTTTTGGGAGGTTCCTAGTCATTCACGATTCTATGCTTCACCACTGCACTGTGTGTTTTATTATTTATTTTAACATATTTTTATTCTGACATAATTTTAGGTGTGCTGAGGTTTTGAGATAAAAATGGACTCTAGAATAGCCACTGCTCTATTGTCCCCTCTTGTCCCACCTTGTCCTCCACTGACCCTGGGCTTTAGTTGACTTCATGTGTAAGACAAACTGTCAGTGTGCTGGAGCATCTGTTAAAGCATATGCTTTTCCATAATTCATTAGCAGAAAGATAAAAAAATACTATGAGATGGTATGTCCTATTACATTCGGATAAACAGACTGATCAGGGTGTCCCATTTGAGGACAATACAAATGTGTTTTGTCTAAAGGAGGCAAGCCATAATGCAGGAGATTCCCAGACCTTCTCCTGGAAAGCAGACAACCTAGGGGTTCATGAATTTAATAAAAGAAAATCTGTCACCGAAAAAAATTGGTTTTCTAAGTAGTATGGAGGCACATTCCTATAATCTCAGTTCTTAGGAAGTATAGCCAGGAGATTTGCAAATTTAAAGCCTGCCTGGACTTCAGAGCATGATTCTGTCTCTAAAACTGAACCGCAGCAATAAATAAATAAAAAAATAAATAGCATAGCTTTCTAAGTAAAGATCTTTGCCTAGTATTGGTGAAAATAATTTTTCAAATGCAAGATGGGATGTTCTTACAGATTTTAGGCAGCTTACCAGTATGTGTTTTATATATCTAAATAGATATGACTCTGTACAATGCATCATGTTTTATATAATTATATATATAATTTGAATATAATTTCTATATTTTTACAAATATTTTGTTTTCATATGTATTTAAGAATACTAGGGAAAATTCCTAAATACCAGACATTGTGCAGGCACTTGTGCACTATTAGGAAAGTTGGACTGCATACATTGTAAGGTGTCCTTTACTTCTACAATTCCAGTTCTGTACGCTTCTACAGTGCTCATTTCAGGTTGCTTTCTATACTTACCCATATAGTTGTGCTGTTGACTCTGCTACCTTGCAGACTTATTGAATACAGGGTTATTATATACAATTCAAATTTCTCTCCCCCTTATAAGAGAATGTACAAAACATAGAGACTTGCTCAACAGGCATTGAGCAAGTACATTGTGGGTGACTGGATAGATGACTAGATGAAGAAAATGTCATACAGGCTGGGAGTAGTTCTGTGATCTTTAAGAAATACCTCAATTTCTCCTAATTAATAAAATGTACATTAAGTAGTCTACTACCTGGAATACTAGAAGAAATATTTAATGGAAGCATAAATATATTAGGAAAAACGCACTTGGAGACTACTTTCTCAATGACAATGACCTTTTTGGTATTTTTTAATTCCTCTATTAAATTTCTGGCTCTTTTTTCAAATTATAGAGTTCTATAGCAATCATTTAAGGTTCACATGCATTTTTATCTGCGAGATTAATTTTTTTTGTTATGTCATCTTCTTTGTAAAAAATCTTTGCAGAGCAATAAAACCTTCTTGTGGCATGGGTTTGAATACATTAACTAAATAATATGGCTTTGGTTATGCTACCCAAATTCAATGTGTTAAATAAAAAATATGCACTTCCCTATTAATTATCAATAGCAGCAGCAGCAGGAGCAGCATATAAAAATACTTATCAAGGCAGAGACAAGGAATTACTCCTTTTTTAAGACAGCTAGGAATTAACTTGCAGTGTATATCTGCTGTGTCATTTGACCAGCTTTAATCCTACCTATTCAGTTTACTCACAGCTACAGTTTTATAAAACGAGGCCTTGGTAAGTCCCTGACCAAAGCCAGATCCATCATAGATCCTTGCTCCAAAATCCAGGTTTAAGAATCAATGGCAGGCTCTCTTTTGGGAGCTGTGTTTATAACATGCCATTTCAGCATCTACTTTTGTCACATCATCCCTACAAGTCTTTCAAACAGAGGAAGGCTTCCTGTACATTCAGTTTTTAAATTATAATGTTATATTATTTTATCTCTGTTGATTGCAGTTTCCTGGAGAGTGTTTATTCACTGAGCTACAAGTAACTCTGGAGGTAGTTTAAGGAAAAAAAAAAACAACAACAACAAAAAACCACTAGGAAATTTATCTTAAGGATGTCAGGATACATACTGAAATTCCCCCAAACAGAACTAGATATGACAATCTCAAACCTAGAGACCTATTATTGTCGCTTAACAATTTTGAAATTCAGTTATTAACTTATTTTTTGCTTCCTGTATATTTTCAATCTTCATTGTCATTTTTATGTTCAAGATCATTTAGAGTGTATTTGGGAAGATGGTCCTGACTGGATCATATCTTCATGTAACAGAGTGCTTTGTTTCCTATCATTAAACATGCTCTCAATCTCAGCAACACAAAACACCTGATAATGACATCTTTGTGGGGGTTACTTAGATTCTCCAAGATCCCAAGCTAGCTTCTAAATTCTTCACAAGGATAGGAAGAGGAACTATAGTTGTGTGGTAGTTATTTCTTCACTTTATGGAGATTTGTAGTTTATATTTGTTACATATTAAAGCTATCAGGATCTTGAACTCAAACCTGTATAGCCCCTACAACTGATTTTTCACAAATCAGACTCACATTATGCCACTAGAGGGCAGCCTAATGTAATTATAAGGGTATGTGATTCCAGACCCAAGATTTTAAATCTCGGACAAGCCCTACAAGGTTCAGAAGAAAAATATTACAGAGAAGAAAATCCACATAGAATGACAAAATATGCACACATCTACAATCTCTGGGTCTCCCTAGTCACAGTGTCTTGCTTCTAAATAAACCTGGTTTGTACATTGAGGGCAGAATTATTGTTTCCTGCTTGATACTATGTAGTTGGACATGGTTATTTTCAACCCTGGCTATTGTTCATTGTTATAAATTAACTTTTAATTTAGGCTAAGAGACCATTATATAGTGTGATTAACAATCATAATTGCAGCCATCTACCTAAAACTGAAAGGTGTCCTGGAACACTGCTAACATATAAGGGCCTCTCCTTTAGGCTTCTGCAGTACCCTTTATGAAATCCTGTGCTTCTTACTTAGCTTCTTTCTGATATCACATCACACTTCCAACCCTTCTGTTTTGGTGCCTTGTTCTAAAACAAGAAGAATAGTAAAATTAATTATTTTAGATAGTTTTATTTTTCACACCTTTTTGTCATAAGTCCCTGCATTAGTTTGCTTCTTTTGGTGCCAAGCTGGGATCCATTTATTCTTGACATTCATGAGATAGTGGCCTTTTCTTTCTTACTTTGGCTTTAGTTTAAATGCATAGCAGAACCCACTTAAGCCTGAATGTGTACTGCTTCTAATTCCTTCAGCAGGAGAAATGAAAGCACTTCCCAACTGTCCACCAAACTACAGTACATTGTCTCCTGGAATCAGCCTTTTGATTCTTAAGTCCAGCTACAGGACAAAGCTGTCTGCAGGAACTCCTGAGGAGAAGAGCCTGTGAAGTTAGATATTGTTCGCTTAGTCATGGGCACATCCCTCAGAGTTCATCCCTAAGAATATCTCATGAAGACAGTATTTCCTGGGACACAAATCAGGTGGCTGCTGCAATCCGTGTGTCAGCCTCCCAAGCTATGTGTCATGCTGCAAATATGTGGGCATTAAAGAGTGTATTTTCCTGGCTGTAGATCTGAAGGTCAACTCTGCCCTAAGATTTTTCCAATAACTTCAGAACCTATGCAAACAAACATGTTCCTAGTCAATGCTATGTCCTTTCGGTGTTAAGGAGAAAATCTCCTCTTCAGACACTAGCTGGACCAAGGGACTGCTACACTTGCACACACAGGAGATGGTCAAAGGGGAAGCATATTTTATTTAGCAAATGAATGGTTCTTCTCCTTATATTCCTATTTTTTTTTCTCAGCAGTTGGAGGAGAATAAAACAGAAGCAAGAAAAACTTTATATATTTTTTTCTGTTCTTATTCTCAGCAGGGACTATGACAAATACTTGGTTTCTCTAGTGCTTAGCATATTAAATATTAACTACAAAATAAAAACAGAAAGCCCCTTTCTAGTTCATCTATTATTCCTGACACACATAAGTAATAGACATATAATAATTGCAATGAACAGTTTTTCAGACTTTATGTTGTGCTAGCACTTGTACTAAATTTCCGGCATGTTTTATTATCATTCAATTTCCTCCACAACATTTGCAGATATTATTAATTATTATTATTATTATTCCCATTTTATAGATTGAGAAACCAAGCCTGCTAAAGTATAAGAAATATGCTAAAGTTCTCATAGTTGGCAACCCGTGACATCAGTGCTGAGTCAGCTTTTGCAACCACATTCTAGAGTAGGCTTAAATTGTGCATAGAATAGGGCATGTGTGCAGGTGGTGTCCCCTGGTCTCTATATCACCAGGCAAAAAATGTATACTTTAAGAGCCCATGCTGTAAAAACAGGTGTGGTAGTAGGGAAATTACAGTATCTCCTGGGCTTTGCAACTTCATGGACCAAGGGAAGCCTCCAGGATTCCACCGTGCAAATTCTAGACCCTGAACTCAGACTGACAGGCTTGGCAGAAAGTGCCTTTACCCACAGAACCATCTCACTGCTCTCAAATGGGTGTTTTAATTAAATACAGCATGGTTGTCATATCTGCTTCCTCATTTATAATGCTGTGCCATTTTTAAAAATTAAAGTTTATGAAGGAAATACACTTTATGCAGATATCTTGTTTGTAAAGGAGACCCTGGAGGATTTCCTGAAGTGTTGTGCCTCCAGGTTCTCATACACTTGGAGACCAGTAATCTTTTTACTTTTTCCTTAAAAAGTTTTGAATTACCATAGACAACATTAATTTTGTTTTTAAAAATATTTCATGCATTATTTTTATTTTGTGTGTATGACTGTATTGCCTACATAGAGGCACCTGTGTTGTACAACACCCATGGAGACCAGAAGAGGGTGTCATATCCCCTTGGAACTGGAGTTACGAACAATTTGTTAACTGCCATGTGGGTGTTGGGAATCAAACCAGAGTCCTCTGCAAGAGCAGCCAGTGCTCTTAATCACCGAGCCATCTTTCTAGCCCTCAACAATATTGTTTCATTATGGCATTTTCAAACACATTTTTTTTTGTTTATTTCCTTTTCTCTCCCCTGCCCCTACCAACCTTCTTGAGGTTTGGGCACAGGCCACTTGTATGGCTTAGTGTTTGCCCCTGACATGTCCTAGTAAGTTATAGAATTGCAGTTGACCTATGAGTGACCAATTGGACAGCTATCTGAATGGTGTGCTTCAAGAAGCATAAAAGTCCCTGGAGGTACACAAACCTAATCATTAGTATACTCTTTAGATTAAGACATTGAATGTCCCTACTTAAAGCCAAATTCACTCTTTAAATGAATCTGTATTAAGTGACAAATGTATAAGACTAAGCTAGGAACATGAATCTGAACAAAATAAAATAAAAATTTATTAGCCAGTCATTCCTGAAGAAGACGGAGAATGGAGGAGATGTGTGCTAATGGTGATGAGCAGCAGCAGAGGCCTGAAAGGGGTTTTATCAAGGGCCAGTTCATGCTGAAGTAGAGGTGGACAGCAGGACATGACTTGAAAAACACCTGGAGTTCTCATCTGGGAATAATATACCTCTGAAACTCTTTTTTCTTTGGATTATTCAATTCTTATTTTAAAATGAAGATAACTTCCTTTTCAGCCACAGTGACCACCAGAGACACAGTTGTTGGGTGTTCCTGCTTTCTGTGTCATTCAGGATTCTACTAGACATACAGAAGCAGTAAGTTTACCTTGGGCTTGAAGACACATACACACACACAGGGGCCATTGTAGGGAATTGATTTAGTTAGGCAGTTTTAGAGAAGGCAAGTCCTTCAGGGTAGACCATCAGGAAGGACAGGTGAAAAACTGAGGCAGGAAACTATGTTGCAGTGCACATGAAAACCTTTTTTTCAGTTTCAACTGATTGCACCAGGTTCACAGAGGATACCTGCATAATCTCCTTTACATAAACTTAACTGATTGTAAGTTTTTGTAATATTTTATTTATTATTTTTATTTTATGTGTGTGAGTGTATTGCTTGCATGTATGTAAGTGCACCCACCCATGTCATGCAATGCCCATGGAGGTCAGAAGAGGGCATTGAATTCCCTGGAACTGGAGTTATAGATGATTGTTAGCCACCATGTGGGTGCTGGGAATCGAACCCAGGTCCTCTGCAAGAGCAGTCATTGCTCTTAACCACTGAGCCATATCTCCAGCCCAGACTTAATTGTAAATAAAAAAAAAATATTTTGTGTATATGAGTGTTTTGCTTTCATGTATGTTAAGTGCCCCATATGTGTGTAATGCATGCAGAGCCCAGAAGAGGACATCAGATTCCCTGGAGCTGGAGTTACAGAGAGTGCCATGTGGGTGGTGGGAGCCAAACCCAGGTAGTCTGTAACAGCAGCCAGTGCTCATAACTCCTAAGCCATTTCTTCAGCCTCCTGATTGTAAATTTTAATCAAATCAGCATAATGCCTCCAGGAGTCCTGGTTTAGATCTTTACATCACCATATTGTGGTTTTGTTTGACTAACTTCTTCCTTCCTATATAGTTTCATTTTTATTCAAACCTAATGACCAAGAAGGAAAATGCAAGAGTTTAAAGAAGGGGCCCAAATCAGGATGCTGGGGACCAAGTGGGTGGGTTCTGACAGACCTAGAAGAAGACAGATAGAAAGAAAAAAAACCCAGACATGTATAAGGGAAATGGAGGAGAGATAAAGAATGAAACCAGAGAAATTGCCACAGGGAGACATGAAAATGATGAGAGGGATAGGAACAGGGAAGAAGAGACAAGGATGCCAGCTCCTGAGTACGCGCCTCTTACCACTGACCTTACAATAGAGACTAGAGAAACAAACATTGTGGGCAACGCTTTCTCTAGTGGCCAAAGAAGACGTTATATGAATTTGCTGGGAAGGCTTAATTGATCTAAAATGATTAACTCTCAGGAACTGGCATCCTTGAATCAGAATTTCCTGTCCTAGCACTCCTTGCCAGGGTAGCTTCTGTTCTTTCAGATTGGTTACAGAGATATGTGGCCCCTTTCCTTTCTTGGTCAAATCTTGGTCCTCTGTAGTCACAAGTGGGAGGTGACCTTTGAGATGGTCCCACCAGTGATCTTCACCTCCTGGTATTCATGCCCTGTGTGTCATCTCCTCCTTTTAGTGTGGGCTATGCCTGCTGATGGGCTCCTAATGAGGAGAACGTAGCAGATTGGAGGCTGTCCTTTCTGAGATTGGGTTACAAAAAGCTGTGACTCTGTCTTACTAGACTGTCTGTCTATCTCTCTGAACTTTCTCACCTGTTATAATGAAGCAAAATTCTGGGCTGTCAGCTGCCCCATGGAGAGCCCATTTGGCACAGAGCTGAAGGTGGCAAGTAACTTGTGTGCTATGCCTCAGCCCATTTGTAAAATGTAGACAATAATAATGATGGTGGCACAGGGTTTCTGTAGAACTAAAGGATTTAATGCATGTTCAGAACTAGGACATTGCCTGGCATACAGTGAACATAGAAAATGTTAGTTTAATACTGCTGCTGCTGTTACTATTATTACTATCATAATATGATCATGATCATTGAAAACACAGGAAAAAAAATCACTGAAGATCTTTCTAGAAAAAGGACAATGCTACTGCTTGTTAATTAACAATAAAATCTTAGATTGTCAACCTTAAATTTTCAATGCTAATTTCCCAGGCTTTTATTAGTTTCAAGCAGCTGGTCTGAGAGCCCAATGCTTTACTGACAGCTTGAAATAAAAATAAATAAAAATTTCTCAACCGTTTGAGAAATATCATCCACAGATATCAGACATCCCTTCTGTTTGGTTCTTTTCATCATGACATGATTTCTCTCAAGGATGCTCATACTTGGTCATAGAATTACCTGATAAAATTGTGGAGAGAGGTTTTTAGCTCAGCGATCGGCCAATGCAAAAACCATTTCTGCCCTGACCGTGATTACTCCAGAAGGGTGCAGTCTCTTCTCCTTCGTCTTCTTATTGGTTTGTAGGGACGGGGCAGGTGGAAAGAGAGATTGTAAAGTGGAAAGACAAAACTAAAGGGTCATTATTGCTCATCTTTGTTAGTCCAAACCAAGGCAAATGTCACACTATCTCTATTTTTTAAAGTTGTCTTTTTAGGAATGAATGAATGAATGAATACCTGACTAATGGGTTCTCCAATATATCTACTTGGTAGAAGAAAGCTTCAGGTAATGAGTATTGTACTTTTTTTTTTAAAGCACCCGAAAGGCAATAGATGAAATGTTAAGTACTAGCTGAATGACCAGTCATTTTGGAGAGATGGGGCTGAACCTAGGTCTCAAGGAATTTTTCCACTCCTTGAGATTCAAGAATGGCACGAATGCACCATCTGTTGACCAAGCCAAGGAAGCTGTCACTCAAGTGTGCTTCAATTTATTCTCTCCTGTCCCTTTCCAATATGTTTCCATAAGCTTGCTGCAGCTGCTAGGATGGGTGGAGCCTGAGAAGTTCCCATAGCTGTGCTGAAATGAGAAACCAAACTGCCTATAAATAAAAGAGCTTTGTATCAATTTGCAGAATGTAATTTGACTCTCCCAGTTTACACATAACTACAAAATTTCCTTTTGTCTTTTTGCTTGAATTGCTGACATCAAATCATAATTATTTGATCTACCTTTGTAATCAGACAGTGTGCCAGTCCTACCTTGGCTGAGAAACTTTATGAGGTTCTTTAACCTTTAGACTCAATATCTCATGTACAAAATTGGGGTTGCTGATAACTTATTACGAGAATGGGTGTTTATAACAGGAAGTCAGGGTAAGGGTAGAGAGCCTGAAAGCCCTGTCTGGCTCTGGAGGTGGTGACTTTGAATGGATGACTTTATTTCTGAGTAAAGCACATTGTATATCAGGCTAACTGAGAGCCTGTAATGTGCCTCAGTCACAGTCTTTTCAGTGTTTGAAGTCCTAGGCTTTTCAGCATTAACAAATAGCAATTGAATCTGGAGAGCTCTTGAGCTTCATCAATGTATTATTGCCTCACGGAAATTTTGCCCTGGCTATATTCTGCCAATCTGAAAACAGTCCTATAAGACTGAGCTTTATCTTATGCACTCAATGGAGGCCATTCTGATGGTCTCAGCCGGTGGCAATGTCATTCTTCCGACAACTTCCATTGTACATACCAGACACTTTGTAAGTCCCAACTTTTGTTTCGTCTACCTCAGTGTACTATAATTAAGTTTTGTCTTTGGAAAGAAAGTGAATTTTTGCTTCTTCAAATTACTGCCAGTAGTAGATGCCATGGACTGTGTTCCCCAAAGTGCTCTGCAGATCCGTAGATTTTGTTAAAGATACTCACTCAGGTGTATTCTCCAGGATGGGAAGATGAGGATCTCAGTGGACTCGTTACTCTCATTTCTCCCCCAGTTTCATCCACAGCAGCCTGCTTTCATCTGTCATATTTTTGGATTTCAGCGATGCCGATGACTACAGCATATATATCAACACCATGTCTCTCGACTCTTACCATTGGAAGATATTTGCCAGTCCAATTTCCAATTTCCCTAGGGCTTTCTCTAGCAGCTGGTGAAGGTTGCATGTGCCAGAAAATTAACACTCCTGGGAGCAGCTTTCAAACCACTGACTGACCAGAGGTAGTTTATAAATAGCCCAGCTTCCTTGTGTTTCCGTGGGGTGGTTCTGAGAGGCATATTTGTCACTAGTCCCTAGAGCACCTCAGAAAGATTAAGTTCCACTAAACACACCTGTAGCTAGTTTAATAGGTTACTCACTTCCTTCATTTCATCCCTTTTAGACATCCTGGGTCATCTCAGGTCTTTCCTTTCCCTGAGGTCTTCTGGGGAAACCAGACAGAAAGTCAGCATCTCTGCTCATTATCAGTCTCTTCTGAAAGCTTTACCAACATTAACTCTTTCAGTTCTCCAATCATTATCTTAACATTTTTTAAAATTTCATTTTCACCTTGCAAAGAAATCTAAGAAAGGTTATGCCCTCTAACCCAAGTCCACAAAACCAATGTGTTGGTGCTAATATCCAAAGTATAAAGTTCCAAAATGAAGGACTTTAAAATTTGCTGATCCAGGTAGATACACTGCCCTTTGGATAAAAATTACAATGTCCTCCAAATCCCTTAGCAAAGCTAATTTTCTCCAATTAACTCCTGGATCTTGCTTTGCCTTTAAATGTTTCAAATCCAGATGACCTTGAACTGTGACTTAATGGTGACTCTATATTAGAGATGCTAGTTTTGTTTCTTATACCCCAAACTCTGTGATGGAAAGCAGAAGCAGAACAAGAAGCAGTGGGTCTTTCTATTTTGCCTGAATAACATATTATTTCTGCTGATTCCCTTGTCAGGGCCACAGGGTTCCAGTCATTATTCTCAAGGGATGACGGTACCAGTAATGGGGACAGAGGTATTGAGAGGAAGATACAGTCAGTTAATATCCTGAAAAGGCTAGTTTATGGGTTAAATTCCATCTTAAACATTCTATATTTGAAGAACCTCACATACACACGATGATATGCAGCTGGAAGTATCTAGCATGTAGCTAGAATACCAGTGAATTTGGAATTTCATTAGACATTCAAGATGCGAGAGGTAGTGATGACTGAAGGAGAAGATGAGTGCTGACTGTCTGGAGGATGAAAGGGCTACAGAGATAGAGTCCTCTGATGTTTATTTATGATGTGAGGATTAAGGAAGCTCATCAAAGGAGGTAAAGAAGGAACAGTCATGGAAAGAGAAGAACCAGGCTAGTACAGAGAAGGGACTCCAAGACTGGGATTTGTTTCAGAAAAGCCTGATTAGTAAGACCAAATAATGCAATGGTAAAAAATGTGTTTCTTATACTTCATAATTTGACCATTGACCATAATGCTGAGGTAAAAACTAAGAAGGTTATAGAAAATGTGAAAGGAAGTAGGTATGTTATATAATTTAATAAATCCATTTTTTGCTTTTGGTCACTTGTATCACTTGTGCTTGTATCACATCAAAATGTGGTTCCATAAATTCCCTGAAACTTTTGAGTATGCTATTTTTGTGTGTAACAAGTATTCAAGTTAAAAATCCTTAAGATGAACGTCAATCTGATCTTTATTTTTTCTCTCTCTTTCTAACTTTATTTCATCTTTCTTTGCTTTTTCTCTTCCTTTCTTCCTTTGTTCTTCCTTCCTTCATTTCCTTTTTTCCTCTGCATCAGTTTTAAAGAGTAGTCAGTAACTTCTTAGGGTAAAGGCTCTAGATAATTACTGGAGAACTGCAGCATATTTATTATCCGCTTTAAAGAATTAGAGCATAGAAAACTGACTTAGCACTTTATTTATGCTAAAATAATTTTATTTGGCTATTAAGAATGCACTGAAAGAGCTTACATCTATGCTATTACCCTAAGTTCAGTTACAAAGTAGGTAGAGAAAACAAATACTAAGTAAAGAGCCTGGAGATATGTGCTCTAGTCCTAGCTTTGGTCAGTTCAGTCTGCAGTTTACCTAGGACATCTGGGAATGAGGGAGTTGACTTTTTCTTTCAGTTCTAATATTGATTGATTGATTGACTTTGTGTGTGGACATGCTCATTGCCATGGGATGTGTGTGGAGGTCAGAGGAAAACTTCCGAGAGTAGGTTCTCTCCTTCTATCATGTGGGTTCTGAAGATCAGGTTGTCATGTTGGTGGCAAGCACGTTTACCTGCTGAGGTATCTTATTAGCCAGGGAGCTGACATTTACCAGACTTTCCAAGATGAGTACTGGTCTCTGTCGATGTACATCTCCTTTTGTGAGAAGGGAAGGGCGAGAAGGAGGAGGAGAAGGAAGAGGAGGAGGAGAAGGAAGAGGAGGAAGAGGAGGAGGAGGAGAAGGAGGAAGAGGAGGAGGAGGAGGAGGAAGAGGAGGAGGAGGAGGAGGAGGAGGAGGAGGAGGAGGAGAAGGAGAAGCAAAAGAGAGAAAGTGAGTGTGTGTGAGAGATTGAGAGAGATTGTACAGTAAGTTATTCCAAGGTCACATTCATTCTTTCCCCTACTTGATGCTAAAACAATCTGTTCTTTATAGATTGCTAATAGCTACGAACTCGTTCACTTGTTGGATTTTTAGGGTGCTAATGGCAATATAAATAACCGGCAACTCCAAGATATGTTGCAATTTTTTCTCTAAAAATTTTATTGGTCTATGGATGCACTGTTCCAGAACAGCTCTGTCCTCCAACCTTCTAGGTTGAATGTGTTTGATGAATAAGAGTTTGAAATATCTGGCTCTCATCTCGGTCTCTGACGAGAGCAACAGGAGTCACTCAGCAGCACCACAAGGCTGTACACAGAGCCCAGCAGCATTCATCCGTGCCCAGCGGCAGCACTGGTGACATATTGAGGAAGAAATGTCAAAGCATAGCTTGCATCCCCAGACACGGAGTGCTGAATACCGACAGAAAATCATACATCCTTGTCATGCAGAGAGAAGGAAGATTTTCTTTGTTAGATTCCTTGAGTTATTTTAAAGGAAATTCTGCCTGCTCAAGTATGTTGGAAATGAGATCTATTCAGCATAGGCTATAGAGACAAATTGAACTCAGGGGTTAGCATAGAATAACCACCCCAGGATCAGAATCAAAGTCACTTACCTTCATTTTTGCCTACTGAAATGTGGGTCTTGGCCTAACACCTGAAATAGATGACATAAAACCACACTGGTCTCCTGTGTACTCACCTGTGTCAGCAGGAACTATCTAAACTGCTGTGAATCAGGGCAAATTGTTGCTGGCAGGAGCCTCATAAATCTGTGCCATGGAGCTACAGAAAGAATTAAAATGCAGAAATTAGAAATCAAAGGCATCCAGTTTACTGTGAGACTTATCTTATTAAGTATAGTTTCAAAAGATCTCAATATCTTTTTGTCCAAGGGAAAACTTGAGGAGGGAGATCGGTGCTGACAACTTCACCTTGCAGGGGAACCCATAAATTTCAGTATTTCATAGCAACAGAATACATTTCTCATTAAAGATACAGACACATACAGCAGCTCAGAAACACAAACCTCCCTAGAAACAAACACAGAATAACTGTGTTGGTGTTCACCATTAGCTTGCAGCACATGAGGTCTGCCTAGGATATTTTGCTCATTGGAGCAGGAAATTGTTTCACCAAATCAGAAGTATTGTGTCTTTTGTAAGTAAAAGACTCAGGAAAAGTCAAATGACAAAGGAACTTAAAGGGAAGCAGGAACACAAACAGACTTGAATGTGTGAACAGTGGAAACCACAGCATGTGAGAACGACAGGTACAGGTCTGCTAGAGCTAGCTCAGGATTTTTATATTGAGTACCTTAAATTTTTTTATTTATTATATATATGTGTATGACTATATTTATTACATGTATGTAAGTGCACCTGTGTTGTGCAAAGTCTGCAGATGTTAGAAGAAGCTATTAGATTCCCCTGGAACTGAAGTTACAGATGATTGTTAGCTGTCATGTGTGTGCTGGGAATTGAACTCAGGCTTCTGCAAGAACAGCCAGTGCTCTTAATCGATGAGCCATTTCTCTAGCCACAATATACTGAATACTTAAAAAATTATTTTATTATTTTTAATTGTGCATGTATAAGACAGAGAGAGAGAGAGAGAGAGAGAGAGAGAGAGAGAGAGAGAGAAAGAGAATGTGCATGTGAATAGAGATGCTTGTGGAGGCCAGAGACATCAGAGACATTGCATCTCTTGGAGGAGTTGCAGATGGTTTTGAGGAGCCAGACTTGGGTGACTCCAAATTCAAGTCCTCTGCAAGATAATTATGCACTCTTAACCACTGAGTCATCTCTCCAGCCTCTATCCTGAGCACTTTCACATGACACTACAGAGCATTTTGTAATCATCAAGGAGCCCACCAAAAGCAAGCATTTTCATCCCCATTTTCCAGAAAATAAAGCAGACTATGAGCATTCAAATGACTTGCTCAGAGTCATTCAGTCTTTAACAGGAATAGTTGTACCCAGGCCTCAAACCCTCTTCTTACCATTGAGATCAAAGCTGGTGCAATGCACAAGGGCCAGAGGTTGATCTGGAGGCAAATGAGAACAAGTTTTGATGCTGCTAGATCTTAATCTATCATTTTAATGGCCTGTTACAGCTGGAGACTCTTGAGAGTGAACAAGTTCAATGGAAGGCATGTGGAGAAAGCTCGTGCAAGCGCCCCATCTCTGCTGTGACACATCTGCTGCTCACCCTAACTGGGACAGAGTCCTGTCTTTGAGTGGGTGAGTCTTAGGAGTCTTTCACAAGAGTGCCTTGTTAATTCTGACCCTGTAACATGATTCCAATCTTAAGATATTAGAAAAGGAAGAGGAGGTAGGAGAAAGGGGAAGGGAAAGAGGAAGAGGCATCTTCACGAGCTCACCTTCAAGGAGTTACAGTTAATTGTGGATATGTATTCTGTTAAGCATTTTTATGTTTGTGATTTTTAAAAGAGAGGTGTCGGATATCATCAGCGAGAGAAAATCATGTTCCACACACTTATTCCCTCTCTAATGACAAAAGGAATTTGGGCCAAGGATTTCTGGTGTGGTTTCCAAGTCTGTAGAGCAAAGTTAAATATCACCTTAGTAGCTTACTGTAGAGGTCTTAGAAATGACACTTAGAAAGAATCACTTCTAAATATTAAAAAATACTTCTGTAAGTGTGTGTCCAAATCTGCCTATTGGCATCAAACCAAAACCAAACGTCCTTCCATGAGTTATTTCTGATGGGCTTATAAGTGACTGCATTAGCGACTTCACTCATTGTTGGGACAAAATATCTCATGAAAGTAGCTTAAAGAGGGAAGATTCTATTTTGTCTCCCAGTTGGAGAGTCCCACAGTGTGAGGGTCCTGCCCATTGTGGTGGGAAAGGTATGGTGGTGGGAACATGGGGGCTGGTGGTCACATTGTGTCCACAGTCAAGAAGCAGAGAGAGAGAGATGAATACTGGTGCTCATCTCCATTTCTCCCCAGTCCATGGTATGGTGCTGCTCACATTTAGGTGGGTCTTCCTTCCTCTGTTAAACCTTTTTGGAAACACTGTCATAGATACATCCAGAGTGGTGATTCTAAATCCAGTCAAGTAGACAACGAAGGTTAGCCAGTACATTGGCAATACCTTTGTCCTATCACTCGGAGAGGAGATTAATTAAATACATAAATGAAAAGCATAGCAAGAAAAATATTTGGCCAACATATGGATAGATCTTATATCTATGATGGAATGTTAAAAGCAACAATGCTAGCTGAGCCAACTTCCTCAAGTCTACAGTTCTTTCTGTTGTTTCCTTTTATCCTTTCTTAGGTGGAACCCGTCACTACAGCCCAAAGCATGAGTATAATGAACTAGAGAGATGTATTTCAATAAATGGATGATGTCCATACATAGGGATGATGCTAAAATGGCATTGAAGATAGGCTCAGTGGTGTGCAGTTTGATAGCTCAATATGTGCAAAGGTTATTTATATCAAATGTGGCCCCAAGAGTAGTGGGTCCTAGTTACTTACCAGACTCAAGATTGCCTTTCTTTTGACTAAATGAACAAAGATTTATGAGGTTTTTGGTCAGAATGAAAGGGCCATAGTCCTTGACTAGCAAATAGAGTGAAACTAACTAGCCTTCCTGGAATTGAATCCACAGCTCTGGTCTCATTAACATCATTTGGGTAATTGGCCACCACAAATAATAATGCATAGCAAATGAGATTCTTATTTATATGCTGGTGACCATTTTTCATTGGTATCTTAAAGCTCTATTATTCTTACTGGTAAAGCAAATCTAACAGCCTCTTTTATGTGAAAAAGTCTTCAGGACTGGTATTTCAAGAACTAAGCAGAAGAAAATAAATAACATAGGTTTAATTTTAACAGTCAGTCTTCGGATGTTCTCAGGACTTTAAAAACTGAGGGACTGCTAGCAATTGACAGCTGCTGGGAGAGGAAGACAGACTGTGGACACAAGAGAGAGTGTGACACTTGGTAGGCTGACAAGGTTCCAAAGAATGGACCCACATGGAAGAGTATTCAGGGATGCATATTAGATTCTTTTGGCTTTAAAAAAAAATAACAATAAAGGACATGAAGTTGGGGGTGGTAATAAAGTGGAGGTGGGGGAGGGGATCAAAATACACTGTATGATATTCTCAAAGAAAGAATGAAATATTTTTAAAGGTATAGAAGTGCTGAAAAGATTAAAGTAGAAAGTTTCTAGACAGTCCCATAGAGTGTGAGTTCCTTAGCTGCCACTGATATCTGCTGCACAGAGCCTCTGCACTCAAGTGTTCTGGCTTCTGTGCTGACTTTGAATACCTCAAGGGTGCTTGATGACTTGGTGGGTGTTTGATTGCTTGGTGGGTGCTTCACTGACATTCTAACTATGGTGATAGCTTTCCTCGGGGATCTAGAATTCTAGGAGGCGTTTCTCCTTAAAAAATGTACACTTGTTGCCCATGATGAAGACAAGGCAAATTTTTAGCCAAAAGAGTGAATGATAGGTCACAGAGGGAGCATGACCAGTGTCTTCCAGTATGGAGAGTGTCACTACACAGATGGTTTGAGCTGTTCTAGGCAGGGCTTAGTGGAGATGCCAGGCCCAAGCCCAGCACCGCCACCTGCTTACATCTTTTCTGAGGCCACAATTTTTTTCCAGAAAACTTCTGGACCAGCACACAGGAGTGGCATCCTGAACCATGAGTCCTGGGACGACCAATTTGACTCCTAAATCCTAAAAAAAGTATCTAACACTGGATGAGATGTTGGTAGTCTTCTAGGACCTGTTGTATGTAGTCACTACCCCCTGCTCTCCTCGGAGTCCACAGGCCCAGCACTCTAAAATGCAGAATCAGGCTAAGGGTGGCCCAAAGAAAGGATTCTGATGTCACCAAACTTCCAAATTTAGGTTAGAATGGGAATCCCATAGAGCACCGAGGGGCAACTGTGGCCTTGTTCAGTGGAAGGGCCGCATCCTTATCTTATTTTATGTGTTTTTAAGAAAATTCATTGAATTTTTTCTTTATAAATCCAGAATGTACAAGGTACATTCTGATTATTAATCCCCCTCCTTGTCAGATTTTAAAGAGTGAAAGGATTCTTTAGAGGTACAAAAAGAGGTATTCAGGGAGTAACAAACTTTGTAATGGATGAGCAGTCAACCTCATAACAGCCTTCTGCCCTTCCTGTCAAGGTACACCCAAGCTGAGCTTCCGTGGGTGGGGGTCTGAGCCAAGCTCGCGGGGGCTAGGCATGCAACTCAAATAGCAAACCAATCTCTCTCTCTCTCTCTCTCTCTCTCTCTCTCTCTCTCTCTCTCACACACACACACACACACACACACACACACACTCAAATTGGGCAAAGCTAGAGGGTTGGTGCCTACTTTGGGTGCACAGAATCCAAGCTATTTGCCTTTGTTCCTGAATTGGAACCGTGTAGGGGCCATCCTGTCGTCGCCGCGGGGCGCGCGCCTCAAGCAACTGTGTGGTGCTGAGCTGTGCCGTGGGGTGGGGTGCGGGGGTGGCCCTACGGCTTCCTCCCGGGTCCCCAGCTTTACCCGGCACCCGCCCGGCGCGCCCCGCGCTGCGCTGTCCGCGGAGCCCGCGGCCGCGGCGCACTTGGCTGGGGTGAGAGGCGAGAGGGGTGGGCGGGCTGCTCGCTTGGCATTGGCCCTCTGCAGTGCAGTGAAGTGTTAGCCCAGCTCCCTATATGGTCGGGGATTAGCTCGGCGCTGCTGAGGCTGAGCCAGGAGCCGGAGGAGGAGGAGGACGAAGAGGTGGAAGAGGAGGAGGAGAAAGAGCAGCGCCAGTGAGCGCACGCCGAGCGGCTGCCGGGGAAACAGAGGCGCCGGAGGCTGGGGCACCGCCGACGCCTCGGGAGCCATGGCCGAAGCGGGAGAAGGAGGCGAGGATGAAATCCAGTTCTTGCGGACCGTGAGTCTCGGCGGCGGGGGCGAGGCTGCGGGCAGGTGGGGCGCACGCGGAGCGGGCGAGGAGGGGTTGCGCCCTGGTGCGGGGCGCGGGCGCCGTCTCCGCACTCGCGGGTTGCAGAGGCGGACAGCCACCTATCAGCCGGGCTAGGGGCTGCGTGGGACGGGGTACCTGCTCCTGCGTTCCCCTTCTTTCCATTCCGTCACCTCTCATTCCCGGATCCCCCACCCCGGACTGCTCGCTCTCCGGGCAACTCGCTACTTGGTCTGAAACCTTTGATGCCCAAACTTCCAGCTGGTGTTGGTTCGTGATTACTCTGACCCAGAAGATCAGAGGTGTTCTGCTGTCGGCCTCCTGTCACCTCCATACTGCACCTGGTCCCCTTCCTCAGTGGAGCGGCCCCCAGGTTCTAGGGGATCTCCAGGAAGGAGCCAGCCTGGCAGGGGCGAGAGTGGGGAGCCCAGTCCAGAAATGGGCGCCTGCTTTTGGTGCCAGTGCTGGGACCACTCAGAAGGGAATTCAGTCAGCGCTACCCCTCTCCTTAAATCTCTAATCAGCAACTGCTGCCGAAGCCTCATTTGACTCACCGTAGGTGTGTGAGAGCCGGGCTTCTGGTCCCAGGCTCCAGCGAGCCCCGCAGGATGGGGAAACCCGGTCTGCGGATCCGCGTCATCAGGTCCCCTTCTTGGCACTGGAGGGCGATGGTGCTCAGTCCCAGATTTTGGGAGGGGGTGAAATCGACTGCAGCTATGCCAGTCCTGCCCCTGAGAGTGGATGCAAAGCGTTTCAAGGAGGACGACCACCACGAAGGGGGGGTGAGGGTCACGGAGTTGCTTCTCTGGCTGTTTTCTACTATGTGACCTTGAGCAAGTCACATAATCCTTCCTACCTAGCCTCAGTTTACTCATGTGTTAAGATGGAGAAAAATGTAACTAGTGTTTCCTGGCAGGTGAGAATTAAATGAAATAGTGAATGGCATAATGTTCTGTAAACTGCAAAATGCATTATAAGTACTAGGTGATTTTATATGAACTGCCTAGGTCTGAGGAATTACAATGAAATTCTTGTTGTCTACTCTTCTTTTTAAGTGCACCCCACTCCTTTTTTACCTGGGCATGGAAGAGGACAAGTTTGCTTTTGTCCATCTTAAGGAATAACTCTCTTTGAAAAGTTTCCTTCCAATTCCTTTCAGATTTTTTCCCCCAAAACATTGTTTCTTGGTCAAGGCTCAAGTTTCGGTATGCTTTAAAGGATTTGGAAGGACCCACCACCCTTCTAACACTTCTGAGAAACCGAATGAGCTGCCACTTCTTCCTGGTTCATCTTTACGCTGCACACAAGATGCCCCACTTCCCAAGCTGTCTGTTCTTCCCAGAACCCTGTAGAACATTCTGCTTTCCCTCCAACAGGTGTTCTCTGTATGGATGGGTTGCAGTTCAGGTGCTGTGTGCTGAGTGCCCTCCCCAGTCAATGATTTCTCAGTAGTAGTAAAGATCTAGGCACCCATATGTGAAGAAAGTCCCCTTGAACATATTGGGACAGCTTGAAGAGGTGACCCAGGGAGCTAAGGGCTAGAAACCTCAAGGCTTTCTCCAGAGCCTCATCTTGGCTGTTTCTCTAGGCTTCTGTCCTCATCTTTCCTGGCCTTCCCTCTGTGTTGGCGGTGTTGCTGTGTTTGAGTACACTTGTAGCCCAGCCTTAGCATTGCAGTGGTTAAACTGCACCACAGGCTCCCTGGAGATCAGAGTGCATGAACTTCTTTTTTTTCAAGCCGACCTAGGGATCCTGTGCAGATTCAGGGACCCAGATGAGGAGCCTTGTTGCAGAGTCCTGGGAGATCTAGGGTAACTACAGGGATGATGACTCCAAATGTGATAAAAATTGATTCTTTACTGCCTTATAATCACCTGAATGACTTTTAAGGTGTGTTCCTCAGTTCTTTGCCCGATGAGGCAGCTTAAGATCTTCATCTTTAGGTCACTTGAAACAGAAGCATAGAAAATCAAATGACTTAGCTCTGGCTGTCCAGGAAGTTGCTAGTAATTGTCATTATATAATGTTAAATTAAACTCCCACTGGAGCCTAGGTGTAAGGCTTACTCCAGAGGGTATAGTTTGGGGGACACACTGAGATGAAAACACCAGCTTTCTGAATCTGACCATTTTCCTCTTTAGCCGTGAATCAGATGAAATGATTTATTGGAATTCTATAATCATAAGCCTAATGTCTGTACAAAAATTTGATGTCATCTTTCTGTATTTTTGGAGAGTGGAGAATCACTGTGCTAAGCTAGCAAGTGATTTTTTTTTAAACCTGGGCATATGCCTGTGCTGTACAAGGCGTTTGCCTCTGAACTCACTCACCTTTACCTTAGCGCCCCTCTTTTTCTCCCAAAACAGCTTCATTTCAAGCATTTTGGCCACATGTCAGTCACCTTAACATGTTCAGGACCAGAGGTGACTATTTGACAATGGAACAGAATCATTCTTTGCAGTCGTAAACTTTAAATGATTGTTGTGTCCAAGAGTAGAGACTTTTAAATGTACTTAAAAATCAAGTTTTGGGTGATTGTGGTGTCATTTGTATCACACTAGTGCTAACAACGAAAGTAGTGAGACTTATTGAGGGCATAAAATGAGCCAAAAGTTAGCCCAGGTGTGTTTGGTGTGGCTTTAGATACTTGTGAGGTAGTATTGTGCATCTTGGTTGTCTATTCTGGCACAGTTGAAGCCCACTGTCTCTTAAGTAGGTGGAAGGTCCTACACAAGGGCTTGGAAGTGAAACCCCAAAATCTTGCACCCCAAATCTTAAGAGGGTGTCAGAAAACCAAGCATCATCTTCTGGCCTTCTGAAAACTATGTATGCTGCGTAGAGAGTCAGGTAGAATTGTTTTATCCTTAAGGCTAGAATTTTACTTCCTGCTGCTGTCGGCAGTGGTACCCTCCTCCCTTCCCGTTGCTCTTGCTGACGTAGCCAGTGTCACTGACGTGGCTCTGAAGCTGCTCAGAAGCAGATAAACCTGCCAGCCACTGATCTGAAAGTGAGACGTTATGGTGAGAAGAGCAACAATTACCCTGTCTTCAGACAGTCAGCGGAATGGCTGGCACCACATCCTGCTTCATGAGTACCAGGGAGATGCTGTTTCTCCTGTTTCCCCTTAGATTACAATAGCCATTTAAAAGTAATACAAAACTGTGAGTCTTCTTATACGGTTTTCAAGATACAACAGACTTTTTCTTAACCTCATCTCTACCATACAGAGAATTAAAACACAACTTGGAGTGAGATAGACATTCATTTCTGTTAAAGATTGGTCATAGGTTGTCTCCTGTAGTCCTCCCTAGAGAAAGTGGTTTTTCTTACCCATATTTGCAGCTCTTGAGGAACAAGGAATGGTACTTAGACTGAAAGTCAGGCATTGCCCTCATCCTCAAGAGTGCATTGAACAAATCTTTACTTTGCAGCTCTATCACTAATGTGAGTTCCTTTCTCCGTGGAACTCATGGTCCCAGGTTGGAGTGCTAGCCAACTTTTACCTGGAGGTTTCTGTATTCCCCTGTTCACTTCTCTTGTAGGTATTGTATATCATTTCCTAGATCCTGAAGTCAGTGCTTTGCAGGCTTTGGCTCAGGGCACCGAGGAGGAGACTGTGCAAAACAGGCTCCTGATACCAGTGAGTGGTAATAGAGGCAGAGCTAGCATGCAGACCCTAAACACTCAAGGGTGGGCTCCTGCAGGGCTGAGCAGTGGCTGTCCTGCGGAATGAGTTTGGATGGTTAAAATGGGCCTCTCAAGGTCACTGCAGGGCTTTCTGCCTTCACGGTCTCTCTCTTCATGACTTCTCAGAGGTTGATTGCATACCGGTGGAGTGGGATACATACTGTCCCTCCTTCTGAAGGGAAATCCCCCTGGTGCTTGTGAGGAGGAAGCATGGTCCTATCTCACAAGTAATCAAGTTGAGCTGGAAAAACTGTATCTGTGATACCATTGTGGCTTCTCTGTTGCTGTGGCCCAAGGCTTGTGACCAGGGTTGACTATGGTTTTTAGCTGCTAAACTTCAGAAAAGGAAGTGATGATGGCTACAGGCTTGGAAATATTTGGTATGGGATGTGATCAGTTAACAAGGGGCGTGAACCAGGAACCACCCTGCAACTGAAGGCTGCGTGACTAATGCTTTTGCTTATTTTTATTTTTTTCCTTTTGCTATTAAGGAAGAATGAGGACATTTAAGTGAAATGTATATTTTTTAAACATAATTTAAAATTTTGTATCCAGTATTCATGTAGATGAAAAATAAATCTCTTTTTTTCAGCTCCTTTGGGGCTGGTATGAAGGGAGAAAATGTTGAAGCAGAAAATCATGGGAAGAATTTATCTGGAGAGCAAAATACTCTGCTACTTGTTTTTGAAAGGTTTTTATTTTAAAAAGTTCATATCTATAGATGCCTCTTTGATTATTTTATGATTATTGAATTTATTTCAGACATTGACTTTCCCATTCTTTGCACTACTTATCTAAAGAATTTTATATCAGTACCTAAAGAAGTTAAAGTCACTGACCCTGTGGTTTCCCTAATGTGGCATCCTCCCAAGTGATTCTACCCATCTCTTGTGTAAAGGTAAAATGTACTGGCTTCAGAATACATAACTATAATTCATTTTCCTCAGTGCCACATCAGTATAAGCCCTTCTGAATTAGCTCTGCTCTTAAAGCTACCTTAATACAAGATTTATCCAGCAGTAGAAAGCTTTAATAAAAAATGAACTTAAAGGAATTCTTATTTCTTGTACTAGCTCATTTGTGACCTTGAATGAGTCACTTCAGAAAGCTAGGATTTTTGTTTTGCCCTCTGTATAGAGAATCTGCCTTACTAGGAGACTCACAAGAGGCAGTAGTGTTTCCAAAAATACCCCCAGGGACAAAAGCAGGCACATTTCATAGGGCATTGTCATTGTGTCTGTCCTACAATGTCCTACAATGTCTCTTGATGGAAGAGCACCATAGTGGTGCTCCTCTCGCGGACATGCTCCCTGCCTTCATCCTCTCCAGAGCTGATGTCACACTAGTACTTCTGGGCAATCACTTGACTAGCATGAACCTCAGCTTTTCCTAACCTGTCTGGTTATAAGATATGAGAAGGCAAGTTAGGGACACCATATATATAACCTGCTCGTATCTAGGCAGGCTCCCGGGATTCCAGTTGCATGCCAGAACATCGAACTGCTTTATTGTCATCTTAGAAAGTTTACCAAAGTTGTTGCCCACAGGACTACTTTTTATTATTGAATCCCATTGCTCTTATTTGCAAAGCTTCCCTTCCATTACGTTGTGAGCTCATCATTTGTTTCCCCTCAAGGACCTGCTTCCTGTAAAGCCCATGAAGCTTTTCCTCCCAGGGATTTCACCGGTTGTCTTATCTGCTTGGGAAGTAGGGTCTTTTGAAAAATTTCCTCTTGACTGCACCTGGATGGAGTAGATGCTGGGGGTGGGGGTGAGGGGGTGGAGGGGTAGGGGGCTCAGGACGGCAGGGGCTGAGACTGTAGTCCAGGAATTCTTCCCAGGAGCTAGCCAGGTTGGGTCTTGCAGGTCTCATAGACATCTTGTTTGAGGGGTTCTGGGGACAGAGTCTTCTAGCCACTGCAGCTTTGCTTGGTTCAGTGAGTTTTGCCTTCATAGTACCTTTTCAGTTCAGAGAGAGGGAAGAGTGCTGGCCTCTTACCCCGGATCCTGCTACAGGGATGAGCTGGCTGAGGTGCCAAGATTTCTTTTCCCTCCTTCTGTCATCCTGATTCCCGGCTGTTAGAAAACAAAGTTCAGATCAGCTCTGAGACTGATGATGCAGTATTCCAAAACAAAAGACCTGCATGGCCCCTCTCACATGCACTCCTTCCTTTCTTTAGCGCAGAGCACCTTGCTGACTCTACAGTCAAACACTGGGTTATTGTCTTCTGAAGGGGACACAACTTTACAAATAGGAGGCCCCGAGTCTCCAGCCCCTTCCCCTTTTTCTCTTCCTATATCCCTAGACAGCAAATGCTCCATTGATTTCAGATCTTCAGCCCTATACTGGCATGTCTCCTTGGGGGAATATATTTTTTGTTATTTCACTCAGTGCCCAATAAGAAGAAAACATCCCATTGTAAAATTAAATTATAATAGTATTCAGAAACTACAGTGAATGTGTCCTCTGGGGTGATGACTGTTTGCTGCTGCTTGTGTTGAGTCAAAGGAGGCAAGAAGGAACTCGAGGCAGAGCAGCTGCTGCTGTGCTGAATCTTACTATCAACAATGTTTTCTATTGAGATCAGTTTATAGGTAGCTTATACTACAGGAAGCAGCTAGTGTAATGAACAGGCCAGGACAACTGTAGTAAAATATCAGAACGAAAGTGTGAGCTAATCTCAGTGTCAAGATAACCCATGTATGGGTTATCGATTTCCATTGTCTGCCTTTGGGATAGAGCATTGTCTCAAGAAATCCCTTCTACCAAGAAAACTGAACTGAAAAATTGTTAGTTCAGCATGTACCATTAATAATTAGCATCATTAGCATCTGAGTAGAGCCAGTTCTTGAAGAGGAGTTGGACTGGAGAATGATGGAGCAAGTGGAAGCATTACTGAGAAGGACAAGCGTGCACTGGTTCCTGGAGGACCCTGAGTAGGATCAGAATTGAAGAACAAGAATCTGAGCAGAAATCTCTCTCTCTCTAAACTCCTCTAAACAAATTCAGAACAATCTTACAGTAAACAAGGAGGGTGCCAAGGGATTAACTTACTTCCAACACAACAAAAAGAAAATGCTTTTCTTGGAAGGAGGAGCAGGCATTGGTATCCCACAGTAGCAAGGCATAGTATGACTCCTCTGAGAATTTCATGGTTGAGTTCTCTAGTGAGCCTAAGCAGAGAGGACTTGTCACTGGGACTGCAGGAAGAATGGAAAAATTTCCATCAATGGCACATAATTGTACACAGTATAAGATATATTGATTGGAATTACTGCACTCTGTGGCATAGACCAGATATAAGCTGTAAATAACAGAACCGTAAAGGGGTATCCAGTTGGTGTACTACCACATTGATCAAGAAGCTGAATGAAGAGATCTGATGAAATTAAGCCAGTGAGTCCTAGAGAAGTGTGAGTTCCTCATCTCAGTGGCTGTGGTTCTGAGCTTTGCTAGTGGTTTGTCTCCAGGTCATCATCTTCTGTATAGTATAGGCTAGGTAGAAGAAAAGACTCTGAGAATAAACAACATTAAGGCCTTGAAAAAAATTTCATTTTTTGCCAGATCCATTGTAGGATAAAAAATATAATAGAGAACAGGCTGCTCAAATAGGTAAAGTCAGAGCTAGAATGCTTGCTATATTATTCAGCAGCTCTTTACTAGACACCTAAAGGATTGTTTGTCCTTTCCAGGGTTTTAGTTCATTTATTTACAAAGATATGCTAGTGATTATCATATCTCAGGGATACTTTGAAGGAACTCTTTGAGACACACATAGAAAGAGAGGGAGAGGGTGAGGAAGAGGGAGAAGAAGGAGAAGGAGAGGGAGGGAGGGAGGGGAGAGAGAGAGAGAGAGAGAGAGAGAGAGAGAGAGAGAGAGAGAGAGATATGAATGAATCTTGGAATAACAGTTTCCTGATTTCCTGAAAGATATCTATCCACTTAAAGCAATACAAAGTCCAGAAACACAGGAATTTTAATTCATTCTAGTCTGTCACTTGGTGCCTGTAGATTAGAGGAATCACAAATTTAAACACTTTGGGGAACAAATAGATAGCTAAATGTGCGAATCAGCTTTATTTGAAAAGAAAAGCTGGCCTGGTGTACACATTCAAACAAACAAACAAAAAAATTCTTAACACTATCAGTTAAGCAAAACACATCTGTAGCAGGATTCTAAGCTGCCTGGCAGTTTGCAGCTGTGGACTAACTCTCAGAATTGGTTTGAATGAATGCAGTTTTCAGAATTTATGAATATTTTTAAGAGGACTTACAACACACTTCAAGATTCTTGGATGAAATGTCAACATAAAGACAGTGTGTATCATTTGTCACTGTTTAGAAGAAAGATTGGCAGGCAGACAGATTAATGGTCTTAAGAAATGATAGATGTTATTATCAAAATGAATGCAGAGTTTTCTAACCTTTGAACGCTCCTTAAAGTTATCATATAGAGACAGAACTCATGAACTTTTAAGTAAGCAGGGCATCTAGTCAACATTTATTGACCAACTACTCTCTGTTTAAACTTAACAAGTTCTTGGAGTTATAGAGTTGAACAAGACATCTTAATAGTGAATGGCTCTGAGAGCTTCAAGTTAAGCAGATCTCAGCTTTGTTTTGAATTAACAGGAATAGCAGTGACATTAGGTGAATTTACAACAAATAACATTTGCATGTTTCTATGATAGAAATTTTTTCTTGCTAAAATATATGACCTTGGGAAAGTTTAGTTCTATATTTGTTTCCTCATGTGTGAAGTAAGGGTAGTAACAGTGCCTGTTGTGAGGATTAAATGAGCTAATCCATGTAAGGTGCTTAGCATGGCACCTGACAGATAGCAAGGTTTCAGTAAATATTAGCTATTAACATTGTCTCAACAAATGGTGTAAACATTGACATTAGTCACATTGGCTATTCCAAGTGTCATTGCACATTCATTTTATACTTGTAAAGTCCAAGGAAACAATCTCCTATGGTTACTGCATGGTCTTGAGTCCCAGCATCCTGCTTGACTATAAATATACACAGGCCTGGTGAACAGAAATGAGCCTGTGGTGGTTGGGTGCTCAGACTGTCTGAATGGTCAGTACTTGAGGGTTTGCTTGCAAAGCTCTTGATCCACAAGCCAGTGGCATTCCTCCCAGCACATTTTACCAATATCAAAGAATGGGCAGTGGTACTTGGGCAATCCTGAATCACAAAACTCTGTCTTGATTGGGGAAATGTTTTTATTTTGCAACTCACATTTTAAATGTAAAAGTTTGCCTTTCTGAGAGGTCACTGCTCTTCCTCCTTTTCGTACCATCCAGGATCCCAGACCAGGGAATGGTGCCACCCACAGTGGGTAGATCTTCTCAAGTCAATTAACCTAATAAGATTATCATCCACAGGCATGCTCAGAGGCCCATCTCCCAGGAGATTCTATATCCTTTCATGATAGCAATCAATATTAACCACCACACTTAAGGAAGGGAGCAGAATGAACTGAAGACTCCCCAAGATTCTGTGGAACAAGGCCCTATTTGTTAGTTCGCTGCCCCCTTCTTCTTGACATCTGATAATGTTTAATGTCTGAGGATGTTCTCATAGAGATGCTTTATAAAGTACAAAACGCTGCAAAGGTAACAAACACATAAGTATCCCTATATGTTATGTCTCCTCAAAAGGTTCATGTTTTGAAAACTTGATCCAGAATTCATGTGTTGATGATAGTTGAAAATAGGACCCTGAGAGAGGCTTAGATTTAGGTGAGATCATGAGAGTAGAGTCTCCAGGGAAGAATTAGTGACTTAACAGGAAGAAGAGAAAACTGAGGTCACATATTCCCTATTCTATGTGTGCGCACTTGTCCCATTGCTATATGATGAAGAACCACAAAGACCTTCGCCAGATGCCAGCACCATGCTCTGGAATTCTAGTCTCTAGAATTGTGTGTCAAAACCTGCTGTTGTTTATAATTTAGAAAGTCTGTGATATTTCGTTACAGTATCAGAAAACAGACTAGGACATACAGATTAGAATTTGAACAATAATGATATCTGTTTACAAATGTATAGAATTTAGTATTCTAAATAAATAAATTTTAGATCAAATTTATTATGTCATTTATTTTTGTACATAAGTATTATTATATTGGATCATCATTAGACATGGTTGCACACAGTTCAAACAAATGACTGTAATTAGTATGTGTTGCCTAATCAGAAAATTTATGTTTTCAGTGAACATCCTAGTTTTTTCCTTTAGTGAGCCTTACAGTTGATAATTTCTTTGATGCCACTATTGTACTTAGTGTCAACAATCCTGTCACATGCAGTTTCTGAAAAGAGCACATAAGTATTAAGGTGAGTCAGACCTGTGTATAGATTCTGGATTTGTCACTTGCTAACTATGACACCTCAACCGTTTCTTCATTTTCTAGAAGTAGGATATTAAGAGGCTTTCATGCTTACAGGATCACAATGAGTACCAACACTGGGCCAATCTATATATTTCTTCTTGTTTGTGTTTCCGATATGACTTTCAGAAAAAACAAACATCTAAACATCTGCTTACCCCAGATAGGTACCAATAACAGACCAAAGTAATGATTCACTGAAATCCACCTTCAAAAAACAGTGAGTTGTTGGGATTACTTATAGAGCATGGGTGAGAAATTACTTACAGAAGCATCGATTATTCAAAGGCAGTTCAATCGCCAGAAAGCCTACTCTAACACAGGTGACAACTCACAAAAGCTATATCCCTGAGCTCTCTGCACAGCTTGCAGGGAGCTTGACTGGTGGGAGCACCTCCTCTTCCCAGCAGTCCTCACTGTCTGTGTAACCTTGGAGAGGTACATTGTGACTCTTGTAAGTTGTAAGACCTTTCTGAGACTTGCAAGTGGCTTACTTCCTGAGCCTTATAAGTTTTGCTTACTTCTTGAGTCTTGACTAACCTCATTTCAGGACAGAATATTTCAGTTTGAAATACACAAAAGTCATTATATATGAGAAGATATGCAATACATATTTCTGTGGTATGTCCTACTCCGTGGTGACTGTGGATTCCCTTACCAAGTCCCAGTGTCTGTGTTCAGCCCATGCTTCTGTAAGCCATCTGTGATCCTGAAGCAGCTGCTCTTCAATGATAGGAGAACTGTTTTGGGGTTAGAAAATAAACTGCTTATTTACTACAATTTTGAGCTCAATTAATTGAGAACAAAATCTAAATAGCTCTCCCACCTGCACCCTGGAAGTCACAGCCAAGTGAAACCCATGGATGTAAAGGTCTGATTTTCTGAATATATGAAAGTTGCAGGTCTAGCTCATGCCTTTAATGATCAGTATTAGCCTGTGCCTGACTCCCAGCTGTCTGCAGTAGGATGAAAAATACTTGGGTAGATCCAAGACTGTGCCAAGGATCTGTTGCTCATATCTTTGTGAGGCCTCTAGACACATATAAGATGGCAAATAACTCCAAGAACTGAAAAACTTCCTGGATCTAGTGTAACTGCATGAATTAAGTAAAAGATTAAAGCAGTTTTGTATGGGTTTTAGTGTAACATGAGATTTAGTGTTAATCCCTTTGTAACTCATAGTTTAGGTATAATAGTCCCCTGAGTATATTGAGGTATTATGTTTTCAATGGCTACTGAGTTAGGTCAAAACTAATATCTTTCTATTTACACATTTTTAAAATTACCTTTATTTAGGGTGTGTCTTTGTCAGGATGGGTGCTTACACGCCATAACACGTGTAGGTCAGAAGACAACTTATAGAAGTTGGTTCTCTCCTACTCTGTGAGTTCTGGTGATGGAGCCCAGGTTGTCAGGCTCAGCATCAAGCCCCTTTACCTACTGAGCTGACTTGCAAGAAACATGAAAGCATTTGATAGCAATAATAACTAGTCATTATCTATTAATTTCTTTGATAGGAAAAAAAAGTTATAGTTTCAACTGAATAGCTTTATCTAAAGACTTGCTACATGAAATTCATGTATTAGGGATTAGAGAAAGCTTATTTTTATTTTATGTATTTGTCTGTGTATGGATATGTTCATGTTAGTGCAAGTGCCTGCAGAGGCCAGAGGCACCAGATCTCCTAGAGCTGGAGTTGCAGGCAGTTGTGAGCTGCGAACTCAGGGTCTCTGCAAGAGTAGTGCATGCCCTTAACTACTGAGCCATCTCCCTAGATCCTGAAGAAAATATAAGGTGAATGAAACATGTGACTTGATTCTCAAGGATCTTATACAGTGTTCTAGGAGAGGTATATACCTAAAAGACGTACAGTGAAGCAGATCAAAGTATAATAAATAAATGTTTTATACCCTAAAAGGAATAGCTAATGTGAAATAACTAGGAACGTGTGAACTGTGTGGATTCTTTAAGGTCTGGATAGATTGCAAATTAGGTTGAAAGTGCATTTGAGAAAGGTCATCACAAGACAAAACCTAGAGGGTGTAAAGTATATGGCATGTTCTAGCAACTGCAAAGACAAGTTTATGGGACACATGGAAGATGATAGTGAGAGAAATGACTGGGAACTATTTTGGAAACAAATCAAGACCTGACCTCATTTCTTTAGGTAATGGAGAACCAGTTAATGTAAATCCAGTTAAGTCTGAAAATCTAAACATGCCTGTGTTGAATTGCTACTGCATAGCTTTAATAAAGCAAATGATAGGAAACCAGATTATATAATGTTGCTTTTTATGTTGATTTCATCAACTCTATCATGTATCTTATGCTTTAAGAATCTGTGCTTTAAAGATGGTTCTTTAAGGACAGATTATTTAAGCAATTGCAATGCAAAGACTAGACTTGAGATGTCTAGGGTATTGATGAGAAAGAACCTTCATTGGGGTTTGTCTTGTCTAGCCCCATGAATGGAAATAAAAGATGTCAAGGTGGCACCTAAACTTTTCTTCATGGAATGAAAGCTGTTCTGTAGCTCTAGATGATGATTCACTTGCTGTTTTAGTTGCTTTTCTCATTGCTGTGATAGAATCCATAACCAAAAGCAACTTAAGGAAGCAAAGCTTTATTTTGGCTCACAGTTCAAGGATGTAGCATGCAGTGGGGAAGTAATGCTGCCTGGATCTTGAGGTAACTGGTTGCCTGCAGTCAGGAAGCAGAGAGAGATGAATGCTGGAACTCAATTCACTTTTTATGTAGTCTGGGACCCCAGCCCAGCAGCAGTATCGTCTACATTTAGGATGGGTCTTCTTACCTCAGTTAACCTAATCTAGAACCCCCTCACAGACATGCACAGGTCTTTGTCTCTGAGGTGACTGATTTTATATCCTGTCTGATTTGCAATACAAACCATCACACCTTGTCTCAGATGAAGGGTTTAAGGTGAGAGAAAAAGAAGTATGTACTTAGAGCACATGTAGAAAACAGAAACTGTTTAGTACTGAAGAGTTGCAAGTCTTACTAAGGGCCTTTCTGAGGCCTCTAGCTGTGAACGCTGAGTATCAGCTGTAAATCTTAAATCCCATTTAAATGCCATTCAACATGCATAACTCCTCCATCCCTACCTCCTGGAGAGACTTCCACAGGCGTGTGAACTCTCCTACCATCTCTAGGCCTCACGTACAACTCCTGTCTTTAACACACATTGAAAACCTACTAATGCGGCTCCTGACCTTGCCTTTAACATTGCTCATATCACATAGTGAGGAAAATTAGATCAAAATTCAAATTACATTCAGATTGTTGAAATTTTTACTGAAACTTTTTACCAAAGATGTCTGGAAAATAATTGTTAATTATTGTTTTTTTGATCTTATTTAGATAATCTTATTATAGGATAGTGGATCAAATTATGGAAGTTTTGTTTCACTGCGTGTAAAACTTTCTTCTCCCAGACAGACTGGACTCTCTCCTTACAGGCGGGGACCTCTTTCTTCCTTTAGTTTATGTACAGCTCCTGTCCATACCCATATTCAGACACACAGTGACTTTTGCTACTTTAATGATTTTTTTTCCTTGTCCTTCTTGTCAGATATCTTACTCATACTAGCCATTCTGAAAATATTACTTTGGACTTCCTCCCTTCAGTGGCACAGTGGTATATTCCTGCGTAATTGCTTATAAAAAAAAAGACCTCACATTCTGAAATTACAGGTTTCATTATGAATTAGACAATGAGAACTCATAATTTATCCCAACATGCATAAGCATGCATGCACGTATATCGGCATACACATGTATGTCAAAGATTAAGGCAAAGACTTCGGATTTTTACCATTGTAATTTTCTGATTCATCCCCAGTAGTCAATATAGCAAATTCCAAGTAGCCACATGCTGAATAACATAATAAAAACATTGGGAAAAATAAGAGGAACACATATTTATTTGAAATCTGAGTTTACTCACGGAGACCCTTGTATGAGCAGATCCTTCAGCTGTATTCAGACGTGAGTGATTTGATTTGTTTATCCTTTTCCAAGCTTACCGAGAGGATCCCTCTTCATGGAATCTTGCTTCCACTTGAACCAGTTATCCCTTCTTTTCAGCGCTGAGGTCCCACATTGTTCTTCTCATTGAACTTCTCTGTCATGAATCTACATGGGCTTATTAAAATGAATGCCCTAGAAAATACTTTTTTTACTTTCATGAAGTTCTAGAAACAGAACATATAAGGAAAAATAACTGTTATCTATTACCTGTGTCTTGGCTGAGATGGACCTGATACCTTTCTTTCCGTCTGGTATAGAGAGGTATACTAGTCCTTAACTTTGGTTTGTAGATCCAGTACTTTCATTCAAATGCCTGAATTATTTTGCAACCTTTTAATAAACCCAGCCATGGCTTTCATTCTCATATCTGAAACCTGGAAGAGAATTTTATTCTCTCTCTCTCTCTCTCTCTCTTTCTGTCTCTCTCTCCCTCGTTTCCTTATTTTCAGCTTTCCTTCCTTTCCTCATTTTTGTTTCTCCTTCCAACGTTCTTCTGGAAATTCTTGTATGTATATATAAAGCATAGCAGTGGGATGTGAGCACTGGACCAGAAGGGCTCTAACCATGGGGAACTGCAGGCGAAGGTAGCAGCAGTTGCAGCCTGCTTGCAGACTTTCTGTAGCTGTCTGTCAAGTCCAGCCTACAATTCCAGGGTCTGCTTTTGCCTCCTTTCCTTCTCTATTCCATTTCCTGACTTAGGGCAGACTTTTGCTGGATTCCCAGACACATGAGCTGGTGCACTTTCCTGTCTCTTGTACATATGCCAGGGATTGGTATGTGTATTTTCATGAGTGAGTCAGTATCAAATATTTATTATTTTCTCCTAAACTCCCAAACTTTCATGTCCCTAGAGACCATATGTACTAAGGAACATGGATGATGCTGGTAAAAATTGCTCATTCTTTCCTTATGCCTTCTATTTATTAGCAGAATTTACATGAGTAGACTACAAGAGGACTGCTTTGTGTTCATTCTCTCTCTCCTCCCCTCCCCCCCTCTTTTGACATGGTCTCCTCAGTGTAGTTGCCCTAACACCCACTATTACTTTCTAGCTTTCCATCCACCGCCTATACCTTTTTACACATGTATGCTGCATGCTGCTCATAGCTCAGTTCTCTGGTCCAGGCTCTGCTACTTTTTGTCTACTACAGAGGTTACTGGTCCAGGATTCTTTCACGGTGATCCTGTTGGCATCTGTTTAGTATTTTTATGAACTAATTTGAATGAAGCATTAAAGACTTATAGATGCTGTGTTTTAAGAGAGATTTATTTTTAAAATCAGTCTTTACTTTCACTCATATAACCAAATAACTGGAATTATAGGCAACACAGCAGCAGAACACCATAGGTAAATTATAGCTACAGTCAGATTCACTGCTCAGACCCTCCCTCCTAAGGTTATTGGTATCCTTCATTAGTGTTACAGATACAGTTGCATTGGATTAAATTTCAAGTTTCAAAGCAATGAAACGTTTCCACAGGATTTCCTCTTTAAGAACACCAATTCAGTTTGTGGATTGTAGTCTTCGATCTTCTATTATTTCTGCAAACTTGGTTTATGGATAATTCAAGTCCATGATGAGTGCTCTATAACTGGAGAGGACTAGGCCTTGTTTTTAGGTAGCACTGTCCTCAAGTGACTGTCTTTTTTTTTTGTGCAATTTTATGAGCAGACTTGAGAGACTCTATTTTAAAGGCCAGTTTTCAGATACAGCCTCTTCATCCTCCTGTGTATTTTTTAATAATTAGAGTTAACTACTTCTTTCTAGACTAATGTGCTTTGGCACTTTGGGGAGAATACTCTTTTTAAACTGACTCCTTCTCTTTCATATACTAATTGAAAAATATTCCTGATGCCTCAGCACTTTAGAATGCGTCCACACAGTTAAGGAAGCAAAATAACCCGAGCTTCCCCTCATTCCACCTCTTATATTATAGCTGTTTAATTTGCTGATGTTCCTACAAGGTGGAGGAACACCTCACTAGCTCATTCTGCTTTTTAGGGGGATGTACTGAAGCATAGTCTGCTTTAATTAAGTAATTTGGGGCAGCAAATTAGTTAACTACAAATAGATTCTTAGTTTTCTTGTTTCACTTGGTAATGACAGTGCCTGTAGTCACTGTGCTGTGGAGATATACATTATATATATATATATATATATATATATATATATATATATGGAGAGAGAGAACACAATATATAAACACACAGTCAGTGCTGAGCAAAAATCAGATATCAGACATTTGATGAAATTATCTTTCATTAATGAAGACTCATAAAGACATTTTCAGAAAATACAAACCAGAGAAAATTGCCACTAACAGGACTCAACTATAGAATATTTCAGGAGTCAGAAAAGTAATCCCAGAAAGTCTTAAAGAAATCAAAAATAGGAAGAAAGCAGTAAAATGTCAACACAATGCTGAACAAGGGTATGTGAAACAGCATCAACAAGTACAGACTGCGAGTGGGAAAGCATCAATCTATGCAAAACTCTAGATAATAATCACATGAAAACAGTGTGAGGAGGAGGATTTGATGATAGACTGTGAGCACATGTATTACTGCAGTATGGTTAAGGTATTACACCGAAACCTTAAGAGCACAAAGTAAAACTTCTAAAGTAGCTTAGAGAAAGGAAAAAAGGAAGGGACGGGAGATTGGGAAAGGGAGGGTGAGGGAAAGCAGGAAGAAAGAGCATACCACTTTAAAGCAAGTAAAGGAGCCCAGTACAGGGAAGGGAATTTCAGTTGTAGGAAGCACAAAGCGAAATGGTCCAAATGTCCAGGCACATTAACAATGAACCGAATGGACTTGCCTCCCAGCTGAAGCCAAGAGACTCAGAGTGAATGTGTACACAAACAAACACTTAAAAATGTTGTTAGAAATGAATAGGGACACTACTTATCTTCCTGAGGGCTTCACCAGGAAGATATGAAAGGTAGAGTCACTGTATCTGAAGACATACAGCAAAACAGTGCCAGAGGAGAAATGGACAAACTGCCCATTAGTGGGAGACTTTCATACCTTTCTCTGTAATTAGTAAAACATAATAACTAAGGGTATAAAAGTTTTGAAACATATAATATCCAAAAACTATAGAATATACACTATTTTCAAACACATATAAAAATATACGAAACTATCATATAAGTAACCAGAAGGAAAATTTCTGAAAGTTTTAGAGAATCAGTGTTATACAAATTAAACTCCCTAATCACAGAGCAATGTAGCTTAGAAATCAATGACTAAATAACAAACACCTTGAAAGATTACATGTCTAGAAATTTCGAAAACACACTTTCTGAATGGCTGTAATTTTTATATATCAAAAATAGCATTAGATACTGGAAGCATCAACCTAAGAAGAATTGTAAAAATATCAGTAAAATTTGTGTAATGTAGCAAGTAGTGCTTAGAGAAAAATCTATATTCTTGAAGTGGAGGTTAGCAAGGTTTTGGTAAAAGGAATACTCAGTAAATGTCACTTCTGTCACAACTCTGTTCTAACCACTCAACTCTGCTGCTGTGGTACAAACAGCCATAGACAAAAATGCATGAGTGTGCCTATGTTCCCATAAAACTTTATTCACAAGGGGGGTCAGTTAACCAGTTTAGTCCATGGTTCTTGGTTTACCAATCCCTGCCTTAAAAATTGATATCATAAAGAGAGAGAAAAGTTGGAATGAATAGAATAATCATGTAATTTAAGAAGTTATCAAAAACTAAAGCAACAAAAGAGAATCCAGAACATATCTAAAGAAAGGAACAGGACGGAAAAGGTAAAGATGAGAGCCACAACACATAAAAAGAAAGGTTCCACAAGCAAAGCCAAAATTGTTTATCTTAAGGACAGTTCTGCCTGGACCTTTAGATGAAGACCTGTAGGTAAAGATTAAGGTATATTGTGCTGTTGTCTGGGAGGGACTACACTCACGAGAATGAGGCAAAAGTGGGCAGGAAAAGGCACTGTGAACTGTCAAGGGCATGTCCAACAATCATGCTTACCAAGCAATGTGAGCTTTTGTCCAAATCTGAAAGTAGGAGGTGGTCCATCCCAGGTGCGTGCATGTGTGTGTGTGTATGTGTGTGTGTGTGTGTGTATGTGTGTGAGAGAGAGAGCACTTGTCATAAACATTCAGTGAGAATGTCTATAAGGCTTGTGCTGCAATGCAAAACACTAATAAAGCGCCTAAAACTTTATACAAAGCTGACACAAAAAAGAACAAGAGGCATGAATAAACGATATAGAGAATTAGGAGTAGATAATTGGTGCAGCAGAGATTCAAATATTATGAACATTTTTGCCAATAATTTTGAGAACTAAGGAATTATGTCAAATTCCTATAAACTACAAATGATCAAACAATACAAAATTAGAAGGTTCTTGTGAATTATTACACACAATTAATAGCACATAATTATTTGCTATTTGAAGGAAAACATTTTCCCCTGAACAACTGTAACAACAGACCCAAAAGGCTTCGATAACTTTATAGGCAAATTCTCCAGCACCAACAAATGAATGATGGATAATTCCCATCTTGCCAAACTCTTTAAAATAGTAGAAAATGAAGAAAAACTCCTAAGCTAATGTGTAAGGCCAGTAGTGTTTTTAAACTAAAATTAGTAAAAGATTAGTTAAGGGAAATTAGAGCCCAGGTGAACTTTTGAACATATATGCAAAATTCCTAAATAAATTCCATCTGACTAAGAAGTGAAAGCATCATGGGTTTCATTGTGACAGCCACTTTGGTCAGAAACCTGGCAATAGCTGGTAACATGATAGAGGTGAATAAATGCATATCATATGCCCTTAATTCCTCAAGAAAGCCTCTAAATAAATTCACATGTATATCATGTATGTATTCAGGCATGTTTAAGTGTTAAAAACCTGGGAATAACCCACATACTTGCCAACAATGGAATGTAGAAAGTGTGAATACTGATATAAATATATTTATGGAGAGAACCATAAACTGGATTAGCCCTAGTTACCTACAATAACGTGAGCAAATCCCATGAGCATAATGATGGAAAACAGGCCTTGAAGAGTATAAACATTTGTTTCCTTTTAAAAACAAGTAAAACTAAGCAATATATTATTTATGGGTAAGGATACGCAAAGAGTGAAACTATCAGGGAAAACAAGAGGTGAGCTGGGTTTTAGGCTGGAGGGTTGTAGTTGTTACAAACTCTGTAAAGAATGGAGATCCAGTCCAAGGCTAGATGAGAAGGACAGGCAGGATCAGGAAGAACTTTGAGACTTACATTTTAGAGGAAAGGTGTCTACCTATATTTTGGAGGGATTTTGAAGAAGCAGGGCCAGTGACAAGAGGACCAAGGATAAGACGTCATATATACTCCAGGTTTTTGATGATAATGTCATCAAAGGAAGTGGCAGCCAGAGTCAAAATGGGAGCTTTTGAAAAGCATTTTAAGGACAGAATGAAGAATAGTAGGTGTTGCTGCATGTGTTGAGTGGACATGGAAAATATGTTTCTTTAGAGATTAGACACTTAATCCCAAATTCTAAAATCACCTAAATGAAATAAAATAAAATACATCTGTGAAGAATATAAACTCTGGTATCTTAGTATATTAGGGCTTCTGAGAATGATGCTATCAACGGGGGAGGGGGTTAAACAGCAGGAATTTATTTCTCATTCATCTACAGACTGTCTAAGATCAAGGTCAACGTCTAGTTCCCCCCAGGTCTCATTCTTGTCTTGCATATGGCCATCTTGTCACTCTGACTTCATGTGACCTTTCCTCTTTGTATTCAGTTCCTTGGCATTCCCTTTATATAAAGCCAACAGTCCCATTTTAGAGTCCCTTTCTTGATCACATCCAATGTTAATTATATATTTAAAGGCCCTGTCTCAAAATATAATCCCGTACTCAGTTTTAGGAGTGTGGGAAAGTTAAAGAATTCAATCTGTACATATGGGTACTGAGCATAGCCTCACTGTACACTCAAGGCATGATCCTCAACAGGTGATTTGCCCTGTACTCCAGTGTTCTTCATCTGAATTTGAAAGTTGAGGAACTAGAATGATGGTTATCAAACTTTATTATTTATCAGAATCACCTATTTGGTTTATTGACACCCCGTTCCCCTGTCACTGAGCCTGTCTCTAGAATGCTTAAGTGGACTGGAATGGGTAAGACTTTGGATTTGGTGTTGGTGTTGGTAGTGTTCCTGCTGCTGATGCTCTAGGAACCACACTTTTAAGAGTCATTGGAATAAACATATCTGTGTAGGTTTTTAAGCTTATTATTCTATGATAAGTCTGTTGGAGGTGACATCTTATATCTTTACTCAGCTGGAGTTCCTGATCTAAACCACAGCTTTGAAGATGACCTGAGCATCTGTCTTCTCAGTTCTCCCAAAGATATTCCATAACTGTTATGATCTGGGCGCCTGGAGAAGGAGGGGTGGGGTAATTCAATCATCACAAAGGATGGATGCCTTAGGCAAAAGGCTGGTATTAGAGTCCCTGCAATGCCAAGAGGATTCCAACAGTGATCTTTATTTTCTTTCAATTTGGCATCTACAACCATAGCAGAGCAGAAATCCCATCCTAGTCATTGCCTCTGTCCAGCATGATGAAAATGTAAGTCATTTCTATGCCAGAGTTAGGATTTTTCAGAGAAGGGCAACTGAGTTTCATGTAGGACCTGCTGAAAGCCACACAGCAAATTAATGACAGGGAAGAGCTAGAATTTGAACTTAGTGTTCACCTGTCCAATCCAGGTGCTCCACACCTATTTTGTGGGATAAATGAATGATTCAGTCGGGGAGTTAAGAACGCTGTGGGGAGGGCCTCTGCTTTCCAGCAGAAGCAGTAGGCCCTGTCCTGCAGCTGTGTTGGGGCACATACTTCAGCATTTAGGATTACAGCATATGCTGCAGAACTGTTCCTGCTGGGAGTCTGTGCTGACTTCTGGCCCCTGCCATCTGCAAGTTTCCATAGTGTGGCATTGAGAAAAACCACAGTTTTTTGTGTTGCCTCAAACTCAGTGTTTATGAATTAAGGATAAAGGATTAAGATTACAGAAATTATACCCACAAGAGAAATCCATGCCTGTGGAAAGCTGAGGCACGCACCTCCCTCTCAGATGAATTCAGATTTAGTGGTGCCTTTGATGCTGTTTCCCTTCACGTGTCTGCTTGATAGGTGGCATCCATTTACTGACTATCAGAGTTGTGTTAACAGCTAGGGTTTCTATAATTTAGATTATTTTCAAGGAAAGCAGACCTCTAATTTCATGTGCACAGTATTATCTAGGGATCTTATTTAGTACAGAAAAAAGTTGGTTTGATCTAGTTAGTTTCTACTTTTAGATACCTTTTCCCCTTTCTTCAAATTCAAACATTGAAATAAGATTCTTTTGTTTAAAATGTCATGATTTTAATTTTTTACAAATGTGTTCCAGCTACCTGAGTCTCAGATTTCTGGTTCATGTTGTTTAAATCAGACTCAGAACCATTTCCAAAGGACAATATAGTTTCTTATTTGTATGAACTCACCACTCAGTTTTGCTCAGACTCTGTCCCCGATCCTTGGCGTTGAAGGAAAAGGTACACCATGTAATGAGGAACAGGGGTAGACAAGGCAGGCTCGGAAAAAAAATTACAGAGTTCATGTTTATTATGTTCTATCTTATTCTAGTTAACTAAAGAAGAAATGAAAATCCACAACAATACCATTTTTGATCATGGAAATGACAATTTGAATTCAGGAATGCTATTTTCATAAGTTTCCACCTGCTTATCATTAACATAGCTCACCCATTAAGTTGATGTGTAGATCTCTAATTGCTAGGAGTCCAGAACTCTGCGCAGGGCTGAGGTGTAGGTACAGAGAGTCTGTCATCGCTGAAGTACAGGTTCTTTGAAAGTTCTGAGTTACTTTAAATCATAGGGCACTTTGCCTCCCTACAAATCCCCTGGTTCTCTGACTTGCTCTTCATTGTCAAGTGCAAAGTTGAACAACTTCATCTTCTATTCTAGCTCTCCTGCAGTCTAACAAACCCCTCCCTTTGCGTTTCTCTCTGAACTGTCTTCTTTGTGGCACCTCCTGCTGAATCACACAAGACAGTTTATTTTGGGCTATTTTGTCACTATTTTGTGCCTCCTCCACTCTCAGTTTGACTTCTCAGATTCTCTGACTCCCTGTTTTTAAAATTTCCCTCTTCAGGGTGACTTGTGAACACCCTCACCTGTTTTTCACTGTCTTAGAACAGGAGATTTTGTTATCAGTGAAAAAAATATATGTCTTCTCCTTCAGAGTTATTTCTTGTCCCAAACCATGGTATTTCAAAATAGTTGGCTGTTTATCATTCTCCTGGGTTCCCTTTGTTTTGATTCCATTTTTCAGATGCATTAGGAATAGAGTGAGGAAGTAATTTTCTTCAGTTATGTAGCCACTAGTACCGTGAAAGTAGGGGAGACTGTGAGGAAGAGGAAGGGGCTCAGAGGGACTGAGGGAGAAGCACAATGTGGGGGTGAAATGGCCATATTATATTACATATATGAATGAGGCTGTTACATATATGAATGAGGCTGTTACATATATGAACGGGGCTGTTAGAGAATTAAAAAAAAAAAAACTGGGCATGGTGATGCACACCTTTAATCCAAGCACTTGGGAAGCAGAGGTGGGTGAATCTCTGTGAGTTCAAAGCCAGCCTGATCTACACAGCGAGTTCCAGGCCAGCTGGGGCGACAAGGAGATCCTGTCTCACAAAAAAAGAAAACAAAAACCCAGAACAGAACACAACAGAGTGGGAGATGTCCCATTTAGGAATCGAAGTAGACTTGATTCTGTGTCTTATCTCCCAGACCAGTTACAAAATCAGTCACTTGGTGACTCAGAGAGATGACAGGTATTTGCATTTTCCTCTGCAGTAGTAATGCTTGATGTCTTCTGGGTTTGGAGCAATGACTAGTGGAATGGAGAAAGGTGAGGAAGATTTTAAAAGATGACAGATTCTAGCAATCTTCTTTTAAGATTGAGAAAATTCTCTGCCAGAGAAGTCTTGAAACACACGTCACAAGCTTAAATTCAAAAATAGACATTCACTTGCTGGATCTTTTATTGTTGAGTTTTACAAAGCACTCTTAGCTTCAGAGTGATGAACAGTTCCTCGTCTGTAAAGCCAAAGCGTATGAAAGCTTGCTGCCCTTATTGAAGGTGAGGATTCAGTTCATCCATGTGAGCTAGTTCTGAAAATGGAGACTCGCCTGCTGACTTCAGTAAAGAGTTTACGCCAGCATGAAAATTTGCAGAATGATTGAACAGCAGTGTTTTAGTGAGAGGGACTTGAGTACTGAAAAATAATTTCATCCTAAAAAATTCCAAGTATTCACCACTTGCCAATTTAAGACTAAAATTAGGAAAATTAGGCACCGTACGAATGTATATACATGGATGAGTTTCCTAATACTATTCTGTTCTCTCTTTGCTTATTTTATATAGCAATTCTTGGCAGAAAAGAATTTTTTTCCAAAGGAAGTTATGTGATCATCTTAGTTCTTAGATGAAAAATACTAGGTTTACTTTCTGGGGAAGAATGTCTTATTTATGACTACCAAATTCACAAGTTTTCTTAAAGATTTCCTCTTGACTCTAACTCCTAAGACTTATTTTGGGCCTAAGACTTGATGGTTTAGAGACACAAACCATTCTGAAGTCATTTCTTTAGACAACCAAGATCTACTTTCTGTTCTTAGCAGCTTAGGTAGCTGTCTTTCCAAACCACAATAACATGCAAGAGGTAGCAAGAAGGAAGGTGATCTAGTATAAACATTTGTGAACCTAACCCTATCAAAGCATGTCTACTATGCATTATTGAAAAGGACTGGGCTTGGGCATCTCTGCGCATCTATTGTGGCAGAATCTAATGCTGTAGCTTCAAAAGTTTGGTGCTGAAATTTTTTTGTCTTACCACTTTGTACAGGTGGAAAAAAGATTTCAATGTGAACAGACTTCTACAAGTTCACACAGCTGCTATTTAGCACAACTAAACCAAGAACTCAGGCTTCCTGATGTCTAATCCATTGCTTTTTCCCCCCTTCAAGTTTAATATGAAGTCGAGAGGTGATTTAGTTGCCAAAATTAATATTGCAAAACAGATGAAAGAAAAAGCCAAGTGTAAGCTTACTTACTCTTAGTAATCAAATTATGTATTCAATAAATAGAGAATAGCCAGTATGTGCCAAGTGTGGTGCATGAAACAGCATTAAAATGGCCATCTAGGATGTTATTAGGTAGTAATTCTATGATTACAAAATCAATTCCATTGATTTTGAGGGGGAAGGTGACTGAGACAGGGTCTCACTATGCACCCCAGTCTGTTCCTCAAACTCACAATCCTTTTACCTCCTAACTGTAGGGATTACAGACATGAGCTAGTAAGCTCCTTCATGGTCTTTTCCTGATTCAGGTTCTTGTCTTCAATTCCTGCCCTGGCTTCCTTCAGAGAGGCACCATACCCCACCCCCAGAAAAGAAGCGAATACATATAACAAAAATACATGTTAATTGATTGTTCGAGCTATCATTAATGTGTCTGGCCAACAGTGGACTGTTAGTCATTATATTTGTGGGGAGGCAAAAACTACATGTGGAGTTTTGATTTGTGTATGTATTTTTTTTTCCTTACTGAAGATTGAACCCAGGGCTTCACCCATATGAGGCTTGTCCTTGAACACAGAGCTCTGCCTCAGCCAAGCAGTCTATGCATGTTAAGAAGAATTTTATTGACTGAATCTATATCTATCTAGTTTTAAACACCCATTTGCATTTGTTTTCTGTTTCTAAAATAACAATACTAAACCAGCTTCTGAAGGACTGCATCATTTGTATTTATAAAATGGAGATGACATGTTTTTTAGATACGAAAGGAATACAAAACTAGATATTTGAAAGTGTGCATGGGTGCACGTGTGTGTGTGTGTGTTCATGCATCTATACATGCTAAGAAAGACCTAGCTGACCTGGAGTTTGTAATGAAAATGTGCTTAACAAACGGAGATTGTCATTTCTCTGCAAGCTCATTGTGACAGTCTGTTCCCACATGCTGACTTCAGGCCTTTCAGAACAGGGCCACTGAAATCAATGAGGGAAATCCTTTTTCAATGAAGGATTTTTACCTGAATCCACAGATAAAACTTGAACCACGAGTGTAGCAGTAACCCATGAGACTGTCAGACCAATAACCATGGGACCATTTTGGGAGGAGACCGCTGTGGCTTATCCATTGCTTCACACCCATGTCCTATCTGGGGAGACAACTTGCAATTAGAATTTCTGCTCATATTAGAAAAAAATGGCAGGCAACATTGTCTCCCACTCTTCCTTTGTAAGTACTCGAGAAAAAAGGGACAACTAGAATCATCCTGTTTGCTTTATTTACAAAACTCCTAAAAGCACTCTAGAACACAATATTGTTGAGTTTTTAAATTAAAGGCTTCACTTCTCGGGACTGTAATATCCTAAAGAAGAAATAGAGCAGACAGTGTGGAAAGTCTTGTGTTAGACCCCTCCCCCCACAGCTTCCCCCATTATTAACATTTGACATAGCGTGATACATTCTAAAAGGTTTTTTTAAATTAAACTTTTGTGAATTTCATACAGAACGTCTCAATCAGTCTTAATCATCTTGATGCCCTCTTCCCCACTGGCACCTTTCCATAGCCACCCTCTCCTGGAACTCATACATTCTGTCATTTGTGCCAAGGTCCACCACGCCAAGCTAGTCTCCCTAGATACTCCTCAGTGCAAGTTCATCTGCTGAGGTCTAGTCAGCCCCTCCAGAGTCCCTTGTCTCAAGAAGATCAGCTCTTCCTCACCCAGCAATAATCCGATGCCAATATTTCTTCAGCTAAGATTGGGATTTGCTACCCATTTCCTCAGTTCTACGGTGAGTTTTTGCCTGCTTGAATTTGCATGGGTCTTGAGCATGCTGGTGCCATTGCTGTAGGTTCATATGAGCAAGGTCCCAGGAACTTGTAGGATTCTATTTCCATATTTCCTCAATGGTCCCTGCGTCTTGGGTGGATGGAGTTTAATATAGGCATCCTGTCCTATAATCTGCAGACTCTTAGTCTCTAGTCTTTGGCCATTTGTGCATTTGTTAAAATAACCAATATCCAAACACAGTTATCAACTACCGATCAAAGTTTATGTAAATTTTGATAAAAGCTTATGTTCTAGCAAACGACATGTTCTGTCCTAGGATGAGCCTAAGATACCTCATTATATTTAGTTTTCATGTTTCCTTGGGGTTCTCTGGGCTGTGGAAAATCCCTCAGACTTTATTTTTGATGACCTTGACAGTTTAAGGAACATTGGTAAGATATACTGCTGAATATTCCTGTAGTAGAGTATGCATCATGCTTTTCTCAAGATTATGTTTGTGATGTGGGTTTGGTGAAGGAGGACAACAGACCCAGTATGTCATTTTCAGCACATCATATCAAGGGTACACAGTGCCAGCATATTAATGACAGTTGGTGGTAACTTGAGCACTTGATTGATGTAGTATTTGCCAGGCTTCTGGAAATAAAAGTTACCACTCCCTTTTACAACATTTTCTTCACTGAGAAGTGGCCACACACAGAGTGTACTAGTGGAGGGTGGAGGGAGTAGCTATGTTCTAGGAACTGAAGGGTGGAATATCTCTACAAATCATTTGAGAATTTTCTGCATGAAGACTCTCTTCTCTCCCTGCATTATTATTGATATCAGGATATAATCATGGATATTTATTTTGTACTTTGAGTTATAATTATCATTTTCTTTCCCATCTTGCTCCAGTTTGGGGCATTGGGAGCTGTTTTACTTGGCTCCTGTGCCTAGTCTTTTGACAGAACCCAATCAATATACTTTGGAGTTTTCCTTTCTTTTGACACTAGAAGATACTCAAGTTTATCTTATCTATGTGCTACGTCAGCCTCCAAAATAGCTATTTTTCCATGTAGTTCTAGATTCTTTTATTGGTGAATGATATTAAAAATTAAAGCCAAGGTACTAGGTGATTGTTGCTGTTGGAATTTTGGTTCTTTTAGGCCCTCTTAACTGTCAAATAAGGGAAAATACGGGTTTGCATTAAATTTAGTATGTGCATAATACAGCTACAAACATTTGCAAATGTAGCAGTTTATATCGCTATTCTCTTAAACCTAAGTGCTTATCGATATCTCCAACTCCAATACATTATTACGTGGGTCATTCTGGTCTTCTTGCTTTGCTCATCTGTAAATTCTACCCCTACAGTGAGAAACCTTACCATCATCTACTATCCATTTAATTGTTTAATTCTAGTGTCCATAGAAAGCAGTGTCAGAACTGCCAAGTCATATTCCTGTGGGGAACAACTTAATCAGCTTGCGTGCAGTGCCCATCTGCAGTTACATTTGCCTTTAGTCTTACAAAGTGTTTCTCATGCTGCTTATACTTAATATCTTTCTCCACTTCCACAATGAGGTTCATTATACACTGGTGATACAGATTGTCTTGTATTGTCTTCATTCTAAACAATCTTTTACATTATTTATAAAATTTGTGTATAGTAAGACATTCTTTGTGCTATGGATTTCATTAAGTTTAAAAAAAAAACATTTCTATTAGTTTTTTAGAATTTCATAATAAAAAACACAGTACCAGGAATGGGTTACCTCTTTCGGAATTATTAGCCACTTGGGCCACATAGACCTCCAAACATTATAGATGATTGCCACTGCTTTTGGTTACCCTTCAGGGATTGACAATAAGACCCTATTGCTGAAGACAGCACATACCTGAGTCATAGGAAACAGAAAAATCAAACTGGCACCAATCTGGAAGCTTCATCACTGCTGGGTAGTTTTCATGATGCTGGAAGTTTCTACACATGCTACAAGAAGAGCAAAGAAATGCTAAGCCTCACCAAGCTGTGAACCCTGCACACTAGAATAATGACTGGCCTGACAAGATATATCTAACTACTAGTGTAATAGTGGCACAAATATTTTAGGTGTAACCAAGCATCTTTTTGGCCTGCTCTACAAGATGGAACCAATACCTAGAGCTATTGTCAGGGTAAATACCCTGTGGCTGAATAGGATATAGACCCTAGGGAAGAATCTAGAATTTATTCTGTTAAATGGACATAGCACTAAACCAACTCCTAATGTCTTATCTTTATATCCACAGATAAATTCAGTAAGTTTTGACAGATGTGTAATGTCACATAACCACAGTTACAGTACACAAAACAATTAGATCACCTCCAAATTTTATCTTTTATCCTTTGTCTTCCTCCTGAACCCTTTGAAATGTTGATATTTTCACTACCTCTAGATTTGTCTTTTCCAAAAGTCATACTGTTGTAATTATATGCCAGGTTGTTTTTCAAACTAACTTATTTTGCTTAGTAATACATGCTTAAGAGTCCTCCATATCTTTTGATACGTTACCATTCTCTTTTCCCCTACATAATGGATGCACCACACTTCATTTGTCTATTTACCTATTAAAACATTTCTGTTTCTTCTAGCTTTTGACAATTAAGACTAAAGCTGCTACAAATTATATTAATGTACATATTTTTGAGCAGAGTTAAGAGTTCAGTTTAGTTGAGTAAACAGCTAGGAGAATGAATGCTGGATTGCATGGGAAGAGTATGTTCGGCTTTGCAAGAGACTTCCGAAGTAGCCATACCATTTTGCGTTTTCACTAACATTGAAAATTTGTTGCTTGGCAATCACTTAGTAGGTCAGTTTTATGGGTTCAGCCATTACAATAGAAGTAATGATATCTCATTATCGTTTTAATTTGCAATTACCTAAGGACAGATGATGTAGAACATCTTTTCATATGCTTTTTAAAAATTAATATATCAGGCCTGGAGAGATGGCTCAGCAGATAAAAGCACTGGTTGTTCTTGCAGAAGATCTGGACTCAAATCCCAGCAACCACATGGCATCTGACGCTATCTTCTGTCATCTGCAGGCACTCACGTCATGAAATGGGTGCACTTACACACATGCAGACATAACGCTCAGACACATAAAATAAAAAAATTAATTAAGATAAAAAATTATGTATCTTTTTTACTTCAGATCTTTTGCCCATGTTAAACTGATGGTTTCTTATCAGTGCGCTTTTAGAGTTCTTTTTAAAAATTTCAGTCCTGTGTCAGATCCCTATACATAGGTGCTTTCACATAGACCCTTTATCAGATATATATGTCTTACAACTATTTTTCCCATTGTATGACTTCTTATTCAATCTCTCAACAGTGTCTTTTGTGGTTGTTGAGTTTTGTTGATCTTGTTCCTTTCAAAGAAAAGGAAAGATTATTGAAATATGTGACGGTAGGCAAGTAAGCCATTTTAAATCAGGCCATGGTTTCTTCCTATCTTAATAGTAACTGCTGGTCTAGATTCTCATGGCTGAGCCCAGCTTTCCAGATTTCAAAATCTTCTTTATTGGCCCAACTGCGTAGAAGCAAAAGTGGAAGGAGGAGCTTCCTGGGGACCCAGCTCTTCTGTTCATTCCCAGCAGCATGGATTTAAAATAAGAATGCCGTATCCCTGTCTCAGTTACTTAGGATGTGATACTCTGTAAGTCAATAATGTATGGGGTATTCATAAGCAAAAGCTTTAGTGCCAGGGTATTTGGTTACAACTTACAGGGCTTCACAGTTGGATGCTATAAGCTCTTAAAGCAAAAGCCTAATCCTACCTGTGCGCATTCACAGTGGTCTTCTAGAGAGCCACTGTTAAAGCTACAAATGGGCCGTGTTTAGAAGATAGGATCAAACAAATCAAGGCGCTTCACTTAATGTTAGACGTTATGAACTCATTTCTTATATTTATGCTAGGTTTGGACACTGGCCTTGGGACTAGCACATACTCTCCTTCTGAAGTGCTTTCTCAAATGGTACCCACCTTTATACAGCCTTCTGACATATATTAGATCAAGTAAAACGGCTTAGAGTAGCAAGACTGGTATTGTTTCATCTTTATTCCCCTTCTCCAAGGTATACGAGTACTTTAAAATAATACTTAACTTGAATTTCAATGAGTCTAAGTCAGCTGTGTGGAAAATAGTAATATGTAGTGAAGTCTGTTTTTTTTTGCCTTGGTAAGATATTTCTACGTTATTCTGATTGCCAAGGGAAACAACTGAAGGATTTTGTGAAGAGATAGATGTGATTTGCTCTCTTTTTTTAAAGCAACTATCCTTGGTGGAGTATACAGAAGGGATTTTTGAGAGACAAGAGAGAATCAGAGAAGCATACCAGGGAGTGGTGGCAAGAGACAAAGCTTCCAAAAGGATTGGTCCCTGGAACTGGAGAGAATGGAGGAGATCTGAAGTACTTGGAGGAGACAGAGCTAACTAAACTTGCTCAGAGATGACACCTATGTGGCAGATCCCACAAAACTGCATCATGCTTTACCCTAGACCGTTCCAGTTTATGAACTGAAAATCCTATACCCCAGAAACTGAACCTGAGGATGGATGATCTGCTTAGTGGGGGAATTCTCACCCCTTAAAATCAACTGCTGAGTTCACAAATCATGATGATCACTTAATGGGGAACTACTCTTTAAAATTAGCTATTGGAAACTTCTTTGATGAGAATTAAGAGATGCATTCATCCTATGTAGAGGTTGCATTGCAGATGTATCACTTAGGGTTAAATGTCTCCTAGACACTTATTCTTTGCATTTGACCAGTTCTGGAACTCTGCAGTAGTCTCCATCTCCTGCCAAAAGAAGCTTCTTTGATGAGGAGTGAGGTCTGTATACATGCATATTTAGAATAAATTAAGAAATTATGTTGGTCTAGGAATATGGCAAAGTACGTTCTTCTCTAGAATGGTGATTAATACATAGAAACCCACAATTGGCCAATGTGCAGAGAACAAGAGGCCACAAAGTGCTTACCCCTGATTAGGCACCTGTTTCAAACTTCGGCAGAAAGATTATAAGAGCCAGTGGGGGTCTTATCCACAAGGAAACAGCAGGGTCTTCCAGACAACTGGTCATTTACTCATATGAATTCACAGCAATGGTGACAGCATGCACAAGTCCTATGTAAGTTCAAACCAGACAAAATTCCAGCCTAGAATTGGGAAAATTGGTAAGAAATCCCTACCCAACTTAAGAAACTTTTGGCAATGGATAACTGCAAGAAGCGGGAAAGACAGTGTCTTACAGGGATGGGACTCTTGGTGGGTCCAGTGGATGGACCTACACTGAAGGACATCTGAGGTCTCAAATCAGACTCTATAGGCCGTGTTATACATATGAGAATACATTAAATTGGGCAGGAGATAGTCGGGGGAGGCGTGGGTAGGGGAGAGGATCTAATATCATCAAACTATATTGTATGAAAATCAAAAAAATCCAATTTAATTAAAAAAATACCCTAACAAAGGTAAAAAAAATCACCTGTTGGATTTTGTAAATCATGCAGGTCCTTCATCGTTGTTAGGATTCTGGGAAACCATCTTTCAGAGCACCCTCTCCAACAAACAGAAGATCTAACAGTAATCCTAGCATGTTTTCTGATAGAGCTGGGAAGACATTTCAAAGAAAGGCATCCTCTGTGAGAGCCACATCCCATTTGATAACACCTGAGTGAGAAAGAAGGTTCTTCGTTAGGTACGAGAAGTCTGGTTTAGGATAACTTTTTTTACTGTATAGCTCAAAAATGGAAAACGATGACCTCTTAGAAAGTTTTCCAAGGAATATAGTAGTTATTAATTCATCCTCAGGCTTCTCAGAATCCAAGGAAAGTTTGACAGGACCTCCAAAGTCTCATTTTGCTGACTCTTTGAGCAATGTGGTTGGAGTTCATGTAAAATGTAATGAGTCTTTATTGCCATCAATATAAATGTTAACACTCCATTTTCTCACGTACAGGTAGCATTGATGAAACCATCTTAGATAATAGCCTTGAAGCTGTTAAATTTGGCCTCTGTAGTGTGTGCCAAGCCACCTGTAGAGAAACCACATAGGAAGACGCATGCCGTTTATTAGTGTTCCTACCCATTCTGTTATAGTTCTTAGAGTCAGGTCTGCCTCTCCTCACTTCTGATATAACATTATCTCCTATTTGCTTTTCATTCTGCACTTGGTACACATCAGTGAAAACATTTTGACTAATGCCACATATAAAGCTTTGAACCTACCCATGGGGAAACGTTAAGCATCTTTTCAAAATCCTTTTTAAGATCGTGTAAATGAATGCATCTTTACAAAATGAAAACTGCTAAGTGTCAAGTATCACTTCAGAGCACAGCTCTTGACTCCTTTTATTCACAAACGCAAGGCCCTTCATCTGCTTCACAAACCTGCTCTAGAATTGATTGAATCCATTTTCTATGCATAGTGAGAAGTTGTAGTTGTACTGCAGAGAGTGGGTTTTCTATAATTCTCATATATACTCCTTATGAAATCAGGAGGCCTTTCTTTTAGGTGCTGGATTTTCAACGATGTTCCAGAAGGTTACCATTTTCTACTTTCCAATTTTTTTTTTAAGGAATTTACAAGCTAAAGTATTTGACTTTTTGAGCCCGCCTTTGACAGGACAGGTTTAAACTGGACTTTAGCAGGACTCATGATGAGTCCTGTTCACAACGCTAGCTGCTTTGACAGGCTTGTTGTCCTTGTATTTTCCAAATGAAGCACAGGATTAGTGAAGATTGTGTTTTCACTCTTTAAATATGAAACGTCCTAATTTGTAATCATTGTTTAATGGCAAGGAGAATAAGACTTATGCTTATAATAATAGCCAATGTTTATTTAATACCATGTGTCACTTTGCAGCCTGCCCACCAACTCTATGAGGTGTATATTATCTTCTCCACTGAGCAGATGAAGAAACTGAAGTTGGGGGAACTGAGGCAGATGCTCCAATGTTTGTGCAAGCTCACATTGATGGTAAACACTGGAGATATATCTCCAAGTACTGTGCATTCTGCAGAAAAGAGTCATGTTTATCTTCAGGCTGTGGTTATATTTTCCGAGATAATCTTAGAGAATCTTTAATACAACCACAAGACAACCAGTGTGCCTAAATCCCAGGTCGGTGGTCTTCCCACTACAGCTGACTTCATGGAGGTCCGTTGTCATTTTAGGACACCAGAGAGAAATGGCTGCCTCTTATCTCTGCTCCTCTTAGGCTAGGTATAAGTGATGCCAATGACATCCATTATCAGCAGAGGGAAGGAAGCTTAGCGTTCATTTGGTCTCTGTGCTGCTCAGACCTCTGACACAAATCTCAGGTCAGATTTGAATTTTCCACTTTGAAAATTAATATATACACATTAAAAATTAAGTATCTGCTTTATGCAGGAATCTGTAGTGTGAAAGAAACAAAAAAGAAAACTTTTGATAAGGATATTCAGAAGGAGGTGCCAGCCGATGATGTCAGAGTTAGCACTGAGCATAAGAGACAGAGAGGATATGAGCCTTGCATACAGTGAGGTTTTGTGAGTCTACATAAAACTGCAGAGTTTATTGGAAAGATCACAGAATAGGGGGTGAGGTGTGTGTTAGAGTCTCATTTTAGTCTCTTATTTGATACCTCCGACAATATATAAGACCCTAGTAAATCCCTGATTACCACTCTCAGAGCAGAATAATTATCATTATTGCCACAACATTATCACAGAATAGCAGTAAAGTATGCCGGCTTGCTTTCAAATGTGCTGCCAGCATTCCATCTGCTGGTGTTACTACTATAAGTGAATGAATAAAGTAGATGAGCACATGCACACCAACCCCACCGTGCCAGTGTGCCACTGTAGAGGAAGTCCTACGAGTCCAAACTTGAGCTTGTGAACCTTTCCTTATAGACAGATAGAAAAAACGATGACGGGGCTGGAGACGACTCAGCGTGAGCACTGGCTGCTCTCAAAGAAGACAGGTTCAAATCCCAGTGCCCACATGGCAGCTACAACTGTCCATAACTCTAGTTCCAGGAGATCCGATACTGCCTTCTGTCCTCTGTGAGCACTGCATGAGATGGGTGCACTTACATACATGGAGTCAAAACATTCATACACATAAAATAAAAAATAAACTAATTAAAAAAGTAAAGAATGATAATTATATATGAAAAATATATAGAGAGAATGGGGCCAGAGAGATGGCTCAATGGTTAAGAGCACTGACTGCTCTTCCAGAGGACGTAGGGTCTGTTCCCAGCACCCACATGGCGGCTAACAACTGTCAGATAAGTCCCGTCCCAGGAGATTGGATACCCTTTTCTGACCTCTG